>OU342744.1:351352948-351981788 GCA_910589775.1 Avena eriantha
ATTCTGTAGAAAATTATCATATCTTGTTTAGGGTGTTCAGATCTGTCTCGAGGAAGATTAGAGTTATAGATCTAGTTTTAAGCTTGGTAAATTAGGGTTTAACCCAAAATACTTAAAATCTGTGGGAAATCAACTCTAATGACATCTCCAACCCAACAACACCCCTGGTTAAAACCCTTTGTCGAAATCAAATCCTTCCTTACATATTACCATGTTGCATGCATGCATATTCGACTTCGTGACTTTGTTTTGTGCAAATTGTGATTGGATCCATGTCTGTTTCGTTAGATTGCTTGGAGTGCACTGAGGAGTATTGTTGTGTAGATTGCTGCTCGGATCAAGGCAAGTTACACCACTTGTTCATATTAATGTCCCAGTTTTGAATACTATGCATGTTTTGCTCTTCAAAATAGTAGTATGCATGTGTAGGATTGTTTTGGCAGATCTACTAGAAAATATTTTGCAAGTGCGATGATTTTGTAGTATGCCATGAGTAGCTCTATACTTAGGAAATTTCCGTCCTATTAGGTTCCTCTGTTTTTGCTAAGTATTGCTTGCTATGCTATATATATACTAAGTACCGTTGGGGGGTTCGAAAGACTCAAAAATTTCTAAGTATGAGAGCTCTCTCGAGCGAACTTTTCTTCTCCAAAACCCCTTCAAATAAAACTAAGTTTTCCTCTGGCGGAATGGTTGTCGGGACAACGAGTGAGATTTTGGTGGAGGACGGCCGCCCAGGAATCAAAGAAGTCTGCCATGTTTCAGAATTCAGAAGCTTCTCCGTGCAACCACAATACATATGGGCTCTGTCTTATCTTAGTACTTAGTGGGAAACCTCACCGGGGGGGGGTACCAACATTTGGAGGTTCTTGGCACGGTTGGATCCAGCTGGTAGGGGGGCTACTAAGGGAAGGCTTCGCCATGGTCTTGTCTATAAAAGGGCTTGATCGTGGATTGTGGGGTAAGTGCACAACCTCTCGAGAGTATTGCAATCTGATCGATCAGCCGTGTTCCCGGAAACAGAACAACATTGAGCAACTGAAAGATGGAGCCTCTGAAAGATCTTCCTCTCTCTTTTCAAACAAATTTTTTTCAAACCCTATGGCGTGCGTAATATCGCTAATAGGTGGGAATTTGGGAACTTGGTGTGTCATATCCAAGTAACTTGGTGCGTAATATCCAAGTGCCACCTAGTGTGTAATATCCAAGTGTTAGGTTGATTGGGCACTTGGTGAGTAATATCCTCGTGATCCATTTGACCCTATACTATTTATCAAAGTTTACAAAGTAGGGAAAACTTTCTTCCTCTTTCCTTATTACATTGATAAAATTGGCTTTACGCAAATGAACCCCAGAGCCTACTCTTAGCCTTGCATGTAGAGATAGTCTTACTCTTTCCTTGGTGTAATTTGCCAATACATTCAAAGTATTGACCCAACTTGTTGGCTGCACGTCTTATGTGCAGAATCCGAAGATTGAAAGGTGCGTAGGGATCGCGGGTCTTCACGCAGCTAGCCTGAGGCGTTGATGGACTCAAGTTTTATTTAGTTTCCGCTGTTTTATTTGAGCTAGCTATAAGCTATGCAAGTTGTAATAATTATACTCTGGATTATTCGTGTAAGTAATGACTTGTGTTTTACATGATATTCGTCGACTGTGAAGTGCTAGCTATTGATCCAGGGACTAGCATGTTAATCACAGGGACTTAGGATCCTTAACGATCCGAGGTCACTACAGAATCCAAGTTCTTCATCGATGACAAGACCGTCGACCTGGAACCCGAAGGCCGATCCCGCCAAGACCGAACCCCATCGACCCTCGATGAACACCAAGATCGCCGATAACCGAAGTGTGACCCCTATCCGAGACCCCTATTTTTATAATATGACATTATCACTTGTTGCATATTAAATGGTTCATATTCGCATCGCATCATGTGGTTTGGGGGCATTATGCCGATTCACCTAATAATTAAATATGGAGACATCTGCGGGCTTTTCTAGTCTTGTATTGGCTCCATTTAAATTTGTGTAGCGAACCGATGCCATGTTTTGCCTTGTTAATACAACATTTAAATTGTGGGGTACCTAAATAACTTGAACCTTCTATTAATTGTCGGGACCCCGGTTCCGCTTAATATTTCCTAATTGCACCGCATCTTGCCATGGCATGCATCAGATCATGATCATGCCGGTTCTTTCGCATTAGTTGTAATTGTTGCATCGCTTGTTCCTACTAGTGCTTTGCTTCTTCTTCCGGATAGTACGATGAGATTTTGTGAGCTTCGACAAGTTCTTTGGCCATGTATCTTCGGAAGTGTTTCCCAGGCGAGCATCTCCCCCTTTCTACCTATTTTGCATTTATAGTCTTTATTTCCTCCTGTTGATCTATTGTATCCGTATTGTGATGCTTTAGTTTCTATGCACCATTTATATTCCCTACAGCCTCTATATTGCCTTGGACACATCCTATTGCATGTGTTTGATAGATAGCCGGCCTTGCGTGTCGTAGTTGCTTGCTCAAGTGCTGCTTCGCATCGTTGTTGTTCCACTGTTGTTGGGAGCTTGGCACATGCTAAATTGTGGAGATGCTTAATGGTGGAGATGATCATGAATTTAAATACAACAATTAAATTGCTGGGATAACTAATGAAGAGGCACCGGTGGGCAATATATGCTATTTGGTTTTTCATGTCCACTTGTGCCCCGTAGGCCCCGAGTACTTGATACCTGTTCCTTGATTATTCGCACTATCCACATCCGGGAGACCCTATGGATCCCCCTTAGCCAGAGCTTGACTCATTTCTTATTTCTTGGAGCCACAAAGTAGTTTGGGCCTTTATTACTATCCTGTACTTTTGCCATGATTTACTGCTTTATTTACGATTGTGCGTGGAGCACCTGTACTGTTTTAGATCGCGGCACGATTTTGTGGTATCGACAAGCCCAGTCACACTTTCGGGTTCCCGGTCGTTTACAGCCGTTCTCGCACACCCTGGGTCCGTTTCGGAGTCGGCCAACTTCGTTGCGGGTAGCTTAGTGGGGTGGCCCCCTGAAATATTTTATGAATCCTGTGATTGCTTTGTTGTGAAAGCCCTCGTTGGGTTTTGATTTGGTTTTCCAAGGTTGATCGTGCGTGTGTTGCTATTTGTGCACCCCTGCAGGGTAAATCTTTCTGAAAGCCGTGTCCGCAGTTATGGACGACTTGGAGCATAGTATCTCGATCATAGACAAGCATAACTAAAGTAGTGCTATAAATTTGACTTAATATGTGATTAGTAATCAGCTTCACTACAATGGAATGGATAATAAAAGTGTCAACAACTGGTGGAACTGGGGTGTATCTTGTCATGTTATACCTGCCTAGTAAGTATCACAAATCCAATGGAATGAAATGAAACTGCCAACAACTGCTGGGTTTTGGGATGTCACATGCTAATTGTATCTGACTAGTAAGTACTTCAACTACAACTAAATGATTAACTAAAACTTCCCACTACTTATGCTATTAGGATGACTCGTGTTATCTATATCTGACTAGTAAGTGCTGCAACTATAATGGAATGAATAAAAACTTCCAACTGTGTGAGTTCCTCGGTTTGACTTCCTCATTTGGTCTCGAGGGGGAATACCAAGATGGGTATGATTGGTGTTAGTATAAGGTTGGTTCCGAATAGGTCTTTCTTATCTCTCTCTCTAATAGCCGACAGTTAATCGAGTCTTTATAGGTTGTTTAGTGTTGCTGTGCTACCGCTTCAGTCCACCATACATATGTAGGCGAGAGCCGCCGAATTCTAGCCTCGCCGTGTACTGGCCTCAGTACTGACGCTCCTCTTTTTCCCTTCGCCCTTTGTCGGCACCCCTTTTTTTAGCAGGTACGAGTTCGACATCGTTAGCTGGGTTACCCTTCCGGCTTGGCCTAGGCAGGGTTATGGACGCCATTGGTTATTCTTCAGGGCTCTTAGCCCCATTGCATCTTATCCGTACTCGGATGTTGTATCGTTTCAAGGTGATTTGGATCTTTGTATTGTATATCTGTATTTTTGACTCATGGAGTCGTTGTTGTATATACATGTTTCTGTGGGTTTCATCGTGGACTATTGTTTAATGTTATTACTTTGTTTTCCACCCGCACGCAAGTGCCTAGTGGGCATCTTTGAATCGTTTCTATGCGAGGTTGGCGGGAATCGCTAAAACTTGCATAGGGTCGATCCGAGGGTGTTACAATATGCCTTCCACGTATGCCCTAACATTGTAACCTAATCTCCCTTATATCAGAAGCACCAAGGCCTCCATAGAGGGGGTCAGCCATTTTTACTAAGGGAAAACCCTAGATAGTTGTGTGGGTAGTAAAGAAGTTCATCCTCTCCCTCCCCAAGAACAACTTAAGGAGACCTTGTAATCCACCATCGATCTATTGAATAAAACTCATCTGTGTGTGGAATCACCACACTATCCCTCCCTGGATACCTCTAGTGTTCAGTGGCCCCATCTTTAGCCTATACATGGCATCTGCCGTGCCACCACCATGACAGTTGGCGCCCACCGTGGGGCTAGCAGTGCTAGTATGAGTGAAGATCCAGACGGGAAACATTATCGCCACTGGCGAATGCATCATCTCCGGGCTTGTTCACCACTTTGGAGCGCTGGACTACGTCAGCGACAACGCTGGCACCTTCACCAGGCGCCCTCCTCCGCACAATGGCCTCTTCATCAACCTTGGTGCCCATAAGATCTATGTCGCCATCGACGAGTCCTATGTCCACCCACAACATGTCATCGAGGGAGGCGAACCACCTCCCAATGCGGCTCGTGGCTCACGGATCGCTAGCCCCGTTAGTTGTGTCGAGGTCATGATGACCATACCAGATGCAGGAGAAAGCAAGGACCCGGCGCTAGATCCATACTCTACCCCAAAGGTAGCTAGGTCAAGGTTTCCTCCACTAGAGAGACCAGAGAATGTGCTGCAGTAGGCAATTGATAGCTTAGTGACTCCCATAGTGCTTATAGTAGATCAGGCTCAGACACAAGTCGAGCTACAGGAAACCAGACAGAAAATGTTAGCAGGTGCAAAGAAAGTAGCTGAGTTGCAGCAGTCACTGAACATCACTCTGCGTGAGTATATAAAAGCAAACTAGATTAGCCCAACTCGTATGGAAGGAATAATATTAGGGGTAGAAACTTGATTACTGAGATAGACAAGGAGTATGTGCCTAAGCCGGGGCATACAGATACCCTAGTGACAGCAGGAATGGTGACATATAGTACCCTGGCGAACAACCTTAGGGCTACCGAGGCAGTAGCGTCTGAGTTAGAGGGTCTGACCAGAGGGGCCCGAGCGAGGGTAGCAGGTGAGAGTAAACCACTTTGCGAGAGTAGCAAATTAAGAGAATGAGGATATACTCAAAGCGAACCCGATGATAGAAGGAGGTTGTCATATATTTCATTCGACAAGGAATAACCCGGTGAAATCCGCTGAGGCGACATCATCACCTCATGATGGCCCTAGAAGAGAGGAAGTGGTGACCTCGGGGAGAAAGAACAAACAGATGGTCCTGTATCACCCGACAAGGGCAAGGAAAGGAAAAGCAGTGCAAATTGATGAGGATTGTCACAGTTCCAGTCGAGGTGAAGCTGGTCGAGGTAACCACAACCAAGGCAAAGTTGGTCAGGGAAACACTGGAAACGGCGATGCTAGGCAGCGTAACTCGGCAGGAGTTACATGCATATGGTGCCTGGTGATGACTCCTGCTTCCCCGACACAGCAGCAATTGTGGAAGTAGAGCTCCTAGATCCGAATTGTCAACAACCGGATTTTTAAGTCCAGATGCCTATTATGTCGTACATCGCAAACCCAGGATTACCATTTTTGTGAGACATAACAGTAGTGGTACCACAGTACATCATCCATTACAAACCATAATAGAGGTCTTACAAATAAAGGATCGCATGATCCAGTCTTAAATCAAAGCAGCGGAAAGTAAACATAGTGGGGCTTCATCTTCATGATCACAGGCAATGTTGGAGATGGGAGATGATCCTAGTTGTCATAGACCTCCTGATGTCCATATTCCGGGTAATCCTCCTCATAGTCTGGCCATGGGAATAGCCAGGGACAAAGCCATGAGTACTCTTTAAGTACTCGCAAACTAACACTAGCATGAGTAAGTTAAAAGTTGTGGGAACCTTAAGCTCTAGTTTTGTTTGCAAAAAGCCAGGTTTATTTCATAAAGACTTAAGAGTAAAATACCTAACTTTAGTTCTCTATATCACTAAAGGGGGAAACTAGTTTTCATGTCCACAACTCTATTGTGGTCAAGTCAAAGTCATCTTTCAAGTCACAAATCATTTTGAAAACATCTGACAACGGAATAGTATGGCCACTCCAACTGTCCATAACCGCGGACACGGCTATTCAAATAGTTTGACACTCTGCAGAGATTGTACACTTTCACCACAAAATTCGATACATCCATCAGGGATAACCCTGAATCATCATACTTGGTATGTGGATAATCAATCGTAACCTTTCAATTACACACCCTAGTATAGGCACCTCCCCTGTGAGCTTGGCCCCCCAACCATGACCAACTGTCATCCTGGGCACTACATAGGTGGAGATTCATCACGTGGTAGCCTCAGCTCAACCTCTCCCACAAGGGAACCCATACTAAGACATATAAACTTCCAGTCAATCCCTACCCAACTCAGGTAATGTGGTTGTATGGTAAAATTGGAATAGTATCACATACGAACCCAACCATCAGTTTTATTAAAGTCAAGGCTCATGCCTCAAGAGTTTCATCATCAAACCATTGTGTTTCCTAACACATGTCAAAACATTTCAGTAGAATGAATCAGCATTCCAAGGTTTTCATAATCATTTTTACCAAGTATTCCCACCTAAAGTAATCAAGTTTTAGCTTAGCACTAGCCACTAATGTTGAGGGTACCACTTTTGAGGGGTGCTAACCAAGTATAAGTATCCATGGATGGTTCTATGATTTTTATGGTATCCATCCTATTTTCCACTAATCACAATTCATTAACTAAGTAAGAAACTGTAATAAAGGGAAAAGCAAAGCTTGAAGTAAAACTGGGAATGGTATAATTCAAGTTGCATAACCAAGCATGCCTAGTGCATCTGGTATAGGGGCTTGCACATATAGCATGCATAGTTCTAGCTTGCACTAATAGCTTGCATAGTGGGCTTGCCTTGCTGGTTGCAGTCGTTGAACTTCTCTTCTTCTTCCTCGAAGTACTCCTCCTCGTTGTAGCCTAGGTCGAACTAGCGTTTGTAAATACACACAAGGTACACAATCACCAAACAACATTTCACTACTTCTATCTAGCACACAAGGGCTCATATTATATGATCTAGTATCACCTCAATCATCATGTGGAAAATTACCATTTTCTTATTCTTCTTATTTTAGAAAAGTAATTTCTACTCATTTTAAATCATTAAGATTTTATATCCTCCAATTAAAATAGTGGATCATGTTGACACATGTCATCACCATCTATTCCAATACTTAGGAAAGTGATTTAAAATGGTGATCATATATTACAAGATTTAATATTACTATTTTATAATATTTAAGTGACTATAAATGCCTGTATAGCACTATTTTAATACTAAGCCATGTTTCATATTTGTAAAATCAAATCTTTTTACATATTCAAGTAGACCATCGAAAATGAGATTTTTGAGAGTTGAAATCAACTCAAAAACATTTATGGTTGATTTTATAAAAATATTTGAAGTGGAAAATGGCTTTGTCTTGTTATTTTTATTATAAGTGATCTATAGTTTCAATTGATTTGAATCCAACGGGAGTGACTAGATATTTTGAATACCTTTCTAGCAAAATTTTAATCATGCAATTTGGATCAGTACAACTCTTTGAATTGAATTTTGAATCTACTGATAGAATATGGTTTTAACTAAATTGGCAAAATTCTATTGAATCACTGGGCTCTACGCGGGAAACTAAATGGGCCGGCCCAACTTCATAGCGCTGGCGTAGCGGCTGCTGACAGGATGGTCCCACGCGTCAACAATTAATTCTAACCAAAACAGTATCTAGATATCCTAGTCCTACTATTAGAACAGGATCCTACAGCTGAGCCGACGAACAGCTCCGGCAAGATTCTAACCCTAGCGCGGAGGTGTGGGTCGCTAGGGACTTACCAGGGCTCTAGCTAGGGTCGGAGATGGGGTCGAACGGCGTTGGAGACAATGACGGTTCGAACGGTGGTCACATCGGCTCCTGGGGTGGCTCCAATCGACGGCTTCCTTCCTAGACTACAGCAGCAAATTTCGGCCAAATTCTAGCGTCGTGGTGCTCGCCTTGCTCCGTGGAAGGGTCGGTGAGGTTCCTATGTGAGTGGGGAGTGGAATGATGTGGAGAGTGAGGTTTGGGTGGCCTCTATTTATACCGCAGCATCAGCGGCAGTGCGGCATGGTCAGGCTCCTCCGGCGATGTTGCTACAGGTCTCGCTGAGCATGGCAGAGGGCATGGATCGATGCGGGGTACTACGGCGATCGTCACATGTAACTACCTCGGTGAATTACGCTCTTAGTTACATGCCTGGATGAATGAAAGTGGTTAAAATAGTACGGTGAGGCCCAGGGCCACTCACGGTAGACCTTTCGGCCGTCCAAACCACTTTCAGACATTGGGACAAGAACGAGCGGCGTAATCGGCAGGCGAAGGGATCAACTACATACACAAATGAGTATGTATGCAAGCCACATACAACAGTCCTCAGAGCCATTCCATCTAAAAGAAATGGAAATATTGCAACGCCATACGGCAAGATTCAAATATCCTAGATAGATATAATAATTTAGGATAGCTCCTCATAATCACACATCAGAGTATCAGGCGGAAGCGGAAAACAAGATCCGAGTACGGATAAGAAGCAAATCGGCATAAGATGCCCCATAAATAAACACATCCCGCCCACAGATCTCACAGATCCCCGTTCCCGGAATCTCTACACCGAACGATCGTTGCCAACATCATCTGTCTCTTCCACCCAGTATCCTTCTTGCGGGTACACCTGTTCATCTGAATCAAACAATTTATCGTGTGAGACCCTAGGGGTACTCAGCAAGTCTTTATGCCGCTAAAGGGGACACAACCTGGGGTGACGCAATTGCAGCAAAAGATAATACCTAACAATCCTACAGATACTCGCTAACCTTCTGCCTAACCAATGATAGACGGAAGTCCGTGAATTAAGAACAACAGTTATAACAGTATAATTAACAGATCCATCCTCCTCCTCGCTTACCAACGACGAAGCGGACGAACAACCCCATCATCCGTTGGCAGTTTTATTAACCATTCCATGAGTATTGCACTATTTACTAGTCAAGTACTTAGTCAATTTAAAAGCGGTACTTTAGTTATACTTGTTTATGATCGAGAAACTGTGCTCCAAGTCGTCCATAACCGCGGACACATCTTTCAGAAAGATTTACCCTGCAGGGGTGCACGAATAGCAACACACACTCGATCAACCTCGGAAAAACCAAATCAAAACCCAACGAGGCATTCACGACAAAGCAATCACAGGATTCAGAAAGATTTCAGGGGGCCACCCCATTAAGCTACCCGCAACGAAGTTGGCCGGCTCCGAGACGGACCCAAGGTTTGTGTCAATGGTTGTAAACAACTAGGAACCTGAAAGTGTGACTGGGCTTGTCGATACCGCGAAAGCATTCCACGATCCAAAACAGTACAGGTGCTCCACGCACAATCTTAATAAAGCAGTAACATGGCATAAGTACAGGATAGTAATAAGCCCCCAAACTACTTTGTGGCCCCAAGAAATAAGAATGAATCAGGCTCTGGCTCAGGGGGGTCCATAAGGCCTCCCGGATGTGGATAGTGCGAATAAGCAAGGAACAGGAATCAAGTACTCGGGGTCCTACGGGACACAAGTGAGCATGAAAACCAAATAGCAGATATTACCCACCGGTGCCTCTTTCATTAGTTATCCCATTACTACTCAGGTTATGTTGTTTAGGTACCTCATTGTCCATCAGACTCTCACATACCCTACACATGCTTTTCTACGACTCGCATGGCTCAAACAACTCCTGTAGTACTGGCTCATGGGATGGAGGAACAAGCTTCGGTGGGGTTTAAAAATAAAGGCTATGCAGTACTTGGGATTCAATTTAATGCAATCACGACTCAATGATGCAAGAATAAGATAGAGGCAATAGGTACTGTATGTATGCAAGCATGTGGTAGTGCTTGCCTGGTAGCTCAGTTGAAGCGAGAGATGGATCTGGGTAGTACTCTTGTGATTCCTGGTAATTTTCCTGCTGGGCGTCTATTCGAAGAAGAACCAAACAAACAAGGGCCAACATAAATAAAGTGCACTAGCATATGAATTAAAGTGCGACAAGCAAAAAAGCATGCCATGATGAATGATGCACAATTTACATGGCATTAAAGTAGCATAGCAAAGGGTGAGGGGTGGATATAAGAAATAAAGCATTTTACTATTTATTTAACCAAGTTTTATTGTCATAAACAGTTCAGATTTTTAATAATAACATGATGTATGCTGCAATTCAGAACAAGGACTGCATAGATAGAACGGGCTCGGCGCGCTGATCGATTTAGACATATTATTTGTTAAATTTGGAGTTGTAGAATTAAAGTTATTAATTAATTAAGGAAAAGGGCATTTTATTGTAATTTTAATCATCTCGAAATTTTAAAGTGTTCAATTGATATTTTGAATGGCATATTTGAGTTCCTCACATTTTTCTGATTCCAAAACATATATTATTTGTATTATTTGGATTTGTAAATTAAAAGTTATTTGAAAAACTGGTTTGAATTTGAGTCTAAATAATTTGAATTTGGTTTAAATAAAACAGGAAATAGAGAGGACTTTTGTCACCCAGGCCAGCCTAGCCACAGCCGCTGATGGTGGGCCAGTTGCTGACTGGGCGGAACCGCGCGCGAAAACTTTTCTCATCGCGTACTGGCTAGCCCGAGCAACTGCGAGGTGGGGCCAACTTGCTACGGCCCACGTGACAGAGGTGGGGATGGCAGAGACTGACAGGTGGGGGCAAGCTGGACCACGGGTTGAGGGTAAGGTTCCCCGGGGGCCTTTCCGTGAAACTGCTACTGCGGCTGACAGGTGGGGCCTCTAGGAGCACGGGTTGCAGGAGTTAAAAAGGTGGGGGGCTATGTGCAAAGTGGCAAACGCGCACTGTTTCTCTTCCTCTCTTCTCTGACGTCTGACGGGAACGGCGCGCGGCACGGGGCGGGGAGTCGAACCCAGGACGCGGGCGTGTGCACGCAGGGGCGAAACCACTGCGGTGGCTAGGGGAGCTGACAGGAGGGGGCTGGGGCCTAGGTGAGGTGCTAGGTGGTGTGTACGCCGTGCAGACACCGCGAGCGGCGACGCACTGAGGGTGTTCGACAAAAGGAACGGCGGATCTAGCTGGCGACAGTGAGGCAGAACATGTTAGGGGCGGTTGAGGGACTCACCGCGGGTGGGCTGGTGTGGTCAGATCGGGCCGGAGCGCAGAGGATCGACGACGAGGCTAGCGGCCGGAGTTCTAGGGTTTGGCGTCGAGTGGCGGCGGTACCGGCGCTCCTGGGGCTTCTCCTCCTCGACGACACGTGCAGGGAGCAGCAGGGTGGTCGCCTCGGTCTCCCAGGCCACCTCCACGACGTGCTCGCCGGCTAGAACGACGGGGGCGACGCGGTGCTGGCGGCGAACGGCGGCAGGTCTTGGCGACGAAGAGAAAGAAGGAGGAGAGGAGGGCTGGCTCGAGGCAGATCTGGGAGCTTCCAGGAGGCGTGTGAGAGGAGGGAAAGTTAGTGAGAGGGAGGAGATGGCATGTGGGCGCGGGGCAGGTAAAGTAGCCTCGGCCTTTTCCTCCTTCTCCTCGGGCACGTGCTTGTCGTGAGGGGCTAGGGTAGGGAGAGGGCTGCAGGTGGGCCAGGTGGGGACGGGGAGTAGCAGCAGCTGGGGCCAGCATGGCAGGTAGAAGAAGAGAGAGGGGAGGGGTAGCTCGGGTGAGCTCGGCTAGGTTTAGGTGGTTAGCCTCGGGTTAGGGTTTGAGAGCTAGGGTAAGGTAGGGTGGCTGGGGTGTGGGCCAGGGAGAGAGAGGGGGTCAGGTGTTCATCATGGTGGAGAGAGAGAGGAGAGAGAAGTGAGATTAGAGTTAGGGTTTAAGTTAGAATAGGTTTAGAGAGAAAAGAAGAAGAACTAGGGTTAGAGATTTGATTAATTTTTAGCCTTGAAAACTTGTTTAAAAGATCACCCAAGAGAAAATGATGAGTGCTTTGAATTAACATGAGTTGAGGTGGCAAAGAAAATCCAAGAAAGAGAAAGAAAAGGAAGTATGGGAAGAATCCCCATTTGATTCATGTATGGAGAAAATAAAGAAAAGAAATATATATGGATGAGAATATGGGGATGGTGGAATGGTAGGAGATGGTCCACAAAGGTAGGATCCATTAAATCAAAGGAAAAATCAATGGAGTAAAAGGTGGTGAAGAAGTTTGCATGGCCCATGCAAAATAATAATGCCATGATTCATTTTGTGAAAACAATAATAATATTATGGCATTATTCTTATGCATTTCCAAGAAGTGGAGAAAAAGCCAAGCAAAAGAATTTAAAGAACTAGATCCACCCTATTCCCATGAGCTAGATAAAATCAAAATAAAGACAAACAAGCTCATGGACTAGTAGGATGGTGGAATTATAAAGTGGTGAAAAGAAAAGATAATGGAGGTGAATAAAAGATATGCCCCCAACTCAACTTGGGCATTTGACAATATATCAATAACCAAATACAATATCAAGAGGCAAATACAATTTATAATGCATATGAGAGAAGAACCAAAAGAAAAGGGGTTTTATATGATGCTCAAATGCAAGGTGGCATGATGACATGAGCATGATATAATTATGATGCAACAAATTGTATATAGGAAGTAGCCAATATCTTACTAGACCAAGTAGCATTACAATTGTTAGACAATTGGGATGCTACATCACACGTGTGACGGCACAGCAAGGGGCGGTCTCTATCGGTAGGGCGACGTGGGCGCTCTGTTCGAGTATGCGGGCGTTTGTCACTTGGTATGGTAGTCACGAGGCGCGCGGTGGTGAACGATCATGTCTAGGAGGTCACTGGTGCTACGGCGACTGCGGGTACGAGCAGAGAGAGCGAGGTGCAGCGTGTGCGTGCGAGGCAGCTGCGGCACTACTCGTGCGCTCGGCATGGCAGAGGCTTAAATGGGCGTGATGATCCCAGCATCTCCTCTCTTTGCCGATGGTCAAGGGGTGGACAGGGGGGTGGCGGTGAGGTCACTACTACTCGCTAGACATCGTGGGCGAGGGCAGCGCAGCATGCAAGGATTGGTTCATGCTCGACAGGCATGGCTGGCTTGATACGCGCGTGCCACTGGTGCAACGGTAGAGATGAGCCTCTCCACTTCATGGCTACGTACCAGGAATGGTCATGGGCAAGATATGGAGTAGAATTGAGTACAATTTGTGAGCAATTGATAGATCAAAACAGCGTATAGTGGTTGAGATTGTACTGTGTCTACCAGGTGCTCGACCAAATGGCCGCATGAAATTAATTTTGGAATTTTTGAATGAATTTTACTGAGTGATCTGAGTACTTGCTTAATAGTCTATGGTTGCTTGGATTTGTCAAGTGGAAGTTGTTTGAATGGTTTTTTAAAATTAATGATCTAGGCATATGAACTTGATTCAATTTTGCAATGCCTCTTTAATAGATTTGAAAATAGTTTCTGCCATTTTGTAAAGTTTGCTTGGATTCACCTTTACTTAGTCTAGCAAGGGGTGAAAAGAATTGGAATTTTTTCTGTTGAAAATCTTTTACTAGAGACACCCAAAGTGGTCTAGTGGATAAGTTTGGCCAAAATGACCATATGTTCATATGTCTTATATTTGATTTTTCTATTAATTGATTTTGCTTGGAAGTGATCTAGATGATGTAGTATTCATCTTTAAACTAATCCTTATCATTAGTAATGATCAATCATGGCAATTGCAAGCATTCATACACTAATGCAAATCACACATGCACTCATATCAAGTTTAATAATTAAAGTTTTTGTTAACCTAAACTTGGGTGATTAGAGATTGATAAGCTTGATTAATATTATTGGGATGTTACACGAATCCCGTAGCACGACGACGCTCTGCAGTGAAGATGTCTCCCATTCGTGCAGTCCGGACTTGGGACCACGGTCATGGGAGAGAGAGAGAATATCAATTGGAGGTCTCCCCAAAAGTGAGGAAACCTTTACTGAATATTGTGTGTATTATTTGGTCAAAATACTCCACTATATATAGGGAGAATCCCACCCCCCAAAAAAATAGCTTAGCCCTGTGGGACTAAACAAGGGAGAGGGGTGGGTGCCGGCCCCTAGGGGCCCTAGTGGGCCCCACGCAGGGGGGCAACGCTGAGCCGGCCATCTCCTCCATTTTCCTGCCTTTGCCTTTCCCTCATGGGCCCTTCTCCCTCCGTAATGTGGCTCGTTAAGGCTTTTGACCATTTAATTGATTTTATATTTTATTAAATAATTATTAATAAAGGATTAAATAAATATTTAACATTCATTCACATATTATTCAATCTCCGTGTCTATGGAACAATTTCCATCTCCACTCCTGATATCCTCCGGACTTACCGAAACCCTTCCGGTTTTCTCTTTTCTCTTTGTTCGATGATTCAACCGATCCTGTAAACACTATCTAAGCATCACCAAGCCCTTAAGCATGATACTCCACGGCTCGGGAACACTCCAGACATGGTCGGGATACTCCCGGACAAATGATAAACAGAGGGACCTGGATGGCCATGTGACCCCTATGCATTCCATGAAATCTTTCGTCATTTGAACAATGAACGTCGTGTCATATTCCGTTTGTCTCTCGCTACTTGCATTGCCCGAGATCTAATCAATGACATCACCATGCCGGGTTCAATCTCGTTACCGACAAATGTAACTTGACTCGTTCCGATAAGTAATATCCTTGTGATCAAATCACACGTTGCGCAGCTATTGGATATAACTTCTCCAAGTGGGCCCTCAAGTTTCTTTCAGTCACGCGGATGGACAAATCCTGCTCTTGATGTATAATACCTCTATTGTTCCTCCGAATACCTGAAAACACCTTTATGATCACTGTTTAACCAAGTGAAGTTTGATGCTATCGAAGTACACTCGGGAGACAGTGATTGATATACCCTCACGGTCTAAGAAATAATCCACTAGGTCTATTGTAATCATCATAACTTGAACTTAGTGACATGAACAGCTCACAATGTTTAGGTTGGGTATTAGGTCATCATCTCATTCTCAGAATGAGGTGACTCCATTTCCAACTGGCATAAATGCCACATGATCAGGAAACCTTGATCATGTGTTGACCAATGAACTAGTGACTAGAGTATCACCGGGAACCCTAGTTGTTTATATATGATACGTTGTAAACGTATCTATAATTTTTAATGTTCCATGCTTGTTTTATATCTACTTTCTTAAGTTTTGTTCACACTTTGAGGTATTTTTATACATTTTCTGGAACTAACCTATTAACAAGATGCCACAGTGCCAGTTGCCTGGTTTCTGCTATTTTTGGTTTCAGAAATGCTAGTGAAGAAATATTCTCGGAATTGGACGGGACAAAATCCAAAGTCAATATTTTACCAAAAGGAACACAGAGTCCGGAGGGGAGATGAACTGGCGCACCAGGGGGCATGCCACCAGGGGGTGTGGCCCCCCTGGTGCTCCACCGACCTTGCCCCTTCGCCTATAAAAGCCTCTCGGGACAAAAACCATAAGGACCCGATCAGAAATCCACAGAAGAGTATGTAGCCGCCACCATCTCCATCCCTAGATCGGGGAGTCCAAAGCTGTTCCCGGCACCCTGTCGGAGGGGAGAGATCACCCTAGAGGCCTTCTTCATCACCATGCCAGCCACCGGAGTGATGTGTGAGTAGTTCACCCTTGGACTATGGGTCCATGTAGTAGCTAGATGTTTGGTTCTCCTCCTTTGTGCTATCATGTTTAGATCTTGTGAGCTCCGTTCATGATCACGATCATCTTTTTGTAATCCTATATGTTGTGTTTGCGGGGATCCGATGGATATTGAGATGCTATTTCAGATTGATTATTGATTCCATCATGTCTATGTTATTTGTGATCTTGCATGCTCTCCGTTGTTAGTAACT
The DNA here is from genome assembly GCA_910589775.1 of Avena eriantha. Lineage (NCBI taxonomy): Eukaryota > Viridiplantae > Streptophyta > Magnoliopsida > Poales > Poaceae > Avena > Avena eriantha. The sequence goes on from OU342744.1 coordinate 351,369,218, forward strand.
ATCTTGGCCAAGTAGATGCTTGCAACTCCAAGAGGGAGTATTTATGCTCGATAGTAGGTTCATGCCTCTAGTAATCTGGGGAAGTGACAGAAATCTCTAAGGTTGTAGATGTGTTGTTGCTACTAGGGAGAAAACAACAATCCTTTGTCCATGGGGCGATCATATTGTTTACTTCACACACTTTGCTTAATTCAATTATATGTTGCTTGCAACTTAATACTAGAAGGGGTTCGGATGATAACCTGAAGGTGGATTATTAGTCATAGATGTAGTTGCATTACGGTGTATGTATTATGTTGTAATGCCCAATCAAATCTCATAGGAGTCAAGATATCTAGTATATGCATTGTATTCTTTCTCAAATCTGTCAATTGCCCCGCTGTAATTTGTTCACCCAACATGCTATTTATCTTAAGGAGAAACACCTCTAGTGAACTATGGACCCCAGTCCATTCTTTTACCATTGATATACCATCTACTGTTTAGTGCTTACTGTTACTTTCTGCTAACAATTACTATCTTCCACACTATACATTTAATCCTTTGTGTTCAGCAAAACCAGTGAGATTGACAACCTCACTGTAAGTTGGGGCAAAGTTCTGTGGTTGTGTTGTGCAGGATTCCAAGTTGTTAGCAACAGCTTGGAGTTTTTTCCTTCCTCCTACTGGTTCGATAACCTTGGTTTCATAACTAAGGGAAAACTTGTTACTGTGCTCATCATACCTTCCTCTTGGGGTTCCCAACGAGCTCTACATTTTGAGCCATCAAGCACTTTTTCTGGCGCTGTTGCCGGGGAGTTAAGGACAGCTTCACAAGGGGAGTCTCTCACAACCAATCTCTTTACTTTGTTTTTTGTTTTGCTTAGATTATTTTTGCTTTGTTTGCTTGTTTCTTTTTATTAAAATCACCAAAAAAATGAGCTCCTATTTCAGTTGCTATTTCTGTTGGCTTGCTTTAATCTTAAAAAAATGACTACTCTTGAAAACCCTAAGTTATGTGACTTCACTAGCACAAACAACAATGATTTCGTGTGCACACCCATTGCTCCACCTGTTCCTAAAGCTGTTTTTTTCTGAAATTAAACCTGCTTTGCTCAATCTTGTTATGAAAGAACAATTCTCTGGTTCTGGTACTGATGATGCTACTGCTCACCTTAATAACTTTGTTGAACTTTGGGAGATGCAAAAACATAGGGATATAGATCGATATATTATTAAGCTTAAATTGTTTCCTTTCTCTTTGAGAGGAAAAGATAAAGAATGGTTGCTATCCCTACCTAGAAATAGTATTGATTCTTGGATTAAATGCAAAGATGCTTTCATTGGAAAATACTATCCTCCTGCTAAGATTATATCTATGAGAAGTGAAACAACGAAATTTCAACAATTTGATAATGAACATGTTGCTCAAGCTTGGGAAAGAATGAAATCTTTGGTAAAGAATTGTCCCACTCATGGACTGACTGCTTGGATGATTATCCAAACTTTTTATGCAGGACTGAATTATGCTTCAAGAAATCTGTTGGATTCTGCTGCTAGAGGCACCTTTATGACCATTACTTTGGGTGCTGCAACAAAGCTCCTTGATAATAGATGGTCAGCTATTCTGAATTACACACTGAGAGAGCTCCACAAGGTAAGATGGAAAATTTTGGTGAAGAAACATCCTCCTTGAGTGATAAAATTGATGTTAATATGTTTATGCTTGTTAATGGAAAATATCATATTGATCCAAATCATGTTCCATTATTCTCTTTGGTTGCTCAAGAAGAGCAAGTTGATGTGAACTTCATTAGAAATAATAATTTTAGCTGCAATGCCTATAGGAATAGTTTTGGTAGTACTAATTATAGGCCATATCCTCCCAATAATGGCAATGCTTATGGAAATTTCTACAAAAACAATAGAGGTGCACCCTCTGAACTTGAAGTCAAGCTTAAGGATTTTATTAGTAAACAAACTGCTTTCAATAAAACTGTTGAGGAAAAACTTTTGAATGCTGAAAAAAATATCATCTTTGTCTGAAGAACAATCCTCTTTGATTAATAAAATGGCTGCTAAACCTGAAACTATGGAAAACCCCTTTGCTGCTACTAATGCCATACAACTTAGAATTGATGAAAATGTTAGACTGTTAGCTGAATTGCATAGTAAGTGGGAAAGAGAAGATGAAATTGCTAGAAATAATAGTATATGTACTATTACCACCACCAATGTTGATGCTAGCAAACCACATGAAGTCCCTATTCCTTTTGCAACAATGCCTAAAACCAATGGAACCTTTCCCAATAAAAATGCTGAAATTCTTCGAAATATGGGAAACAATAGCTTTACTACCTTGGATGGTAATTTTGATTTCGATCTTGATGGTTGCAATATTTCTGAAGTAATTATGTTCCTACAAAAGCTTGTTAGAAGTCCTAATTCTAGTGTTATGAATATGGCTTTTACAAAACACAACAGATGCTCTCATAAAAAATAAGGAAGAAAAATTGAAACATAAAGCTTCTGTTCCTATGAAATTAGAAGATAGTTGGGAACCCATCATTAATATGAAAGTGAATGATTTTGATCTCAAAGCTTTATGTGATCTTGGTGCTAGTGTCTCTATTATGCCTAGAAAGATTTATGAAATGCTTGATTTGCCACCATTGGGAGATTTTTATATAGATGTCCAACTTGATGATAATGTTAAAAATAAACTCATGGGGAGTATTAATGATGTTCTTATTATGGTTAACAATACCTATGTCCCCGTTGATTTCTATGTTTTGGATGTTGAATGTAATGCTTCTTGTCCTATTATTTTGGGAAGACCTTTTCTTAGAACTGTTGGTGCCATTATTGATATGAAGGAAAGCAACATTAAATTTCAATTCCCATTCAAGAAAGGTATAGAACACTTCCCTAAGAAGAGAGAGAAGATAACTTTTGCCTCTCCTATTAAAACAAAGTTTGCTCTTAATGCTTCTTGATGACCCTCAAGTATAGGGGGTGTATCGCAGTATTCTCGATAAGTAAGAGTGTCGAACCCAACGAGGAGCAGAAGGTGTTGGCTAGTGGTATGGATCAGGAATTCTCTACAAATACTTAGCAAACGGATTTTTTAGGGGTTTTTGATAAAGCAAGTAAACAAAGTACGAGTAAATAAAAGACAGTAGGAATGAATGTAGCAAGTGGCCCAATCCTTTATGCAGCAAAGGACAAGCCGGTTGTATTACTTAAGATGACCAAACGTTCTCGAGGACACATGGGAAGACTGTCAAGTTCTTTCGCTTCATATAGTTGATTAATCTTCTTTAGCTTGCTAACTGTTGTGTGGGTGAACCTTTGCTAATGTACCGACCTTCCTAGGACAAATACATACTTGTGATTATACCCCTTGCAAACATCCGTAAGTACAAGAAAGTAATTAAGGTAGAAACCTAACCATAGCTTTAAACTCTAAGACCCTTACGTCCCTTGTGCAATGGTTTCCTAACAGGAGTTCCGGTTTCTGTCACTCTGGCAACCCCTACGATTAGTAGCCAAATACACAATGCATTCCCCTAGGCCCATATAGGAGAAGTGTCATGTAGTCGACGTTCATATGACACCACTAGAAGAAGTACACCACAACTTAAATATCAAACTATTGAATCTTTCTCAACGCAATTCCACTACTAACAACATGACTTCTCCCATGTCCTCAAGAACAAAACGAACTACTCACAAGACATCATATGGATCATGATCAGAGATGGAATAATGATGTATAACAATCTGAACATAAACAATAATTCAATGGTTCACTCAATAGCATCAACTACAAAGAGTAATAAACATCGGGAAAGTTTCCCCTAGGAACTATGCAAGATTCAACTCAATTGTTACAGCAATATGGAGATGGTGATGAGGGTGCTGATGGTGATGATGGTGGTGATGGCGATGATGATGATCCCGATGAAGTCCAGCTTGATGGTGGTGTTGATGGCGATAATCTCCCCTCTTCGGGAAGGAATTCCCCCGGCAAAATTCTGTTTACCGGAGAGATCTTTCTCTCTCGGTGTTTTCCGCCCCGCAGAGGCGGCGGAATCTTTCTGTGGTCGCTCCCTGAGTCTTAGGGTTTCGGGAGGATGATATACGCCAGAGGGGAGAGCCTGGAGTGGGCCAGGGCGGCCACACCACCTGCTGGCGTGGCCTAGGGCTGCCCGCGCCAGGGGGTGGTGTGGGCCCCTTGTGGCCCATATCCAGCCCCCCTTCTGGCTTCCTTCGTCTTCTGAAAAAATAGGATTTTCCGTATATTTTCCCGGATTTTCTGATCTTCGCGAATTTTGCCTCCAAACAGCACCTTTTCCATCAGAATCCTGACTGCAGTGTTCCATGCTCCAAAAGTCATCTACCATGCAAAACAGATGAAATAACATAAGTATCACCTCTCAATAGGAAATATATCAATGAATAACAGTGAATTATGACACAGAATAGTGATGCAAAATGGACGTATCAACTCCCCCCAAACTTAGACTTCGCTTGTCCCCAAGCGAAACTGAGCTCAATAAACATGGCCTCGGGTTTATGGAGTGAAGAGTCGATTAAAGAATACGGACAAGAAGTATCACATTCATCAATACATAGATCATAATAGAAGACAACTCACTATTATATAACTCAACTTGTAATAGGTAAAGGAAACACAATAGAGATACATAAAGTGAATCATAATTGGTAATGGCAAACTTAGCTCTTGGTCGAAGAATAGTTGATAATTTCCTGGAGTTCACAAATAGCTGGTTTTCAATGATAGCTTCCAAAGTAGTAAACATAAAGATAAGAGCAATGTGCAAAATAAGGAACATAAGAAACATGATTGAATAAATCATCATATGAATGAATGAAACACAACAACTCAAAATACTTGCTGAGATAGAAGGGAGTAGGTTTACTGACTCAACTACAAAGTAAAAGAAAGGCCCTTCAAAGAGGGAAGCAGGGATTGCAAGTCTCATAAAGAGCTCCCAAAAATTATGATACATATTAGCTTTCAGCTCTCATTGCCCCTATCATAGGCATCTTTAGGTGATTAAGGTTAAAGTGATCAAATATGAGGATATGCATTGACATGTTGTAAGTTGAGAATCTCATGTCCCTTGAATACGAGGGCCGCTCCTCATGCTACTCAAGTTTAGTCACCGGTAAGTTCTTGTCATCGTAAGCATATGTGTATCATAGAGAACCGCCAACGGGGTACCCCTTACCGATGATACGGAAGAATCCCCATATCAAAATGACAAGGCAAGCAGACAACAAGCATCTTAGCAATCTTCTTATTTACTATGGGAATATGGTTCTTTTTTCTCTCTTTCCTCTTTTCATAATCTCTTTTTTTTGTTTTTTCTCAATATAGGACTCTTTTTTTATAAGAAGAATGCTTCATAGATACTTGTTATGGTTACGCTGCAGGTTTCCACCATGTCAGCATGGATTAGACCAGCGGCCCAGACGTTTCTCTAACACACATGCATAACTCCATGGACTTACAAGCTTCCCTTTCATTTCACACCGACGACATCCATAGACAAAATAACATGATATCAACTTGGTACTAAGTACCAGTGCAATGTTGAAAGCGTTCCCCATGACAGCATGGTTCTGCTAATTCACAACTTACAAAGCACAAGCATATACGCAACATAGGTGAGCACAATGGTTCAAGTTTATTAAATGCAAGAAAGTAAAGTGTGCCATCAAGTTCGTGAGAGCTTTAATCACTAATTTTCACATAACAAGTTTAATTTGGGAGGTAGATAAAACAAGAATTTACTTGGAATAGCAATAATGCTAATAGGTAGGTATGGTGGACACAAATGGCGTGGGTTTTGGTTTAAAGGAGTGGATGCACGAGAAGAATTCCCTCTCAGTACAGGTTTTTGGCTAGCAAGGCTGGGTAGCAAGTACAAGAGTTGAAGGAAACAAACAAACATATAATGATAAAGACAAACATGCAAACTTCCTTGGAAGCACAAAAGATCTTAACTAGAGAATACTAGACTTATGAGCAAATCAAGAAAGAAAGATGATGAAATTATATTTCTTTAGAGTACTTTTATCTTTTCTTTCAACTCTCAAAAATAGTGTGCTACTAACCGAGCCAGGTTTGCCAAAACCAACTAAATTAACTCAATGATCCCAAAGTGATACCAATACTAACAACAAGATCAATCATATAACCACGAATTGAAAACTAATATAAGCTATGAAAAAGAGTGAATGATAGAACTTCTCATTAATATTCCATAACGGCACTCACACCAAGGGATACATATCTAACGAGAGAGGGGACACTTCCATAATGCAAACCATCCTACATAATAACTTCTCTATTCATGATATGACTCTACTAATAAGGTTAAAAGACAGAAGATAGTGATGTGATACTGTGGCACTCCCCCAAGCTTGGACAAACCAAGGGGATGCCAAACCTAATGACGAATTACTCCTTTGGTGGTGGTATCCTCTCGATGAGCTCTCTGATCAGTTTCCCCATGTCCTTAATCTCGAAGGTGAGATTACGAATCAGTTGTGAGTTTTGCTCAATGGGGCTCATGATCATGTCAGGTTGAGAATTCCATCTCTTGCTATTCTTTCCCCACTCTTCCTCCTTGAAGTCTTCTTTTCCTGCATGGCTAGAAATAGGAAAATCCCAATTGGAGGGTAATTTCCCCTTGGGCATATTCTGGTATTGATGCTCATGGATAAGAGTATGGAAAGGATTCTTGGTGTGTGGAGGAAGTGACCGTGGAGCCAAACTGTGACGAGGGGCTTTCCCCCCAGTCTGCATCCGTGCAGTCCTTCTAACTCTAGAAGGTTTCGTCACCACTCCAATGCTTGCAATGGTAGTGCCGGTGAGCGGATGTTGGCCTTGCTCCTCTTCACCTTCACTCTTGATCTCCTTCTCCTTCTCGGGGTCTTGGAGGTCTTCCTCCATAGGCTCCTTCCCTTTATCCTTGGCGGACACCATGGTGCTTCTAAACTTTTAAAGAGTATGTCCTGGCAAAAACAAATCGAAACAAAAACATGACAAAAACACGATATACGAACCTCGGAAGATCTGGGGCGGTTATATATTACGGAGTTTCACATCAAAAGGAAGGTATTGGGAGAAACGAGTCGGTGGCGGAGTCCGGGGTGGAATCACCACCTGGTGGCGTGACCAGGGGTGGGCCTGCGCCACAGGGTGGTGTGAGCCACCCTGGCTCCGTTTCCGTCCCTTTTTCGCTTCGTAGCTTTCCTTATTGACTGAAAACTGCAAAAATATAGTTGGATTGTATTTTCGCGGAACTTTTCTTACCGGAACTGTTACCTATTTGAAAACGGACTCTACAGGTCTCTGAATTTGTTATTTAGTGGGTTCTTCCGGAGTCACCACTTGAATAATCATCAGTATCTTCATCTTAATACACTTATTACTTGAGTCATAAAACCTTTCTCTTCCGTATTACACCATTATCTCCACTTCCTAGAAATTTCTTTCACACAAAACTTCACACAATTCTCATTAGCAACATTAGTATAAGTGAAGTGATAAAACCTTTTGAGTCCAACTTCAACTGAAAACCATCAAAACATAAGCTACTGTAGCAACTCCTTCCGAAAAACCAAAAATAATTCAAAAAGGAAAACGAATAAAGAAGCAAATGCAAGATTGGCAAAATCTGTCAAAGCAGACCAGCAGGAAAAGATCAATTTTTTCGAAAATATTCTGTTGCTCAAATCAAAAAGTGCAAAACTAACGAAAGTTAAATAACAACCTGGGGCAGAAGCACGAAAAATTACAGCTCAATCCGACATACATAGATCTCTCACGAATTTTTACGGTCAAGCACAAAAATCTGTTTCGGGACAGCAACTTCCCCAAATATTACTTCTCTCTAATTAGAGGTTGCTCTTGACACAAAAACCAAACAAAAGGATAAGGAGAGGTTATTACCAAAGTAATAACTTCCAAAACTCAAAGAAACAAAAAAACAAACTGAAAACGAAAACAAATTGGGTTGTCTCCCAAAAAGCTATTTCTTTATAGCCATTAAGATGGGCATGATAATTTTGAAGATGCTCACTCAGGAATATGAATTGAAGTGAAAGAGAGCATTAAGAAGCAAAAAACACACACACATTTAAGTCTAACCCACTTCCTATGCAAGGGAATTTTGTAAACAAACAAGTTGTTGAAACCAGAGGCTACTTGCATAAGAAGGCAAAAGAAGTGCAATACAAAAACTTTCAGCATAAAATGAGAAAACTTGATATTATTGAGATACACAAGAACACTTTTCCCTCTATCATAGTAACTTTCAGTACCATGCATAAACTTAACAATATAACTATCACAAGGACCATCGTGACAATGATCACTAACAGAAAACACCGGAATACTAGCTCTCACAACACTATTATGTGAAACAATATTAGAGGTATCCTTACAAAGGATAGTGTGTCCCTCTTTTTCATATTTAGTAACAAAGTCTTTCACATTTGCTATTATAGGTTCATCAACCATTTGTTTATCAGGTTCAACAGCTTTATTCATACTTTCATCTACCATACTAGCCATCATAGAATGTTCCCTTATCTTAACTGGGAAAGGCATTTTCTCAATGTAAGGTTTAGGTAAAACATGATTAGCAGTATAAACTTCAGTATTTCTTGCAGGAACACTCTTAGCAATATCTTTATAAGGTTCATGATACTTATTCCAATTCTTTTTAGGCACTTCAATGTAGGAAGCAAAAGCCTTATAATAAGAAGCAATAGCTTGAGAGTCTAGACCATAAGGATTTTTAATATTTTGAAAGTCATCAGTTCTCATAAAAGATTCAATGCATTCATAATCATAATTTATACCTGACTTTCTACCTTTTTCATTCTCCCAAGCTTCAGCATTGTCTTGAATACGGTCCAGAAGATCACATTTATCTTCTTCTTCCATGCGAGTGAATGATCCAGCACAAGAAGAATCCAATAAATCTTTGTCATGTAGAGGGAGCCTTGCATAAAAGTTATTGATAATAATATTGTCGGGGAGCTCATGAATGGGACATTTGAGCATTAGTAACTTCAATCTCCCCCAAGCTTTAGATGTACTCTCTCCATCAAGAGGCCAAAAGTGGTATATTTGATTCCAATCTTTATGACTCTCACTAGGAGAATAAAACTTTGAGTAAAAGAGAGGCACTATTTCCTCCCATTCTAGAGCTTGACCATTCTTCAGTAGCTTATACCATTCCTCAGCTCTTCCTTTCAGTGATAATGAGAATAACTTCTTCTTAAGTTGATCTATAGTAATACCTGCACACTTGAACAACACGCATAATTCGTCTATAAAGAGTTAATGATCACTGGGATGGACAATTCCATCCCCAAAATAATAGTTATCCATAACACGATTAATAATTCTTGTAGGTATTTTAAAAACATCATTCTCAACAGGTCGTTGTTTATCTACTACCTTAGCAGTGGTAGTAGCATTACCAAATAAGAAACTCAGCGAATTATCCATAACAAAAATAAAGCAACTAGCAGAAGTAAACAATACTCACAGTAGAAGTTTCCTTTACCAGTTCCACTCTCCAATAGCGCTTCACTCCCCGGCAACGGCGCTAGAAAATAGTCTTGATGACCCACAAGTATAGGGGGTGTATCGCAGTATTTTTGATAAGTAAGAGTGTCGAACCCAATGAGGAGCAGAAAGTGCTGGCTAGTGGTATGGATCAAGAATTCTCTGCAAATACTTAGCAAACGGATTTTTAGGGGTTTTTGATAAAGCAAGTAAACAAAGTACGAGTAAATCAAAGACAGTAGGAATGAATGCAGCAAGTGGCCCAATCCTTTATGTAGCAAAGGACAAGCTGGTTGTATTACTTAAGATGACCAACCGTTCTCAAGGACACATGGGAAGACTGTCAAGTGCTTTCGCTTCATATAGTTGATTAATCTTCTTTAGCTTGCTAAGTGTTGTGTGGGTGAACCTGTGCTAATGTACCGACCTTCCTAGGACTAATACATACTTGTGATTATACCCCTTGCAAACATCTGTAAGTACAAGAAAGTAATTAAGGTAGAAACCTAACCACAACTTTAAACTCTAAGACCCTTACTTCCCTTGTGCAATGGTTTCCTAACGGAGGTTCAGGTTTCTGTCACTCCGGCAACCCCTACGATTAGTAGCCAAATACACAATGCATTCCCCTAGGCCCATATAGGTGAAGTGTCATGTAGTCGACGTTCACATGACACCACTAGAAGAAGTACACCACAACTTAAATATCAAGCTATTGAATCTTTCTCAACACAATTCCACTACTAACAACATGACTTCTCCCATGTCCTCAAGAACAAAATGAACTACTCACAAGACATCATATGGATCATGATCAGAGATGGAATAATGATGTATAACAATATGAACATAAACAATAATTCAATGGTTCACTCAATAGCATCAACTACAAAGAGTAATCAACACCGGGAAAGTTTCCCCTATGAATTATGCAAGATTCAACTCAATTGTTACAGCAATATGGAGATGGTGATGAGCATGCTGATGGTGATGATGGTGGTGATGGTGATGATCATGATCCCGATGAAGTCCAGCTTGATGGTGGTGTTGATGGCGACGATGTCCCCTCTCTGGGAAGGAATTCCCCCGGCAGAAATATGTCTGCTGGAGAGATCTTTCTCTCTCGGTGTTTTCCGCCCCGCAGAGGCGGCAGAATCTTTCTGTGGTTGCTCCCCGAGTCTTAGGGTTTCGGGAGGATGATATACGCTAGAGGGGAGAGCCTGGAGTGGGCCAGGGCGGCCACACCACCTGCTGGTGCGACCTAGGGCTGCACGCGCCAGGGGGTGGTGTGGGCCCCCTGTGACCCATCTCCAGCCCCCCTTCTGGCTTCCTTCGTCTTCTGGAAAAATAGGATTTTCCGTATATTTTCCCGGATTTTCTGATCTTCGCGAATTTTGCCTCCAAACAACACCTTTTCCATCAGAATCCTGACTGCAGCGGTCCATGCTCCAAAAGTCATCAACCATGCAAAAATAGATGAAATAACATAAGTATCACCTCTTAGTACGAAATATATCAATGAATAACAGTGAATTATGACATACAATACTGATGAAAAATGGACGTATCACTTCTTCATTTGAAAATACTTGAATCTTGCTTCCTATGCCTAGCTGAAAGGCGTTAAAGAAAAGCACTATTGGGAGATAACACAAATTTTTATTCAGTAAGTTTTCCTTTTGTTGAGTCTTGGAAGTTATCATCTCAGTAATAACGTCTCCTTATACTTTTTGTGTGGTTTTTGTGCCAAGAATAACCTCTAATGAGAGAGAAGTAAGACTTGGGAAAGTTGCTATCCGGAAACAGATTTTTTGTGCTTCGCTATAAAAAATCGTGAAAAATCCCTGTACCTCCGATTGAGCTGTCATATTTTTTTCTTATGCCCTAGGTTATTTCCTAACTGTCACTTGTTTAGCATTTTTCTATTTGAGCAATAGAAGGTCTTCGAAAAAATCGTTTTTTACCTGCTGGTCTATTTTGACAGATTTCTACCATTATTTGCATTTGCCTCTTAAATCTCTTTCTCTTTGAGTTCTCTTTGATCACTTGATATTTTAGAAGGAATTTCTACAGTATCTTGTCTTTTAATGGAAGTTGTACTTGTGTTGAAACTAAACCCAAAGACTTATTATCTTAAATACACTAATGTTGCTAATGAAGATTGTGTGAAGTTTTGTATGAAGGAAATTTTCAAGTGTAGGGAAGAATAATGTGATGAGATGAATTATGGGCAAAAACTCAAGCTTGGGGATGCCACCCGTGTCACCACAAGAAATATTCAAGAAGCACAAGCGTCAAAGCATGCGGATTCCCAAGGCATCCCCTTCTTCATCAATAAAAATCTCAGGTTTTCTTCCAAACACTTCATTTTTATTGTTTCATGCACAATTATGTTGTTCTTGGAACATATTTGTTTTTGTTTTTAGTTTTCTTTTGTTTGGTTTTCTTAAATAAATTAGTTGGACCCCCACTGTCAGGGGGATGATCCCCGGGTACCCCAACCGAATAAGAAACAAGACAGTCGGATCGCGTCCGGCTGACCAGATGCAGCCGGACAGGGCAAGACAGGCCGGCTATCACCCGGTAGCCAGATCGGCAAGGGACAGCCGGATACGGCGACGTAGCCGGATCCAATCAGTGAGACAGGACGACGTGCAGATCAGTGCACGGTACGCCCTGTACGGTGACAAGACTGGCAACCACCCGGCCATACCGAAGACTTTGCGTGGATGACGAAGGAACAGTGGCATGTGCTGACGACAGGCTCGCACGGCGTCCACTGTGCCTACGATAGCCATCCGCTCGTACTCCGATAAGACAAGCCATACTGGACACAGTAGATGACTAGTCGGCTGGGACCTGCCTGTGGGGCCCGCCAGTCGGACTAGCCAGTGAGACCTTTGCCTCTCTGCCTATATAAGGAGAGGCAAGGCCTCAGTAGAAAGGGTTGGTCATACAGCATTTAAGGCAGTAGCTAGCGTATACAGCTCGAGGAGCACTTGTAGTTCGAGTATTCCACATAGTCAGATCCGGCAGGAGTAGGGGCTTTACCTCACCACGAGGGCCCCGAACCTGGGTACTTCTTGCGTCCCGCTACGCTCGCTCGTATCCAATCTCGCCTGCGGACGCCGTCGATAGCTTCCCTGCTAGTCCCCACACCTCTATCTAACCTCCTCAGGTACTGCCGTTCCCAATACAATGACAGTTGGCGCCCACTGTGGGGCTAGATGGCTTCGACCGGAGTCACGTTCCGCACGGGACCCCGCACTTCAGCCGGTGAGCGCGTGGCCTCCAGGCTGGTGCTCACGCTCGCAAGTTCGACTGCGTCATTGACAACGCCTCCTGCTTCGCCGGAACCTCCTTCCCGGCGAACGGCACCGTCCTGCTATTCGGCGATCTCCCCGTTTACGTCGCCACCATCCCGGAGCGCTTCCCTAGGGAAATCGTCTCTATCGCGGAGCTGCCGCGCTCAGGCAGCAGCGCCTCCGCCGCATCCCACGGCGTGGAGGTCATGATGGCCGGTTCCAGCTCACATCCCCACCAGCCGCGGGAGCGAGGCGCGGACGAGGTCGGAACTTCCGCTCCCCCGCATCCCCGGAACCCGGTGGAGGATGCCATTGATCGGCTCCTGACGCCGATTAACCTCGGGGATAACCCGGAGGAAGCGGAGGCCAACTTCAGCATGGAGAGACAGATCCTCCTCCATGAGGCCATGGAGCTAGCGGCAGCCTGCAAGCAGCTCGAGATCACCTGGCACGAGTACGACCGCACGCACGGCCTCACTCCGGCTACCGCGGAGCCGAGCCGGCGCGGCCAGGTACGGCATCGGGGCGGCGAGCTGGGCGGTAGGATGGAAAAGGACGGGGAACCGGATCCTGCGCATGCCCTCACACGGCCCACCTACAGCACGCCCATCAAGAACTTGCGCGCGGCGCTAGCCGGGGCAGAGGAACTACCCAGCCTAGAGGGCGAGGAGCGAGCCCGCCAGCACGCTCGCGTGCAGGAGCTCCTCCGCATCGCGGACGAGCAGGCCGGTGCCAACCGGAAGATGCAGGAAGACCTTAGCTACTCCAGGGGGAGTAGGCTACCTGCCAACAGCAGGGGCGCGCCGCGCGACACCTAGCAGGCGTCCTCCCCTCAGCCGCCCAGGGCCCGCAGTACGCGTCGCAGCTCTGGCAACAGGGGCTAGCAGCGCCAGGAGCAGACGGTGAACAGCAACCCGCCACCTCCCCCTCCGCCAGCCGGAGCACCCAAACCAGCCGGTTCCCGTCTATCGGGCCGGGTGGGAGCGCCCAACCCGGATTGTCCGAATGCCCGCGACCGCATCGAGATCCTCGCTCAAGCGCGCGTCACGGAGGAGGAAGATTCGACCGGCCCGGTTTGTTTCGGACCCCGCATCCGGAACGAGCCGTTCCCGAATAAATTCTCCCTGCCCAGGGACACCCCCAAGTACGACAGCAGCATGAAGCCGGAAGACTGGTTGACCGACTACGCTACGGCAGTCAGCATCACCCACGGGAACAAGCGCACAGCCGTGCGCTACGTCCCCCTCATGCTAACCGGGTCGGCAAGGACATGGCTCAATAGCCTCGCGCCCAACAGCATCAATGCCTGGCCTGACTTCGAGAAGGTGTTCGTCCGCAACTTCAACGGCACGTACAAGCGCCCAGGGCGCCCGCGCGACCTGGCCTTGTGCGTCCAAGGCGACCGCGAGATCGACCGCGAGTACCTCGCCAAGTGGACGGAGCTGCGCAACACTTGCGAGGGCATCCTGGAGAGCCAAGCCATCAGTTTCTTCATCGAGGGTTGCCGAGAGGGCACCATGCTTTGCCACCGGCTACTGTGTGACGAGCCGAAAACCATGGCGGAGCTCATGACGGTTGCGGACCAGTACGGCACGGTGGATGCTGCCATGAAGAAGCCCCTCCGAGTAAACACGGACGGACGTCCGACTCCCACGGAGCCGGCTCGCGACCGACCAAGCAATCCGGCTAGAGAAGCCGGATCCTCCAGGCGCCACGGCAACGACAACCAGTTCCATGGGGACCGCCAGGCCGGACAGCAGAAGCCTCGCTACCACGCGCAGCAGGTCAATGCTGTGGAGGGCGCGCCCGACGCGCCGGCTAACGAGGCAAGGAGGCAGAAGCCACGGCTCACCTTCGACCAGATGTTCGACGGCCCGTGCAAGTGGCATAGCGGTCCCTTCAAGCCGGCTACGCACACCACCCGAAACTGCAGCTGGACCCGCCAGCTAAAGGACCGGGGCAACCAGCCTCGTCCCCCGCTCCCCCACCGGGTGGACCTCCACCACCGGCTAGGGCAGCCGGCAATGATGGTAACGGCGGCAACGGCGGCAACAACAACAACGGCTACCCCCAGCCGCGCGCCGCCTACCATATCTTCGAGACGGAGCAGGACGACAAGCACAGCCACAGGCGACGCTCCAAGGAGGTCAATGTCATCGTCTCTCCGGTCCCCTAGTACCTGAACTGGTCGGAAACCCCCATCACCTGGAGCCGGGCGGATCAGCCTGAGCATCTGCCGACTCCCGGGGGCTACGCCATGGTGCTCGACCCTCTCATCATCTCCAACGCGCGCACCTGCCGATTTTCGCGCGTCCACATCGACGGAGGCAGCAGCCTCAACCTCCTCTACCAGTCCTCACTGGAAAGCTGGGCATTCGCGAAAGCGACCTGCGCCCGACTACCACGACGTTCCACGGCGTACTGCCAGGGCCAGCCTGCGCCCCGCTGGGGAAAATCCAGCTGGACGTCATCTTCAGGACCAAGGAGAACTTCCGCCGCGAACCAATCTGGTTCGAGGTGGTAAATCTGACGAGCTCCTACCACGCTCTCCTCGGGCGCCCCGCCCTCGCCAAGTTCATGGCTATCCCCCACTACGCATACCTCAAGACGAAGATGCCGGGACCCGACGGCATGATCACCGTCGCCGGCTGCTTCAGGCGGTCGATGGAGTGCGCAGCCGGTTCCAAACTGGCAGAGGCCCTCATCATAGCCGAGGAGAAGCGCGTGATCATGCGCAATGTGGCCATGGCCCAGCAGGACATTCTGGCTAGCAGCAAGCCTGCTGGAGAAGGAGCCTTCCAGCCGGCAAAGGAGATGAAGAGGATCCTGCTCGACCCCTCCGATCCGACTAAGTTCATCACCATTGGCGCCGGCTTGGATAGCAAATAGGAAGGCGCGCTCGTCGACTTCCTCCGTGAGAATCGGGACATCTTCGCGTGGTCCCCCAAGGACATGACGGGTGTGCCGAGGGAGTTCGCCGAGCACTCGCTTCACGTGCGTCCGGATGCCAAGCCGGTCAAGCAACCTCTGCGCCGGTTCACAGAGGAGAAGAGAAAGATAATCGGTGATGAGATCACCCGGCTCCATGCAGCCAGGTTCATCATGGAAGTGTACCACCCGGACTGGTTGGCGAACCCAGTCCTGGTGCTGTAGAAGAACAAGACCTGGCGCATGTGTATCGACTACACCAGCCTGAACAAGGCGTGCCCGAAAGACCCCTTCGCCTTGCCCCGTATCGATCAAGTCATCGATTCCACGGCCGGCTGTGATTTGTTGTCTTTTCTAGATTGTTATTCCGGGTACAATCATATCCGGCTAAACCCGGCTGATCAGATTAAGACATCATTTATCACCCCCTACAGGGCTTTCTGCTATGTAACCATGCCTTTCGGCCTAAAGAATGCAGGCGCCACCTATCAGTGATGTATGCAGAAATGCTTGCACTCGCAGATAGGCCGAAACGTGCACGTTACGTGGATGATGTGGTCATCAAGACCAAGGAGAAGCGCACCCTCCTCGAGGACCTGGGAGAAACATTTGGCAACCTCCGCCAGTACCAGATGAAGTTGAACCCAGAGAAGTGCGTCTTCGGAGTACCGTCCGGCCAGCTACTCGGTTTCCTCGTTTCATAGCGAGGTAGCGAGATGAATCCGGAGAAGATCATGGCCATCGAGAGGATGCAGCCGCCCAGGAACCTGCTTGGAGTCTAGAAGTTCACCGGATGCCTGGCTTCCCTTAGTCGCTTCGTCAGCCGGCTGGGGGACAAGGCACTCCCGGTGTACCAGCTGATGAAGAAGACGGACAAGTTCTCCTGGACCTCGCAAGCCGACACCGCATTTCACGACCTCAAGCGCATGCTATCCACCGCACCGGTTCTAGCCACGCCGGCTAGTAAGGAACCGATGTTGCTCTGTATAGCAGCCATCAGCCGGGTCGTCAGCGTCGTCCTGGTGGTGGAGCGCCCCGAGGAAGGAAAGGCTCAGCAGGTTCAGAGACCCGTCTACTACCTCAGCGAGGTTCTCTCCCTCTCCAAGCAGAACTACCCCCACTACCAGAAGATGTGCTACGGCGTGTACCTGGCATGCAAGAAGCTCAAGAACTACTTCCAGGAGCACCCGATTAAGGTCGTGTGCACTGCACCCCTTTCGGAAATCATCGGCAACAAGGACGCCACCGGCCGAGTCGCCAAGTGGGCCATCGAGCTCACCGCCTACTCCCTCCAGTACGAGCCCCGGCTCACGATCAAGTCGCAGGCGTTGGCGGACTTCCTCGTCGACTAGGCCGAGACCCAGTATCTCCCACCGGTTCCGGATTCGGACCATTGGCGGATGCACTTCGACGGGTCTAAGATGCTCGAGGGCTTGGGAGCCGGCATCGTGCTCACCTCGCCCAAAAGAGACAGGCTGGAATACGTGCTGCAGATCCACTTCAAGTCCTCCAACAACATAGCCGAATACGAGGCACTGACGCACGGGCTCCGGCTGGCCAAGGAGATCGGTGTCAACCAGATCCTGTGCTTCGGTGATTCGGACTTGGTGGTGCAACAGGTATCCGGAGAATGGGACGCCAGAGATGCAAACATGGCTCTCTACCGGTTCCACATCTAGAAGCTCAGCGCCTCCTTCGATGGGTGCGAATTTCACCACATCCCCCGCGTCAACAATGAGGCAGCCGATGGGCTCTCCAAGATCGGATCCACCAGGCAGGCTATCCCACCAGAGTCTCCTTGGAGCACCTGCGCAAGCCATCCATCAGCCCGTCTCTAGAATCAGACTCCATCGTCTGGGCAGGAAGCGTTCTGGCTGACAGAACGGCGGAAGTGGAGCCGGCAGAACCACCGAAGAAGAAGACCCGCACCAATTCCGGCCAAGCAGTGCCTTCCGGCTCGCAAGACCCGGGGGCTGCTGGCTCGCCTAGTGGCTCGGGGGCTGCCGTTCCCGGTACGCCACCCGGACGACCCCCCGACACCCGTCAGCCGGAGGACAAGAGCGTCCTCGTCATCCGGGAAGTGCCATCCTGGGCACAGCCCTTCATGAGCTACATCGCCGATGGAGAACTTCTGGACGACGAGGTGGAGGCCAGGCAAATCCGGCGCCGCGCGGACACGTACACCATCATAAACGGCGAGCTGTACAAGCGCAGTGTATCCGGTATCTTCCAAAGATGTGTTGATGTGGACACGGGCTACCGGCTACTCAAGGATATCCACCAGGGCGAGTGCGGGCACCACGCTTCGTCAAGGGCGATAGTCGCCAAGGCATTCCGCCATGGTTTCTATTGGCCCACCGCCCTCAAGGACGCTGAGCAGCTGGTCCGCGCATGCAATGGGTGCCAGCGCTTCGGGCAGCTCAAGCACATGCCAACTTCGGTACTCAAGACCATACCGATCACCTGGCCCTTCGTGGTTTCGGGCCTCGACATGGTCGGTCCCTTCAAGCGAGCATGCGCGGGCATGACCCACCTGCTGGTGGCGGTGGACAAGTTCATGAAGTGGATCGAGGCCAAGCCTATCCGGAAGCTGGATGGAGCGACGGTTGTTACCTTCTTCACCGACATCATCAACCGCTTCGGCTACCCCAACATCATCATCACCGACAACGGCACAAACTTCCCCAAGGGGGCCTTCGCCCGGTTTTGCAGCAACAAGGGCATCCGACTGGACCTCGCCTCCATCGCGCACCCACAATCCAATGGGCAAGTCGAAAGAGCAAACGGCTTGGTGCTAGCTGGCATCAAGCCACGTCTCATCGAGCCATTGGAGCGTTCACCCGGATGTTGGATCGAAGAACTTCCGGCTATGCTATGGAGCCTCCGCACCACGCCGAATAGGTCAACCGGCTACACGCCATTCTTCCTGGTCTACAGATCGGAAGCCGTCCTCTCCGCCGACATCGAGTTCGACTCCCCTCGCAAGCTCCTCTACAACGAAAAAGCCAACGAAAAAGCCGGATCCGCCTAGTCGCATTCCGCGAGGGCGACCTGGTTCTCCGGCTGGTGCAAGACACGAAGGGCATGCACAAGCTATCGCCACCCTGGGAGGGCCCCTTCATCATCAGCCGGGCGCTGCCGAACGACTCCTACTACCTAATCGACGCGCAACAGCCGCGCAAGAATAAGATGGACAAATCGGATGAGGAGACCGAGCGTCCCTGGAACGCGGCCCTGCTATGCCCATTTTACACCTAGTCGCTAGGCAGTGTATGTATCCCGAAAACCCTATGAATGAAAATTCGGACCCCCACGAAAGTCTCGAGGGCTCCTTGCTAGAAATGTGTGTACACCTGTTTTTCGGTTCAAATTTTCTGGCTCCGGCAACCCCTACCCGGGGGCTCGCCGGCTACCCGGCCTGCTAAGTCAACAAACCGGCTGAGTAGTGTGTGACGATGTCAGAGGCCCACTCTTCGTCTCAGCTACAGACCGCAACCCGGCTGTCCGGCTAGCAAGAGCAAAAGCCCAAGGCATCCCACACGAAAAACAGGGAGGAGACGCGACAGATCGGGTGTCCCGGCCCTGCAACTAGCTCGAACCAATCCAACTGCTAAGCCATTAGTACCGTGTGCACTGTACTGTCAGCTCCCTTCGATTCCGGCAGCAGACCGCAACCCGGCTGCCCGACAAGGACACAGCGAAAATAGCAGAGTGCACGGGAAAGCGACTAAGTGTCTAGAAAGGGACAAGCCAGTTTTCGAAAAAACGAGCCGTTTTCCGGCTACAATTTGGCAGACTAACCTACTAACCTATGTGCACATGTGTGTAT
Source organism: Avena eriantha (assembly GCA_910589775.1). Taxonomy (NCBI): domain Eukaryota; kingdom Viridiplantae; phylum Streptophyta; class Magnoliopsida; order Poales; family Poaceae; genus Avena; species Avena eriantha. The sequence goes on from OU342744.1 coordinate 351,388,877, forward strand.
GCGTATGTACATTCTTGTGCGACTACCTAGAGTCGGAATTCAGCAGACAGAAAGAAGATTCGAAGTCCTTGCCTTCATCAAGCGCTCCGAATCTCGGGGGCTACACCCACTGGGTGCACTCGCGCGCCCCCAATGGAATCTTGTGGTTCCCAACCGGCTAAAGGCGTTTAGTCGGCCGATCGGAGCCCAGGTGAGGGCAAGGGCTGGAGCAAGAGAAGACAAGGAAGATTCGAAGCACCTGGCTACGCCAGCTACTCCGAATCTCGGGGGCTACACCCAGTGGGTGCGCTCGCGTGCCCCCACTGGAATGTTAGTTCCCCCGGCTGAAGGCGTTCAGCCGACGAAAGCAACCGACTAAGATGAGTCTAGTCGGATAAATATAGAAGAATTGGGAAAGAAGGAAGATTCGAAGCACCTGGCTATGCCAGCTACTGCGAAACTCGGGGGCTACACCTAGTGGGTGCGCTCGCGCGCCCCCACTAGAGGTGCAGTTCGCCCGGCTAAAAGTGTGTAGCCGGGCGAAGTAAGCCGGATAAAGTTAACCGGCGAAGTATTTAAAGAAAATTCGAAGCACACAAGTTGAAGGAAATCCAAGCAAGGTCAATATTAACAAACAAAGGGGAGGTGAAGCTCCTATAAGTTACCCGGCGTCACAGATAGCCGGTACAGACAGACAATTTTTCACACATAACTGAAGCAAGACAAATACACCCGGCATCCCGGGGCGATAACTAGATGGCAGGACCCTTGCCGTGGGGGAGTTCTTGGCCGGCAGAAGCTTCGGGCGGCGGAGGAGGCGCGGAGCTCGATCCGGTTCGGGCGCTAGCAGGCGGCGGCATCGGGCCCTCCACATCAGGAGTACCGACGGACTCCGAGTCGGTGAGCACCTCGTCGGGATCCATGTAATCGGCGATCTTGATGGTGGATCCGTGGAGCTCCGGATGGGCCTAGCGGATGGCGGCAAGATCGGCTCTGGCACGGAAGCCACCGTCGATCTTCTCGACGCGGGCGTCCTTGTACCAAGAGAGCATGAGGGCCAGAGCCATCTCTGCTCCGGCCCGCGCTGCCAAGTCTCGCAGCTGGTCCACCGCAGCCGGCACCTCCCCCACCTTCGCAGCTAGCTGCGCCATCGTCTCTGGAACCGGAGCCTACGGCCGCACGAAGGAGAATATGTCCCGCGCCACCTGACGAAGCTTGGCAGCTTCCTCGCCAAGGAGAACGAAGAGCTCCTGGGCCGTCGACTGCGCTCCCGGCCAGTTCTCCTGTAGCCGGTTGTAGGCCAGCAGGTCTATGCCGGGGTAAAAGGCTGTCAGAAAAGAGGAGTCAGATCCGGCTATCGGATCCGGAAAGAAAGGAAGACGGGAAAAGGACTCACCATTGGCAGTGTGGCCGACCTACATCAGCTCCTCCACCAGTGCCTTCTCCTTGGTCGCTAGCCGTTTGATCTCCTTCTCTTGGTCCTTGTTCTGGGCCTCGAGAAGGGAGAAGGCTTCGGCCCGGCTAGCGAGCGAGGCGTCGCGCTCCTTGATGGTGGCCTCCAGACCGTCCACCCTCACGTGCCAATCCTTGTTCTGCAGCCGCAGAGTAGAATTGGACTTGCTCAGCCGGTCGTTCGCTTTCTTCAAGCGATCGATCTCGCGCTGAACGCACACGAGGATGGCTGCCACAAAACCGGCTATCAGTACCCAAAAAAAAAGGCAAGCCGGGTGAAGCGAGCTTACTCTATGAAGTCCCGTTGGCGGCAGCAAGCTTCTGCTCCAACGTCCAGTTCCTGCCGGCTGCGGCCTCCAGCAGCCGGATCTCCTTCACCGCCAGCTCAAGCATGGCGGCGAGGTCCGACAGCGAGGCGGCGGAGGAAGCGTCGTCGTCCACGGCGTTGACGGCCAAGGACTCCTTCGCGGCGACCACCGCCGTCCGCCATTCCTCCCCAAGCTCCTCGTCGGAGTTATCGTCGCCAACGACGATGAGCTCCTTGTCGGCAGCCTCCCACACGCCCGCGGAGGAGCCTTCCGGCTGGGAGGACTCCGCTTCTGGCTGGGCGGAAGCGGTCGGCTCAGCTCGAGGGGGAGGCGAAGGCTGCGCCTCAGAAGAAGGAGGGGCCCTGGTCGGTGCAGTCGGGGCACGGGGCGGCGACCCGGTCGGCGCGCATGCCGGGCTCGCGGCTCCAAAGGAGACCAGCATGCTAAAAAGAAAGAGGAGAAGACAAGAGGAAAACAAAACAAAGTCAGAAAAAGAAGAAAAGGGGCAAATAGGTAGAAAGCGCCGAAAGAAAAAGTGGAGGGGAGGAAGCAGCATACCCCGGCACAACTGGGGGCGGCCCTTTCTTCCGGTCGAGACGGCTTGGCGGCAAGGCGCCAGACCGGCTCCTCTTGGGAGACGGCTCCTCCATCGCAGGGCGGCGGGAGCCGAAACGACTGGAACCGCTCCCGCCCGCCTCGCCGCCCGTCGCAGAGCGTGTCGCCGGGTCCACAGTCGGCGCGGCCTCCTCGTCGTGCACCTCCGCGTGCAGGTTGGCTGCCGGCTTGTCATTCCGACTGGGGAAGGCATCGCCGTCCCCATCCGATTCCTCACCGGACCGCCAAGCGTGCGGCTCGGGCAAGTCGGACGTGAATTCCTCGAGGGGAGACTCGCCCTCCTCACGGATGATGCAAGGGAACATCTGCCGAATACAAGAGATCAGCCAAACGAAAACAAGGAACAAGTACAAGAAACACCAAAAGAGCATCCGGTTAGAAGAGCTTACCCGGGGCGTGCGGTTCTCCCGAGTATAAGGCGCCAGGCTGAACTTCCAGTTCTCCAGCAGTCGTTCCTTGGTGATCGTCCATACCCACTCCTTCAGGTTGTGGTAGCGGGGATCGCGGCGCGATAGCCGGGTCGGGTTCAGCCGGCCGGAGTAGTAGCACATCTTGTGTGCTCGCTGCTGCAACGGCATCATCAGCCGGGACATCTAGCTGAGAGTGACGTCCAGGCCGGTCAGCCGGCAGTGGACGAGCGAGCGCATGCGCTTCAGCAACTCATCCGTCACCGCCTTGTTGCCTTGGAACTTCAAGTCCCAATTCTGTCGGCTGGACTCACCATCCTGGAAGGCCGGAAGATTGATCCGGTCGACGTTGGTGAGGTTCTTCACGTAGAAGTATGACTGCTGCCACAGTCGTACCGTATCGTGAAGAAGGAATTTCGGGTAGCCGGTCTGCGAGCGGGAGTAGATGGAGGCGCCACCATAGACGACTAGTGGCCCCTGAGTGAATTGCACCTGCGGCCGGACTCGGAAGAGCCGGCAGAAGAGCCCGAGATCCGGCTGGATCCCGAGGTAACTCTCGCAGAAAGCCACGAAGTGCGCCAACGTCCCGATTGCGTTAGCGCCGAGGTGGTGGAGGCAAAGATCGAAGAAAGCAAGAAATGTCAAGAGGAATGGGTTCACCGGAAGGGCGAACCCACGTGCCAAGTGGGAGAGGAAGATGACGCGCTCCCCTTCCGCCGGTTGTGGCGACACCTCCCCTGTTGGCGCCAACCGCACCGCCCCCTCCTCCGCTGGCAGGAGGACGCGGGTGGTGCGATACTTCGCGATTTGGTCTTCGGTGACGGAGTAGCCACACCAAGCCCCGCGGTCGGTGGCCATTTCCGGCTAACGGAGGGGAGCGGCGACGGAAGAGTGGTGGTGGCCCGTAATGTCAACAACGGCGAGCGGGTGGCGTAGAGGGCAAGAGCGCAGAAGCAGGAGCACGCGAGAGAGAAGGAAACTGTAGCGGGGGAGCGAAGGAAAGAAGCTGCCTCCCCCGCGGCGTCCCTTTAAAGGACCGGAAGGGCAACCGTTGACGGGGCACGTGGCCCGCATCCGGGCAACACACACCCCAACCGCCGCCTAGATCCCGTGTGCCAGGGCAGGATGCGCAGAAGATCCTGGAGCGAGAACCGAAGAGCCGGATAGTAGTTTCCCGAGGCGACGTGCGACGGGACGTTACGCTGCCCGCCACAGAGCAATGATGGCGCGTGCGCGCGTGGCCGGCGTCAGCACTGACGTCACGGGTAGCGCAACCGCCAGGCTCAGCCGGACGAAAATTCAAAAAGCAAGAAGGAGCGCGCGCACATTTTGCCTAAGGGTGGAATCCACACGCGCTCGGGGGCTAGTGTCAGGGGGATGATCCCCGGGTACCCCAACCGAATAAGAAACAAGACAGTCGGATCGTGTCCGGCTGACCAGATGCAACCGGACTGGGCAAGACAGGTCGGCTATCACCCGGTAGCCAGATCGGCAAGGGACAGCCGGATACGGCGACATAGCCGGACCCAATCAGTGAGACAGGACGACGTGCGTATCGGTGCACGGTACGCCCTGTACGGTGACAAGACTGGCAACCACCCGGCCATACCGAAGACTTTGCGTGGATGACGCAGGAACAGTGGCCTGTGCTGACGACAGGCTCGCACGGCGTCCACTGTGCCTACGACAGCCATACCGCTCGTACTCCGATAAGACAAGCCATACTAGACACTGTAGATGACTAGTCGGCTAGGACCCGCCTGTGGGGCCCGCTAGTCGGACTAGCCAGTGAGACCTTTGCCTCTCTGCCTATATAAGGAGAGGCAAGGCCTCAGTAGAAAGGGTTGGTCATACAGCAATTAAGGCAGTAGCTAGCATATACAGCTCGAGGAGCACTTGTAGTTCGAGTATTCCACATAGTCAGATCCGGCAGGAGTAGGGGCTTTACCTCACCATGAGGGCCCCGAACCTGGGTACTTCTTGCGTCCCGCTACGCTCGCTCGTATCCAATCTCGCATGCGGACGTCGTCGATAGCTTCCTTGCTAGTCCCCACACCTCTATCTAACCTCCTCAGGTACTGCCGTTCCCAATACAACGACACCCGCATTCATATGTGGTTTCAAATAAGTTTATTGGTGTTGGAAAAGAGTAGGAAGCTTCATGCTTATAAGTGGTACAAAAGGAGCTTGTTTTGACTGTGGCTTAGCCTCTATCATGTCATGTTTGATATTGCTTTGACCTTATGCTTAGTGATTATTGATGTAGCATGACTTTTACCAAACAATTGAGATTTCTTAATGTGCCTTGAAAGAATCATATAAAAAAATTATATTTGCACCGTTTAGACAAAACTGAACACTTTTCTTTTTAAAAGTTTTTCCATATGAGCCATGGTTTGGACTTAGGGATATATCATTCTAGGAGGTGTTTTCTACAAAACCTTCCTTTGCCAGGGGCTGGATGAAATTGTGCCAAACTCAAACTTCTGAAATCGTGTCTACGCTGAACATTACACGGGGACAAAACAGCACGACCAAACAAAATAAAAAGGCCTAATCTGTGGAGCAGAGACCTCCATATTAATATAGAAAGGATCACGCCACTATACTATGCAATTGTTCCTGATTAGAAGCTGTGGGGTTTCGTTTTGAAGTGGCAAGCGCTAGTTATTTAACCTGACAAAACTGAACTTCTCCGGTGTGGGGATCTGGTATGCTAGTATAAGGACGGAACCACTACGCTACTCCTCAGATGTTTCTTAAGAGAGGAAGCGACTGATTCTATACTGATCCCGCGAAGTTTTTGGGCGTTTCACTGAAGTACAGATAGACACCTCGTTGCTAAAATACAAAGCACGAGCAGCTCTAGCCTCATGGCGTCCGCAATGGACACGGCCTGAACCGGAAGATGAGGGGCACTAGCATGCTGATTAGGAGGGGGAATGGGGAGGTAGGCTCACCAAGTATATGAAGGCGTGCCTGGCAAGGTCGGAGAAGGGAATGGGAGCCCGAATTTCGCGACGGCGTCCTACGGGCGGAGCTGCGGAAACCGCACCGTGGCATGGAACGGTCTAGCTCTGGCTCGATTCCTTCCGCGGGGATGAAGAGGAGGACGAGGAGGATACATGTCCGTTCTCAGCTCGGCTTGAGGTCAACCCTGGCAGCTGGGAGACGGTTAGGTAGAGACGGTGGTGGTTCTCAGATATGCGCGTGGCAACAACAAAGGGAGGTACCATGGTAGAGCGGCACTAAGGACGGGAGATGGCCTAGGGTTCGAGAGGAGGAGCTCTAGGCACAAGGATAAGAAGGGGACGGGTTTCAGGGGTGATGAGGTTGACGGTTGAGACGGTCACCTGCTCTGCTTCCGTTAGGCTGCAGAGAGAAGTGGAGACAGAGAAGAAACATAGGGAACGACGTCTAGTTCTCCAGCGAAGGGTTATGGGCTTGGGACGTGGGCTGCGACAAAGCAACGAAGTGGAACCGCCCAAGCTAGCGAGGGACGCCGCTTCTCCAATAAATTTTCCTGGAGTTGATAGCTGCACTACTATAAACCGAAGCTAAAGACTCCTGCTACTGAAGTTATTGCCTAAACTTTCAGAATTGGAACCAAATTTTACCCATATTTTAAAAGGGGCCAGATTAGATCGAAATTGAATATAAATAATCATGGTAGGATTTGGATGCCATGAAAAAGGGACCATCCAGGTTAGCACAGATCAACATTTGCAAGAAGGAAAGAAGGAATTGGGTAAAGAGCACAAATTTGGTTTCTGGCAGAAGATTGACCTTCTCCACAACCAGTATAAGACGTTACCAGAATTAGAGAGAAGCAAAACAGTGGTAGAGAGGAAAAGAACGACACATGGTCCCATGTAACATGCAAGCTATGTACCTTGATCTAGTTTGTGAAAACAGACTATCACAAAGGCACTTAATGATACCTCAAGTGGAAACAATTAAACAAAACATGATTTCTTGAATACAAGAAAATAATTGAATTCAAGAGTCAACCTAGTGTGTATTGGCCCACTGGAATTTAATGGGACCATATGTTCAATTAGAACCCCCTTTTGAATAACCCATGGTTTGAATTGGGCTTCTACTTCTCCACAGCATCCAGCAAAGAACCATTTAGAACCCCATAGATAATATTGTGAAAACAATATAGAACCATATATGGGAGCATGTAGACAAATAAAGGACCCATACCAACTATTCATGAGCTTGAATCAAATACCAAAAGAGAAGCATTTGCTCATTTATAACTAGTATGGTTGAGTTTGTGGATGGAAACAAAAAGGAAGGTGGTAAAGGAGATGGTAGAATTATAAGGTAGAGGAGCTTGAAAAGATATGCCCCCAACTCAACTTGGGCATGAAGCAATTTATCAAGAAGCAAATACAATATATCAAGAGGCAAATACAATTATTGCAATACATAATGCCTATGACATAAGAACCAAATAGAGGGGTTTTACATGATGCTCAAATGCAAGGTGGCATGGTGACATGATCATGATATAATGATGATGAAATTAATTATATGTAGGCAGTAGCATTTTATTATTAAACCATGTAGCATTACAGATGTTAGACAGATGGGATGCTACAACATCACTCTATGTTAAAGACGAACTAGTCCTGCCATAACAATATACATCACTTTAGATGGTACCCTTATCTATTATTATAAATGTAAATATCGAAACACTAGTGCACCCTGTGCATCTTTCAATGCTTTGTTCACCTCTCTTCCTACTTGACTTTAGTCGGTATTATTGATATAGGAGTTTCCATTCTTCTTACAACATAACCCTTTATGCTTTTAAGATATGTCATCCTTCATGGATTTGGAAACATGTCTACAGTTCTCAATTAGACACTATGGACAAACTTAGCTCAACGTTCTATGATTCGTGTTCAATCACTTTTCAAACGTTCCTTCTTGAATCATATATTATGTTAAGTTGCCATCATCATTTTCAAAGATAGAACCTATGTCTTCAACATAGTGGATGATGATCATCCTTTTCTTTCTTTCAACCATCGATGTTTAACTGGATGCTATTCCCAATTTGAATTGATCAAGGACTAGTCCTGAATCAATTCCTATTCTGAAACTCTTTTCACAATCCCTTTTAGGAATACTACATAATATTGTAATATATTTACTATCAACTTCTAATCCCTGTAAATCATTATTTATCGATACTTGCGCTTTTATTCTTAATGTGTCGTATACACACTTAAGAATCACTCTTTTAAGCTCCCACTCAAAATATGTTCCCAACATACTTGAGTTCGAGACTTATATTGCTCCCACTCAAAAATGTGTCATTCACATATTGTTTTAGGAAGACTTTCATAGCTCCCACTCAATTTCATGCAAATTGCATATCCTCTCACTATTTTGAAAACCTTCAAAATCCTTTTATAAATTATCAAACTGAGAGACTTATTATGAGATATTAGTACCTTACTAGTATTAAATCCACTAGACTTTCAGCACTTTTGAATCAAATTCATTTAAATTTGTCCAATACACTATTCATGACAAATTCTGCCTTTGTTGTTCAGCTTTTCCTTCATGACTTTGAAGTCGTTTAGAAAATGCAAGTAACCCTTTACTTGTTAAGATTCAGCAACAAATTGCTTTCTAATCTTAAGTGAATTTTATCTTTAGGATGTCTCATAACTTTAGTTTACCATTATTTCCTTAGTAGTTCGTAGGTATGTCATATTCCGGTAATCCTAACAAATGATTCACAAATATCTCCATACGGGATATGGGGTACATTTTGAATCCTACTTTGTGTAGTGAAAACACTAGTAGGGACAACACAATGATCATTATCATTGATTCTTTCCTTTGTGAAAAGAATCATCCAGGAACGCTTTCCGTTGTGCTTCTCAACACTCTGATGAAGGGTTTTGAATCCTCATCATGTTTTTTCACTATCTTCCATAAGCTTCACATTGAAGAACATAAACTTTCTCAAAAAAGCACCAAATTTAAGCAACACTAGTTTTGCCTTTCTTTTGGTTCTAGTCATGGATTTCGTATTCGAAGTTCTCAATGATTACTCTATAAGGACTTATTCGTTATTTGTTTTGGCGATATTGAATAAATCCAAAACTTCCACAACGATCCATACAAGTTATGATGTTGATCTCACGAATCTAGATGGTCCACTATATATTCTAATTGAGTGCTAACTATTTCTAACTAATGGTCTTTATATTCTACACTACAACGATTTATTTGGCGCCATTTATTTGCCCCCTTTGATATCTATATCACATTGTGATGCTTTGCATTTTGACGTTTCAAACGCATTGCATTTCACAATTGCCTTTATGCCATTCTTATAAAGTCAAATTTCATTACTATTGATCAAATCATAGTAATTAGATTCTCTTTTATCTTTAATACCCTTCATTGATGACATACTTTGATCATATAAAATGGTTTAATACTCATGTTTCCTTTGGTAAACTCTTTACATATTTTAAACAATCATATAATGATTACCATTTTTTTGAAATACAATACATTGAATATGCATTCACTTTCAATAATTCATCAAACACTTCGTATTCATATAATACATGGTGTTTAAGTTATCTTGCCAAACTTGGCATGATTCATATGTGAAAAGAAAACGAATGTCTTTCACATATATCAACATAACTATGAATTTAAACAATGCTTTTTTAAATAAATATCATTAAGTTGGGTAATTTTCAAGGAATTTTCAATATTTTACAAATGTTCATGTATTATCAATTAGTTTCATAACCAGGACAATTCACACATAATCAAAAAAGATATGAACACAAATAGAAATAATTCATAAAAGTAGAACAATTGTTTGTTACAAACTCATTTGAATAACCGTCTCAAGAAGTGTGAGACACACTAAAGAAGTTCATAATCTATTGATTACAATAATCATCCTAAAAACATAAAGTAAGTGATAAATGTTGAGAGAGATTGTCGTTGGCCAACATCATCATGCTCGCCCTCAACACGCAATGTCACCTCCTCTCCAGCAAGCACCTCTCATGTAGAAGGACATGTTTTTAGCAAAACAGAACAAATATCAGATATACTTAACACTGCAATATGTTTTTGCAAAATTATAACATTTATAAAAATGTATATCAAATATATACCTCTATCATTGATATCCTCACCCGCAATGGGTTCAACCTTCACATTCCTGAAATGTGATATGAACTCATGGAAATCCCGTGTTTCCGCGTCGCCTCTCATAATGGAAATCTTGTCATGTTGATACGTTGCTAACGTATCTATAATTTTTGATGTTTCGTGCTTGTTTTATATCTACTTTCTTATGTTTTGTCCACACTTTGGAGTATTTTTATACACTTTCTTGGACTAACCTATTAACAAGATGCCACAGTGCCAGTTGCCTGTTTTCTGCTGCTTTTTGTTCCAAGAAATTGAAAAATAAATATTCTCGGAATTGGACGAGACAAAAGCCAAAGTCAATATTTCACCGAGGGGGACACGAAGCCAGAAGACGAGACCGAGAGGGGCCAGATGCCGGCCACACCACCTGGCCGCGCGGCCAAGCCTGGCCCGTTCTAGGGGGTGGTGTAGCCGCCTAGGGCACCCCCTCGGCCTCCCCTTTCACCTATAAGATGCCTCTGATACAAAAACCCTAAGTACCCAATCAAAATTCCACGAAAGAGTCTATAGCCGCCGTCATCTCCATCCCTAGTTCGGGAGGGATCTGATGCTCTTCCCGGCACCCTACCGGAGGGGATAATTCACCCTGGAGGTCTTCTTCATCACCATGCAAGCCTCCGGTGTGATGCGTGAGTAGTTCATCCCTAGACTATGGGTCCATGTAGTAGCTAGATGGTTGGTTCTTCTCCTTTGTCCTACCATGTCTAGATCTTGTGAGCTCCGTTCATGATCAAGATCATCTATTTGAAATCCTACATGTTGTGTTTGCGGGGATCCGATGGATATTGAGATGCTATTTCAGATTGATTATTGATTCTATCATGTCTTTGTTATTTGTGATCTTGCATGCTCTCCGTTGTTAGTAGCTATCTTGGCCGAGTAGATGCTAGCAACTCCAAGTGGGAGTATTTATGCTCAATAGTGGGTTCATGCCTCTAGTAATCTGAGGAAGTGACAGAAATCTGTAAGGTAATAGATGTGTTGTTGCTACTAGGGAGAAAACAACATGTGCTTGGTAGCTTGGTGGTAGCGACCGCAGCAACATGCCTATTGCAAAAGAGCTTGCGAACCAGTTGTCTAGGTAGTATGCAATACTCATGTATGCATCATGTATGTGTACCAAGTGATTGTCAAGTCAAGAGTTCTCCTCTATCTTTATGGAGAGGAAATATCCCATCAGCTCATGCTCCCATATGCGCACTTGTTCCACGAAATGTTATCTAAGTTGTGTCATGACCATTCGAGGATTAAGGCTTCCCACAATCGGCCATAGCTCATCAACCATTCCGAAGTGCATCATCACTGATATGAATGTGGCCATCACACGACGACAGAAGCGGTGATCCCGCTGCTCCTGGGTCTCATGAAAATAGGGCTGCTCCAAATACATCTCATAGATCATGTAGTCGGCCACGTTATTCTCGCTAAGGAGAACATGGAGACGCGTAACCCACATAGAAGAGTTCGATCCATCTAACTTGAGCTTTTCTCCTTTTATCCAATCGTTAATAAGGAAGGTAACATCGGGGAGAACCATTTTCTACATTTATAATTGCAAAAGGAATTTAGACTAATTTTATAATTAAATGAGTTAAAAACAACTCCACTAAAAACACCTATCCCTAAAAGGGTTCAAGTGATTACACGACCCCTTTTCCCTCCTCTGATTGTCATGGTCGTCAATGTGGGTGCTAGGGTGGACGCTTAAACATCGATCACATCATTCATGCGACTCGTGCTCGATCTTTCGACCATCTGTGTTCCTGAGGCCATGTCTACACATGCTAGGCTCGCCAACTCAACCTTAGTGTATTCGCTGTGCAACATGGCTTACACCCACTATATGTGAACATAGATATGTTTGACACCAGATCATCACGGCGTTGCCTCATACCGAAGAACTTTCTTGGCGGTGCACACTAAGGGAGAACACAATCATTGGTATTTTAATTAGGGATCATCTTACTAGGCTACAGCCGAGTATCTAATACTAGCACAAAATAAGATATACAAACAATAACATTGAACGTAAGAGTAATGTGATATGGTCCTTCGTTGTGATCTTCATCCTGTGCGCTGGATTCTGGCGCCGTAGGCACTAGGGTACCGGTGCCTTCCGGTGTGGTAGTCCATCACCTCTATGATCGTCTACTACTAATTAGAAACATAAGGTAATTACTTTACCTTGCCACAACCATATCACATCACAACGCCCCCTGCAAAACAAAGTTAGATGCATCTACTTTATGTTTGCATGTTTTACGTTGCTGAATGGTCTTTTGCACAAAAACAGTTCTTACCTACGAACTTTCACAACAACGCTGATCAAATAGTTGTCTATACTACACCCCTTTCAGGGCCCTCCGTTGTAAAGGGCATACCAAAATATGCAAGAGAGACAGACACCCCCCCCCAAAGCCACTTTATATGGTACAAGTCGTATGTCAAGCGTGGACCAGTCTCACGAATGAACGCGTAAAGTCGGTTGGGGCCGCTTCATCAAGCATTGATGTGGTATACACAAGTACACATGGGAGGGTAACAACTAAAAGATCAAGGCCCACACGCTACATCTCGTGTGTTCTACCCGTACTAGCAATACTTCGCATAGATCTAACTCTGATACCACTATAGGGGTTCGCATATGAAAACAATAAATTTTACCCTACGTCCTTGAACCCCTTTTATTGCCAGGACCTATCTATTAGTAATACAGTAACGGGGGGACTTTTTGTGAACTTACCCTTGAAGACCAAAAACGTTGTCAACACTCGGGAGAGCGTGGTTAATGTAGACGAGCGAAAGCCGACCTCAAGGTCGTGTTGAAGTCCTTGCGCTCCTGCGGCTCCAATGACTTCTAGCGCCTCAAATGTGACACCTCACAGGGAGTTAAATGCATCTGGTGCCTGGCGATGACTCCCGCTTCCCCGATCCAGCAGTAGTTGTGGAAGTAGAGCTCCTGGATCCGAATCCTGCAACACGACGGCGGTCTGTGGTGAAGATGTCTCTCATTCGCGTAGTTCGGACTTGGAACCATGGTCATAGGAGAGAGAGAGAGAGAGAGAGAGAGAGAGAGAGAGACAGAGCGAGAGAGAGAGAGAGAGAGAGAGAGAGAGAGAGAGAGAATATCAATTGGACGTCTCCCCAAAAGTGAGGAAACCTTTACTGAATATTGTGTGTATTATTTGGTCAAAATACCCTCACTATATATAGGGAGAATCCTACCCCCCAAACCAACTAGCTTAGCCATGTGGGACTAAACAAGGGAGAGGGGGTGGGCGCCGGCCCCTAGGGGCCCTAGTGGGCCCCACACAGGGGGGCAAGGCCCAGCCGGCCATCTCCTCCCTCTTTCCTCCCTTTGCCTTTCCCTCATGGGCCCTTCTCCCTCCGTAATGTGGCTCATTAAGGCTTTTGACCATTTAATTGATTTTATATTTTATTAAATAATTATGAATAAATGATTAAATCAATATTTAACATTCATTCACATATTATTCAATCTCCGTGTCTATGGAACACCTTCCATCTCCACTCCAGACATCCTCCGGACTTACCGAAACCCTTCCGGTTTTCTCTCCTCTTTCTTCGGTGATTCTACTAATCCTGTAAACACTCTCTAAGCATCACCACGCCCTTAAGCGTGATACCCCACGGTTCGGGAACACTCCAGACATGGTCGGGACACTCTAGGACCAATGATCAACAGAGGGACCTGGATGGCCATGTGACCCTTGTGCATTCCATGAAATCTTCCGTCGTTTGAACCATGAACGTCATGTCATATTCCTTTTGTCTCTCGATACTTGCATTGCACCCAAGATCTGATCAATGACATCACCATGCCAGGTTCAATCTCGTTACCGAGAAATGCTACTTGACTCGTTCTGACAAGTGATATCCTTGTGATCAAATCACACGCTGCGCAACTATTTGATATAACTTCTCCGAGTGGCCCCATGAGTATCTTTCCGTCACATGGATGGACAAATCCCGCTCTTGACATATAATGCGTCTAATGTTCCTCCGAATACCTAAACACACCTTTATGATCACTATTTAACCAAGTAACGTTCGATGCTATCAAAGTACCCTCGGGAGATAGTGATTGGTATAGCCTCACGGTCTAAGAAATAATCCACTAGGTCTATTCTAATCATCATAACTTATTGGGGGGATAACCCTGGGTAGGGTCACGCCGGGGTGTAATGTATATCATAGCCGAGGTACAGCAAAGTTAAAGCATAAGTTGGCCGAGTTACCTCAAGGCAAGCTGACTTACAGTATACCCGGCCCGGACGGAGTTCACCCAATGTAGCCTCGGCCGACATAAAGTGTATGTCAGCTTCTTCATTGTAACTACTTTGCAGGTACCCTCAGGGCCACATTAACCAGGCCTGAGCCGGGTTATGACTTAACTTACAAGAGAAGGAAGGAATCTTGCTAGTCAAAGGTTTTCTCTCTCCACTGTAGCATGAGCGCATAGGACAGAGGGGAGGACCAGCGGGTACAGGCCGACAAAGGTGACGTTGCCTATGTTGGGTGACACTGCGCCGCAGAGGGGCTCAGAGAGGCTTACGCCATGAGTCTAGATCAAGTTATGAAAGGAAAAAAGAGGAGCACCGCTTTGCTATTTTGGGAGAGGCATATTGGGAGAATATGCCTTCCACGTATGCCCTAGCATTGTAACCTGGGCTCCCCTATATAAGGAGCACCAGGGCCTCCATAGAGGGGGTTGACCATTTTTACTATGGGAAAACCCTAGATAGTTGTGTGGGTAGTAGAGAAGTTCATCCTCTCCCTCTCCAAGAACAGCTCAAGGAGCCCTTATAATCCACCATTGATTCAGTGAATACAAGTCATCTGTGTGTGGAATCACGACACTATCCCTCCCTAGATACCTCTAGTGCTCATTGGCCCCATCTTTAGCCTATACATGGCATCTTCCGTGCCACCACCATGACAGTTGGCGCCCACCGTGGGGCTAGCGGTGCTAGCAGGAGTGAAGATCCGAACTAAAACATCATCGCCACCAGCGAACACATCGTCTCCGGGCTTGTTCAGTGCTTTCGAGCACTGGACTATGTCAGCGACAATGCTGGCAGCTTCGCCATGCGCCCTCCTCCGTGCAATGCCCTCTTCATCAACCTTGCCACCCACAAGATCTACGTCGGCGTCGACGAGCATGTGTCCACCCGTAGCACATCATCGAGGGAGGTGAACCACCTCTCAGCGCGGCTCGCGTATCGCTTGCCCCGTTAGCTGCGTTGAGCTCATGATAACCGTGCCAGATGCAGGAGAAAGAAAGGACATGGTGCTAGATCCAGATTCTACAACAAAGGTAGCTAGGTCATGGTTTCCTCCACTAGAGAGGCTAGAGAATGTGCTGCAGCAGGCAATAGATAGCTTAGCGACTCCCATAGCGCATGTAGTAGATCCGGCTCAGGCACAAGCCAAGCTAGAGGAAACCCGGTAGAAAATGTTAGCAAGGGCAAAGAAAGTAGCTGAGTTGCAGCAGTCACTGAACATCACTCTGCGTGAGTAGGCAAAAGCAAACCGGATTAGCCCAACTCGTATGGACGGAATGAAGATTAGGGGTAGAAACTTGATTACTGAGATATACAAGGAGTGTGTGCCTAAGACGGGGCATACATATACCCTAGTGACAGCAGGGCTAGCGAGATATAGTACCCCGGTGAAGAACCTTAGGGCTACCGAGGCAGCAGCGTTCGAGTTAGAGGGTCTGACCGGAGAATCCCTGGAGAGGCAGTAGGAGAGAGTAAACCACTTAGTGAGAGTAGCAAATAAGCAGAATGAGGAGATACTCAAAGCGAACCCGGTGATAGCAGGAGGCTCTCATATAGTTCATTCAGCAAGGAATAACTCACGAAATCCACTAGGGCGGCATCATCACCTCATGATGGCCCTAGAAGAGAGGAAGTGGTAACCTCGGGGAGAAAGAACAAACAGATGGTCCCGTATGACCCAGCAAGGGCAGGGAAAGGAAAAGTAGTGCAAATTGATGAGGATCATCATAGTGTCAGCCGAGGTGAAGCTGGCCGAGGTAACCGCGACCAAGGCAATGCCGGTTAGGGAAACGCTGGAAACGGCGATGTCGGGCAACGTAATTCGGCGGCAGCAGGGCAAAACCCACCTCGGCAACAGCATCCACAATATGTACCTTGGCAGGGGCAAAGTGCTAGCCTGGCAATACAACAACAATATGCTCGTCCGGGTCAAGATAGATACAATGATGGTTATTCGGCAATGGCTGATGCTGGATTTCCTAGGCCAGAGCACCATGTAATAGGATCAAGATTGGGAAAGAGGAACTTGTAGCCAGATGATGCAAGGCTGAAATTGGACCGAATCTATAGGTTAGAGATGATTGAGGGACAAGGTCATCTAGGTCCGGCATGCTTTGGACGTCGGATTATTAGAGAGCCACATGTGCCGAACTTTCAGTTGGCTAGAGGAACAAAGACGTATGACAGCAGCACTAAGCCGAAGGATTGGCTCATTCACTATGAAACTGCAGTGAACATTTCCACAAGCAATTTGAGATGGGTTGTAAGATATATACCGTAGCTGTTGGAAGGGCCATCAAGGGTCTGGCTAAACAATTTGCCGCCAGGAAGTATTAACTGTTGGATAGATTTTGAGGAATTGTTAATCAGCAACTTTGCAAGCACCTATAAGAGGCCGAATAGGCCACAGACACTGGCAATGTGTAAGCAAAGGCCAAATAAGACAGACCGGGAGTTCTTAGCTCGTTGGTGCAATGTGTGTAACTCATGTGAGGGGGTAATTGAGTCACATGCCATTGCTTGGTTTGCACAAGGGTGTAGGTATGCGAGTATGCTGTGGCAGAGGCTGCAAAGGGATATGGTAACTACCTTGGTAGAAACAATTCAGATAGCTTATTTGTATGTGTTGGGTGATCCTACTAAACCTCAGCCAATGTCAAGTGAATCAAACAAAGAGTACTACAACCAAGATGGAACCGGGTCATCTCGGCGGAATGATTTCCGAGGTAAAAGGAGAGATGAGCAGCCGGATTACAAGTATAGTTCACAGTAAGTTGTGGCAGTGGACCAGGATCAGCCAAATGTCGGTGCAAATCAGCGCCAGAGAACTAGAGGGCAGCAGTGGACTCCGAGAAATGATGGCAAGACAACTTGGACGCCGGAGTAGAAGAAACAGTGGCAGAAAAATAAGGATAGGTCGAGGGGAATGCTCAAGCACCTCGTCATGATGCACCTCAGCACGATGCACCAAGGCAACAGCAGCTTACTGGGGCAAATGGGCAACAACTAATCCTACCACCACCTCCGCCGAGGTATGACAATAAAGATAGGAGAGATGCAGTGCATCAGGTAAATAATCAGTAGCAACAAGATCAAAGGTATCCCGACAATGACGGGAGAAATGAATACAGAGAACATCACCAGAGCTACTGTGTGTTCACCACTGAGGAAACTGGTAAAAATACCTTGCAACACTAGCATATGGAGGTGAATATAGTAATGCCAGCTGTGATGAGGTATTTGCCTTGGGCGGATCAGGAGATAACTTGGAATATCAAGGATCGCCCCAACTCATGCTGAGTCCTGGATCGTATGCACCGGTGCTGGATCCGTCGTTCATTGGGCCAAATATCAATGTGAGATTCTCCAAGGTGTTGATTGACAATGGCAGTAGCATCAACATCATGTACAAGTACACAATGCACAAGTTGGGAATATCGGAGAACATGCTCCAAGCAACATGGACAACTTTCCGCAGCATTGTGCCGGGTATCTCTTGCGAGCCCATTGGCAACGTCCGGGGTCACATGTTATTCGGCACAAGGAAGAACTGTCGGAATGAGAATTTGGAATTTGAAGTTGTGTATTTAGAAAGCGTGCATCATGTGTTACTCGACAGGCCTGCTCTCGACAAGTTTATGGCAAGTACTCACATCAGTTACTTGAAAATGAAACTGCCTAGGCCAAATGGAGTGATCACCATAACTGGGAACTTCAAGCGCTCAATAGAATGTGCTTCGGTCGGGTCAAACTTGGCCGAGTCATTTGTGATTGCACAAGAGAAAAGGAGAATCCAGGAGGTGGTGGCACTGGCTCAGTCTGCACAGTTGCATATGCCAGCACTAAGTAACCCGCATGGGAGTGTCTCATTTAAGCAACAAAGGATACCAAGAAAGTGCCCATTGATGATCAGTTCCTAGAGCGCACCATAACCATTGGTGCCGAGTTAAGCGACAAATAGGAAAGCAAGCTCATCCACTTCCTCCGTGAGAATCAGGATATCTTTGCATGGTCTACATAGGATCTGCAAGGTGTACCGAGGGAGTTGGCCGAGCACTCATTGCATGTGAGACCCGGAGCTAAGCCGATGAAGCAACCTCTCCGCTGCTTTGCCGAAGACAGGAGAAAGGTGATTGGTGATGAGATAGCTCAGCTCCTTGCAACCAGGTTTATCATGGAAGTACTCTATCTAGATTGGCTCTCTAATTCGGTGCTAGTGGAAAAGAAAAAGGATGATCTGAATGTAGTAGTGCTGGGGCGTATGTTTATTGATTACACGAACCAGAATAAGGCATGTCCAAAAGATCCATTCCCACTGCCAAGGATAGACCAGGTCATAGATTCGACAGCTAGGTGTGAGTTGTTGTCATTTGTAGATGCGTACTCTGGTTTCCACCAGATACCCCTGAAGCCAGATGATCAAATAAAGACTACTTTTGTTTCCCTGTATGCGGCTTATTGCTATCGCACCATGCCTTTTGGCTTACATAATTCAGGAGCAATGTATCAGAGGTGTATGTAAAAATGTTTACACGATCAAATTGGGAAAAATGTCCAAGTATATGTAGATGATGTTGTGATAAAAAAGGAAAGCAAAGAGGTTCCAAATGAAGCTTAACCCCGATAAATGTACCTTTGGTGTGCCAGCTGGGAAGTTACTCAGTTTTCTCGTGTCCAGCCGAGGTATCGACGCCAACTCCACTAAAATCCGAGCCATGGAAATAATGGAACTACCGAAGTGCCTTAACGATGTGTAGAAGTTCACTGGTTGCCTGGCATCATTAAGTCAGTTTGTATGTCGGCTAGGAGAAAAGGCATTCCCCTCTATCAGCTAATGAAAAAGGTAGATAAGTTTGTTTAGACACCGCAAGCTGATAGCGCGTTTCATGAACCGAAACAGATGCTAGCCTCTGCACTAGTGTTAGCTTCACCACTATCCAAAGATCCAATGTTGCTCTATATAGCAGCGACCAACTAAGTCGTAAGTGTCGTGCTAGTGGTGGAGCGCGATGAAGAGGGTAAGTTGGTTTAGAGGCCAGTATATTACCTAAGCAAGGCATTGTCTACTTCGAAGCAGAATTATCCTTACTATCAGAAGATGGCATATGGTGTGTACATGGCAGCTAAGAAGCTCAGGCATTACTCTGAAGAACACCCCATAAAAGTGATATATGAAGCGCCCATATCCGAGATAATGAGTAACAAAGATGCAAGTGGTCGGATTGCAAAATGGGCAATTGAGTTAGCTCCTTATGCACCACAATTTGGTAGAAGGGATGCCATCAAATCTCAAGCGGTGGCTGATTATTTTGTGGATTGGGCCCAGATGCAGTACGAACCACCTCTGTCGAACTCAAACTATTGGAGGATGCACTTTGATGGATCAAAGCTAAAAGAGGGATTAGGAGCCGGGGTAGTACTTACCTCGCCCAAGAAAGATCAGTTGAAATATGTTCTTCGGATCCATTTTCGAGCATCAAATAATGTGGCCAAATATGAGGCGCTCGTGCATGGACTTAAGGTGGCAAAGGAAGTTGTGATACATCGGATACAGTGCTTTGGTGATTCGGATTTGGTGGTGCAACAAGTATCTGGTAATTGGGATGCCCTAGATGCAAACATGGCCCTTTATAGATTTCATGTCCAGAAGATATGTGGGTACTTCGAGGGATGCGAATTCCATCATGTACCTCGTCTTGAGAATGAAGCAGCCGACATACTGTCTAAGATGGGGTCATCTCGGCAGCCTATCCCACCGGAAGTTGCTTCGGAACACTTGAGAAAACTATATATCACACCTTCACCCGAATCTGAATCAATCTATGTCCTAGCAAATGCCGGATCAGAAGCTACCCCTATGGATATTGATTGGGGGAACACCTCAGCAAACTCTGGGACTACCTCAGCAAACCCGGGGACTACCTCGCAGAACTCGAGGACTGTTTAGCTTGATCCGACGGGAGTTATTTCGATGGATGTAATGGAAATTGATGGAGTACTTTTCCCAGTTCGTGCTATACCCACATGGGCAAAGCCAATATTGAGTTCTTGAAGGATGGAACCTTGCCAAGTGATGAGATACTTTCAAGGAAAATCTAGAGATCAAAGGCATACAACATCATCAATACCGAACTATACAAGAGAAGTGTAACAAGTGTTCTGCAGCGATGCGTTGACCCGGAAGAAGGGCTTGACATCATTTGAGGTATACATCAGGGGAATGTGGGCATCACGCCTCATCTAGAGCCTTAGTGGAAAAAGCTTTTCGGCATGGATTTTACTAGCCAAGTGCCTGGGAGCAAGCAGAAGAACTAGTAAGGAAATGCAATGGTTTTCAGAGGTACGCAGACACACATGCCAATGTCAAAACTTAAGACTATACCAATCACTTGGCCATTTTTTTGTGGTGCATAGATATGGTGGGACTATTTAAGCCGGCTAAGGGCAACATGACTCACATCTTGGTCATGGTTTACAAATTTACAAAATGGATTGAAGTGAAGCCAATCAAAAAATGTGATGGAGCTACAGCCGTAACATTTCTCAAAGATATTATTCTGAGATACGACTATCCTCATAGTATCATAACTAACAATGGTACAAATTTTGCTGAAGGAGCATTTGGACGATTTTGCCGAGATAATAAGATTCGGCAAGATGTTGCATCAGTAGCCCACCCCCCATCAAACGGACAAGTGGAAAGATCCAACGGATTAGTTTTGTCCGGGATAAAACCTCGGCTCATTGAGCCACTGCAAAGATCAGCGGGGTGCTTGATAGAAGAACTACCAGCGGTACTGTGGAGCTTAAGAACAACTCCAAATCGATCAACAGGCTATACACCATTCTTTCTGGTATATGGGGTAGAAGCTATATTACCAGCCGACATAGAGCATGAATCACCTAGGGTCGCCCAATGCACAAAAGAGAAGTGCAAGAAGCTCGGCAAAATGATGTTGATCTTTTGGAAGAAGCGAGAGAACTAGCCTTGTCGAGATCCGCCATATATCAGCAAAATCTCCGACGCTACCATAGCCGGAAAGTAAACACCCTAGTCTTCCGGGAAGTTGATCTGGTACTTCAACTGGTGGACCACACTGGCGGCATGCATAAGTTATCCCCCCATGGGAATGTCCATTCATTGTAAGAAAAGCACTGCACCATGATGCTTATTACCTCATTGATGCACAACCACATGAGAAAAACAACGCGGACAGGTCTGGCGAGGAATGCAAGCACCCATGGAATGTAGCTCTACTTCGCCCGTTTTACACTTAGCGAAAAGTGTATGTATCTCGAACTCTCATATGTCGGCCTATATGCCGGCAACGATATTATCAATGAAACCTCAGCACCCCGAGCAGAAACTCGGGGACTGCCTTAATAATAATTCTCTTTTCTGCATTTACTTTTTATATATCGGCTAGCTTAAATTGCTTACACCTTAGCCAGATTAGTATTCTGTAGGCACCAAAAACCTAACTCTTTGACTTGCTGTTGTCCAACAAGAATTGGCTTCATGGCAAGCAAGAGAACAAGTTTGGAATTGTTGAGCACGGTAAAAAGACTAAGGAAAGGAACGTAATCGAACTGATGTTTGTTATTCGGACTAACCCCTGTATTTACTATATTTCTGTTATGTTGAATTATTTTGAGCTAATCCTAAATTTTCAAGTATTATTAAGTCAATTTTTTGAACCTAGGGCTCGTAAATCAAACACCGAATCAAGGTAGACGCAAGTCGAATCATAAAATTGGGAGAACAAGAAAATGAAACTCGAGGACTTCACCCAAGTTAATCCGACATAAAAGACTTAGCGGTAGCAAAACATCACATTGTGCTTAATACATCTGCACCTAGCATACCGGGGATTTAACAAATTTCAAAGTGTTTTTTGGCTCAAGGAGCAGCAGGATCCGAGGTATCTGCAGCAGAAGGAGGCAAGTCGGCATCGGTGGGGGAACTTTGGTTTTAGCCTCATCGTCTCGGTTGGCTTCACCTTCCTTAGCATCTTCAGTTTCCTCGTGTAGTACGAAGGTTCTTGCTCTTTGCCATCCAAACCATCTTCGACATAAGCGTCGTCGACGTCTTCAAGGAAACTCGACCCCTCATTCCATTGATGACAAAATCATATTGGATGAGATTGTAGGTGCAAGTTTTGTGTTGAAAAATGCACCATGGGTCATTCGTCCATTTGGATCTAGTGGGCATGCGGCTGAGAACCTTCAGGTCAAGACCATCATACCAAGACAGCACAAAGCTCAGGGCTGTGTCGGCTCCAGCGCGCGCAGCGAACTCCCTCCATAGATCAAGTTGAGTCTCGCACTCCATCAATTTTGCAATCAATGGGGCAAGACCCTTAGGAGTAGGCTCGGAGGGCCAGATGGCACTGAAGACCTGGATAGTTGTATCCATGATGTCCGAACCATAACTCTTCATGGGTTCAACCAGGGCTATGAGGCTCACCAAGGTATCCTCCATATCATAAGGAATTGCTTCGGCAGAAGGACCTACCAGAGTACCTATCTTCAAGCGCAATTTTTTAACAGCAGTGCCATCAATGGAGTTGGTCTGAGGAAACTTGCCTGAAAATGAGAGAATTAAGATAAGTAAGTAAGGGCACAAGACCCGAAAAAAGAAATGTCGGCGCAAGATAAAAAACTGACGAAAGATATAACTATTGATCCGAGTCAGCTCCGTGAGCCATGCAACATTCCTCTTCTTGAGATTCTCATACTCAATGTTCACCGACTCAGACTTGAGGGCATCCTTCAGCATGTCCCGGCTCGTCTCAAGATTGGTCTTCAACCGCTTTTTTCCTCCGAGAAGTTCTGATCAAATTTGTCCAGCTTAGCCTTGCGGAGATTTTTCAGTTTTTCAATCTCAGCATTAAGCCGAGTAATCTCATTGTCTTTGAGCCGAAGTTGGGCAATTTCATCATTTTCTTCTTTAATTCGGCCTAATGCTGCCTTGCTTTTTCCAAAAAGTGGAGCATCATGTCAGGAAAAGGCACGCTATCTTGAAGAGACACTTCAATAGTTCGTTTACCCGGCAGAGCCGAGGTATAATTATCTGTCGAGTCAGAAGGAAAAAGGATAGAGGATGAATAACCAAGGAGAATTACCTTTTATCTCGACCAAGTTCTTCCTTATGATGACATTTTCAACATCCACTTCGGCTGCGCAATCCAAATCATGACTTAGTTCGGAACGCCAACAATGAAGAGAAACAAAAGTGAATGTGCAAATGAGAGAACTTACCCTTCTTCTTCAGCTCGGGGAGCAACACATTATGCTTTGAGCAAAGCTCCTTGTGCGTGTCCAGAAGCCGCTGGAACTCGGCGGTGCGACGGTTGGTAGTGATCTGAAAAGGAAAGTGTTAGTGCATGCATCATAGTGAATATTTGAAATTACTCAAGATCTGAGACAAGCGGAACTTAAACCCGGCTTTAGGTGAGTGAGGATTTGAAGTTACTACAGATCCGGGCCAAGTGGAACTTAACTCGGCTCTAGGTGAGTGAGGATTTGAAGTTACTACAAATCCGGGGCAAGTGGAACTTAACCCAGCTCTAGGTGAGTGAGGATTTGAAGTTACTACAGATCCGAGTCAAGTGGAACTTAACCTGACTCTAGATGAGTAGATGTTTGAAATAACTAAAGCCAAATACTTCGGAATCTCAAGATGCGCAAACCCAATATTAAGATCATCCGGCAGAGTAACATATTACCCCGCCGGAGGCTCAAGGACTAGGGGTTATGTCTATAAGTACTCGCGCATACATTTAGGATGGGCGAAAAGCTTACCTCCATCATCTTGCTGGAAATGGAAATAGCCTTAGAAGGAGTGTTCATCTGGGTGCTGAACTCGGCTGGACCAAACTTCTCCGGATTCTCAGAGTTGATGTCGACAAACTCGACGTTGTTCCAATTTTTGATATACTCAATCAGAGGACCGTAGCTCTCCCTGCTAAGCGTCCGGGTCGTGACCAAGCCTTTGGCGTGAGCAGTTTGAGCTGCAGCCGGGCTGGAGTGTAGAGTGAGTTTCTTGTCAGTGGTAGAGCCAGAGGAAGTGCTCCCCTTTTGCATCATGGATGCAAGAGTGCGCTGCCCAGACTCGGTCATTGTTCCTTTGGGGGACTTGGTCTTGGAAGCCTCGGAATCTTGTTGGCCCTTGGAAGCATCATCAATTTTTTGGTCTTAGTGCTTGACTTGGGCTACTGCTGCGAAGAGGTGGTTAGTTCTCCGGGCTTGGTTTGAGGCTTCTGCCGGAATATATCTTCGGCTAAAGAAGTTGGCGCAAAGGGTTTGGCCTTTGAAGGGTAACGGGTAGGCTACACTAGCGTAAAATCAAAAATTTCTACCGCGTCAACCAGGAATACTATTGTCATAGATCACGGGATTACCGCTAGACGCGCAGGTGCGGAACTCGATGAAGCACGTTGCGGCAGTGTAGATGTTCTACGTCTCCTCCTCGTCCTCGTCCCACGAGCAGCTCCCCTTTGCGCGGCTCGTCCAAGTGCTACAGATGCAGCACCTCCGAGGTATCCACACGTCCGGAGTGGAAGTCGTCACACGCCAGACTGCTAGGTCTGCGCGTGCAACACAGGCGGAAGAGGAGTGGCGGCTGGGTGGAATGCTCTCACCTTTTCAGCTCGCCTTACTCCCTCTTATATAGGCATCCCTGGTGGGCTTCTACATTAGCAGCCCATTAGCAGCCTAAGCCTGGTCTAATTCGGATCCAATCCTCATTAGGCTTCCAGCCCCTAAAGTGTGTGACCCTATAGGTTCATACACGTATAGACATGACGCGAGTACACTTACTCCGTCAATAGTTGGTAGCGGCCTCTAGCAAGACGTGCCAACTCCTAAACGCATATAAAGATCATTCGGACGAACCATCACAAGGTTGAGTACATGTCTTTCCCTTTGCCTCACGATATTTGGTCTAGCTCTAAGCTGACCTCTCTTTCTCGATACTGTGATTCAGAATCCCTTTACTAGGTTAACTCTTAACCATATGTAGCACGGCCATGCATTTCTGGATCCGATCACTCGAGGGGCCCAGAGATATCTCTCTCAAGTAGAGAGGGGCAAATCCCATCTTGATTGACCGATGCCTTGCAGCATGTATCAGGACAAACCCGAAAGCTACCTTTATAACTACCCAGTTACGGAGTAGTGTTTGATAGCCCCAAAGTAGGTCGATCCACATCTCAAGTACATGCGACAATCTCAGGTCTAAGGACAAAACGTACACGATGTGTAGAGAGAGCTGCAAGTATTATTGCTAGTCTCATGTTGGGTCAGTCCAACCCCATGTTCATAACATGTGTCCACATCATTGGTTTGACATCTCCATGTCAATGACTTGCGAAACATAGTCATTAACCAATCGATGTGCTAGTCTAATATTCACGTGTGTCCTCGCATGAACTCCGACTAGGGACAATTATTAGATAACCATACAAGTAAAGAGTTTCACAAACAATTCACATAATTGCCAATCAATACAAGTTGCCTGGTATATGGATATTCAAGGAACATTATAATAACTCATGGATACACATGAAATACAATCATCTCTATGATTGCCTCTAGGGCATATTTCCTTCAGTCTCCCACTTGCACTAGAGTCAATCTAGAGAGTATCTAATACCTATTGCTCTTGTGTGCGCTTCATGCGCAGGCTGCGGGAGTGGCTTAGTCAAGGGATCAGCAACATTTGAGTCCGTATGTATTTTGCATAACATGACACTACCTTCATCAATGAACTCACGAATCAGATGGTAGCGCATGCGAATATGTTTGTTCTTCTGGTGCTGTCTAGGTTCTTTGGCTTGTGCAATAGCACCATTGTTGTCACAATAAACGTCCAAGGGATTGGACGAGCCCTGAACCACACCAAGAGCGATCAGGAAATTCCTAATCCAAACAGCTTCCTTTGCAGCCTCCGAGGCAGCAATATATTCAGCTTCTGTTGAAGAGGAGGCCACTGTATCTTGCTTGGAACTTTTCCAGCTCACAGCACCACCATTCATGACAAACACATAACCTGATTGCGATTTCGAGTCGTCTGAGTCATTAAGGTAACTCGCATCTGTGTAACCCTTTACACTGAGTTCAACCTCACCTCCATAAACTAGGAACATATCCTTAGTCCTTCTCAAGTACTTAAGGATATTCTTTACCGCTGTCCAGTGAATCTCACCTGGATCAGCCTGGTATCTGCTCGTAACACTTAGAGCATAGGAAACATCTGGGCGAGTACATGTCATTGCATACATGATGGATCCAATAGCCGAAGCATATGGAACCCTACTCATGCGTTCTCGCTCATCAGTGGTCGAAGGACACTGAGTCTTGCTGAGTTTAATGCCGTGAGACATGGGCAAGAACCCCTTCTTAGCCTCTTCCATGCTGAACCGTTTCAACACTTTGTCAATGTACGTACTCTGGCTTAATCCAATTAGCCTCCTTGATCTATCTCTATAGATCTTGATACCCAGAATATATGCCGCTTCTCCCAAGTCCTTCATAGAAAAACTATTTTTCAATGAGGTCTTAACAGACTCGAGCATAGGAATGTCATTTCCAATCAATAATATGTCATCCACATATAAGATTAGAAACACAAGTGATTTCCCATTTTCTTTCTTATACACACAAGGTTCTTGTTCGTTTTTGGTGAAGCCAAACTCCTTTACAACTTCATCAAATCGAATGTTCCAACTCCGAGATGCTTGCTTCAGCCCATAAATAGACTTTTGAAGTTTGCATACCTTTCCAGCATTGTTTGGATCGACAAAACCTTCGGGCTGCATCATATACACGTCCTCAGAAAGGATTCCATTTAAGAAAGCCGTCTTGACGTCCATCTGCCATATCTCATAATCGAAATGTGCAGCAATGGCTAGAATGATCCGTATAGATTTAAGCATCGCTACGGGCGAGAAAGTCTCGTCGTAGTCAACTCCTTGAACTTGTCGAAAACCTTTTGCAACAAGTCGAGCTTTATGGATGTGAACATTTCCATCCATATCAATCTTCTTCTTATAGATCCACTTGCACTCGATGGCTTTAAAACCATCAGGCAGGTCAACCAAGTTCCAAACTTGATTGTCTCCCATGGACTCTATCTCGGATCTCATGGCAATCAGCCATTTCTCAGAGTCTGGGTCCACCATCGCTTCTGCATAGGTCGCAGGCTCATCATTGTCTAACAATAATAACTCTCGCGCTTCGCGGAGCCTCGCCGACCTTCGTGGTTGTGGTGCTTCTATTGCCACGGGTTCCTCAACTTGTTCTGCTACAATAGCATCACTCGTAGAAGCATCCCCGACTGGCTCATCTTGAACTTCTTCAAGTCGCACCGACCTTCCACTCGTTCCCTTTGTGAGAAACTCTTTCTCTAGGAAAACACCGCTACGAGCGACAAACACTTTGCCCTCTTCTCGGTTGTAGAAGTAATACCCTAAGGTTTCCCTTGGGTATCCCACAAAAATGCACTTATCCGATTTGGGTGTTAGCTTATCCGATTGAAGTCGCTTGACAAATGCATCACAACCCCAAATCTTTAGAAAAGACAAACTGGGATTCTTTCCAGTCCACATCTCATATGGTGTCTTAACTACGGATTTAGATGGTACCCTATTTAGTGTGAAAGCTGCTGTTTCTAGCGCGTAACCCCAAAATGATAATGGTAAATCCGACTGGCTCATCATCGATCGAACCATGTCCAACAAAGTTCGATTACGCCGTTCAGAGACCCCGTTTCTTTGAGGCGTTCCGGGCGGCGTGAGCTGTGGAACAATTCCGCAACTCTTAAGATGATTGCTAAACTCGTGACTCAAATATTCGCCTCCGCGATCAGATCGCAAGGCCTTTATTTTCTTGCCACGTTGATTCTCTACCTCATTTTGAAACTCTTTGAACTTTTCAAAAGTTTCAGACTTATGCTTCATCAAGTAGACATAGCCATATCTACTGAAATCATCAGTGAAAGTAATGAAGTAGTGATATCCTCCTCTGGCTGTCGTGCTCATTGGTCCACATACATCAGTATGTATGAGTTCCAACAAGTCTGTCGCTCTCTCGGGAAACCCCGTAAAAGGCGTCTTGGTCATCTTTCCAAGTAAACAAGCTTGACATGTCTCGTATGATTCAAAATCAAACGAAGTTAGAAGACCATCACCATGGAGCTTCTTCATGCGCTTTTCACTTATATGCCCCAAACGACAATGCCATAGATAGGTAGGACTCAAATCATTTGGCCGAAGCCTTTTAGCACTAACATTGTAAACACATGCATTATCAAGATTTAAAATAAATAACCCATTCAAAATGGGAGCATCAGCCACAAACATAGCATTCTTAGAGATTACACAACCATTGTTTGTACTCGCGAATGAATAACCATCCCTCATCAAACATGAAGGTGATAAAATGTTTCGACCCATACTAGGAATGTAATAACAATTATTCAACTCCATGATAAATCCTGACGGAAGGTGAAGTTGCATGACGCCGACGAACAATGCAGCAACCCTTGCTTTATTTCCGACGCGAAAATCCACTTCGCCTTTTTGCACTTCTCTAGTCCTTATTAGCCCCTGCATCGAATTGCAAATATGAGCAACCGATCCGGTATCAAATACCCAAGAGTTAACATAAGAATCTGCGAGAAAAATGTCCACAACATTTACAACAAGTGTACCTGAGTGGGAAGTACTCTTACTTCCATTTTTCTTCAAAGAAGCCTGGTACTTGCTGCAGTTTCTCTTCCAGTGGCCATATTCGTGACAAAAGAAACACTCAGTGTCTCCTGCAGGACCAGCCTTTTGCTTGGGTGCAGGGTTTGGCTTAGGGATCGTATCCTTAGCCTTGCCCTTCTTCTTCTGCCAAGAAGTGCCCTTTTTCTTGAAGCTAGGCTTGTTCTGCACAGCCATCACATGGCTATGCCCTGCACACTTCTTAATGTCACATTCTGCTGTTTTTAGCATCCCACATAATTCATTAAGGCCCCTCTCCACCCCATGCATATGGTAGTTCGAAATGAAATGCCCATAGCTAGATGGAAGAGATGCCAAAATGAAGTCAGTGGCCAACTCTTGGCCTAATGGAAAACCAAGCTTTTCCAAAGTCTGACTGTAACCAACCATTTTGATCACATGGGGGCCTACAGCTGCTCCCTCTGCCAGCTTGCATTCCACAAAGGACTTAGCGACATTGTACCTCTCAGTCCTAGCCTGAGTCTGGAACATGTCCTTAAGCGCAACGATCATATCGTACGCTTCCTGATCCTCAAACTGTTTTTGAAGATCAGGTTCCATGCATGCAAGCATAAGACAACTGACCTCAAGAGATTCATCACATGCTTTCTTGTAGGCATTCTTAAGGGTAGCAGTTGCATTATCAGCAGGTTCATCCGGGATTGGGGTATCTAGAACAGTTTCCTTTTTCTCAGCCCTGAGAACAATTCTCAGGTTACGGACCCAGTCCGAATAGTTTGTTCCATTTAGTTTATCCTTTTCAAGAATCGAACGCAAAGCAAAAGGTGATGAATTGTTCGGTGCCATTGATCTACAACAAAAAATATGCAAAATACTAAGCCATGTAACCATGAAAGAGTAAAACATATTAAACAATTTAATAGCATATACTCCCACTTAAATCAACATCCCTCTATTGATACTAAGTGATTCAAGATCCACAATTAACAAGTCGACTAGTGAGCTTTAGCATCACTGCTAGAAGACAAGGTAAATCGGTAAGCAACCTTTGCTAATCATATCACATATGACTCTTGTTGTTGGGTGACATCTCTATGTCAAAACTAGGCGCCCAACCTTTATGCCCCAAGGTCCTTAACTGTTAAGATGACCTTGTTAAGCTCACCAACCCTTATGCGTGTAGGTATCCGATACAAACCCATCCAGCCAAGGAAAACCGTGGCACCCTAATTTCATAGACCCACCAACGATTGTACAGGGCATAGGATGGTGCAAGGTTTGGTTGGGAGGGCATGGTTTAACTTAAACTTTGTGAGGGATCGTTCTACTTCTATCATCTAAGCATGCATAGTAGTAAAACGTATAAGAATAGCATTCACATAGATGTGATACAGTATGGCCCATTTTCTCATGGTGATCTCCATCGCCATAGAACCTGTCCACCATGATGATCTCCATCTTCATGCTCTATGTGAGCCATCCTCCAAGTGATGAGTTCTCCAAGAACTAATACAAGCTATTACTCCTAACATCTAGTAATCAAAATTACATGGTATTGGGATCATCACAAGTTGGCACGCAGGCCATTACAATAATTGACAACACATATGGCTCCAGCCGTGTTGCCCAACTCACGACACGCAGGTCATGAAAAAATACATACATGCATCACATACATTTTTTTTGGGCCATACTGATCACATAAATCCTGCAAAAACAAGTTGTGCATAGAATCGCATTCTACCGGATCATGTGAAATCGTACCACCTATGAACCTTAACGAGATACAAAAAGGGGGCTACGACTAAGGGGGGTCTAGGGGGTCTCCCCCTGCGGGGTTCGAAGGGGCAGCGCCCCTCGCGGTACCTTTAAGGATTTTGATCGGCAAATCCAATTTACCATAAACCGACCATAGTTCCGATTTGACCAAACTCCTTTGATCACGGTACGTCGATTCAGATCTAATTCCCGATTCGATCAATCATATTGATCTTCGCGTGATTCAGAAGGATTTATGTGTCACTGTCTACCCCGATGGCGGAAACCGACCGGTAGGGGTAAGTCGTTCGACGACCTTAGAATCACGATCACGGAAATTAAGATCATAGATCAATCCAGAAACACCGCCATACAAACGATCATATCATTCATATCAATCTACATATCACCATATGCAAACTTCCCGAACCTATGACTGAATAGCATCGGCTCTGATACCACTGAAGGGTAACGGGTAGGCTACACTAGCGTAAAATCAAAAATTTCTACCGCGTCAACCAGGAATACTATTGTCATAGATCACGGGATTACCGCTAGACGCGCAGGTGCGGAACTCGATGAAGCACGTTGCGGCAGTGTAGATGTTCTACGTCTCCTCCTCGTCCTCGTCCCACGAGCAGCTCCCCTTTGTGCGGCTCGTCCAAGTGCTACAGATGCAGCACCTCCGAGGTATCCACACGTCCGGAGTGGAAGTCGTCACACGCCAGACTGCTAGGTCTGCGCGTGCAACACAGGCGGAAGAGGAGTGGCGGCTGGGTGGAATGCTCTCACCTTTTCAACTCGCCTTACTCCCTCTTATATAGGCATCCCTGGTGGGCTTCTACATTAGCAGCCCATTAGCAGCCTAAGCCTGGTCTAATTCGGATCCAATCCTCATTAGGCTTCCAGCCCCTAAAGTGTGTGACCCTATAGGTTCATACACGTATAGACATGACGCGAGTACACTTACTCCGTCAATAGTTGGTAGCGGCCTCTAGCAAGACGTGCCAACTCCTAAACGCATATAAAGATCATTCGGACGAACCATCACAAGGTTGAGTACATGTCTTTCCCTTTGCCTCACGATATTTGGTCTAGCTCTAAGCTGACCTCTCTTTCTCGATACTGTGATTCAGAATCCCTTTACTAGGTTAACTCTTAACCATATGTAGCACGGCCATGCATTTCTGGATCCGATCACTCGAGGGGCCCAGAGATATCTCTCTCAAGTAGAGAGGGGCAAATCCCATCTTGATTGACCGATGCCTTGCAGCATGTATCAGGACAAACCCGAAAGCTACCTTTATAACTACCCAGTTACGGAGTAGTGTTTGATAGCCCCAAAGTAGGTCGATCCACATCTCAAGTACATGCGACAATCTCAGGTCTAAGGACAAAACGTACACGATGTGTAGAGAGAGCTGCAAGTATTATTGCTAGTCTCATGTTGGGTCAGTCCAACCCCATGTTCATAACATGTGTCCACATCATTGGTTTGACATCTCCATGTCAATGACTTGCGAAACATAGTCATTAACCAATCGATGTGCTAGTCTAATATTCACGTGTGTCCTCGCATGAACTCCGACTAGGGACAATTATTAGATAACCATACAAGTAAAGAGTTTCACAAACAATTCACATAATTGCCAATCAATACAAGTTGCCTGGTATATGGATATTCAAGGAACATTATAATAACTCATGGATACACATGAAATACAATCATCTCTATGATTGCCTCTAGGGCATATTTCCTTCAGCCTTTGGGCTGGGCCAAGTTTGGTCATCTCGCCAAGTCTAGGGAGAATCGGATGAGGCAGGAGGAACTGGTGTAGAGGAACTTGGAGCTAGAGTTGGTGCTAGAGTTGATTCAAGGTGAACTTGGGTCACCGCCGGAGTTATCGGCACCTCGGTAGGACTGTTCTTGGTGCTGATATTGCTGGCACCATCATCATCATCTTGTTGCTACTGGGCAGGAGAGGCATGGGGCTTATCCGTCATAGCAGTATCCTCGGCAGCACCACCTCCCTTTGCGCCGATGTTGCCCTCCTCTTGCCGAGGTGGTCTGTCATTCGGTGCAGCTGTGGAGCTCTCCTGGATGGGGCTCGAGGGGCGAACGTCATCGTGGCGAGGAGAAGGTGGAGCATCTCAGAGATATGATGTTGGGGGATACCCCTGGGTAGGGTCACGCCGGGGTATAAAGGCCTAGTTAGCCGAGGTACGGCAAGGTCAAAGCAAGTGCTGGCCGAGTCATCTCAAGGCAGGCCGAATCACGCGGTAACCCGGACCAGGGGACGTCCACCTAACTTGGTCTCAACCGACTTATGTTGTATGTCGGTAAGATGTATCTAACTTGTATGCAGGAACAGGTGTGGCCGGATCATCTATGTAGGATCCGAGTCATATCAAGGTTGTAAGAGAAGGAAGGTATCTCGCTGGTCAAAGGTGACCGCTGTACGCAGAGCGTGAGCGAAGCGGACAGAGGCAGGACCACCGAGGCGTGGCCGACAAAGCTCACGTAGCCTATGTCGGATGACGCAGATGCCGTAGAGGCTCACGTAGCCTCTGCATGGATGACGCGGGGTTAAAGTGACCCGGTCGGCTTACTATTTTGGGAATATGCCTCCATGTATGCCCTAAGTGGAGACCTAGGCACTCCTATATAAGGGGAGCTAGGGCTTCTGTAGAAGGGGTTGAGCTCTAATGGATTAGTTAGGACTTGTTGTCTCCTAGATAGTTGAGTTTTACTTGGTTCCTGAGGGCTAGCTAGCAGTGAGAGTAAGAGAGTTCTTCTTCCTCCTCTCTCCAAGACAGCTCTAGGAGCACTTGTAAACCTTGGAAGTGAATCGAATACAAAGCAACTGTGTGTGGAATCACCACACTAGCCCTCCCTGGATTCCCCTAGTGCACTTAGTCCCCACCTTTAGCCTATCCATGGCATCTTCCGTGACACCACCACGACAGTTGGCGCCTACCGTGGGGCTAGCAGCGCTAGCAGGGGTGAAGATCCAGACGGGAAACCTCATCGGCACCGG
Source organism: Avena eriantha (assembly GCA_910589775.1). NCBI lineage: Eukaryota > Viridiplantae > Streptophyta > Magnoliopsida > Poales > Poaceae > Avena > Avena eriantha. The sequence goes on from OU342744.1 coordinate 351,422,682, forward strand.
CGAACGCGTCGTATCTGGGCTCGTTCAGCGCTTTGGAGCGCTGGATTTCGTCAGCGACAATGATGGCTACTTCGGCAAGCGTCCTCTCCCGTGCAACGGCCTTTTCGTCAAGCTCGGCGCGCACAAGATCTACGTTGCTGTCGATGTGTCATGCGTTCATCCGCAGCACGTCATCGAAGGAGGAGAGCCACCCCTTAGTGCGGCTCGCGGGGCGCGTATCACTCGCTCCCGGACCACGCTGAGGTGATGATGACCGCGCCCGGCGCTAGCGCAAGCAAGGATCCAGCACCCGATCCGGAGGTAACACCTAAGGCACCGAGGAAAATTAGAGGTCCTCCGCTAGAGAGGCCTGAGAATGTGCTGCAGCAGGCAATGGATAGCTTGGCAAACCTAGTAGCAGCAGCAGTAGATCCGGCTCAGGCACAGGCCGAGCTAGAGAAACTAGGCAAAAAATACTAGAGGGTGCGAAAAAGATAGCCGCGGCTCAGCAGTCGTTGAACATGACACTGCGTGAGTACGCAAAGGCAAATAAGGTGGATGCGGTAAAAGTGAAGGGGAGAAACCTCATGAGTGAAATGAACAGAGAGGGTGATACTAGGATTGAGGAATCAGAGAACTGTTTGTCTGTGGGGCTGCCGAAGTATAGTACCCCGGCAAAGAACCTCCGAGCAGCAGATGCAGCTGCATCCGAGTTAGAAGGTCTGACGGGTGAAGCCTGTCAAAGACAGCAGGATAGAGTCAATGAGTTGGTTCGGATCGCGAACAGGCAAAACGAGGAGTTGCTCAGGGCTAACCCGGAGAGAGCTGAGGCCTCCAAGATCGTTCATTCGGCGGTGGGTAACCCGGAGAAATCCGCTGGAGCTGCATCGTCTCCTCACGGTGGTCCTAGGAGAGAGGAGGTTGTAACTTCTGCCAGGAGGAATAAGCAAATAGTCCCATATGACCCGGCAAGGGCAGGGAAAGGAAAAGAAGTGCAGAGAAATGAGAATAGAAGAAGTGTGAGCCGAGGTGAAGCTGGCCGAGGTAACCGCGACCAAGGCAACGCCGGTCAAGGGAATGCTAAAAATGGCAATGCCGGACAGCGTAATTCGGTAGGTGCTGGTCAACCGCAGCAGCGGAATATACCACGGCAAGAGCGCAGTGTCGGCCAAGGTATGCAACAGAGAGCAGCTCCATAGGAGCAAAATAGATACAATGATGGTGATTCAGAGATGGTGAATGTTGGCTATCCTAGGCCGGACTATCACATGATAGGGTCAATATTGGGAGGCAGGAACTTGATGCCTGATGATGCCACGCTAAAACTGGATTGATTGTATAGGTCGGAGCAAATTGAGTGTCAAGGTCCTCCGGGCCCAGCATGTTTTGGGCCCCGGATCATGAAGGAACCTCCGGTACCTAACTTCCAGTTACCTAGAGGCACAAAGACGTATGACGGCAGCACTAAGCCGGAGGATTGGTTGATTAACTATGCAACTGCTGTGAAAATTGCCATGGGCAACTTGAGATGGGCTGTGAGATATGTACCCCAGATGCTGGAGGGGCCAGCAAGGGTATGGCTAAACAATTTGCCCCCGGAAGTATTAACTGTTGGATCGATTTTGAGGATATGTTTGTTAGCAATTTCTTGAATACGTATCAGAGGCCCAACAGGCTACAGACCCTAGCAATGTGCAAGCAGAGACCGAATGAGACTGACCGGGAGTTTTTAACCCGTTGGTGCACGGTGCAAAACTCGTGTGAGGGTGTGATTGAGCCACAGGCCATAGCTTGGTTTGCGCAAAGATGCAGATATGCAAGCATGCTATGGCAAAGGTTGCAAAGGGATATGCCAACCACCTTGGCAGAAACAATCTGAATTGCTGATTCATATGCCTTGGGTGATACGACGCAACCTAGACTCACGTCAAACGAGTCAAGCGAGGAGTATTGTCAGCGAGATGGGGCCGGGTCATCCCGGAGAAATGATTACCGAGGTAAAAGAAGGGATGACAGACCGGATTATCGATACAGTTCGCAACAAGTTGCAGCTGTGAATCAGGATCAACCCGGGGGAGGAAGCAGTCAACGTCAAAAAACTGGAGGATAGCAATGGACACCAAGGAATGATGGGAAGAAAACTTGGACGCCAGAGCAGAAAAAACAGTGGCAAGAAAAGAAGGACCGTCCGAGGTACACCTATGAGGCAATGCTGGATCAGCCGTGTAAATTTCACACGCCTAATCTGAGTAACCCAGCGGGTCACACAACCAGGCAATGTGAGTGGATGCGGAAAATAGAACAAAGTGGTTCGGGGAATGCTCAGGCACCTCGGAATGATCAACCTCGGCAGGAGTTACCCCGGTGGCAATTGCTCTCCGGAGCAAACACGCAACAGTTAATGTTGCCTCCCCCTCCGCCGAGGTATGACAACCATGAGAGAAGGGATGCAGTGTATCAGGTGGAGAACCAAAACCAACAGGATCAAAGGTACCCCGTAAACGAGGGGAGAAATGAGTACAGAGAGCATCATCAGAGTTATTGTGTGTTCACTACGGAAGAGACAGATAGAAAGAGCTTGCAGCGTCGACATATGGAGGTCAATGCAGTTATGCCAGCCGTGACGAGGTATATGCCTTGGTCAGGTCAGGAGATTACCTGAAGCATCAAGGATCATCCGAAGCTCATGTCAAGCCCTGGTTCATATGCACTGGTGTTGGATCCAACACTCATTGGACCTAACATCAATGTGAGGTTCTCAAAGGTGCTGATTGATAATGGCAGTAGCATCAACATCATGTATGTGGACACGATGCGCAAGTTGGGTATCTCGGAGAATATGCTCCAAGCTACAAGGACAACTTTCCATGGCATTGTGCCAGGCATTTCTTGTGAGCCCATAGGCAAAGTCCGGGTTGACGTGTTCCTCGGCACAAGGGATAACTGCCGGACTGAGAATTTGGAGTTCGAAGTTGTAAACTTGGAAAGCGCATATCACGTGTTGCTCAGCAGGCCAGCTCTGAACAAATTCATGGCAAGTTGTCACATTAGTTACTTAAAGATGAAGCTTCCCGGGCCAAATGGTGTGATTACCATCGCTGGTGATTTTCGACGTTCCATTGAGTGTGCATCCGTCGGGTCTAACCTGGCCGAGTCACTCGTGATTGCGCAAGAAAAGAGAAAGATCCAAGAAGTGGCGGCATTGGCTCAGTCCGCGCAGCAATATATGTCGGTGCTAAGTAACCCGCATGGTAGTGTCTCATTCCAAGCGACAAAAGATACCAAGAAGGTGCTTGTTGATGATATGTTCCCCGAGCGTACCGTAACAATTGGTGTCGGGTTAAATGACAAATAGGAAAGCGAGCTCGTCAACTTCCTCCGTGAGAATCGGGATATTTTTGCTTGGTCCGCACAGGACTTGCAAGGTGTTCCGAGGGAGTTGGCTGAGCACTCTTTGAATGTTAGACCCGGAGCAAAGCCGGTGAAGCAACCTCTCCGCCGCTTTGCCGAAGACAGGAGAAAAGTCATAGGAGATGAGATACCTTGTTTGTTGGCTGCAGGATTTATCATGGAAATGCTTTACCCGGATTGGCTATCTAATCCGGTGCTGGTGGAAAAGAAGGATGACCTGAACGTGGCAGTGGTTTGGCGTATGTGTATCGATTACACGAACCTGAATAAGGCGTATCCAAAAGATCCATTCCCACTACCAAGGATAGACCAAGTCATAGATTCCACTACTGGGTGTGAGTTGTTGTCGTTCATTGATGCATATTCTGGTTTCCACCAGATACCTCTGAACCCAAGTGATCAAATAAAGACTGCGTTTATCACCCCGTATGGGGCTTATTGCTATCGCACCATGCCTTTTGGTTTACGTAATGCAAGGGCAACGTACCAAAGATGTATGCAAAAATGTTTGCATGACCAAATTGGTCAAAATGTGCAGGTGTATGTGGATGATGTTGTGATAAAGACCAAGGAAAGCAAGACGCTCCTTGACGATATAAGGTAGACGTTTGCAAACCTAAGGAGGTTCCGAATGAAGCTTAACCCGGAGAAATGTACCTTCGGTGTCCCGGCTGGGAAATTACTCGGATTTCTCGTCTCCAGCCAAGGTATTGAGGTCAATCCAACTAAAATCCGGGCCATAGAGCGAATGGAACTGCCGAAGTGTCTTAACGATGTCTAGAAGTTCACTGGTTGTCTGACATCGTTAAATCAGTTTGTATGTCGGTTGGGAGAAAAGGCACTGCCTCTCTATCAACTCATGAAAAAATCGGACAAGTTCATTTGGACACCGCAGGCCAATGAAGCCTTTATCCAACTAAAGAGGATGTTAGCCACTGCACCAATGTTAGCCTCTCCACTATCAAAGGAGCCAATGTTGCTCTATATATCCGCAACCAACCGAGTTGTAAGTGCAGTAATTGTGGTAGAGCGCGACGAAGAGGGTAAGTCAGTGCAAAGGCCAGTATATTATCTGAGCGAGGTATTATCAGCCTCAAAGCAGAACTATCCTCACTATCAGAAGGTGGCATATGGCATGTATATGGCAGCTAAGAAGCTGAAGCACTATTTCGAGGAGCACCCAATCAAGGTCATATGTGAAGCCCCCATATCCGAGATAATGAGCAACAAGGATGCAAGTGGCAGGATTGCAAAATGGGCAATTGAGCTAGCTCCTTATGCGCCACAATATGACAGAAGAGAAGCGATGAAATGTCAGGCTGTGTCAGACTTTTTTGTGGATTGGGCAAAGGTGCAATATGAGCCACCATTGCCAGATCCGAACTACTGGAAAATGCACTTTGATGGGTCAAAAATAAAAACCGGGTTAGGTGCCGGAGTTGAGCTTACCTCGCCAAAGAAGGACCAACTAAAGTATGTGTTGCAAATCCACTTCACTGCATCAAACAATGTTGCAAAATATGAGGCACTTATACATGGGCTCAAAGTGGCGAAGGAGATTGGAATACGTCGGATCCAATGCTTCGGTGACTCGGATCTCGTAGTCCAGCAAGTCTCTGGACAATGGGATGCTCTGGATGCAAACATGGCATTGTACAGAAGATATCTGGTTTACTTTGAGGGATGTGAATTTCATCATATACCCCAGGTGGAAAATGAGGTTGTCGACGTATTTTTGAAGCTTGGATCAACCCGACAAGCAATTCCACCGGGCGTAGCATTAGAGCACCTCAGGAAACCATCTATCAGGCCATCCTCGGAGTCCGACTCAATTTTTATCCCGGCAAATCCAGAATCAGAGGCTGTGCCCATGGACATTGGTGTGGGGAGTGGTTCGCGAAACCCAGGGACTGCCTTGGCAAACCCGGGGACTGCCATGACAAACCCGGGAACTGCACGGCATGATCTGGTAGAAGTTATGCCGGTGGATCAGATGGAAATTGATGAGGATGTGTTCTCAGTGAGAGTTGTACCATCTTGGGCATTTCCCATATTCCAATTCCTAAAGGATGGAACCTTACCCGCTGAGGAGGTACTCTCTAGGCAAACTTAGAGGAGAGCGAAAGCATACACGATCATCAATTCCGAGCTATACAAAAGGAGTGTAACTAATGTCCTCCGGCGATGTGTTGACCCGGAGGAAGGACTTGACATCCTCTGAGATATACATCACGGGGAATGTGGGCATCATGCCTCGTCTAGAGCCTTGGTAGAAAAAGCTTTCCGCCATGGGTTTTACTGGCCAAGTGCCTTGGAACAAGCGGAAGATCTGGTGAGAAAATGCAATGGCTGTCAGAGATATGCGACAAAGACACATATGCCAATGTCGGAGCTCAAGATCATACCAATTACATGGCCATTTGCCGTATGGTGCTTGGATATGGTTGGCCCGTTTAAACCAGCAAGGGGAAATATGACTCACATTTTGGTCATGGTGGAAAAATTTACAAAGTGGATCGAGGTGAAGCCAATAAGAAAATGTGATGGAGCTACGGCCGTGACGTTTCTCAAAGACATCATCTTGAGATACGGTTATCCTCACAATATCATAATTGATAATGGCACAAACTTTGCGGAAGGAGCATTTGCGCGTTTCTGCCGGGATAAGAAGATCCGGTTAGACGTTGCCTCGGTAGCCCACCCCGCTTCGAACGGACAAGTGGAAAGATCCAATGGATTGGTATTATCCGGGATAAAACCCTGGCTCATTGATCCGCTGCAAAGATCAGCGGGGTGCTGGATAGAAGAACTACCAGCAGTACTGTGGAGTTTAAGAACAACTCCGAATCGATCAACAGGCTATACACCATTCTTTCTGGTATATGGGGCAGAAGTTGTATTACCAGCCGACATAGAGCATGACTCGCCTAGGGTCACCCAATACACAGAAGCCGAAGTGCAAGAAGCTCGGGAAAATGATGTTGATCTGCTGGAAGAAGCGAGAGAATTGGCATTGTCCAGATCCGCCATATATCAGTAAAACCTCCGACGCTATCATAGCCAGAAAGTAAGCCCCCGAATTTTCCGAGAAGGCGACTTGGTACTCCGGTTGGTACAACGTACTGCTAGCATGCATAAATTATCGCCCCCCCATGGGAAGGGCCATTCATTGTGAGCAAAGCATTGCACAATGATTCTTATTATCTTATCGATGCAAAGCCACATGAGAAGAACAAGGCGGACAGGTCCGGCGAGGAATCCAAGCGTCCATGGAATGTAGCTCTACTTCGTCCTTTCTACACTTAGCAGAGAAGTGTATGTATCCGAGTCTCGCATATGTCGGTATGTATGCCGGCAATGAGCTTATCAATGAAACCTTGGCACCTTGAGCAGTAACTCGGAGACTGCCTTAATAATATTGCTTGTCTTCTGTATTTATTATTTATATGTCGGCTAGCATAAGTTGCTTCTACTTAAGCCGGATTAGTAGTGTGTGAGCACCAAAAACCTAACTCTGCGACTTGCTGCTGTCGAACAAGAATTGGCTTCATGGCAAGCAAGAGAACAAGTTTGGAATTGCGTAGCACATGAAAAACGACTAAGGAAAGAAACTTAATCGAGCCGACGTTTGTTTTTCGGACTAACCTTGTGCTTACTTCAAATTTATTACGCCTAATTATTTTGAGCTAATCCTAAAGTTTCCAAGTATTGTTAAGTCAATTTTTGAAACTCGGAATCGTAAGTCATAAAACCAAACCAAGGTGGACACGAGCCGAGCCAAGAAATTGGAGGAACAAGAAAATGAAACTCGGGGACTACGCCCAAGTTAATCTGGCATAAAAACTTAGTAGCAAAATATAACTGATGTGCGTAGATACAATTGCACTCGGCATACCGGGGATCTGATAAATTTCAAAGTTTTTTCGCTCAAGGAGCAGCAGGAGGAGGTAATTTGGCGCCAGCAGGTGCAGCTCCAGCCTCGGCTTCAGTTTCATCTTGATCTTCTTCGACTTCCGAGGCTTCGCTCTCATTATCTTCACCCGAACCATCTTCGACGTATTCGTCGTCAACGGCATCGAGAAAGCTTGGTCCCTCATTCCATTGATGGATGGGGGCATATTGAATGAGGTTATGGGCGCAAGCCTTGCGACGAGCTACACATTCCAGATCGGTGGACCACCTTGACCCGGTGCGCATGCGCTCGAGAAGATCGAGATTGATTTTCTCGTACCATGTGAGCACATAGTGGAGAACGCTCGCAGCTCCGGCACGTCCGGTGGATTCCCTCTAGAGGTCTAGCTAGGTCTCACACTCCATCAGCTTGTTAATTAGGGCAGCGGAACCCTCTGGAGTATCTTCGCCAGGCCAAAGGGCATTGAAGACCCGGACTGCTGCGCTTAGAATATCCTTGCCGTGGTTCTTCAAGATTTCAACTCTAGAGGACAAGCTGACAAGCAGGTCCTCCAGATCAAGAGGAATGGCGCCAGAACCAGACGGAGTACCTCTCTGTTGGCGGAACTTGGTAACAGCACTGGATGCAATGGCATCACCCTCTGGAAACTTGTCTAAAAACAGGACAAGTGAAATAAGTACAACAGGTTGACCCGGAGATATTCATGCCGGTTTAAGGAAAAGAACTTACGAGAGATGTGGCTATGGATCCAGGTCATCTCCTTAGTATAGTCATCACGCCTTTTGCGAAGTTGCGCAAGTTCAGTATTCGCCGACTCAAGCTTGACGTCGGCCTCCTGGAGAAGTTCTTGGTCCTTGGCAATCTGGAGGTTGAGGCGCTCGTGCTCTTCAGTAAGTCCTGGCCAGCTTTTTGAAGTTCGGATTGGTGCTACGCTTTCAATTTCTTCATATCTTCCTTGAGCTTGGCAATCTCATCATCTTTGGTTCGGAGGAGGGCAAGCTCATCATCTTTCTTTTTGAGTTCGGCCTGATGCTGCCCTGCTTGTTAGAGAAAATGCAGCATCATATCTAGCACGGGCACACTATCTTCAAGAGATGCTAAAATAGTTTGTTGACCCGGCAAAGCCGAGGTATGAATGTTTGTCGAGCCACGGAGAAAAGGAGATAGAGAGCATAGCAAAGTTGAGCAAAAATGACATACCCTTTATCTGGTCTAAGTTTTTCCTCATGAGGATATTCTCAGCCTCCACACCAACTGCGAAATCCGAATGAGGGATTAGTTCGGCGGAAAAGATGAAGAGAAATGAAAAATGCAAAAAAGAAAACTTACCCCTTTTATCGTGTTCGGCGAGCAGCGCACTATGCTTGGCACGCAGCATCTTGTGAGTATCAAGGAGACGCTGAAACTCAGCGCTCCGGTGGTTGGTGGTCACCTAAAAAGAGTACAAGAGGATAGCTTAGTCTTGCGCATATTCGAAGTATACAAAATCCGGGCCAAGTGGAACTTAACCCGGCTCTAGGTGTGTGCATATTCGAAGTGTACAAAATCCGGGCTAAGTGGAACTTAACCCGGCTCTAGGTGTGTGCATATTCGAAGTGTACAAAATCCGGGCCAAGTGGAACTTAACCCGGCTCTAGGTGTGTGCATATTCGAAGTGTACAAGATCCGGCCAAGTGGAACTTAACCCGGCTCTAGGTGTGTGCATATTCGAAGTTATTAAGGAGCTACGTTAATTCTCTAAGGAGCATCCGGCCGAGTAACAAGTTACTCCCCCGGAGGCTCGGGGACTAATGGTTATATCACTAATGTCTACTGCATGTTAAGGAAAAGACGAAGTGACGTACCTCCATCATCCGACCCGCAAGATTAATTGCCTTGGCGGCAGTATTTATCTGTGCAGCAAGTTCGGCGGGACCGAACTTCTCCGGGAGACGTCGTTGTAGACGAACTCCGCCTTGTTCTGGTTATTTACAAACTCAAATCAAGGCAATGGTGGGGCTGGTGTGCAAAACAAGTTGCGCATCAGCTGGCTCGGCAGGGGCGTCCTTCGGTGGTGGAGTTTTCTTCGAAAGCATAGACTCGAGTGTGCGCTGTCCAGCCTCGATGGATGCAGCCATGGTGGCGTCAGGAGTCTTTTTGACCTTGGGCTGCTGCTGGGAAGTTGAGGTTGCTGCAGCTGATTTGCCTTTGGGAGCTGCCTTGGCGCTAGGCTTGGTGTTGCTGATGTCTTCTCGCCGAGCCTTGAAAGACTCAGACGAGGTGGAGGGGCTTGGTGCTGCTGTTGTTGCTTTTGGTGTTGCTGCTGCTGGAGCTGATGATGATGCTGGTGCTGATTTCTGTTTCGGTGGAGGTGCTGAAGGTAACTCGGATGAAGCTGGTTGCGGCAGAGCCGAAGTGGTGGTTGTTGCTGCCTTGGCAGAGCCAGTCTCCCCCGCTCCGGGGTTGCCCTCCTCTTGACGAGGTGGGCTGGAACCCGGAGCAGCCACTGAACCCTCCGGAATGGGGCTCAACGGGCATGAATCGTCGCCACGAGGGGGAGGAGCTGTGTCGGAGCAGCGAGGAAATGCCGAATCCACTCTGTGGGACCTCCACCGCGGCCCTGCCGAAGCAAATAATGTGTGATGAGAAACTATAACAAAAGAAGAAGAAGTAATTAGCAAAGGGAGAAGAGGCTTACTCATCCGAGGTCAGAGGCTCTTTGGGCTTCCGAGCCCTTCGGGCTGTGGCCTTGGTTGCAGGCTTGCTGGCAGGTTTGTCCCTGGACTTCTTTCGCCTTTTGGCTGGCTGAGAAGGTCCGGAGGAAGAAGTTGATGCAGCTCCCCTCTTCTTCTTCGGCGCGACCGGAACAGGATCACCCACGGCAAGGGGAGGATCTTCATGAATCTGCCCACCGGGGTTAGCTGATGCCGGAAAAGCGTAAGAAAGGGGGACAGTGTCAAATGCCTCCATCACCTGAACGTCCGGATCATCCTCATCGTCGGGCCAATCTCTAATGGAAGAGAATTTACCGGTGGGACGCTTGGTCGCATCTGCCATAGGCAGGAACATCTCCTGATCTGGTTCCTCCTTGTCCGAGGTATCCCGGTCAGGCGCCCATTTGAGGGAAGTCTCGGTGCCATCCTCGATGGTTTGCGGAAGAAACATCTAAGGGAAAGAAAAGGCAACAAGATTAAACCTACAACAAGGACCGACATATGATTTAATTCGGAAAGAGTTTGGGGCACGAGACTTACCGCAGGAGGGAGCCTATCTCGGCAAAAGTGTTCAATTCCCCACGTCCACTCAGAGGAGAAGTCCTTGTGGGTGGTGAAGAGGGCCTTGACCCGGCGGTAGATCTCTGTGTTGCTCAACTCGAAAGACGAGGTCCGGTTGGGGTCGCGGCCCCAGCTCATATGACAGAGCTTATGTGTGCGTTTCTGGAGGGGGGAGATCCGGTTGCGAACAAATGTGATCATGGTATCCTCATTGTGCAATCCGAGATCCTTCAGCTCCTTGAACCTCGTGTGACCTGGTTCTCCAGGACGGTGGGCTTCTTGGGGATAGCATCCCACAAATCCGGGTTAGGAGGACCCGGAGTATAGGGGCGCAGCCGGATCAGATCTTCGGTGGTGCTGTTCCGGACATAGAAGAAAGTCCGGGCCCATCCCTTGCAGGAGTCAAGCCCCGTGACTCGGGGGAAGATGGACTGCTTGAGCTGTTTGTCTTCCAGATCTAGTTCTACGTTCAGAATCACGTTCCGACGAAGGCCGAAGAACCGGATCCAGAGCTCCTTCGTGGGCCAAAGTTCGGCATAACCTTCGATGGTGGAGGAAAAGGCGGAGAGAGATGTGATGGCATTAGCCGGAAGATGGTGCGGCTGAAGCTCGTATGTGTTTAGCCAGTCGTGGAAAAAGTCACTGACTGGGAGACCAAATCCACGTTGGAAATGACAAAGGAACACCACATACTCACCCGGATTGGGTGAGGGGGCAAGCTCGGCGGAAGCGAGGCGTGCGGCGACGCCCTCCGGGATGCGCCTGGTGCGGTAGAGCCAATCCAGGTCATCCTGGCAGACCTAGGATCCGGCCCACGTGCCGCGGTCGGTGTTCGTCGCGTCTTCTTCCATCTCCTGCTCTGCGACGGTGAGTTCCTCCTCAGTCATCTCAAGGTCGCTCCCCTCACTTGCGCTAGCGGCGGAGGGAGGCAGTGGCCTGGACTGGCGGGGACCCGTGGCAGAGAAGATGCGAGGAGGTGGCGGCGGCACTGGAGCGCGGGGAAGTAGTACGGCGGCGGCGCTGCTGCTCAGATGCGGTGGCGGCGGCGCTATCGATGGGGAAGATGAGGAAAAAGCAGAGGCAGAGGGGCACGGGAGTGGGGAAATGACCCAAGGGGCGCGCCCCTCCCCTATTTAACCAATCCCTTGAGGAGGTAGTGGGATCGCGTTTTGCGGGCGGTCCGTGTGGCCGTGTATGATCCGGATTGACCAATCAGCGACGAGCCACAGGAAGGGCCACAGGGTGCAGCGGATCCTTCGACGCGACGTTGTGATACAGTTAACAAGGAGGCAGGCACGACATGACGTGCGCCACAGTAACTTCTGACAATAACTACGGCAATTACTGTAGCAAGCCCTTAAAATGAGACAACGTAATGATTAGCCTCCACGTGGGGAAGCGTACGAGAGAAGGAAGAATGACCCGGATGAGTACGAGGTAACCCGGCCAGCAAGTAAAAACTTGGAATGTGCCAAGGGAAAATAAACCTATGGAATCCGAATTATGAGGTAACTCGGAGAGGGAGCAAGAGGCTCGGTAAAATTGAACCTGTTGTGGCCTTAGCGGCTAAGGCAGCTAAGAACGCACCAGCTTCGGGGACTAATGTTGGGGGGGTACCCCCGGGTAGGGTCACACCGGGGTATAAAGGCCTAGTTAGCCGAGGTACGGCAAGGTCAAAGCATGTGCTGGCCGAGTCATCTTAAGACAGGTCGAATCACGGGTAACCCGGACCAGGGGACGTCCACCTAACTTGGTCTCAACCGACCTATGTTGTATGTCGGTAAGATGTATCTAACTTGTATGCAGGAACAGGTGTGGCCGGATCATCTATGTGGGATCCGGGTCATATCAAGCTTGTAAGAGAAGGAAGGTATCTCGTTGGTCAAAGGTGACCGTTGTATGCAGAGCGTGAGCGAAGCGGACAAAGGGAGGACCACCGAGGCGTGGCCGACAAAGGTGACGAAGCCTATGTCGGATGACGCAGACGCCGCAGAGGCTCACGTAGCCTCTGCATGGATGACGCAGGGTTAAAGTGACCCGGTCGGCTTACTATTTTGGGAAGATGCCTCCACGTATGCCCTAAGTGGAGACCTAGGCACTCCTATATAAGGGGAGCTAGGGCTTCTGTAGAAGGGGTTGAGCTCTGATGGATTAGTTAGGACTTGTTGTCTCCTAGAGAGTTGAGTTTTACTTGGTTCCTGAGGGCTAGCTAGCAGTGAGAGTAAGAGAGTTCTTCTTCCTCCTCTCTCCAAGACAGCTCTAGGAGCACTTGTAAACCTTGGAAGTGAATCGAATACAAAGCAACTGTATGTGGAATCACCACACTAGCCCTCCCTGGATTCCCCTAGTGCACTTAGTCCCCACCTTTAGCCTATCCATGGCATCTGCCGTGACACTACCACGACAGGTGAGACTATGCTAGCACTACTTTGGGGGATTTCCTTGGGTGCCCTGCCAAGACAGATAGAAAACAAGTACAAGTTAGAGCAGAAAGAGAGAAACAAGAAATACACACAAAGGGAGACAAGCAAATTGAAGAAAAAGGAAAGAGAGAAGGGCTTACTCAGATGAACTAGGAGGCTCCCTGGGCTTTAGGGCTCTCCGAACTGTGGCCTTAGTCGTGGGCTTGCTGGCGCCATTAACACCGGATTTCTTTTGTCTTTTTGTGGTCTAGGGTGGCTCGGAAGAAGGAGCCGAGGTTGCCACCCATTTCTTCGCAGGAACATGAACCGAATCGCCGATGGCAAGAGGTGGATTGATATGGACCTGACCGGCCGGGTTAGCTAGAGCTAAATCAACCAGAAAGGCGTATGATATAGGAACCAGATCAAATACCTCTAAGATCTCAATATAAGGGTCTTCCTCACCATCCATCCAATCTCTTAAGCCAGCGGTCTTACCGGAGGGTCATCTGGTGCTAGGGTCCGGAGTATGCAAGAAATCCTCGAAGACCGGCTCCTCCATGTCCGAGGTATCTCGGTCCTTCCCCCACTTAAGGGACAACTCCGTGCCAACCTCAACTGTTTGCTAAAGAAATATTTGAAAGCAATATTGTGAAAGGGATCAAGTAAATGATATGGTCCGACATCAAACGTAACTCAGAAAAAGGGTCGAGTAAGAAATATAGCGCGGGAGGTAGCTTATCTCGGTAGAAGTGCTCGTACCCTCACTCCTAGTGTTCATTCATGTCCGAGGTTATCTTGAAGATAGCCTTCACTCGGCAGAAGATCTGAGTATTGTTCAGCTCGAAGTTTGAGGTTCGGTTGGGGTTAAGATTCCCACTCATATGGAAAATCTTGTGCGTACGATCCTGTAGAGGGGAGATTTGGTTGCGAACGAAAGTAATCATGATATCCTCACTACGCAGCCCCAACTTATTCAGCTCCTTGATCCGCTTCTCCACCTGAATCACCAAGGCGCTGGATTTCCACGGGATTCGGTTCCATAAGGTCATGTCGGGGATGCCGAGTGAGAAGGGAAGCAGCTGAATCTTGTCCACCTTGGTATCGTTCATCACATAGAAAAATTTCTTGGCCCACCCCTTGCAGGACTCTAAGTCAGTGACTCAGCGGAAGACAGAGTGCTTCCGAGGTGAGATGGAGGTTATCCCGCACTGGGTTAGAGATTCGTCAGCGGGTCAGTTTCCGGATAAGGGATGGCATTGGCCCTAAAGCCAAAAAACTTGTACCAAATATGAACAGAGGGCCAGAGGCCGAGGTAACCCTCAACTCCGAAAGAAAAAGAGGAAAGTGAAGTAATTGCGTTAGACGGAAGGTGGTGTGGTTGGAGAGAAAAAGTGATGATGAACTCATGGAAGAAATCACTGACGGGAAGGCCAAACCCCCGTTGAAAGTGCGAAAGGAAAACCACAAACTCACCTGGATTAGGAGAGGGAGTGATCTCTTCACAGGGAGGCGACAGGAAACCCAGGCGGGGATGCGGTGGGTCTGGTACAACCAGTCAATATCGTCGGCAGACCTAGGAACCGGCCCAAGCTCCTCGCTCGTGGGCCTCGCCGCCATCTTCATGTTCTTCTACAATGACGACCTCCTCCGATTCAGCCATCTCAAGATCCCCCTCCTCGCAGAAGTAGAACTGATCGGGAGCGGGGGCGAAGGGCCTAGATTGGCGTGGCCTCGTGGCGGTGTGGCTACGCTAGAGCAACGGCATGGCTACAGTGGAGAAATACAGCGACAGGGCGCGGAAGTGGCACACTGTGCTAAGCAAAAGCAACGGCTGGTGTCGCGTGAAAGAAGAAGTAGAAGGGGAAAAGCGTGTGCAAATGGGGGAATGACCAAGGGGTGTCCCTCACTGCCTATTTAACCACGCCCCTACGTGGGGTAGTAGGATCGCATCATGCAGAGAGACGCACAGTGTGGCCGTGTATTTCACTGAACCAACCAATAACAAGCAGGCCATAGGAAGGGCCACAGTGCGTAGCAGATCCCACGACGCAATGTGGCACTGCAGTTATCGAGGATACGCCCACTACGTGACATTCGCAGCAGTTATCCGTTACAATAAGCACAGTAACAGGCGCAGTAATTGGCGCAAGCCCTTGAAATGAGGCAAAATAATGATTACCCTCCACGTAGGATGTGGGGAAGCGTACGCGAGAAGGAAGGAATCTAAGGGGTAACCTGGATATGAGAAAGTAACCCGGCCAACAAGAAATATCTCGGAATGAACAAAGAGAATGTTAAGTCGCAAGAGTAAGAAAGTCGAGTCAACGAATAACTCGGCAAGAAGAGCAAAGAACTTTGTAGGTTGAACCTGTTGTGGCCTTATCTGCTAAAGTTGCTCAGATTGCACCAACTTCGGGGACTAATGTTGGGGGGATAACCCCGGGTAGGGTCACGCCGGGGTGTAATGGCCATGATAGGCGAGGTACGGCCAGGTCAAAGCGTAAGCTGGCTGAGTTACCTCAAGGAAAGCCGACTTACGGTAGACCCAGCCCGGACGGAGTTCACCCAACGTAGCATTGGCCGGCATAAAGTGTATGCCAGCAAGTTCATTGTAATTTGTTTACGGGTACCCAAAGGGCCGAGTTTACCAGACCTGAGTCGGGTTATGACTTAGCTTACAAGAGAAGGAAGGAATCTTACTGGTCAAAGGTTTTCTCTCTTCATTGTAGCGTGATCGTAGAGGATAGAGGGGAGGACCAGCGGGTACGAGCCGACAAAGGTGACGTTGCCTATGTTGGGTGACGTTGCCTATGTCGGGTGACACAACGCCGTAGAGGGGCTCAGAGAGGCTTACGCCATGAGTCTGGATCAGCTTACAGAAGGAAAAAAGAGGAGCACCGCTTTGCTATTGGGAGAGGCATATTTAGAGAATATGCCTTCCACGTATGCCTTAGCATTGTAACCTAGGCTCCCTCATATAAGGAGCACCAGGGCCTCCATAGAGGGGGTCGGCCATTTTTACTAAGGGAAAACACTAGATAGTTGTGTGGGTAGTAGAGAAGTTCAACCTCTCCCTCCCCAAGAACAGCTCAAGGAGCCCTTGTAATCCACCATTGATCTAGTGAATATAACTCATCTGTGTGTGTTATCACCACACTATCCCTCCATGGATACCACTAGTGCTCATTGGCCCCATCTTTAGCCTATACATGGCATCTACCATGACACCACCATGACATAACTTGAACTTCGTGACATGATCGGGTCACGGTGTTTAGGTTAGGTATTAGTTCATCATCCCATTCTCGGAATGAGGTGACTCCATTTCCAACTGTCATAAATGCCACATGATTAGGAAACCTTGATCATCTGTTGACCAATGAACCAGTGACTAGAGTATCACCGGGAACCCCTGGTTGTTTATATATCACATTTGTATTGACGTTTCCTTTCAATACAGTTATAGCATGATATAAAACTTAATCATAAACTTTATGAAATATGATAATAATCCTTATTACTATTTGTCTCTAGGGCATATTTCCAACAACAAGTAGCTTGGGGTTCTCGGCCGATCGCCTGGAATCTATGGGCTAGGACGTCATCGTTATGCTTCAAGCCTATTAGGCTCTTTGTTAATTTTGCTATACTTAATAGCATAATTTTCCTTCCGTTGTTTGATGTTTGTGGTTAATGACCTCTACTTGTACTATTTTGGTTATTTGCTCAGTTATGAGCTTGCTGTAATATTTTTTGTGTTGCAGGGTTATTGTTTTGATTCTGATTTCTCACTGAATATCCTTGAGCTCTAGGTTAAGCTTATGTCAGGCTAAGGTCTAGGATATGTTTAACCCTGATCCCGGGGGTGTTACACGGAGGGCCGGGGCACCACCCTAGAGGTAGCACAACCAGCACAGCCAACACATGAAGACATCGAGATGGCACAGAATCCAGCTGAAGATGATGAAATTGATGAAAACTTCGGCGACCAATTCTTGAACACAAGGTTTGGTGATGACTATGTGAAAGAGGGAGGCCAGCTGTTCACGCAGAAAGTTGTCAAGCCCCAACCAGCACCTAGACCCTCGGCGAAACCCACTTGCCAAGTGCGTCTCTTCCCATCTAGTTAGGAGACGCCGCCACCCGCTGCCTTCACCGAGCCTCAGAGGCTAGCTTGTCCTATGATCAACCCCAACACCTTCCATAGGGTGGTCGGTGAGGATAGCGGCGGACGATGACACCGTAAAGGGAAAAAAGGGTCACAAAAGGAAGCCTAAGGGTGCAAGCTAGAATCCAAAGCCTTTCCGGGCTCAGGACAGCTCTACAGAAAATCCTAGGAAGCGGCTCCACGAGGCAGGTACATCGATGCTCGCAGTCGCAGGCTCGCATATGTGTAGTATTCATCATGGTTGTCTGTTTGTTGAGGATCGCCACATTCGAGAGGGCGATCAATCGTACTTGTTTTACAAGGCTAAGGTGCCAATGTGATGCGCTTCGTCACAGTAGCCCCTCGGGATATTTTCTACGTGCGGCATACCGACCTATTCAACATGTTGCAAGGATTCCGGCTGCATGATACCCTGGTCCGGCTGTTCTCACTCAATATGGCCATGGAAATAATTAGAGACAAGACAACGGAAATCGTGATAGTGGATCCCTATTTCATGCATGACGCCATCTTGAGAACACCTAAGGACGTCCTAATGGCGACCAACTACCTCTCATGCTTCCTGGAAACAAACTCGAGCAAGGATGTGATTCGCATTCCCTACCATCCTATTCTCATTCCCTACCATCCTGAGTTGAAGAGTGGTTACCAAGGATGTGTGCTCATATCATTGAATGTGCAATGCTCATCAGCCTTGTATCTCAACTCGCGTAGCGCGACGAGGAAAAACTACTCCACTATCAAGAGAGTTCTTGATGATGCTCTCAATGGCTACGTCGCAGCAGGAGGCATCATCCCTAGTAGTCCAGTTAAGAAATACGAAATGCACGTGTTCAGCCACACAATGGAGTTCCCATGCGTCAAGCAGCCGCCTCGTAGCAGGAAGGATGCCTTCTATGCCCTACACCACATGAAGGCGTTCGTACGGGACCAGTAGAACATCATGCTGCCATCTAACCTCCGAAGGTGGGCTGAAGGTCTTGTATGTATACAGGATCGCAACCCTAGGATGGATTTCTTTGATATCCAGAAGGAGCTCTCGACAATCGTGCGCCAACAAGTCATAAAATTTGGGGGCCTCTTCCACGGCGGCAATCCACCGTGCAACAAGGAGATAGATGTAGTCATAGCAAAGCAGGGTGATGGTGGGACATTCAGGATGTTGTAAGCTTTATACCTATGTTAACTTGCCTAGCAACCTCTAAAGTATGTTTCGTAAACCATTGAACTTTATTGTGAGTGATGCTAGTTATTTGTGTTATAAACTATTTTGGTGCTTGGTCATATGTTGCTTTTCATTCGTTATTTCCGCCCTACTTCTTGGTTTGCTTTTCGCCTTTCTTCGAAATGCCGATGATTAAAACGTGTTGTGGCACTATGTGTGTGACTATACCGCTGTTGGATCTGGTATGCCAAGTAGAATTGTAATTTGTGCATCCTATACTTGCCACACCGGATCCATCAGCAGTATTGTTATTTCCGTGCCCAACCTAAGTATGAGGCACTAATCTAAGTCATTCTTGGTTTTCTTTTTTTTGTCTTTCTTCGAAATGCGTGTTGTGGCACTATGTGTGTGTGACTATACCGATGTTGGATCTGGTATGCCACGTAGACTTGTAATTTGAGCATCCTCTACTTGCCACACCAGATCCATCAGAGGCATTCTTATTTCTATGCCCAACCTAAGTAAGAGGCACCCATATATATATGCATGATTTTATCTCGTGAACTGCTATTGCTTTCTACGGACATAGCTAATATCATCTATCTTGTGTACAGAAGATGGCGAGGAAGTGCTTTGTCATACACGTCGGTAGGGTTCCAGGTGTGTACGAGGAGTGGGAAGACTGCCAAAAGGAAGTGAACAACTTCTCGGGCAAAAACTACAAAGGCTACATGAGTAGAGAGGTGGTGGAAGAGAAGTGGAGGAAGCACGGGAGGAAGAAGTGGAGGAACTCTGTCATGATCACCACCTTGCTCTTCATGGTAGGTTGTGTGCTCTACTTCTATGTCGTGTAGTTTCAATGTGATAGTGAACTTGTACTCGGTCCCCGAGAGATGTGAACTTGGCACACTTATTGGTGTTGTGTGATGTACTAGTTGGTTCTAGTTGATGTGTGAACTCATATGTCGCGTATTAATTCAAGTTGATGTGTGATGTACTTGTATTCGTGTTGGTTCTACTATGTTTTGGTCAATTGCAACTTTCTATAAATTATGTGTTGTTTATACTATATTCTGGAGTGTATAATACTGTATTCTGCACTGTAAAATTTGAATTTCGAAAATGCCATTCGAGGCAAGTCTATTGGAGGCAAGTATATCAAATCTAGGCGGGGCGCATCTGTAAAATATACGCGAGGCACATGTGGTATGTGCCGTGTATACCCTACATATGCGAGGCGCATATCTTTATGCGCCTTGTATATTTATACGAGGATCCTCGGGTAAAAAATACTAGCAGATATCAGATGCGCCTCGGGTAAAAAATACTAGCAACGCAGCCTTCAAAGCGCATCCCATATGCGCCTCGAGTAGGGTTTTCCCTAGTAGTGTATGAATCTGCTATCTTGATAGTCTCGACCAAAGTTGCTGGCATATCTCTCTGTAACCTCTACCAAAACACACTAGCATGCCAACACCCCTGGGTAAACCATTCTATGGCTTGAAATTCAATAATTACTTCAAAGGAGTTGTGCATATTGCACCACCTTGTCAGGAATTTTCTGTTTGGTCTCATTGGGTCTTTGCTTGCACATGGCCAACTATTGAGGTATATTTGGCCTCTTGTATGTACTGGTGAAGTTACTGACGAATGCCTCTTCGAAATCAAGCCAGCAATTTATGCTTCCTGATGGCAAGTTGTTCAACCAAACTCTAGCCAAACCTTCTAACATCTGTGGGACATATCTTACCTCCCACGTGCGGTTTCCTTGCGCAATGTGCACAGTTGTGGCATAATCTATCTGCAAATCCTATGGCTTGGTGTTGTCATCACAAGTCTTGGAGCCCCGTTCTAATTGGAAATTTGGCACTCTCGGTTCTCTCATAATCCGATAAAACATGCTGGACCCGGAGGATCTTGCCCTTACATCATTTCTGGCATATAGATCCTATCCAACTTGAACCGAGCATCATCTGGCTATAAATTTTGGTTCCCTATCCGGGATCCCAAGGGATTTACCATCATCTGATTTTCTGGCCTTGGGTATCTGACATTCTCCATAGACGAATAACCATCATTGTATCAGTTTGCCATTGGGTTAATATTTTGGTGTTGCACAACTAGACATGTACTTTGCTGCTGCCGAGGTGGGTTTTGCACCTGATGCTAATATTGAGGTTACTGCTATTGCTGCCCACCACCAGCCTAGTTATGGTTGTGATGGTTCCGGTTATTTTGACTAGCAATTCCATGCTCGATATTTCCTGGGCTGATATTACCATGGACAACATTCCCATATCCAGCATTGCCATGACCCGCATTCCCCTAGCTGACATTTCCTTACTCGGCAATAAGGCGATGATGCCGCTTGGCCGACAGACTTTGTCGCGGCACCCCCAGCCGAATGAATGACTAGGAAACCGCTAGCACTAGCCGAGTTTTCCTTGATGATTGCCTCATTCTGTCGGTTAGCAATACGCACTAACTTGTTTACCCGCTCCTGCTACCTGCATTGGGCTTAGCCGGATAAGCCGAATATCTCATATGTGCTTCCTCTATAGCCCTAAGGTTCTTAGTCGGGGTACTGTATTTCAGCATACCTGTTGACATCTGACTAACTGACGCATCAGACTTTGCTCTACCGTCTCTTTCTATCTCACCATTGAGGTTTTTACCTCTGTTCCTCAGACCATCTAATCGACTTGGACCTGCTACATCAAACTTATGAGCGTTGTTGTACTCACATAGGGTGATATTCAGCTCCTCCCGAGCACGAGCCATATGCATAGCTCCCTGAAGTACATTTACATTCTGCTAGGTTTTCTCTAGCTCGGCCTATGCCTAAGCCGGATCAACTAGTAGTGCCACTGGCACTACTAGCTTCTCTATAGCCGCCTGAAGGATATTTTCTCCGGCTTTTCCAGCGGATGACCCCTTGATCTGGGAGACTTGGGATTTGTCTCCACCTCCTCAATATGATCTTTGCCGGCATCGGCCCTTGGCGCTATCATCATCACCTCCACGCTGCTAGCGGGACGATTGGTATGTCGGCCGCGAGCTGCGCATAGAGACGGGGGATCCACAACAATGATCACATGTTGTCGGAACTTGTAGGAGATGTCAACCGCGACATAGATGTTGTGCATGCCGAAGCTGATGAACTTGCCGTTGTCCGGGAGAGGCATGTTGCCGAAGTTGTTGATGTTGTCGTTGACGAAGTGCAG
Organism: Avena eriantha; assembly: GCA_910589775.1. NCBI lineage: Eukaryota > Viridiplantae > Streptophyta > Magnoliopsida > Poales > Poaceae > Avena > Avena eriantha. Next base: position 351,444,201 of record OU342744.1, read on the forward strand.
CGAGCCAAATCTGTAGACAAGGCCAGAGACGACGCGCTCGTCGGAGGCGATGAAGTTTCCCCTCCGGACAATGACTCTAGCTAGCGCCGCTGCTAGCCCCACGGTGGGCGCCAACTGTCATGGTGGTATCACGGCAGATACCATAGGATGGTGAAAGATGGGGCCGTATGGATGCCGGAGGATCCAGGAAGGGATGGTGCGGTGCAGACCGCACACGAAAGACACGCAAGGACACATGATATACCCAGGTTCAGGGCTCTCCGAGTGAGATAAAAACCCTACTCCTGCATGCTAGATCTTATATCTCTGATCAATACTGTATATACAATGGCTCCTCGAGATGTATACGAGAGGAGGACGAAGAAGCTCTTTCCTCTCTCCGCGCTACTAGGGAATAACAAATAACAAGTGAATCGACCCTCTTCTAGGAGGCCCTAGTGCACCTTATAAGGGGTGCCCAGGTTACAATTAGGGCTGAGGTGGCATAGAATATCCTCAGAATAAGCTATAGTAGAAGTCGTTGGCTGGGCACATATGCTCTTCTTGTCAGCGATGGGACTTGATGCACCCATGTTCTCTAACGATCTCCCGTTGACAACCGGTCCCTCCTAGAAATCCTCAATGGGACTAGGCTCTAGGATTTAGGGGCACGCCTGACTTGAGCACTCTTATCTTCTCCGGAAATCCTGGGAGAGATAGAGGCGCTGACCTAGAGGCCGGCGTATGCCCTCCCGGCATATGCCAACCCTTATGTCTACCTCAACCGAAGCCGACCTGGGGGGAACATGCATAGAAGGAACAATACATGTTATGCCAACATAACTATGTATGTTGGCCAAGGTATGCCGGCTTTTGCCAGCTTGGGTAACTCGGCCTATGTCGGCCATCCTACATCGGTCAAACTTAGTTTTGATCAACCTCATCTTTACACCATAGCTTGACTCTATCGAGGGTCATCCCCCGACACTCCACGAGGGAGGAAGCTTGGAAATAATGCCACTGGCCAAAAACTTGTCCGATAAGGTACACTTAAACTGCTCAATTTCTTTGGCGAGTGACTATCTCATGAGCTTGCTCAAAACTGGAGCGCTAACCAGTCATGTTGTAGTCATAGTATTGCTCCATGACATACAATCAGTGTCAGCATCTGATGCCCCAAATTTGGCCTCGAGTGCATCCCACACATCCTTACCTTGCTTAAACGTCATGTACAGGTAAACAATGTTGTAGGTAAACAATGTTGTCTCCAAGAATACTAAAGAGAGCCGCCTTAAATAAGTCATCGACTTTCTCATAGGCTTCCTCCTGAGTAGGAGAAAGATCACCCTCAAGTTTACCAAGAGTGGCGATATAGCAGTTCAGGTTTCGTAACCAGAGAACTGCTCTCGTGCACCATCTCTTGTAGTTCGAACCATCAAAGAGCAGTAGGAACGCCACTTGAATTGCTCTTGTGCGCCATCTCTTGTAGTTCGGACTGCTCTCGTTCCTAGTAGCAGTGGCAATGCCACTTGAATTCATTTGCCTATAATCAAGTTTTTGGATTGTTGAGAAAATAAGAAAATTACCATAATGTTTAATCCGAAATAAGCAATAATAAAGCATGACTATAATCGCAGGAATTAACCTAATCATGCATACTAGCAGACTAGACAAACAGATCACATCTTTTGCAAAAGCTAGTACAAGAAGCAGTAATAAAGACTGAAATAGATAGGAGCAGATTGCATATGGTCCTGGAGGAGGATTCATGTTCGTGTTAACCATGTCGTTGATGTAGAGGATGCTAATGTCCGGAAAGAAGTCTTCGTCAGGGCAGCAGCGGTTGGTCGAGGCGATGCCATCAGTAGTCATACAGAAGGGCTCGGCACCGAGGCACAATACTACTAACCGTGGCACGCACACGGCGGCGAGGCGAACGGCGGAGGAGCACAGATGTATGTCACTCCTCTTCTCTCACTTTAAGAAGTAGTAGAACTCTCCACTATATATTGGTGCAACTTCCTTGAAACTTTGGTTTCACCCCTTGCTAGGCATGAATGAGACTTGGGAAATTTATAATTTGTATTGGGCCATGGGATAAAGCCCACAACCAAATTCAACACCCCAAACACGCTGTTTTGTTTATATAGTTAAACAAACCGAAGACCAATTTCTGAGGTTTTTTCATTCTTTCTTTTTGTTCAACGACATGGAAGCCACATGGCCACGAGCGTGGGAGGCGCGCTTCCCGAACCGTCCCTGCTAGCCGTGTTGAGCACCACGCCTCGCTGGCCGCCGCGCCCGTACTCGCCCTTGCTCGATGCATGTCTGCGCACGCTGGCACGATGCCACTCGCATTATCGCCGCCGTCCCGCGCATGCCGATTGCTGGCCGTGCCCCACCGGACAAGCACCGCAGTGGGTGCTCCTGGCCCTGCTGGCTGAGCATGTCCGCCGCCGCTGCGTCGCCCGCTGCTGCAAGCTCTGCTGGCCGCGCAGGCGTGCTGCCGCCAGCCGTATCGCCGCGTGCACGTAGCCCCATCCCGCCCCGCCATCCACGCCGCACAGACCCGGTACCGCCCGATGCGGACACGCGTCGCCGCCCCGCTGGCTACCGGCACCGACAAACCCGTCGCCTTAAGCTCTGCCGCCAGCGCGGCCAGCTGCCGCCGCTAGCATAGTCAACGCAAGGGGTCGATCGATCCCTTGCCCCATCGGGCAGGGCAAGGCTAGGGATGGGCCAGCCCACACGATGCCCAAGCGCCAGGTCAGTTTTGGCTTGCAAGGTGCTAACCCAGACTTTTATAACATGGGGACGCCACACCTCCATATCCTATGGTTAATAACTACTCCCTCCCTCTGTTTCAAAATATAATATATTTTAGCTCTGTGAAAGGAGTAGGTTCACTCCAAATCTAGATGAACCTACACACTAAAAGAGGCTTCTGTCACAAAACTAAAACATCTTATATTTTGAAACGGAGGGAGTACCTACTAGATTGAGCAGGCCTTGGCGCACGATCCCATTGGTTTAGAGGCATTTCATGACTATAATCGGCGCGAGTATTTACGAAATGGTGGAAGTCCATATATGATAGAAAGTAAGGAGAGTAGTAACGTCAAAAGATAGCAGAAGACTTAGAAACAGAAATAGACATGGAATGTAAAAAAGAGCAACATAGTTGTTTCTGAGATAGTAGAAGATCCACCTATAGAATGTAACAACATAAAGAGTAGTAGAAACATCAAAAGGGAGCAACATACTTGGTTCAGGGAGCAACATACTTGGTTCGGACAGAGCAACAAAAGTACCTACACAAACTAAAATCTTAGCATAGCAACAGATTTGTTCAGCATACACTTGCTTAGGCTGACAAAAGAAGCTTTCGATACGATAAGTAAACTATAATATCAGGAGCAGCAGTTATCTTGCGACAGGTAATGATCTTAATTAGTGCCATACTTCACGTTGTCAGTGCTATGGCTAGCATTTCCGTTGTTGCTGCTCTGGAATTGTACAAAACAGTCCATTTAGGCTGTGGCAACACATTTGCTATGATAATTATTATGCAAGGAACACACACTTGGGCTTACAATCACCAGCCGAAAGTGTTTTAAGAATCATCCTCTTTATATTGGTGTCATGAGAGTTCGATGGCTTCTTCTACTCCAAGAGTCTATTAAATACTAAATTAGGACAATTGATGCAAGTTTGAATCAATTACATAAATTTTATATTTGATCTGTAACTCTATAGTATTTATTTAATGAACTGAATTACCATGATTGTAATGTTTACTGAGCACCTGACTGGCGTTAGTGAGTAGCAATGGACTTACATATGATTAGTGCGATGATCTACTGATGGTGGGGTGCATACTTCCTTCGTAGTGTTGAATGTTTCTAAAGTGGACCATTCCTTGTTAACATCCTTTGCACGTGGAATCAACACTTCCTTTTTAACGTTGAATGCCTACCAAAAAAAAGAAACGAGTAAGAAAGTCTTTAGCAAATAGGATTGCAAAGGTATTTTTCTGTGTAAGGTACTAGAAAAAGATACCACCTTCATTGCAGCAGCGAGTTTTTTGTTTTCCTGGTAGGCACTGCCCAGCTTAGCTTTGAGAGACTCTATTTCTTGCTGAAACATATCAAAGAAGTTTGATGCAGCTAAGAGCTAACAATTTTGTAAGCTTGGTTTCATATTGTGTAACCTCAATCAGATTGATGTCATCCACAAAGATAATACCCATCTCCTATAGATAGAGGAGAGTGGAAAGTCTTGTAGACTCGAGAGCATCCAGTGTTGTTAGTTTGTAGTCACCAAAGATCTCTTGTATATTACATGTTTGAAGTTCACGAATAGCTAGTTAACGACATAGTACTCCAAAAACAACAAAAGAGCAAAATTAAAGATATTACATGCTCTGATAACCAATTTGTATAGCGCTAAAACATGGCCTAATAACATGCTAAGCATGGCATACTAAAGCAGACCTCTTCTTCATGGAAAAATAACACAGCGCTACAATTCTACTTAAGACATTGTGTGCCTACTAAACCTATTCATGCAAATAACAAAGGAACCCTATAAGAAGGTGAATCAAACAGATTTCTATACTTTTTTGTCTTTGCTGGTCACCAGATGAAACAAACAATGTACACTTCTACAATGGAGAAGTATCAACATTAGTATAGGTTGGAGCATCAGAATACCCTAGGAGAGATGAATGCCAATGATCTAAAATCATGCAAATCGGCACCATAACTGTATACACGCCATACGAAGAGGGGCAAAGAGTACTACCTTGCATAAAAATAATTGCAGCAACAGCTCACGGCACTGACAGCAGCAGACATACCTGAAACAAAACAAGAAGACAGCTGAAACCAGGTTTTGGTTATCTTAACTGTAAGAATCTTAGTGTTTCTCCACGCCCAGTTCATTGGTGCATGCTCTAGGGGAGAAGAAGCATCACCAAACACTCAGTATGGAGTTGGCTGAAAGAAATAGGTGTCTAAAGATAGTAACAGTCCATGGTTAAGTTGATCTTTATGTGTTCACAAGTAACTTCCTTTTACTAGATTAGTTAAATAAGGGTATATTCAATCATTCATAGTAACTACTTCTAATATTCAATATGAGCCTACCCTTGAGCTAAAAGGCTAGTTCTCATCAACACTCGATATTTCCTAAAAGAAACATAATAAAAGAAGAGATAAGTTGATGCCAATATCAACGTCCATCTTCTAGAAACCAACCCACTTATCTCCGTACACGCGTATCCTCTACCACGAGAAGAAGCATCACTAAACTCACACCCACGAATGAAAAACATACTTAATGCAACAAAACATTAGTTTAATTAGACTGTAATATAGAAACTGTGAACACTATATGTATACCATCTTGGCTACGAAACAAAAAGCTCACAAATAAAGGAACGGGGCCATGCTTTCATTCATACCGGAGATGTATGATAAGATATGTATAGACCATACCTAATAATTTATATGATGATACAAACTGATATACGGACCCCTGTTACTTGACAATTTATTATATATGACTGCCTCTTGACAATGAAAGATGATAATGTAGGTTGTAGAATCTTTAGTATGGAATAGATTAGGGACATGCAAAAAGTATGAAATGGAGAATAAGAAACCATTCACAACACTGGTAACAACTTGTAAAACGTTGTGTGCACTAATCCAAATTGATGATAAGTAACAAATAAATAGACGATGAGATTAGTCGTGTGACACCCGCTTTTCACATGTAGTTTATTTTGTATAAAGGCAGGAAAGCTTCATCCATCAATATAGGAAAAATGGAAGATGCAAAGTTGGTCCTAAATACCAGACAAGAACAAAAACACAAGGTCACACGTGTAGTGTGGAGGTGAGCAGTTCTACAGAGCTCATTGTCTGCCACTTCATTAGGAAAGACAAGCAGGTGCCCAGCAAACAAAGCTAGCAGGCTTTGAATCATGGAACAATAGTTTAGAGTCTAGCTCGGCAAAGTAAATCTTACAGGTGAACAATTTGTGATGTCTTCAAGCACAGGAAACACTTGTGTACCAGACTGTCACATGATATTTCAAGGACTTGGACAAATTATTTATGACATATCAAAGTCCATATACCATAGATGTTCATTAGTACAAGGACATGGTTTCAAATATGAATAATGCAAACCCTCGTGGACAGAAATATTTCCATTCATAGTTCTGACGCTAATAGCAGGATATCATGCAATATTTTCAATATGGGGTCCAAGACTAAGTGTGGGAAGAAAACTCACCAAGCTGCTTGAACAATTAATGAAATCATAATTAGGACATCCAGGAAGGTAAATAGGCAACTGTAGAACCATAGTTTGGGAAAACCAAAGTGACCACCTCATTGTCCAACCCATCATTCAGTCGAGGGCAAACATTTATTTGCTCAAACTATTGATGCTTCATGCCTAGCTGAGCCAAACAAAAAGAACACATTATTGCTAGTGAAAAAGGGATAGAAGTATGGAATAGAAGCTTATATGAAATCTCTTTTTGTACCATCCTGGTACCTCAATTGCGAGATTGATAATAGCTAGATGGAGCATAAATAATATTATAAACATAAATCTATCTAGGGTTTTATCAAATACCTTTCAACCACTGATGAAAAGAGATCTGCAAAAACAAAGATGAGATGTTCTAGGGTAATGAACAGGAGGATTCTGACTCCACTTTTACCTCCGACTTGAGGAGGGAGAGAAGCAGCATTAGGGAGAGTTAGACGAAGTATTCAACAGGAGGTACACTATTGACAGATCAAATATATCTTTCCTTAGTAGAAGAAAGATGCATATTGGTTTATAATTTTTTTAGCAAGTAATGCACAAAGCAAAAAAAAATCATGATTATGGGTTGAAACAGTTAGATGCATGGATCCTAATAGATAGCAGAAATAACACGATTAACATCATCCAACAACAGAACCTTTGAGGATCTATCATCGAGGAGTCAGAAGCCTTGGAGGAGCAGAACACCGTCGAGCTACGTGCAGGGAAGCAAGGTGCAGTGGCGGCTTGCAGGGCTATAATGCCATCAGCCTTCAAAGAACTCCTTGGCCTGGAAAGATGTCCGAAACAATAAATCAACAGTAAATAAATGGAGTGTCATCAAAATGAGAAAATATAGGAAAATGGATCTCCTGGCCAATAAGTCACAAAACCATGAATGTTGTGAGGCTCTAATTTGGTGCACGCACACATCATTCTAAATCCCAATATTCCAGGTGGGCTAATGTAAAAAGGTTTTATTTTCAAAATCCACCAATATATGCATATGCACTATCCTAACCTTTGATCATACAAGGAATGTGAAGCATGATCCTCGTCTTTCTTCGCCATTATATGAATTTACCGACGATTCAATGCTGCAAATGAACTCAAATAGCAGAAGATCAGGGGAAGGAATCCAACCAAAAAGAGAATCCTATAGATATATACAAGAGGACATTTACCTTTGGCATCTCTCTTTCTTTTCTTCTCTTCTGACTTCTTTGATCGCTTATCTAGCTTCTCTTGCCATTTCTTTGTTGACTTCTTTTCAATCATGAAATACTCACTACTCTCTAGTTCAAGATCAATCTACATCCAGATTGATAGATTAATCAACAGTAGCACAATAGGCAAAACAATAACCATAGACACGAATATTTTTAGGTCCCCACGGTACAAGAAAAACTATTGCCTATGGGTTTTAATTCCTTAAAATTCAAATAGCTTCGAAATTATTAACAAATTATCAAATTATGGGATGGACACAAGCACCGACGCCATCAAGATATAAAGCTGCATGGCAGGGCTGCTAACGACATAACAGCCAATGAACTGATGAAACCAGCATGGTAACTGCACAAAAACTCTATAAGTGAAAGAAACAATTGATTTCACCTTGCTAGGCTATTGAGGAGGAGGGGTGTATATTGTTTCTTCTCCTTAGTATTAGGCTTCTTCTGCTTGAAATACTTCCTGAAAAAATAGCAATTAATGAGGCGTAATATGCATGATGTAACTCCTAAAGAAATATGATGCAAGTTCCTTCTTGATGTTTGGGAGAAACCTGTCCCAGCTTTCAATGCCTAGGGCATAATTTTTAGCCAGCTCACGTTTAATTAGGATCTCCTTAAGAAATCACATTTACAATCCTTTAGGGATTATATCGCATATAAAATAAATCTGTTCACCATAAAGTGGTACCTGGATGCTTTATGTTCTTTATGCATTCCTCCACAACCCTTCGGACTTGTTTCAGTACCTTAAAGGAACTCATGGCAGCAATAATATTCCCCTTTTATGAGGGTAAAATACACAACAACGGTACTTATTAAAACCAAGATATCGGGTAAAAAGCAAATGGCCCCAAAATGTAACTTCAAATGTATTACACAAGCTAAGAAATTAAGAAAAATCTAAACCAAGATGTAGCAGCCACTCAAAATCTCCATAGTCTGCTTTACATAAAACATCATGTTAACAGAGGGATGTATATTTAATTATTTATGCTAAAAATACTCATCCATAAGACATGAACCATATGCGATAATTACCTTCAGGGTCAACAAATTAGGACCTAGAAGACGTCCCCTTGTTTTGAAATATCATTCATGTATATACAAAAAGAAAGATATAGGTCACATAGTTAGAAGTCTAAAATCACATATGATTCTAAATAAAGAAAAAGTAGAGGTTTTACAACTCAAATCATATCACTAAGACAAACAGTTGTAGGTTACAAACATCAGACATAAATGTTCAACAAGACTAACAGCTACAGGTTACAAATAGTAGAGAAGAAAGAAGAAAACTGAAACAAAGAAATGAAGAATAAAACAAAGAAAAAGTAGTAGGAAGAACATAGGAGGAAACAAAGAGCAACACAAAACAAATAGGGCGAAGAACAAGAGAGGGAATAAGAATGAAGCATGGGACCAAAAAGGAGAGATTCAGAAGAAACCAAAATAAGAGATCTGAAAGAAACAAAAAGGCAGAGAAAGAACAAAAGGGAACACCAAAAGGGGTGGAAGAAGACAAGATCTAAGACATGGGCAAAGGTGAAAGAAACACGAAAAAATCCCAGGAGAAAGACCAAACTGACATAGAGAAAAGAATCTAAAGAGACAAATCAAATCCCCACAGGTCAACCAGGGCACCACCTCAGCTGAATCCACTACAGAGGACATGGACTCGGTGGAAGGAGCGGCAAGGATGGTGAGGTGGCGGCGGATCTGAAGGTCGCAGGCAGGGAGCGGAGGAGCCAAGGTAGGACAAGAGAGAGGGAGGCTAGATGGGATGGCGATCTGCAGTAGCGGCGAACAAGCAGACGAGGCGAAGAGGCGCGAGGAGGAGGAGAGGAAACATTAGGGTGTCGGGAAAAACCCACAGCGCATGGGTCTTCCCTCTCCCGATTCGCTTACAGCTGTGGCAATAAAAGGCACGAGCCCAAAGCAGCGACAACACAGGCCCAGGCAGGTACCTCTTCGCCGGTCCTTCACATGTAACCATCGAAACGACGTAGCAATGACCGCCCACTCGCGGGTCGCGCGGATGCTGCTCACACTCCTCCCTCGACCCGCCTGGTGGCTGAGCGGTGACCAAAACATGGGCCAGCCAAAACGCGGGGCCCAAAAGCAGCGATAGGTACCTCTAGGTGTGTAACCCACCGACGGTCCACGCGGTAAAAGGACGCGTTGTACAATATCTCCATTCCCTCTCTCTGACAACGATCCGACGACCAGAACACGCTGAGTGGCGTGGAGGCTCCCAGGGGTGGCACCAATTACATCTTTAGATGAGATCGGTGGACAAGGAAATATAAATGATTAGGAAAAGGAGAAGAATTGAAGAATAGTGTAGGGGATATGGTGAATACAGTGGTACACATTTAATAGGCCTTTGATGTCGTCGTGGAACAGCCCGATACAGATTAGCTTGGCAATTAGACATGACATAGTAATCACATAATTGGTTCTAAAAGATTCAACAACATAGATCAATATGACAAAATAGATCAACTGGAACTGTACCATAAATTTCTACATAGATTTTTACCATTCCTTGTTTCTGCTCTTTACCATCTCTTTTTTTTCTTACCATCTCATTGCAACAGTTCTTTTGTTAAATTGGAACCAAACAAATAGTACGTAAACAAAAATTAATTTCTGATATTTACAGATTTCTTATCTAGAAATTATGTAGAACTAACAAACATGATAGAAATCACCAACCGGATCCTTTTTCACAATAAATCTTAGTTGAAGATCACCATATTATGAATAGAAAAAACAAATGTATTCTTTTGAATGGAGCATGAATAAAATTCTGCATATCAATAAAGAATCATAATACTAGTTTTCAAGATTCGAGATTCACGAAAACAACAGTATGAACTGAAAAAATTAGAATTCAAAAGCTATTAGAAAGGAACAGAGAAACAGATCAGGACATGAGAAAAAAGTAAATTTCAGATATACAATCACAACAAATCAAATATCTTAGATCAATTTCTCCTACCACCAAACAAGCTAGATCATTACACATCATGTGGATAGGAAGAAATCCAAAAACATGAGAGAAAAGAGAAAAAAATGTCCTATAACCGTCGAACCAACCAAAGCATCACTTTTTTTTGGTTGGCATGGATTAGTTCCATGGTACTGTAGAGTAGGCTTATGCGGGTCTTGGGGAGGCCGTATCTAGCCACAACTTCGCTAGTGAATAATTTCCCGATGGTGGCGTTGCGATGGGGGTGTTGGCGGCCAAGGTTGTCGGAGGTGGAGAAGAAGACGATGCATCATGTGTACTTCTCGGCGTCAGAGCATGGATCTGAACCGCCCCATGGAGTCAAGGAGAGGCGGAAGGGGTGGATATTGATGTGGGAATCCGTGGTAGGGAGGGGCTGGTGGTAGCGGATGAACAGATGATGAGCAGAAAAAATGGATCTATATTTGGGAGGAGGAACGAGAGGTCAACGTTCCTTTGGATCTATATTTGGGCGGATCTATTATTGCGAACTAGGTGACATCACCCCCATGCGGGACCCTCCAATTAAAGACATGGTTCGATACGACCAGAATAGTACTAATTTTTTCATGTAAATACACCGTCTTAATTGCACCGAGGGTACTAATAATGTTGGTATATGCTAAATGGGTATCATCATAGCATGTCTCTAATCTGGCTAATCCGGATAGTCCACAGTTGGTAGCAAGGCCTATGGCCTGTTGGGTGGGCCAGTTAGATGGATCCAGAAGGGAGGCCCATGTCGGATGAAAGAAGGCTACGCAGGAGTCACCGACGTACTCAGAGCCTTGGAGTGCAAGACACGAAAGCTAGTTTGTATTAGTGTAGGACTCTTTACGTTGTCCGGCAAGGTCCTTTCCCTATAACCCTTGGTTCTGGTGCCTTTATAAACAGGACATGTGGGAGCCTTAGGGCAATAATTCATAACACCCTCGCACAGCGAACCGATCTCTATAACTCGACGTTGCCACCGTTGTGGGACTTGAACCTGGGTAAACTGTGTTACCTCATACCCGTCAACTCTTCGCCTTACCCCACGTCTCTAAACATGCACTGTGAGGACCCCTCCATGGCGTACTCGTCAGCAATACCACGACAGTTGGCGCCCACCGTGGGGCAAGAGGCGCTTCGAGCTCTACAATGGGCGAGGTCCAAGCTCTTCGCGGGAATCAGCAACACCGTAGCCATCGGACGTGTTCTCTTCTCCGGCAACGTCCCGATCGTCCCTCTAGATGATTTCTAGGTGCTGGCGAAGACGAACCCTACACGCTGCTCCGTCATCCCTTCGGAAACATCCATATCTTCATCGGCAAAACTGACTTGGGTCCTAGCTCCAAGGAAGTTGAAAACTCATCAAGGCCCGCACGGACCGCCTACGGGCAGGATACGTTCGCGGAAGAATCTGGGTCGTACCTCTCTTCGGAGTATGGCAGCTCAGATCAGGAAAATTCAAGGCCCACCCAAACCGCCCATGTGCAGGATATAAAGGTGGAAGGACCCCGCAAATCCGCTTAGCTTCCACGAGCATTAGAGATGCGAAGGTCACACTTTGTCGGTGTCGTCACCATCTTTGATCTGGCTATATGCATTCAAAGGGATGAAGAACCTCCCCGTGAATACATTGCCAGATGGATGAGGGTGAGGGAAACCCTAGAGGGTGATCGCGCCAACAAACTCGTCTAGCACTTCGTGGAAGGGCTCACGCCCGAAACACTCCTCCGGAATACCCTCCAAAGACGGCAGGCCGCAGGACCTCTCACCCTTGGCGAGATTGCCGCAATTGTCAATGAATACATGGACGCTGAGGAGAACCCCCAAGATATGCATGGGCCTGAAGCCGGAGGAAAAAACAACAACATCCCTCTTCCTTCACCCTCCACATCCGCCGTCAATAACACCGAAGCCAACTCCGACTCCATCCTTGACGCGCTATACACCGATATCAATATGGATGGTGGCGGGTGATACACTAATTCGAAAGAATACGATGTTGTTATGAGGGATATCGAGCAGGAGATCGAGAAGGAGGAGCGTGCCAAGAAGGCCAACACATCCCACCAGGTGCTAGTCGCCATTGGGAGCGTGATGGAAGAAGACGGACAGGAAACGGAGCATGTGAGAGCTCCGCCCACACCTGCGGTTACCAGAGCGGCAGCAACCAAGAAAGCCGCCGAGCCTCTGGCTCTGGCCAAGGCTATGCCCCCTCCGGTTATCCATCCACAGCAGGCGCAGGAACTCACCACGGCACCCAGTACTGCCAAGCAGTAAATCAGCCACCATCAACATCTGTAGCTAGCAACCCATTGGTTACTCCGGCTGATAAGGTGATCTATGGTGCACTCCTCGTTGAGCCCATTACTGTCGCCCATATCCGGAGCATTATGGAGCTTGATGAGAAGCGTTCAGTTATCCTAGCGGAGGCCAAGTGCATCATGGAGCAGGGCGCTAAGCTAGATGAAGACATGGCCAAGGCGTAGCAATCTATCAAGGCGGCAAGGTCTATGGAGGTTGAGTACAAGTAGTTGCTACTAAAGCACAAAGCAAATAAATCACTAGCTCACTTCGTCGAAGTTCCCGGCGTTCGGCGCAAGTTGGGATATGGCGGATCCAAAGCCGGCAAAAGCCACCCCATATATTGATTCAGAGGGGAGGAAAGTAATTGCAACCCCCGCCCTCAACATTGCCATCGCCAAGACCCTCCTGGAGCAGGACAGGTCGCCAGAAGCAGTTGCTCAGGTGCACGACCTCGTCGCCAAGGAATGCAAGCAACAGGAGAAGGCTACCTCGCAGAGGCTTGAGTCCAACCCGAAGCTTTGCCAGTCAACCCTGAACAACCGCAGAAGGTGAAGATATACCCGTGACGAGAGATCCCACATAGGCTCCACGGAGCAAAGACGGAGGGACGCGTGCCACGGGGCTGACGCCATACCCATATCTTCTGATCATGGAGAAAAGGCTCGCCCTCGTCGGTCGTCGCCTCCACCACCATCCTAGTGTCATGAGGAACCACAGCAGCACCACCATACAAGCATGCCACCGCCTAGGCGTCCCTAGGTTGGTATCATTATACGCGACATGGGTGAGCAGCCCCGGCATGCCGGAGAGCGCAGCAGCGTTGAAGGACATAGGAGAAGATCCTACAAGGAAGCACCACGTCCGACAAGCAACCACGGCAGGCGTGAGGAGTCGCAGGAAGGGAACAGCAAGAAGGCTAACCCACCGCCTCCACCGCCACCATCGCCACCTAGCAGCCATCATGGCAGAGGACACGATGGATCTCATAAATCGCACTGCAACTATCCTCTCCACGAGTAAAAAGGGAAGCAACCGGAGCCGTACGATGCACGTTCACGGCTCGACAAGATCCAAGAAGCTCGAGAGCTCCCATAACTTGGGCCACATTGTTTTGGACCAGTAATTCGGGCCACAACTTACCCCAAGAGTCTCCAGATAGACAAGACCATCAAACCCTATGACGGCACTGCCAGGCCAACCACATGGTTGCAGGACTACAACAAAGCGATTCACATCGCAGGGAGGAACCCCAATGTCGTTGTCAAGTACCTCCCACTTATGCTAACCGGCACTGCCCAACAATGGATCGACGACTTGCTGGAGAAATCAATATGCAACTGGTTGGACATGCATGAAGCGTTCACCATAAACTTCGAGGGTACGTACAAACGTCCCTACACTATCGGAGACCTACAGCGGTGCGTACAAGAAAAGGATGAAAACTCCCGTGCCTACCTCTCTCGCTGGCTGGATATGAAAAATTCCTGCGCAGGGATACACGAACAAACCGCTATGGCCACCTTCATCGACGGTCTGGAGAAGGGAACTTTGCTCCATCATACGTTGAAGCGCAAGCAAGCAACAATGAACTCAACCTCAATGCAATGATTTCCATGGCCAGCGAGTTTGCCACTGCTGATGACGACACACATGGATCATTGCCGGAAATAGCAATCCCTACCGAAGCTAGAAAGAACAACAATAACAAGTGGAAGACTCCGCCTGAAGAGAAGCAAACAGCCGACATGGTCGCCGCAATATTCACTGGCAAAGGTGGAGGCGGACAGCGTGGTCGCCGCCGAGGAGCTAGCCATGGTCAGCAGAGGAGTGATTCTACACCCTCAGCGCCCCATGTTCCCCAAACGTACGAGGAGTACCGTGATATGGCATGTTTCTTCCACCTCGATGCAAACGACAAATCCACCCACACCAACCGCCAATGCAAGTTTTTCAATGACCTCAAGGAAGACCCTGAGTCTAGCTACAAGCAAAGTCAGAAGAATAGACCCCGTGGAAAGGGCGAAGGGAAGAAGATGGAGGAGGAGACCCAGGATTCAATTGATATGGATGAAGACGTGGAACCAAAAGCTGTCGACAAGGGCGAGGGTAAAGGGAAAAACCCCTTCGAGAAGAAGGCTCCACCTTACCACACTTTCCTTGGTACACCTACCGTCTGGGCCCAAAAAACCTCTCTGAGGATACTGATGGCTACCCTTCCTTCGGTTCCCCAGTACGTCAGGTGGTCGAAGATTCCAATCACTTGGGATAGGAAGGTGCTGGAAATATGCCCTAGAGACAAATAGTAGTAAGGACTATTATCATATTCCATATAGTTTAGGATTAAGTTTTATATCATACTATAATTGTACTGAGTGGAAACATCAATACACGTGTGATATACAAACAACCAGGGGTTCCCAGTGAAACTCTAGTGAAACTCTAGAGTTTTGACACTCTACTTCGGCTGTTAGCTAGGTTATCCTACATGTTGGACTTGTGGGGTATCGCAACTGCTGAGCTCTGATACCACTCTGTAACACCCTCGAATCGGCCATATGCAAGTTTTAGCCCTTTCCGCCAAACCCGCATAGAAACGATACAAGGACGCCCACCAGGCACTTTCGTGCGGGTGGAAAACGAAGTAATACCATTACACAACAGTCCTCGATTGGGACCCACAGAATAGATATATATACAACAGCGACTCCATGAGTCAAGAATACAGATATAATATACAAAGATCTAAATCACCTCGAAAAGATAGAGCGTCCGACTACGGACAAGATGCAAATGGGGCTAAGAGCCCTATAGAATAACCAATGGCGTCCATAACCCTGCCCAGGCCAAGCCGGAAGGGTAACCCTGCTAACGACGTCGATCTCAAACCTGCTAAAACAAAAGGGGTGCCGACCAAGGGCAAAGGAAAAAGAGGAGCATCAGTACTGAGGCTAGTACACGGCGAGGCTAGAATTCGGCGGCTCTCGCCTACATAGGTATGGTGGACTGAAGCGGCAGCGCAGCAGCACTAAACAACCTATAGAGACTCAGAAAAACTGGCAGCTATTAGCGAGGGATAAGAAAGACCTATTCGGAACCACCTGATACTAACACCATTCATACCCATCCTGGTATTCCCCCTCGAGACCAAACGAGGAAGTCAAACCGAGGAACTCACACAGTTGGCAGTTTTATTCATTCCATTATAGTTGCAGCACTTACTAGTCAGATATAGATATCATGAGTCATCCTGATAGCATAAGTAGTGGGCAGTTTTAATTAACCATTCAGTGGTAGTTGCAGTACTTACTAGTCAGATACAATTAGCATGTGATATCCCAACCCAGCAATTGTTGGCACTTTTATTTCATTCCATTGGAGTTGTGGTAGTTACTAGGCAGATATAACAAGACACATGGAACCCCAGCTCCACCAGTTGTTGGCATTTTTAATATCCATTCCGTTATAGTTGAATCTGATTACTAGTCACATATTAAGTCAAATTTATTGTACTACTTTAGTTATGTTTGTCTATGATCGAGATACTGTGCTCCAAGTCATCCATAACCGCGGACACAGCTTTCAGAAAGTTTTACCCTGCAGGGGTGCACAAATAGCAACACACACTTGATCAACCTCGGAAAAACCAACTCAAAACCCAATGAGGCTTTCACGACAAAGCAATCATAAGATTCATAAATATTTCAGGGGGGCACCCCACTAAGCTACCCGCAACGAAGTTGGCCGGCTCCGAAACAGACCTAGGGTTTGTGTGGACGGCTGTAAACGACAGGGAACCCGGAAGTGTGACTGGGCTTGTCGATACAGCGAAAACGTGTCACGATCCTAAAACATACAGGTGCTCCACGCACAATCGTAAATAAAGCAGTAAACATGGCATAGGTACGGGATAGTAATAAAGCCCCAAACTACTTTGAAATAGAAATGAATCAAACTCTGGCTCAGGGGGTCCATAAGGCCTCCCGGATGTGGATAGTGCGAATAGTCAAGGAACATGTATCAAGTACTTGGGGTCCTACGGGACACAAGTGAGCGTGGAAGAACCAAATAACATCTATTGCCCACCGATGCCTCTGCATTAGTTATATCTAGCATTTTAATAGTTATATTTAAAGTCGTGATCATCTCCACCATTAAACATATCCACCATAAACATATGCCAGTATTCCAACAACTGTGGTACTCGACAACACAAGATCGCACCTGAGCAAGCAACTACGACTCGCAAGGCCAGCTATCTACCAAACACAGGTAATAGGAGGTGTCCAAGGCAATATAGAGGCTGCACAGGATATAACTGGTGTACGAAAACTAAAGCATCACGACACGGATAGCAATAGATCAATAGGGGAAATAAAGACTATAAATGCAAAATAGGTAGAAGGGGGAGAGATGCTCGCTTGGGAAAACACTGCCGGCGGATCATATCCGGAGAACTTTTCGGTACTCGCATCCACTCATTGGCCTAATCCGCGAAGAAGCAAACACTAGAGGGAACACCGGATGCAATATTTTAATACTACGGCAGAAGATCCGGCATGATTATGATATGATGCAGATGCGGTGCAATTAGGCAGTATTAAGCGGTACCGGGGTCCTGACAATTAATTAATAGGTTCCAGTTATTTAGATACCCCGTAATTTAAATGTTGTCTTAACAGGGTGAAACATGGCATCGGTTCGCTACACCAATTTAAATGGAGTCCGGAATAAGACTAGAATAGCCCGCATATAGACTCCATATTTAATTTAGGTGAGTCGACTATTTAACCCAACCCACCAGACAGGTATGCATGCATGAACAATTTGTTATGCGATAGTTTTATATATAGCATATTATAAAAATAGAGGCTTAGGGTCGCACATCTGGGTTCGGAAGATCTTGGTTTCGGGGGTTCGACAGGGATCTACGGGGATCGGTCTCGGCGGGATCGTTCTCGGTCAACGGAGTAGATCTTGTCGCATTCGTGGTCTTCGGGTCCGTGAAGGAGATCTTGTCACCTATGACGAAGAACTCGGGTTCGGAAGGAGGTGTTGGCGTTTCGATGGATCGGTACTCGGGGTTGAAGAACTTGGCGCACTAGGGTTCGGTCTTCGGATCTTGGGTCGGGCCATCGGTAGGCCGGGGCAAAAGGACTTGGCGTCCGAGAGAAGATCTTGGCGTTCCGTGTCGGTGAACTCGGTGTTCCAAGGTGAAGTGCTTGTCGTTCCGGTGGCGATCTTGGCGGTCATCGGGTCCGGGTCTTGGGGTTCTTAGCCATCAAATCCGTTTTGGAGATCATGGCGTCCGTCTCGTCTTTGGGGTCGAACTTGTTCAATTTCCGGGTCTTCGGAAGATCGTGTTGTCCCTATCGTCAGGAAGATCTTGGCGGAGGTACGAGTAAGTGTATTCTTGGACTTGGACATGGAGGCTTCGGACTGTCGGAACAATTGCATCAACACCATCTTGGTACCATTGTGGAGCCACTACATCACCAAAACGATTTCCTCCACAACATTACCACAACGGCCTCACGTTAGCAATACAGGGTCAGGTACCAACAAAACCGACGAGGCTAGCTGCGGAACCTTGGCTAGGATGGGGACACGCTGCCGCGAGCATCAAAGAGGATGAGGACCAGCGGCGGCCTGGGGAGACGAGCTCGGGGCGGCGCCGCTGCTTGGGCGACGGACGACAGGGGCAGAGGTGAGGCGAGCAACGACAGGGTGGCGACATGCTTCTATAGAGGAGGTCGGTGAGGAGGCGACGAGGAAGGCGGCCAGATGCTGGCTAGACCAGAGGAGGCCCCTGGCAGCGGACGTGCTCTGCTCGACGGGGTCCTCTGCTCGGGCAGAGAAGAGCTCGGGTGGGGAGGCTCTAGGCGAGGGAGAGGCGCGGGGCGACCAGGCGGAGCTCCGGGGAAGCTGGCGAGACCACGCGCGAGGCGGGGCTAGAGGACGGCGGTCGGAGCACTTGTAGCCAGCGGCGGCACGATGCAGGAGGGGGCCGCGTCCGTGGCGGCGGGGCAGAGAGAGAAGCGGGAGCACCTGGGTGGCGCCTGGCGATGGGAGATGCGGCGGAGTCGTGCCAGGGGGAAGGCGAGCAAGAGGAGCGACGGCGGTCGAGGCCACGGCCGGCGGCGGGGGTTGGTGAAGAGCAGGGATGGGGATCGAGGCGCGATGGGAGGAATCAGGGGGCTCGAGGTGGTTTCCTCCCGTTCGCGAGAAGGAGAGACGGGGTGGGGGATACGGGGCTGGTCGGTCGCCTGTTGGTGGGGCCAGGCTGGCGGCAGGCGCGGGTGGGAGCCCGTTGCGTCGATGTCTTGCAACGCTGCAACATGTGTGTCGGGGTGGGAAGGGAGCCAGACTGGCGAGTGCATGCGATGTGGAGGTGTGTGCAGGCGGCGGGGTTGGCGATGTGGAAGGCTGGCTGCGCGCGGGGTGCTGGGATCGGGTAGAGGAGGTTGGTGGGCGTGGTGCCAGGTGGGGCCAGCAGATGGCGAGGGGATAAGGTGGCTGGCGGGGTGGGGAGGCGCGCCCAGGTGGCGGCGGCTGGGAGGGAGTTGAGGTTGTGGTGGGAGAGGGGAGGGATTAGGGTTAGGATGGTATATGGGGTAGTAGGTGGCTAGCTGGGCCTTTTGGCCCGGCCGGCTGCTTCCCCCTAAAAAAATAGTTTTATTATTTTTAATTTGTCTGAAATAGACCTTTGTAAATATTTTGTAGACAAAACAAAATATCCGGAAGAGGCCGGGGTTTTGATTTGAATTAAAGACTGGGTATTTAGAAAACAGAAATAGGTTTTTCGAAGATAGTTTCAGAAAAACAGATGCATGATGATGACGATGCTCAAATGCAATGTGGCATGATGACATGAGCATGCGGTCATGATGATGCAATGCACAAAAACACAGCGATTTTCTAGTAGTGGTTTTTGCGGGATGCCACATCTAGTCACTGGTTCATTGGTCAACAGATGATCAAGTTTCCTGATCATTGATGGCTCATGTATTAACAAGCTCGTTGGGGAACCCCAAGAGGAAGGTATGATGAGCACAGCAGCAAGTTTCCCTCAGTTATGAAACCAAGGTTTAATCGAACAAGTAGGAGCAAGGAAACACCCCAAAGGTGTTGCTAGCTGAGCCTTGGCAGGGCACACTACCGGTGCTACTAGCAACGTGGAGACCTGCACAACACAACCACATAACTCTGTCCCCAACTTGCGATGAGGTTGTGAATCTCACCGTGTTTTGCTGAAAACAAAGGATTAAATGTATCGAATGGAAGGAAATAATAGTTTGTAGAAAGTAAACACAAAGCAGTAAATAGGTTATAGATTGTATGTAAAGAAAAGGACTGGGATCCATAGTTCCTAGAGGTGGCTCTCCTTAAGATAGATAACAAGCTGGGTGAACAAATTACAGCGAGGCAATTGACAAACACCGAGAAAGCAATACATGCATATACTAATCATCTTGACTCCTTTGAGACTTGATTGGGCATTACAACATTATACATAGACCGCCATCCAACTGCATCTATGACTAATAATCCACCTTCAGGTTATCATCCGAACCCCCTCCAGTATTAAGTTGCAAGCAACATATTATTGCTTTACGAATTGCGTGTAATGTAAACAATACGATTGTTCTATGAACAAAGGATTGTTGTTTTCTCCCTAGTAGAAACAACACATCTAGTACCTTAGAGATTTCTGTCACTTCCCCAGATTACCAGAGGCATGAACCCACTATCGAGCATAAATACTAACTCTTGGAGTTGCTAGCATCTACTTGGCCAAGATAGCTACTAACAACAGAAAGCATGCAAGATCACAAATAACAAAGACATGATAGAATCAATAATCAATCTCAAATAGCATCTCAATATCCATCGGATCCTCGCAAACACAACATGCAGAATTACAAATAGATGATCTTGATCATGAACGGAGCTCACCAGATCTAAACATGAAAGCACAAAGGAGGAGAACTAGCCATCTAGCTACTACATGGATCCGTAGTCCAGGGATGAACTACTCACGCATCACACCGGAGGCTTGGATGGTGATGAATAAGGCCTCCAGGGTGAATTCCCCTCTCTGGCGGGGTGCCGGGAAGAGCTCCAGATCCCTCCCGATCTAGGGATGGAGATGACGGCGGCTACAGACTCTTTTGTGGATTTTTGATCGTGTACTTAGGGTTTTCGTCCCGAGGGCAATATATAGGCGGAAGGAGAGGCCGAGGGGGTGTTGGGGTCGGCCAGACCACCCCCTGGCACGGGTCAGGCCTGACCGCACGACCAGGTGGTGTGGCCGGACCCCAGCCCTTCCCCGTCTCGTATTCTGGCATCTGATGACTTCCGGAAAAATAGGCACTTTGGCTTTTGTCCCGTCCAATTCCGAGAATATTCATTTTCTGACTTTCCTGGAACCAATAAAAGCAGAAAACAGGCTGCTGGCACTGTGGCTCTTGTTAATAGGTTAGTCCAAGAAATCATATGAAAAGTACTCCAAAGTGTGGACAAAACACAAGAAAGTGGATAAAACCAAGCATGGAACATCAAAAATTATAGATATATTTGCAATGTATCAACATCCCCAAGCTTAACTCCTGCTCGTCCTCGAGTAGGTAAGTGATAAAAAGAAATAATAATTTTTGAGGTGACATGCACCATCAAAGACTTGATCAAAGTATTTGTAAAACATTCAAAGCTGAGATCATAGTACTTCAATCAAGACATGAAAGACAAAGTTCTAGTGATAATACAAAGAAACTATGATGCAACATGAAAAGGTAAAAACAAAAGATTCATGAATAACAATGCTTTGCAAGACGTTTGTTTGTTTCCCATAAAGAAAACATAGCATAATAGTATTCAGCTTGTACCTCATAGAGTAGCAAATATAAATGCATAGGACACCTTCAAAGTTCATAAGAGTGACTAGATACAAATAGTTTAAAACAAGCAATATCAAGATATGCGTCAATCAACTAGTCTTGGGACAATGCACATAGAACTAAGAATGGCCACTATGCTCTCAAAGTAGGTGCATAAAGGTAGAAGGTGGAGACTCAATATAATGGTGGAAGAAAGGCCTTCATAAAAGGAAGTAGGGATTCAAGTCTCATAAGGAGCTTCCAAAAATTATGGTACTTATAGCTTTCAGCTCTCATTGCCCCTATCATAAGCATCTTGAAGGTGATTAAGGTTAAAGTGACAGAACTAAGAGGATATGCTTGACAAGTTATAAACCGAAATCTCATGCCCCTTACTTACGAAGACCGATCCTCATGCTACTCAACTTTAGTCACAAGTAAGATCTTGTCATTGTAAGTATATGTGTATCATAAAGAACCGCCAACGGGGTACCCCTTGCACATGATACAGGAGCTATCCCATAATCAAAATGAAAAGGCAAGCAGACAATGAGCATCTCAACGATCTTTTTATTTGCTATTTCCATAGGTTTTTATTGAGGATGCTTCATAGAGTGCTCATTATGGTGATGTTGCAAGTTTCCACCATGATTAGGCATGGCTTAGGCTAGCGGCCCAGGCATTTCTCTAACACACATACAAACTCCATGATCTTACAAGTTCCACTTTTATTTCACACCATCGGGATTCGTAAGCAAAAGAACATGATATCAACGGGGTACAAAGTACAAGTGCAATGTTGAAAGCGTTCCCCGTGATACATGGTTCTGCTAATTTCAACTAATAAAGCGCAAGCATATACGCAACAAAGAAGGACCCAATGGTTCAAGTTTATTAGATGCAAAAGTAAAGTGTGCCATCAAGTTCGTGAGAGCTTTAATCATTAGTTTTCTCATAACAATTTTAATTTGGAAGGTAAACAAAAGCATGAATATACTTGGAATAGCATAAGCTAGTAGGTAGGTATGGTGGACTCTTTGGAATAACTTGGTTTAGGGAGTTGGATGCATGAGTGGAACTCATACTTGGTTGTGGAGGCTAGCAAAAGACTGGGAGCGACAAACTAAGAGAGCAATAATGGCCATAATCATGCAGAGCGACAAAACATCATTGATCAAAGCAAAAAAGTGATACTACAAGTTGAAAACTAAACGATCATAAAGGCTATGGTGACTTGAGATAGTCATAACATGGTGTGAGCATGCGCCAAGTCAACCCAAATAAAGCATCAAAGGAGAATACCACTATACTATGCTTTAATATGCTAAAACAACGCATGATTCATCCAAGGCACATTAAGCAATCTCAATTGTTTATAACAAGTCATGCTACAACAAAGAATACTA
This sequence comes from Avena eriantha, assembly GCA_910589775.1. Lineage (NCBI taxonomy): Eukaryota > Viridiplantae > Streptophyta > Magnoliopsida > Poales > Poaceae > Avena > Avena eriantha. The sequence goes on from OU342744.1 coordinate 351,467,326, forward strand.
AGCATAAAGCTAAAACAATATCAAGCATGGCATGACAAAGCATAGGCCACAATCAAAAGCGAGCTCTTTTTACCACATAAGCATGAACTTTCCTACTCTTTTCCAAACCAAACCAAACTATTTGCAAACCAATGTATGAAAGAGGGGGTCCAACCAATTTATTAAGCAAACTAAGCAAACCAAGAAAACAAAAAACCAAAACAAAAAAAAGAAGATGCTCCAAGAACAACACAACTGTGCATGAAACAATAAAAATGAAGCGTTTGGAAGAAACCTGAGATTTTTATTGATGAAGAGGGGGATGCCTTGGGCATCCCCAAGCTTTGACGCTTGTACTTCTTGGATATTTCTTGGGGTGACATGCGTGGCATCCCCAAGCTTGATATTTAGTTCATCCTTCATCTCATTACTCATTCCTTTCATACACCTGGAATTTTTCTTCATACAAAACTTCACACAATCTTTATTAGCAACATTAGTGCACTCAAGATAAATAGGTCTTAAGATTCAGTTCTAACACCAAATAAACTTCCATTATAACACTAGCTACTGTAGCACTTCCCTCAAAAAGCTCGGTTCCCCAAAAGAACTCAAAAAGGAACCAACAAGAAGCAAATGCAGAAAATGGCAGAAATCTATCAAAACAGACCAGCAGGTAAAGACAATTTTTTTTGAAGACCTTATGTTGCTCAAATTAAAAAGTGTTGACCTAACGAAAGTTAGATAACAACCTGGGTCAGAAGCACAAAACTTTACGCCTCAAAAAGAACTTCAGAGATTTTATATGAATTTTTACGGTGAAGCACAGAAATCTGTTTCCGGACAACAACTTTCCCAATCATTACTTCTCTCTCATTAGAGGTTACTCTTGGCACAAAAAGAAAATAAAAATGATAAGGAGCGGTTATTACAGAGGTAATAACTTCCAAGACTCATCTAAAACTTTTGGGTTATCTCCCAATAAGTACTTTTCTTTAACGCCTTTAAGTTAGGCATAAGAAGCAAGAAAGAATCAAGTGTTCTCAAATGAAGAAGCATTAAGATCAAATTTTGTTTTCATAGGAGAGGCAAAATAAATCTTCTCTCTCTTCTTAGGGAAGTGTTCTATACCTTTATTGAGTGGGAGTTGATATTTAATGGTGCCTTCTTTCATATCAATAATGGCACCAACAGTTCTAAGAAAAGGTCTTCCCAAAGTAATGCATTCAACATCCAAAACATAGAAATCAACGGGGACATAGGCATTGTTAACCATAATAAGAACATCATTAATACTCCCCATGAGTTTCTTTTTAGCATTATCATCAAGTGGGACATTTAAATAACAATCTTCAAGTGGAGGCAAATCAAGCATATCATAAATCCTTCAAGGCATAATAAAAACACTACTATCAAGATCACATAAAGCTTTGAAATCAAAGTCATTCACTTTCATATTAATGATGGGTTACCAACCATCTTCTTGTTTAATTGGAATAGAAGCTTTATGTTTCATATTTTCTTCTTTAATCTTTATGAGATCATCAGTAATGTGTTTTGTAAAGGCCATGTTCATAGCACTAACATTAGGACTTTTAGCAAGCTTTTGTAGGAACTTAATAACTTCAGAGATATTTCAACCATCAAGATCAAAATCAAATTTATCATCTAAAGTAGTAGAACTATTACTAGCCTCAACACTAGTGGTGGTAATAGTAGAAACACTAATGTTTCTATCAATTTCATCTTCTCTTTCCCACTTAGCATGTAATTCAACTAATAGTCTAACATTTTCATCAATTCTTACTTGTATAGCATTAGTGGATGCAAAGGGATTATCATTAGTTTCAGGTTTAGCAACCATTTTATTCAAAGAAGATTGAGCTTTAGCCAAAGATGCTATATTTCTTTCAGCATTAGAGAGTTTTTCCTCAATAGTTTTATTGAAAGCAATTTGTTTACTAATAAAGTCTTTAAGCATAACTTCAAGTTCAGAGGGAGCACTCCTATTATTGTTTTAGGAACTTCCATAAGAATTACCATTGTTAGGAGGATATGGCTTATAATTGTTGTTACCAAAATTGTTCCTATAAGCATTATTGCCAAAATTATTATTTCTTATGAAGTTCACATCAACTTGCTCTTCTTGAGCAACCAAAGAGGCTAAAGGAACATTATTTTGATCAATATGGGCTTTACCATTCACAAGCATAGACATAATAATAACAATCTTATCACTCAAGGAGGAGGTTTCCTCAACAGAATTTACCTTCCTACCTTGTGGAGCTCTCTCAGTATGCCATTCAAAATAATTAACCATCATATTGTCCAGAAGTTTTGTTGCAGCACCCAAAGTGATGGTCATAAAGGTACCTCCAGCAGCAGAGTCCAATAGGTTCCTTGAAGAATAGTTCAATCCTGCATAAAAAGTTTGGATGATCATCCAAGCAGTCAGTCCATGAGTGGGACAATTCTTTACCAAAGATTTCATTCTTTCCCAAGCTTGAGCAACATGCTCATTATCAGATTGTTTAAACTTCATTATTTCACTTCTCATAGATATAATCTTAGCAGGAGGATAGTATTTTCTAGTGAAAGCATCTTTGCACTTAGTCCAAGAATCAATACTGTGCCTAGTTAAGGAATTCAACCATTCTTTAGCTTTTCCTCTCAAAGAGAAAGGAAACAATTTCAGCTTAATAATATCTCCATCTATATCCCTATGCTTTTGCATCTCACAAAGTTCAAAAAGTTATTTAGATGGGCAACAACATCTTCATTACTAATACCAGAAAATTGTTCTCTCGTAACAAGATTGAGTAAAGCAGGTTTAATCTCAAAGAAAGTATCTTCAGGCACAGGTGGAGCAATAGGTGTGCTCATAAAATCATTGTTGTTGGTGCTAGTGAAATCACACAACTTAGTGTTTTCAAGGGTACTCATTTTTTGTGTTTTTGAAATAACAAAGAAAACTAGTAAACTATTTTTTGTGTGTTTTTGATAAAGAAACAAGCAAACAAAGTGAAAAGAAACTAAGCAAAACAAAAATAACAAAGTAAAGAGATTGGTTATGAGGGACTCCCCTTGTGAAGATGTACTTGACTCCCCGGCAACGGCGCCAGAAAAGTGCTTGATGGCTCGTGTATTAACAAGCTCGTTGGGGAACCCCAAGAGGAAGGTATGATGAGCACAGCAACAAGTTTCGCTCAGTTATGAAACCAAGGTTTAATCGAACCAGTAGGAGCAAGGAAACACCCCAAAGGTGTTGCTAGCTGAGCCTTGGCAGGGCGCACTACCGGTGCTAGTAGCAATGTGGAGACCTGCACAACACAACCACAGAAATATGTCCCCAACTTGCGATGAGGTTATCAATCTCACCGTGTTTTGCTGAAAACAAAGGATTAAACGTATCGAATGGAACGAAGTAATAGTTTGCAGAAAGTAAACACAAAGCAGTAAACCGTTTATAGATTGTATGTAAAGAAAAGGACCGGGATCCATAGTTCACTAGTGGTGGCTCTCCTTAAGATAGATAACATGCTGGGTGAACAAATTACAGCGAGGCAATTGACAAACACCGAGAAAGCAATACATGCATATACTAATCATCTTGACTCCTTTGAGACTTGATTGGGCATTACAACATTATACATAGACCGCCATCCAACTGCATCTATGACTAATAATCCACCTTCAGGTTATCATCCGAACCCCCTCCAGTATTAAGTTGCAAGCAACAGATTATTGATTTATGAATTGCGTGTAATGTAAACAATACGATTGTTCTATGAACAAAGGATTGTTGTTTTCTCCCTAGTAGCAACAGCACATCTAGTACCTTAGAGATTTCTGTCACTTCCCCAGATTACCAGAGGCCTGAACCCACTATCGAGCATAAATACTAACTCTTGGAGTTGCTAGCATCTACTTGGCCAAGATAGCTACTAACAATGGAAAGCATGCAAGATCACAAATAACAAAGACATGATAGAATCAATAATCAATCGGAAATAGCATCTCAATATCCATCGGATCCCCGCAAACACAACATGCAGAATTACAAATAGATGATCTTGATCATGAACGGAGCTCACAAGATCTAAACATAAAAGCACAAAGAGGAGAACCAGCCATCTATCTACTACATGGATCCGTAGTCCAGGGATGAACTACTCACGCATCACACTGGAGGCTTGGATGCTGATGAAGAAGGCCTCCAGGGTGAATTCCCCTCTCTGGCAGGGTGCCGGGAAGAGCTTCAGATCCCTCCCGATCTAGGGATGGAGATGACGACGGCTACAGACTCTTTCGTGGATTTTTGATCGGGTACTTAGGGTTTTCGTCCCGAGCGCAATATATAGGCGGAAGGAGAGGCCGAGGGGGTGTTGGGGTCGGCCAGACCACCCCCTAGTGCAAGCCAGGCCTGGCCGCACGGCCAGGTAGTGTGGCCGGCCCCCAACCCTTCTCTGTCTCGTATTGTGGCATCTGATGACTTCCGGAAAATTAGGCACTTTGGCTTTTGTCCCGTCCAATTCCGAGAATATTCATTTTCTGACTTTCCTGGAACCAAAAACAGCAGAAAACAGGCAGCTGACACTGTGGCTCTTGTTAATAGGTTAGTCCAAGAAATCATATGAAAAGTACTCCAAAGTGTGGACAAAACACAAGAAAGTGGATAAAACCAAGCATGGAACATCAAAAATTATAGATACATTTGCAATGTATCAATCATGTGGCATTTATGCCAGTTGGAAATGGAGTCAACTCATTCTGTGAATGAGATGATTAACCAATACCCAACCTAAACATCGTGACCCAATCATGTCACGAAGTTAAAGTTACGATGATTAGAAACGGATCCTCATAGACTATTCCTTAGACCGTGAGGCTATATCAATCATTGTCTCCCGAGAGTGCTTAAATAGCATCAAGCGTCACTTGGTAATACAGTGGTTATAAAGGTGTGTTTAGGTACTCGAGGGAAACCGTAGAGGCAGTATATGTCAAAAGCGGGATTTGTCCATCCATGTGACAGAAAGATACTCAAGGGCCCACTTGGAGAAGTTATATCCAATAGTTGTGCAATGTGTGATTTGATCACATGGATATCACTTGTCGGAACGAGTCAAGTAGCATTGTTCAGTAACGAGATTGAACATGGCATGGTGATGTCATTGATCAGATCTCGGGCAATGCAAGTATCGAGAGACAAAGGGAATAAGACACGACTGTCCCGGTTCAAACGATGAAAGATCTTCGTCAAACGCATAGGGGTCACAGGGCCATCTAGGTCCCACTGTCGATCATTGGTGCGGGAGTGTCCCGACCATGTCTGGAGTGTTCCCGAATCATGGGGTATCACGCTTAAGGGCTTGATGATGCTTAGAGAGTGTTTATAGGATCGGTAGAGTCGCCGAAGAATAGTAGAGAGAAAACCGGAAGGGTTTTGGTAAGTCCGGAGGATGTCTGGAGTGGAGGTTGAAGGTGTTCCATAACCATAGAGGTTGAATAATATGTGAATGAATGTTAAATATTGATTTAATCATTTATTCATAATTATTTAATAAAGAGAAAATCAATTTAAAAGGTCAAAGGGCTTAATGGGCCAATTCTCGGAGGAGAGAGGGCCCATTAGGGAAAGGAGAGAGGGAGAAGGGGCAAAGTGGGTGGTCGGCTGGGCCCAGCCCCACCCCCCCCCACACGGGGCCCACTAGGTCCGGCCGGCGGCTGCCCCTCCCCTCCTCTCCTTTAGTCCCACCTTGGGACTTTGAGGGAGGTAGTACCTCCTTTTCCCCTATATATAGTGGGGGTATTTGGCCAGATAAATACACACAATATTCAATAAAGGTCTTCTCACTTTTGGGAAGACCTCCAATTGATATTTTCTCTCTCTCTCTAGTGACCGTGGTCACAAGTTCGGACTGCGCGAACGAGAGACATCTTCACCGCGAAGCGCCGTCGCACTGCGGGATTCGGATCTAGGAGCTCTACTTCCGCAACTACTGCTGGATCAGGGAAGCGGGAGTCATCGTTAGGCACCGGACGTGTGTAACTCCCCGCGAGGTGTCGCACTTGAGGCACTCAAGTCGTTGGAGCCAAGGGAGCGCAAGGACTTCATCACGACCTTAAGGTCGTCTTCGACTCATCTACATTAACCACGCTCTACTAAGCGTTGACAACGCTTTTTGGTCTTCAAGGGTAAGTTCGCGAAAATCCCCTCCCGTTACTGCATTACTAATAGATAGGTCCTGGCAACATCAGGGGTTCAGGGGCGTAGGGCAAAAATTTATTGGTTTCATACGCGAAACCCCTACAGTGGTATCAGAGCTAGATCTATGTGTAGTAATGCTAGTACGGGTATAACACACGAGATGTAGCATGTGGGCATTGATCTTTTAGTTGTTACCCCCCCCCCCACGTGTATTTGTGTATACCGCAGTAATGCTTGATGAAGCGTTCCCCAACCAACTTTACGCGTTCATTCGCAAGACTAGTCCACGCTTGACATATGGCTTGTACCGTATAAAGTGGCTTAGGGGGGTGTCTGTCTCTCTCGCATTAGTTGGTATGGCATTTGCAATAGAGGGCCCCGAAAGGGGTGTAGTAGAGACAACTACTTGATCAACGTTGTGCTGAAAGTTCATAGGTAGGAACGGTTCTTGTACGAAAGCTCATTCAGCCATGTAAAACATGCAAAGATAAAGTAGAGGCATCTAAGTTTGTTTTGCAGGGGGCGTTGCTTTGTGATATGGTTGTGGCAAAGGTAAAGTGATTACCTTATGTTACGTAGTAGTAGATAGTCATGGAGGTGACGGACTACCACGCCGGAAAGACACCGGTACCCTGGTGTCTACAGCGTCGGAACCCTGGCGCCGGCATCCGGTGACGACGGATGGAGATCACAACGTGAAAGACCATATCACATCGCATTTACATTCAATGTTATGTATATCTTATTGTGTGCTAGTATTAGATACTCGACGGTAGCCTAATAAGATGATCCCTGTTAAAATTACCAATGATTGTGTTCCCCCTTAGTGTGCACCACCAAGAAAGTTCTTCGGTATGAGGCAGGCCGTGATGATCGGGTGTCATACATATCTACGTTCGCATACAGTGGGTGTAAGCCATGTTGCACAGCGAATATACTAAGGTTAAGTTCGCGAGCCTAGCATGTACAGACATGGCCTCGGAACACGGATGGTGGAAAGATCGAGCACGAGTCGCATGAATGATGTGACCGACGTTTAGCGTCCACCCTTGAACCCACATTGATGGCCGTGATGATCAGGGGAGATGTGGCTGATAGGGGTCGTGTTATCACTAGGAACCCTTCTAGGAATATGTGTTTCTGAGTGGAGTTATTATTAACTCATTTAATTATAAACTTAGTCTAAATTCCTTTTTGTAATTGTAAATGTAGAAAAGTTCTCCCCAATGCCACCTTTCCTATTGATGATTGATTGGTAAGAAGGAGAGAAGCTCAGATTAGATGGATCAAACTTCTCTATATGGGTAACGTGTCTCCATGTTCTCCTTAGCGAGAATGACGTGGTCGACTACATACTCGACGAGATGGATTTAGATCAGCCCATTGACTTAGAGACCCTAGAGCAGTGGGAAGACCGCTATCTCCATCGGGATATGGCCTCCTTCATTTCAGTTACAATGCGTTTTGGAATGGTGGACGATCCGTGGCCTTTCGTGGGTGATGTCAACCCTCGTACGGTAATGCTACATCTTAGGACACATTTCGTGGAACAAGCACACATATGGGAGCATGAGCTGAATGGAGACTTCCTCTCCATTAAGATGGAGGAGAACTCATCACTTGATGACCACTTGGAGCGCATGCATGATGTGTACATGAGGCCTGCATACTTCCTGGATAGCTGGATGACGGGCTCTTTTGCAAATGGTGTTGTGCTGCAGTCGCTGCCACCAAGCTACCAAGCACAAGTTAGGACTTGCATTATGAGAGGCGATGCGGAATCAATGGAGTTCCACCGGTTCGTAAAACATCTCAGGAATGTGTTGGTTGAACCAAATATCGCTAAGGTAATCAATGACAAAGGTATATATTTGATATACAATTTTATAAATGTTATAATCTTTCAAACACATTTGTAGTGTTAAGTATATTTGATACTTCTTCCGTTTTGCTGAAAACAGCCCTTATGCATGAGAGGTGCTTGCTGGAGAGGAGGTGACGTTGCGTGTTGATGGCGAGCATGATGATGATGGCCAACAACGCTCTCCCTCGACATTTATCATTTAATTTATGTTTTGGATAGTTATTGTAATCAACAGATTGTGAACTTCTTTAGTGTGTCTCACACTTTGTGAGACGGTTATTCATATGAGTTTGTAACAAACAGTTGTTCTACTTTTATGAATGGTTTCTATTTGTGTTCATATCTTGTTTGATTATATGTGAATTATCCTTGTTGTTTGAAACTAATTGATAATGCATGAACATTTGTAAAATATTGAAATGCCTTAAAATACCGAACTTAATGATGTATTCATTAATGAATGAAACCATTGTTTAAATTCCAAGTTATGTTGATAATATGTGAAAGTCATTCGATTTCTTATCACATATAAATCATGCCTAAGTTTGGCAAAATAATATGAACACCTTTATTACTTGAATACAAAGTGTTTAATGAATTGTTAAAAGTTAATACATATTCGATGTATTGTGTTTTAACAAAAAATGGTAATTATCATTATGTGATTGTTTAAATGTGTAAAGTAGTTTACCAAATGGAACATAAGTATGAAACTATTTTATATGATCAAGGTGTTTCATCAACAAAGGGTATAAATATAAAAGAGACTCTAATTACTATGATTTGATCAATAGTAATGAAATTCGACTTTATAAGATTGGCATAAAAGAAATTGTGAAATGCAAAGTGTTTTGAAATGTCAAAATGCAAAGCATCACAATGTGATATTAGATATCAAAATGGGTGAATAGATGGCACCAAATAAATCGTTGTAGTGTAGATGTAGAGACCATTAGTTACAAATAGTTAGCACCCAATGAGAATATATAGTGAACCATCTTGATTCGTGAAAGCGGCTCCATATATGGTATGGATCGTTGTAAAAGTTTGGGGTTATTCGATATAACCAAAACAATAGCGAATAAGTCCTTGTAGAGTATTCATTGGAAAGTTTGAATACGAAATCCATAGCTGAAACCAAAAGAGAAGGAAAACTTGTATTGCTTGGATTTTGGTGCATTCTCGAGAAAGCTCACTTTTAGTGATATTTCTCGATTATGGAGCAAATGGAAGATAGTGAAAAACACGATGAAGATTCAAAATCCTGCATCAGAGTGTTGATAAGCGCAACGGACAACGTTCCTGAACGATTCTCTTCGGAAAGGAAAGAATCAATGATAATGATCATTGTGGTTTCCCCACTAGTGTTTTCACTACATGAAGTAGGATTCAAAATATAATCCATATCTAGTATGGAGACATTTGTGAATCATTTGTCATGATTCTTGGAATATGACATACCTACGAACTACTAAGGAAATAATGGTAAACTAGAATTATGAGAAATCCACTTGAGATTAGAAAGCAATTCGTTGTTGAATCTCACAAGTAAAAGGGGTTACTTGAATTTTCCAAAATGACTGCAAAGCCATAGTGGAAGAGGGGGTGAGTGACAAAAGCACAATTTGTCAAGTATTGGACGAATTCAAATGAATTTGATTCAAGTGTGCTAAATGTCTAGTGGATTTAAAACTAGTAAAAGTACTAGCGTCTCATAGTAAATCTCCAAGTTTGATATTTGATCAAAGGATTTTGAAGTTGTTCAAAATAATGAGTAGATATGCAATTTGCATGAAATTAAGTGGGAGCTATGAATGTCTTCCTAAAACAATATGTGAATGACATATTTTTTAGTGGGATCAATATAAGTCTCAAATTCAAATTTGTAGGAACATAGTTTCAGTAAGAGTACTGACTCATACCCAAATATGGTAGGAACATATTTTGAGTGGGAGCTTATAGCAGTGATTCTTAAGTGTGTATTCGACACATTAAGAATAAAATCCCAAGTGCTAGTAAATAATGATTTATGAGGTGTAGAAGTTGATAATAAGTGTATTGTGATATTATGTAGTATTCCTTAAGGGATTGTGAAAAGGGTTTCAGAATAGAAGTTAATTAAGGAACTAGTCCTTAATAGCTCAAGTTAGGAATAGTATTAAGTTAAACATCAATGCTTGAAAGAAAGAAAAGGATGATCATCATCCACTATGTTGAGACATAGGTTCTATCTTAGAAAACCATGATGATAACTTAACATAATATGTAATCCAATAAGGAACGTTTGAAAGTGATTAAGTTCGAATCACGGAACGTTCAGCTAAGTTTGTCTGTAGTGTCTAATAGAGAACTGTAGACATGTTTTCCAAATCCATAAAGAATGACATATCTTAAAGCATAAAGGGTTATGTTATAAGGGAATATGTTGGAATCTCCTGTAAATACCGATTAAATTCAAGTAGGAAGCGAGATTAACAAAACATCAAAAGTTGCACAGAGTGCACTAGTGTTTCGATGAATACATTTATAATAATAGATAAGGGTACCATCTAAAGTGTTGTATAATGTTATGGCGGGGCTAGTTATGCTTTTAACGTAAAATGATGTGTCCCAGGGCACAATGCCCATGAGAAAGCCCTCGAGGTTGATGTAAAGTCACTTTAGGCTCCTGGAATCAGGCCTCGTTCTGCTGCCATCGCGACGATGCATACACATAGATGTTATCATGTGATGATAAAGTATTAATGTCAATCAAGGTGACATTAGTAAGTTGCAAAGGATTTGGGATTGTAAAGTACAGACCCAAGACTCAACCTCTTCCATGAGCAAGCATGTTCAGGGTACCGTTTATGGTGCCAATGATTAAGAAAAAATGTAGCTAGTGTATTTGTACTCTAGTGCAAGTGGGAGACTGTTGGAAATATGCCCTAGAGACAAATAGTAGTAAGGACTATTATCATATTTCATATAGTTTATGATTAAGTTTTATATCATGCTATAACTATATTGAGTGGAAACATCAATACAAGTGTGATATACAAACAACCAGGGGTTCCCAGTGAAACTCTAGTCACTGGTTCATTGGTCAACAGATGATCAAGTTTCCTGATCATGTGGCATTTATGCCAGATGGAAATGGAGTCAACTCATTCTGAGAATGAGATGATGAACCAATACCCAACCTAAACATCATGACCTGATCATGTCACGAAGTTCAAGTTACGATGATTAGAAATGGATCCTCGTAGACTATTCCTTAGACCGTGAGGCTATATCAATCATTGTCTCCCGAGAGTGCTTAGATAGCATCAAGCGCCACTTGGTAATACAGTGGTTATAATGGTGTGTTCAGGTACTTGGAGGAAACCGTAGAGGCAATATATGTCAAGAGCGGGATTTGTCCGTCCATGTGACGGAAAGATACTCAAGGGCCCACTCGGAGAAGTTATATCCAATAGCTGCGCAGCGTGTGATTTGATCACATGGATATCATTTGTCGGAACAAGTCAAGTAGCATTGTTGGGTAACGAGATTGAACACGACATGGTGATGTCATTGATCAGATCTTGGGCAATGCAAGTATCGAGAGACAAAGGGAATAAGACACGACTGTCCAGGTTCAAACGATGAAATATCTTCATGGAACGCACAGGGGTCACATGGCCATGCAGGTCCCACTGTCGATCATTGGTGCGGGAGTGTCCGGACCATGTCTGGAGTGTTCCCGAATCATGGGGTATCACGCTTAAGGGCTTGGTGATGCTTAGAGAGTGTTTATAGGATTGGTAGAATCGCCGAAGAATAGTAGAGAGAAAACCGGAAGGGTTTCGGTAAGTCCGGAGGATGTCTGGAGTGGAGGTGGAAGGTGTTCCATAACCATAGAGGTTGAATAATATGTGAATGAATGTTAAATATTGATTTAATCATTTATTCATAATTATTTAATAAAGAGAAAATCAATTTAAAAGGTCAAAGGGCTTGATGGGCCAATCCCCGGAGGGGAGAGGGCCCATTAGGGAAAGGAGAGGGGGAGAAGGGGCAAAGGGGATGGCCGGCTGGGCCCAGCCCCACCCCCCCCCCCCCCCCACACGGGGCCCACTAGGGCTGGCCAGCGGCTGCTCCTCCCCCTCCTCTCCTTTAGTCCCACCCCGGGACTTTGAGGGAGGTAGTACCTCCTTTTCCCCTACATATAGTGGGAGTATTTGGCCAGATAAATACACACAATATTCAATAAAGGCCTTCTCACTTTTGGGAAGACCTCCAATCGATATTTTCTCTCTGTCTCTCTCTCGTGACCGTGGTCCCAAGTTTGGACTACGCGAACGAGAGACATCTTCACCGCGGAGTGCCGTCATGCTACGGGATTTAGATCCAGGAGCTCTACTTCCGCAACTGCTATTGGATCGGGGAAGCGGGAGTCATCGTCAGACACCGGACGTGTGTAACTCCCCGTGAGGTTTCGCACTTGAGGCACTCAAGTCGTTGGAGCCAAGGGAGCGCAAGGACTTCATCACGACCTTGAGGTCGGCTTTGGCTCGTCTACATCAACCACGCTCTCCTGAGCGTTCACAATGCTTTTCGGTCTTCAAGGGTAAGTTCGCGAAAAGCCCCTCCTATTACTGCATTACTAATAGATAGGTCCTAGCAACATCAGGGGTTCAGGAGCGTAGGGTAAAATTTATAGTTTTCATATGCGGAACCCCTATAGAAGGATCATCCAGATCTTATCCCAATAGAGAACTAGTATGCCATGGCCATCAACCCTTTGATTGACGGCTCATAATTCACCAAGTGCCTCGTGGACAGTGGAAGCAGCATCAACATCATGTACCTGGATACACTGCACAAGAGGAACTTGACGGAGACCCAGCTAAGGAAGAGCAACATTGTGTTCCATGGCGTTGGCCCTGGCGGACAAGCCAATTCCCTAGGCTGCATCATACTTCCGGTCGCTTTTGGCGATGTCAACAATTACCGCCAAGAACGCATGACCTTTGAAGTGGTGCCTTTCAAGAGCGTGTACCACGTCATCTTCGTACGCGACATCTTCCACTCCTTCCTCGCAAGGCCATACTTTGTCTACAACAAACTCAAGATACCCGGACCAAACGGCATCATCACCGTTGACGGAAGCTTCACCAAGGCACGAGAGTGTGAGATCAGCGAAGCCGCCTTTGCCGAAGTAGTCCTCTATGGTGAGGAGTTCAAGGAGATCCAGAGCCAGGTCGATGCCTCGGAGATGTCGGCTTCAAAGAAGAAGATCACTGCTACCGAACCCGCCGTCAAGACCAAGAAGGTGGAGCTTGTTGAAGGAGATTCCTCCAAGACCACCGCCATTGGCACGGACCTGGATCCCAAATAGGAAAGCGCTCTTGTCGAGCTCCTCCATGAGAATAGGAACATCTTCGCCTGGCAACCTGCCGACATGAAAGGTGTACCTAGGGAACTTGTCGAGCACAACTTGAATATTGATCCTAATGCCAAACCGGTGAAACAACCTCAACGATGCTTTGGTGAAGAAAGACGAAGGGCTATAGGCAAAGAAATAGCTAGGTTACTTAAGGATGGCTATATCCGAGAAGTTATTCACACCCGATGGGTGGCAAAGCATGTACTTGTCCCCAAAAAGGGAACCAATGAATTAAGAACGTATGTTGATTACACCGGCTTTAACAAAGCGTGTCCGACGGATCTGTTTTCTTTGCCTCACATTGACTAAGTCATTGATTCGACGGCTAGCTTGAAACTTCTGTGTTTTCTCGATGCCTACTCAGGTTACCACCAAATCCGGATGCGAAACTCGAACCAATGGGCCACTTTGTTCACCACACCCTACGTCACGTACTGCTATGTCATGATGCCCTTTGGGATGACTAATGCTGGTGCTACTTACCAGCGGACAATGCAACGCTGCCTACACGGCCAAATAGGCCGCAACGTACACGTTTACATGGACGACATGGCGGCAATGTCAAAGAAATCAAATGATCTTATCATTGACTTACATGAAACCTTCGATGACCTCTAGAAATACAACATGATGCTTAACCCCAAGAAGTGCGTCTTTGGGGTGCCATCCGGCAAGCTGTTGGGATTTATCGTTTCGTACCGTGGAATCAAGGTCAACCCGGAGAAAATCAAGGCCATCCTTGACATCAAACTCCCAACATGCTTGAAGGACATATAGAGGCTCACAGGCTACATAGAAGCAGTAAGCCGGTTCATCAACGGACTTGGAGAGAAGGCTATGCCACTCTACAAGTTACTCAAGAAGGCAGACACATTCGTATGGACGGACGAAGCTGATGCAACACTTCAGGAGTTGAAGAGAATACTCTCCTCCATGCCAATACTGGTAGCACCGGTATCAAGGGAGCCTATGTTAGTTTACATGGAAGCAACCAACTGAGTAATCATCATCGTCATCATGGTGGAGCGCAAGGAGCCAACACATGAATACGGAGTTCAACAACCAGTTTACTGTGTAAGCGAGATCTTGACAGAATCCAAGCAGCGTTACCCACACTACTAGAAGATAGTTTACGGAGTTTTCCTTGCTTCACAGAAGCTAAGGCACTACTTCCAGGAGCACCCATCATAGTGGTGAGCAAAGCTCCACTTTCTGACATCATCAATAACAGCGACGCTACAGGAAGAGTGGCAAAGTGGGGCATTGCACTTGCCGCCTTTGAAATCACCTACAAGACGAGTGCCACTATCTAATCACAAGCATTGGCGGATTTTATTGCAGATTGGACATGATTGCCAGAAGACACTCCTGTGCTAGAGCCAGAATTTTGGGTCATGCACTTTGACGGATCAAAGCTACTCAATGGCTCGGGGGCTGGTGTATTACTACAATCACAAATAGGGGAGAAGTTGCAATATGTCCTGCATATCCACTTCAATGCTACTAATAACCTGGCGGAGTATGAGGCCCTCATTCATGGACTACGAGTAGCCAAGGATATTGGCATCAAGCGCATAGTTTGCTATGGAGATTCCGACTTGGTTGCCCAACAAGTAGCTGGCACCTGGAACACGCGGAACCCTATGATGGCGGCATATTGAGACAAAGTAGACGAGATCGCCAAGTGCTTCGATGGCTACGAAGTCAAGTACATCAAAAGGGAGGAGAATGAGGCGACAGATCTGCTGTCAAAGCTTGGATTAGCTCGCTGACCAATTCCACCATGCGTTTTCCTAGAGAATTTACGGATCCCATCTGTGAAGGGAGTAGACCCCGATAACCCGGATAGAGTGGACTCGTTCATTAACATAGTAATAGTGACCTCTCCAGCTTGGACGAAACCATTCATGGATTATCTACAAGACGGAACTTTTCCTACCGACGAAGTGGAAATCCAACAAATAGTACGAAGAGCAAAATGCTACTTCATCATTGACGGTCACCTATACAAAAGAAGTACCACATGAGTTTCCTTCGATGCGTCTCCCAGCAGCAAGGTATTGAAATCCTTAGAGAGATACATCTCGAAGATTGCGGGCATCACGCCGCTCCCCGATCGTTGGTGGCTAAGGCCTTCTAATAAGGATTCTACTAGTTAACTACCAAGGCGGACACTGACAAGCTAGTACAGACATGTCTTGGGTGTCAGTTCTATGCAAGACAACCAAATGTTCCAGCTGAAGAATTGCGAACCATACCAAAAACTTGGCTATTTGTAGTCTGGGGGATGGACATGGTGGGACCTTTGTAGATAGCTCCTTATGGATTTACACACTTGCTAGTAGCAGTGGATAAGTTTGCAAAATGGATTGAAGCTAAGCCCATCAGAAAGCTTGATCGGGAAACAACCCTAAAATTTGTCTGAGATCAAGTGGTGAGATTTGGTCTCCCACACAGCATCATCACCGACAACAGCAGGAATTTGTCTCTCGGAGAAGTTGAGGAGTACTGTCATGAAAAAGGTATCCGCCTTGACCTAGCATATGTGGCACACCCACGGTCCAATGGACAAGTTGAATGGGCCAATGGACAAATTCTGCATGGAATCAATCCATGCTTAGAGGCACCGCTACACAGAGCTGCTGGAGCCTGGGCAGAGGAATTACCATCTGTATTGTGGAGTTTAAGAACAACACCCAATAGATCCATCGACTTGACTCCTTTCTTCATGGTTTATGAAGCAGAAGCCATCCTACCATATGGCATCCTCCACGATGCACCAAGAGTCGCCACCTACGAGGAAGATGATGCTAAAGAATCCAGATGCTTATCAGTAGACCTTCTTGAGGAAGAGAACATTTTGGCATGCTAGAGATCTACTGTCTACCAGTAGAATGTATATGGCTACTATAGTCGCCATGTTAAGAATTGCTCGTTTAAAGAAGGGGATCTGGTGCTTAGACTCAAGCAGGCGAAATCACACAAACTATCCCCGCCTTGGGAAGGACCGTCCATCATAACAAAAGCATTGCTAAATGGTTCCTATTACCTCGTCGATATTCGTGAGTTGATAGATAGGCCTAAAAACCGCAAGCGTAAGCAACATAACTCCGATAATGGTTACGCGGAGATAGATCGGCCATGGAACATAGCACAGCTACATCCCTTTTACACTTAGTAGAATTTATATTATGTAATAAGTTTCTTATATGATCAATTAAATAAAGCATTTGTGTAACATCCCAATTTCAGCAATCATGATTAGTTGTCCAGAATGCAAAAATCAGGGGGAACAAAAACTTTTTCTTGTTAAGTGTTGCAGTGTTTGCTTGCTATTTGTTTGTGCTTATGCATCTGAATGTATAACATATGATATACTCCCTACCTCACCCTCGGTCGATAAAAGCTATTTAACAAAACTGCCTTGGCTCTTTCTTACATATTCTCAAATGTTCTAGCATTTCAAAACTAGAGCCAAGATGCCTTTGCAACCCTAACTACTTCAGTAGCTTATATTGCCAAAATTATGGAGATCTATAAGATATAATCTCCTTATGTTTTCAAGACAGAACCTTCAACTACTCTTACCCCTAGAATTTCCAAAACCTTTTATAAAGCTTTTGAATTCTACTCTTGGTAGAGATATCAAGGACTCTTACCTTATTCAAACTCCAACATTTCAAAATTCCCACCCTTACCTCAAGCTAAGCTTGATGGTAACCCTAGTAGTAGTTGATTTTCTTGTAAGATGATTTGTCTTGATCTGTTGTCTGATGATTTGCCTGGTTCTACTGTTTGACTTGTTGCTTAGGAGTAGTATGAGCTACTCTAGGGGCTCATCATCTAGCACTTAGGTAATCCAAGTTTATCAACCCTAAGCAAGTTAACCAAGCTGTATCTGATATATAGCCACTAGATGATCATCTAAAACCCTTAACCAAATCACTTCTGAAGATTATTCATTCTAGAATCTTCTAAGTCAATGAAGACCAATATCAAGCATGGATCCTTTATAATCAATCTACACTACAACACAATCCATATGATAATGATTTGGAACCTTGCACCCTCTCAAAATCATCCCCTCCTACATTCTAGTCAAAATCTCCCACTTTGCCAAAAATGACTAAGTCTGGAAATATGATATCAATATCACATCTTTGAGTCTCCCTCATTTCCACTCCTTCCGCATTTTTGGTAATGCACTTGAACCATCTTAAGGAATACAAAGGCCCACTATTTCCCTTGGATAGTTCATCTTTCAACCCACTTGTTCTTGATGGTTTTGCAGGCAAGAAAATAATATTTCCTGCAAATCTTATCAACATGCCTACTTGGTCAGAAGCTCACACTTTCATCCTACATTATTTGGACCAACTCTTTGAATTATTGTGTTGTACTCATAAAGGTCTAGCAATACCTACTTCACTTGTTCCAAATGGATCCTTATGCTTCCCAAAACCCACAAGGTTTTGAAGGCTATTTAATAACCTGCTTTGGCAACCTTATTCTCTTTAAAGTTTGGAGTCAATCTTTGGAGAGATCAACCATGATCAACCTCAAACCTCTATACCATGGTGATCTACATCACTTGTTATATCTATCCATATAGCCCATGAACCCAAGGTGAGCCTTGAGCTCCAAGATACAACCAAGTTTTGGTGGCATAAGAATAACCTTGTCCAAGATCCTTTAACCCTTGTTTCCTACCAAAATCCAGTTGGATTCTGAACACCCAAGGTCTCAAATGTTATATACGCCTTGTGTAAATCATATATCTTGATTACAAAGATTTATCAAATATTATCCATAATTATTGGGGCCCAAAAATAACTAAATTCCTTTAATTGACAAAAACTTAAAAACTCCTTCTATTAAGGAAGGTCTGGTTTTATCCAAAACACATGCCCATCTTTAGGCATCCCTGAGGCCTATATATCATACCCAATCTTATCACTTCAAAAATAAATAATTTTGAAGAGTTCTAATAATTCTTTTTGCCCTTTTTCTCAAATGGCAGAAACAAGAAACAAAAGCTTAAAAATACTTTCCCTTCAAACTAAATTCAAATAAAATTCTCCATGGTGTGATATGGTAATTGGGACCATCCCACATCAAAAACCAACCTTGCCCAATGTAAGAATATCAAAATAGCTTCCAAAAACCATTTCAGCACTTTTGTATAAATAGTCTTAAGTGGACTTTAAATCCTTAGGAAAATCTAAACCAAATCCTAGAGAGGTACCTTGACCTCATCTACCCTCCAGTACCATTTCCCCAGCATGTCCATTGCAAGTATCTAAACTTCCTTCATAATCATTGTTGGGTCAAATTGGGCAAACTAAGCAAATCCCTAATTTAAACCCCATCAAACCTCAACCCTTTGGGTTAGCCAAACTTGCACAGCACAACACCACCACTCTGGTGGTGTGCTACAATATAAACACTATAGCAAAACCCTAGCCCTTGTCCTCACATGTTTGGATAGAGAGGGACAAGTCCATTTAACAAAATCCTACTATTAAAGCTTGCAACAACGGGCTCCCTCTCTCTGCATTCCTACACGACTAGACCCCACCATCACCTCCTCTCCCTTGCTGTCATAGGCCATGTCCATCATGGACCTCTCCACTCGGGTTAAATAGACCAGAGCTACCCAGCTCCTCCACTCTCCCTCATTTCAATCCCTAGCCACCATAGCACCAAACCACCATCCCCTGCTCGCTCCCTCTGTCTCCTTCGCCATGGAACAGAGGAAAATCTTCCTTCCGACATTCTCCAAGAAGGTGAGGCCACCATCGAACAATGCCACTTCCTACCACTCTCTCTGGAGATCTATACTCCCCTCACACATATCTACTTGCCCATATCCGCCTTTCTTCGCAGGAATCCTGGAGGCGCCACCGTTGTTGCATGTCCGAGCTAGAGCTTTGTTGGTGGTTCGGCCCACTCCCAGCCTCTGCAGTCGCGCTAGAGGCCATCTCAGGAACTCCACCAACCCCCCACCAACTCTCTTAGATATCATCCCGGTGACATGCAATTGCCCAGGAGTGCTCACCAGCGAGCTCCCGAGCCTGCTCCACCGCGGGATGCGCGCGACCCCAAATCTGCACCAAAATGGCCACCACCGCCCATCCCCGAACTCGCCGTCAAGCTCCGCTTCTACCCGGCCGCTCGCCACCATCTATCCACATGCCCAGGTGATCCCCTAGCCGTATCCTGAGCGCCCTAGGGTTCTGTCGAGGTCAGACAAGTCGCGAGGAAGGCGACACAGGTCGGCCGTCGATTGGTTTTCATGCCAATGGCTGAGATCTCCTAATACCGCTTTGATCCTCCGCGTTGGCTGACAAGCGGGCCCTGCCCATCAGGATTCAAACTCAGCTCCCGCGCAGTGCACCGCCTGGAATGGGCCAAATCCTCCCCCTGCGGCCCATTTTCGCTTCAGATCTAGCCCGAGGCCACTCTCCTTTTATTATTTTCCTGGCCGATCTATAAAGTAGTCATTTGGTTTAAATAAGTTTAAAAATGGATATCAACCTAAAATGCCTGGATCCAAATTTACCCAAGTGTATACATGTTATCCCTAACATACAACATCATCTTCAAGACCAAATTGGTTTTAGTTATTTTCTGGAAATTAATTTACCACAACCTCTCCTTTTTAATATATAAATACTCCAGGGAATTTTGCAACTCCAAATTGAATGAAACCTTTTCGTACGACAAGGTATCTCTGATGCCTTGCATTCCACCTTGTCCTGTCCCTATTTTGATTCTTAGTTTGGCCCTGGTAAAAATAGCAAAAACAAGAAACTTCTGCCTTTGGGAATTTCTCTAGGTCAAATCAGAATAGGAATTGACCTATTTCCCACTCTCATAATTCAAAAAACATAACATCTATCAAAACCCGGGAGCCTAGTATTTATTGAGCTCTCCTTGAATTTTGGGAATTAAACAGTTCTATGCATTGTTAATTCACCAATAAATTAACTACAGTAATTCTGTAACTCTAAAAAGAGTGATTCAAATTTATATAGAAAGGTATTAAAAATTCCTAAAATGTGTCTTTGGAATCATATCAAAATCCCTTGTAGATTAAATCTGGTTAAAAAGACAAAAACCTTCTAGAACTGCGTTTGGGAATTTCCTGAGGGAATTCTCGTAAATATTTGGAGATGAATCCAACTCTCAAAAATTTTAAACACCAAAGTATAACAATACCTCTGAGGACAAATTTATTTGAGCTCCAGATCTTTTCTAGTGAATTATTCACCTAAACTAGAGGTTATTTCACTAAAAAAATAATAACTAAATATAGAAAATTGATAAAATCACGAAACCACTTTTGTTTGCCTTGTTTTATCAATAACTATCTGTAGATATCATTTTTGTATGTTATCATACATACCCAAGCCTTAGTTCAAAACCTGCTTCATTAGGTGGTATTTGACAAATAAATCAAAAAGGAATTCTACAAAGGCAATTAAAGTAGTTCCAACTGCTCTAACCTTAATCCATCAAAACCAAATAAAGTTACTACTATGTTTTTTGTTTGTTTATGTATTGTAATGATGCTTGTATGCATTGTATTGATTGTGGCTTTGTTTGCTTGCATGTGCTATCTCTAACAACGATAGTTGCCATTATTTCGGAGACCAGAAGAAGTGGCTATTATTGGATTATTATGGTATTCTAAGAAAAAGTCCAGGGACATATATTGCCAAATTACTGATCTCAGGCAAGCCTCCTTTTTTCTCATAAGCCTTATCCTACTGTTTTACTTATGCATGTTTTACCTACTATTTTATGAAAGCTGCATTGTTTTATTATATGATGATCTATATCTGATAGTGGCTTGGCTCCTCCAAACCATTACACATGTGTACTACTAAGTACAACCCCTTTGACGACACCTATTTTTCCCTAGAAAGTTGGATGGTGTATAACACCACAACCCTTTGGAAACCCTGTTTTACCCAAAGCAAGCTATAGGATGGGAAGACCCCGGAAAAGTTTTACAAAGACTTTTATGATAAAACCTTGGTGAGGTTTGACCTACCAAGAGAAGTTTAAGAAAAAAAGGTTTTTGTTTTAAAAAATGCTAAAGGAAAGATGGAGGAAAAATGTTTACAAAAACGCACCCAGTTCTTTACAGCTTTAGCTATAACAACTTAACCCATGCAACCACACTACTCTAGAATGGGACAGGGCTAGACTTGAAGTTTGCTACTCTGGTGTGGGAATTCTCATAACTCCTGAAGGGGGATCATCTCCCTCTAATCTCGGGCTTCCTTTAAAAAAAGGGCCTGCTATTAGATAACCACCTGGAGGAAGTAGGATCACCCATGCGAGTGACTGGGGGATACTATGAGCCTCTCATTGAAAGTGCCCACTCTAGAGGAGTCGGAATGCACTCCAGTTGGTCTGTGGCCCCGATGTCCCGGTGTTGAGAGGAATAACTCATATGGTAGGGCATATACTAGAGTGGCATCTGGAGAGTCTTGATCGGTTACTCGACCCACGATCGGTGAAGATCAGGGTAGGGTAACCGGATGGTGTGGGTAAAGTGTACAACCTCTACAGAGTGTAAATCTATTCGAATAGTCGTGTCCGCAGTTATGGACGGTTGGACTAACTACTATATAGTGGTGCTGGTTTTGATTTCAAAAAGGACTTCGGAAAAGCAAAGGCTTTGGAAATGATTTTACCATGGGATGGTCGGAAAGGAAGGAAAGGAGTTTGGTCATGAGATGACCGAAATGAAGAAACAAATGGGTGACTAATGACTCCAAGTGCACATATCGTTTGTAGCTAGTTTCAAAATAAAGATATCGATCCCACAGGGAGCAGTAGGCGAAAGACTAAAATGCTTTTAACTATAACTAAACGGACTACTTGAGAAATAACTTTAAGATGCAAGATAAATAGAGTTGTTTTTGGGTTTTTGGTGGAACAAGGTAATTTAAAGTAAAGCAAAACTTATTGCAGAAAGTGAGAATCGCGTGTGTAATAGAACTTTGGAACTACAATAGGGAAAATGCGTTCTCAGGGAGTAGCGGATACGCCGCTAGCAATTTAGAATAAGTAATTGAGAGTATTATAACGAATATTCTCATAGTGTGTATATATGTGGGAGGAGCTCCATATATGGACGATTTGCCAGCAACCGCTGCACACATCGTCCTCACAACCACAACAGACAGTAACCGACAGCCATCGCATTACCGCGCTATTAAGGGATTTCTCCCATGGCATGGACATGGATTGATGAGTTCTCCTTGGTTCTCAAAGTTAGTACGTAAGGAATAACAACAGCTTTATAGTCACAATAAGCATTATCATCCCTCCGTCTACTAACAAGTAATCCCCTCCATCGAGTCCCCATAAGAGGAAAATATTAAGAAGGTGCACTTCTCCTTAATATCAAGATGAAGACAATTAACATATACACATAATGATGTATAACATAATAATCTCTATCTCATCTCAGTCATATGCTAGGGTTTCTCCATCTCCCCAAGAACTAAAGATCTACTCAAACATGGAGGCTATCAACATCATGGCAATAGTAATGCGAACAATCATAGATGAACAGTACTTGTATAAATCCACAACGAGTATAGGAATTACAATAGGATATATACAAGACGTAGGTGGGATGGATGAGGATGGTGGTGATGCAGCGGTGGCTGATGAAGATCGATGCCTTAGCCTCCTAGATCTACGCAGGGTGAGGATGAATCCCTGGTGAACGAGTTCCCCTACAAATGCCTTCCGGGGGTGAGGTTTTCGCAATTTCTGGGTGTTCTGTATGTTGTCTCTCCGAAACAATTGCATGGGGAGAAACTATTTGACGAGGCGGAGGCGGCGCCAGCTATACGGGCGGAGAAAATTATCCCGCCATATAGTTGGTCGTTATGCTCTCTGCCTCATTTGTTCGCTTCTGGTTTTCTTCTGGTATTATTAATATTTCCCAAATAAGCGATTTACGTTGTTTTTGACTCCTTTTCTCCTTAGTACAACTGCTTCAATAATTGTATCCATTGGATCCATCATATGTCCTGATCCTAGTGAAAACAGACTTAAAATGTGTGCGCAAGCACCGTAAAATACCAAAATCCTACATCTATAATGCAAAATAATAATGTAAAACATGATGCAAATATGCACTCATCAACGTCCCCAAGCTTAGACTCTTGCTCGTCCCGAGCAAGTTTTTAGCTTAATGGATGTGATCCTCATATTCATGAAGCTGAGTCGATAAAATAAATGAGGCAATTGCAGCATGTGTTCATCATATAGATACAGTGGAATAAGTTCATGAATAGTATCTTACTCGAACCATCCGAATAGTATTGGAAGGCTTCCACACCTTAGTTATCAATAGTTCATAAAAGATGAATCTCAACATAATGTAGAAGACTCTGGTTCAACCAAATGATTTAATGAGGTAGTCCCAAGTGTCTTATGATCAACATATTCACTTGGGATTAAAAATCTCAAAAGTGTCTCTTTGTCATACTACAATACAGTGGTATATGCCTATTTGCTCTTTGCACATTCGCTCGTTTTCTTCTTTATTTTCCTATTCTTTACATATATGCTCACACTTTTGTTTTATGTGTTGTGCAAATGAGCTAGCCATATATTCCACTTCATGTAGGAATTCAAAGTTCAATGATCTCAATTATCAAATTCCAACATATATGAAGCATTATTATGACTTGAGATTCTACCACAACTTGTTCTCACTCTATTTAGATAGTATTTCCTTTTCATTTGTTCAAGGTTTTCTTTTTCAACTTAACTATATAGATAATTTTTCTTTGTGAATCAAACCGTAAACTTACAACATATTGACCAAATTATCTTTATGTGTTCCATTAATACAAATGGTGTGGAATACTCCTATTGCTATCATCAAGTGCAAGTAAAATCATACTCAAGCCATTCATATATCACTAAAGTAAACACAAACTCAATATTGCTCCATGTATAATAATAAACTCGGAATTTCATAAAAGGGATCGGTTATTCCTGAAATGAATTCTAATGACGCAAACTTTATTTCTAGTTTGAACTAATGCATTGATACATTGCAAATGTATCAATAATTTTTGATGTTCCATGCTTGGTTTTATCTACTTTCTTATGTTTTGTCCACACTTTGGAGTACTTTTCATATGATTTCTTGGACTAACCTATTAACAAGAGCCACAGTGCCAGTTGCCTGTTTTCTGCTGTTTTTGGTTCCAGGAAAGTCAGAAAATCAATATTCTCGAAATTGGACGGGACAAAAGCCAAAGTTCCTATTTTACCGGAAGACTCACGGAGACCGAAGCAGAGACGGAGGAGGGCCATAGCCTGGCCACACCATATGGTGGCGCGGGCTAGCCCTGGCCGCGCCACCAGGTGGTGTGGGCCCCCTAGCACTCCACCGACCTTGCCTCTTCACCTATAAGAAGCCTCCTGATGCATAAACCCTAAATAGTCAAGCCTCCAGCCACAAAAAGTTCCGCAGCGCCGCCGCCACCGAAGGGGAGATTCGAGGGACAGAAAGTCTCTATTCTGGCACCCTGCCGGGACAGGGAAGTGCCCCCGGAGCCATCTCCATCGATCTCCACCACCATCTCCATCACCATTGTTGATTCCCATGATGAGGAGGGAGTAGTTCTCTCTCGAGGCTAAGGGTTCTACTGGTAGCTATGTGTTCATCTCTCTCTATGCATGATCATATTGTGATCATGAGCTTGTAATCTATAGATCTACCTTGCTACTCAAGTGCTTTAATAGATCTCTGCTCTCCCCATGTGTGTGAAAGTGACAGCGTGCTCACCATGGTGGCACTTAGGCTAGAGATTACAAATACTTGTTATGAATTATATTTGGAGTTGGATGTCTTTATGAAATTGTGGTGTTTGTTGGAACCATCTAGTGCTCAAGGTGATAATGTGGGGTTTTCTAGATGGGAAAGGCTTACTTTGAGGTGTGTTGTTATAGCCCTACCATCAATTAGAGTGTCCAACCGGAGAGTAGTTAAGAGTAGTATCATAAAGAGAAGATATTTATATGAGAGTGTTCACTAGTGAAAGTATGATCCCTATGCCTTGTTTCTTAGCACTGAAACACCTTTTGCTATTAGATCTGTTACATGTTTGCTTGCTTCCATCGTTATTTCAGTTTGCATTTAGTCTCTTCCACGCCATCAAGTTGTTTTCTATCACCATTACCACTTATAATTATCTATACCACTTGTATTTCACTATCTCTTCGCCGAACTAGTGCACCTATACACCTGACAAGTGTATTGGGTGTGTTGGGGACACAAGAGACTTCTTGTATCTTGATTCCAGGGTTGCTTGAGAGGGAATACCTTTGACCACTTCCTCCCTGAGTTTGATAAACCTTGGGTGATCCACTTAAGGGAAAACTTGTTGCTGTTCTACAAGCCTCTGCACTTGGAGGCCCAACAACTGTCTACAAGAATAGAAGTGCATAGACATCAAGCTATTTTCTAGCGCCGTTGCTAGGGAGGAAAGGTAAAAGGTATTCACACCGGAGGATTAAAGAAGAAGAACCTCCCACGGCAAACGCCTATTTTCTGGTGTGAGTGCTCGAAGTTATTTCCATTAGATTCTGCAATTTTGTCTTTTTATTTCTTGTTTTCACTAGTCAGGCTTAATGGAAAACAAAAAAATTAGAGGGCTTTATAGTATTTATCTTGAGTTAGGACATGAAGTGTTTGAAGAGAAAATTAAAAAACCTATGGAACTTTATTTGCATGCTAATAGCAATGTTGTTAGTATGAATTATTTGGACACCATTATTGCTAATGCTATAGAAAAGTCTATGCTTGGGGAAGCTAGTTTTTATGAAAATGATCTTTTTAGTTCCCCAGCTTTGGAAGATAGCTATTTTGTTGCTTATGATGATACCAAACCTCCAATATATGATGATTATAATGATGAATATGATATTTTCAGTTCACCTACTATTGAGGAGGAAATTAATTATGATTACAATATGCCTCCTATATTTGATGATTATGGTGATGAAAATAATAATGATAGCTATTTTGTTGAATTTGCTCCCACCACAATTAATAAGAATGACTATGCTTATGTGGAGAGTAATAATCATTTTATGCATGTGGCTCATGATAAGAATGTTTTATGTGATAATTATATTGTTAATTTTATTCATGATGCTACTGAAAGTTATTATAAGAGAGGGAAACATGGTTTTATGTATCTCAACAATATTAAGTTTCCCCTCTTTATGTTGAAAGTCTTGAAGTTGTACTTGTTTTGCTTTACTATGCTTATTGCTTTGTGCTTTCATGACTTGTTTCTTAGCAAGATTCGTATGCATAGGAAGTGGGTTAGACTTAAATGTGTTTTAAATTTTCTTCTTGATGCTCTCTTTTACTTCAATTTATATTTCTTATGTGAGCATCTTCTCAAACTATCAAGCCTAACTTAAAGGCGTTAAAGAAAAGTACTTATTGGGAGATAACCCAAAAGTTTTAGATGAGTTTTAGAATTTATTACTTCTGTAATAACCTCTCCTTATCCTTTTTATTTGCTTTTTGTGCCAAGAGTAACCTCTAATGAGAGAGAAGTAATGCTTGGGAAAGTTGTTGTCCCAAAACAGATTTCTGTGCTTCACCGTAAACATTCGTATAAAATCTCTGAACGTCTTTTTGAGGAGTGAATTTGTGTTCTTCTGACCTAGGTTGTTATCTAACTTTTGTTAGTTCAACACTTTTCGATTTGAGCAACAAAAGGTCTTCGAATTTTTTTGTCTTTACCTATTGGTCTGTTTTAACAGATTTCTGCCATTTTCTGCATTTGCTTCTTGTTGGTTCCTTTTTGAGTTCTTTTGGGGAATTGAGCTTTTTGAGGGAAGTGCTTCAGTATCTTGTGTTGTAATGGAAGTTTTATTGGTGTTGAAACTGAACCCAAAGACTTATTATCTTGAGTGCACTAATGTTGCTAATAAAGATTGTGTGAAGTTTTGTATGAAGGAAAAATTTCAGGTGTATGGAAGGAATGAGTAATGAGATGAAGGATGGACTAAAGCTCCAGCTTGGGGATGCCATGCGTGTCACCCTAAGAAATATCCAAGAAGTACAAGCGTCAAAGCTTGGGGATGCCCAAGGCATCCCCCTCTTCATCAATAAAAATCCCAGGTTTCTTCCAAATGCTTCATTTTTATTGTTTCATGCATAGTTGTGTTGTTCTTGGAGCGTCTTATTTTTTGTTTTTGTTTTGGTTTTGGTTTGCTTGGTTTGCTTAGTTTTTTGAATAAATTTGTTGGACCCCTCTTTCATACATTGGTTTTCAAACAATTTGGTTTGGATTGGAAAAGAGTAGGAAAACTCATGCTTAAGTGGTAAAGAGAGCTTGTTTTTGACTGTGGCCTATGCTTTGTCATGCCATGCTTGATATTGTTTTGGCCTTATGCTTAGTATTCTTTGCTGTAGCATGACTTGTTATAAACAATTGAGATTGCTTAATGTGCCTTGGATGAATCATGCGTTGCTTTAGCATATTAAAAGCATAGTATAGTGGTATTCTCCTTTGATGCTTTATTTGGGTTGACTTGGCACATGCTCACACCATGTCATGACTATCTCAAGTCACCATAGCCTTTATGATCCTTTAGTTTTCAACTTGTAGTATCACTTTATGCTTTGATCAATGATGTTTTGTCACTCTGCATGATTATGGCCATTATTGCTCTCTTAGTTTGTCGCTCCTAGTCTTTTGCTAGCCTCCACAACCAAGTATGAGTTCCACTCATGCATCCAACTCCCTAAACCAAGTTATTCCAAAGAGTCCACCATACCTACCTACTAGCTTATGCTATTCCAAGTATATTCATGTTTTTGTTTACCTTCCAAATTAAACTTGTTATGAGAAAACTAGTGATTAAAGCTCTCACGAACTTGATGGCACACTTTACTTTATTGCCTCTAATAAACTTGAACCATTGGGTCCTTCTTTGTTGCGTATATTCTTGCGCTTTATAAGTTGAAATTAGCATAACCATGTTTCATGGGGAACGCTTTCAACATTGCACTTGTACTTTGTACCTCGTTGATATCATGTTCTTTTGCTTACGGATCCCAGCGGTGTGAAATAAAAGTGGAACTTGTAAGACCATGGAGTATGTATGTGTGTTAGAGAAACTTCTGGGCCGCTAGCCTTAGCCATGCCTAATCATGGTGGAAACTTGAAGCATCACCATAATGAGCACTCTATGAAGCATCCTCAATAAAAACCTATGCAAATAGCAAATAAAAAGATCGCTGAGATGCTCATTGTCTGCTTGCCTTGTCATTTTGATTATGGGAAAGCTCCCGTATCATGTGGAAGGGGTACCCCGTCGGCGGTTCTTAATGATACACATATACTTACAATGACAAGAGCTTACTCGTGACTGAAGTTGAGTAGCATGAGGATCGGTCTTCGTAAGTAAGGGGCGTGAGATTTCGGTTTATAACTTGTCAAGCATATCGTCTTAGTTGTGTCACTTTAACCTTAATCACCTTCAAGATGCTTATGATAGGGGCAATGAGAGCTGAAAGCTATAAGTACCATAATTTTTGGAAGCTCTTTATGAAACTTGAATCCCTACTTCCTTCTATGAAGGCCTTTCTTCCACTATTATATTGAGTCTCCATCTTCTACCTCTATGCACCTACTTTGAGAGCATAGTGGCCATTCTTAGTTCTATGTGCATTGTCCCAAGACTTGTTGATTGATGCATAACTTTGATATTGCTTGTTTTAAACTATTTGTATCTAGTCACTCTTATGAACTTTGAAGGTGTCCTATTCATTTATATTTGCTACTCTATGAGGGACAAGCTGAATGCCATTATGCTATGTTTTCTTTATGTAAAACAAACAAACGTCTTGCAAAGCATTGCTATTCATGAACCTTTTGTTTGTGCCTTTTCATGTTGCATGCATAGTTGCTATGTCTTATTGTTAGAACTTTATCTTTCATGCTATGTTGAAGTACTATGATCCCAGCTATCAATGTTTTA
Source organism: Avena eriantha (assembly GCA_910589775.1). NCBI lineage: Eukaryota > Viridiplantae > Streptophyta > Magnoliopsida > Poales > Poaceae > Avena > Avena eriantha. The sequence goes on from OU342744.1 coordinate 351,496,846, forward strand.
CAAATACTTTGATCAAGTTTATGATGGTGCATGTCACCTCAAAAATAATGCTTTCTTTTTATCACTTACCTACTCGAGGACGAGCAGGAGTTAAGCTTGGGGATGTTGATACATTGCAAATGTATCTATAATTTTTGATGTTCCATGCTTGGTTTTATCCACTTTCTTGTGTTTTGTCCACACTTTGGAGTACTTTTCATATGATTTCTTGGACTAACCTATTAACAAGAGCCACAGTGCTAATTGCCTGCTTTCTGCTGTTTTTGGTTCTAGGAAAGTCAGAAAATCAATATTCTCGGAATTGGACGGGACAAAAGCCAAAGTTCCTATTTTACCGGAAGACTCACGGAGCCCGAAGCAGAGACGGAGGAGGGTCTGGCCACACCATATGGTGGCACGGGCTAGCCCTGGCCGCGCCACCAGGTGGTGTGGACCCCTGGCACTCCACCGACCTTGCCTCTTCACCTATAAGAAGCCTCCCGATGCATAAATCCTAAATAGTCAAGCCTCTAGCCACAAAAATTTCCACAGCGCCGCCGCCACCGAAGGAGAGATTCGAGGGACAGAAAGTCTCTGTTTCGGCACCCTGCCGGGACGGGGAAGTGCCCCTAGAGCCATCTCCATCGATCTTCACCACCATCTCCATCACCATTGCTGATTCCCATGATGAGGAGGGAGTAGTTCTCTCTCGAGGCTAAGGGTTCTACTGGTAGCTATGTGTTCATCTCTGTCTCTATGCATGATCATATTGTGATCAGGAGCTTGTAATCTATAGATCTACCTTGCTACTCAAGTGCTTTAATATATCTCTGCTCTCCCCATGTGTGTGAAAGTGACAGTGTGCTCACCATGGTGGCACTTAGGCTAGAGATTACAAATACTTGTTATGAGTTATATTTGGAGTTGGATGTCTTTATGAAATTGTGGTGTTTGTTGGAACCATCTAGTGCTCAAGGTGACAGTGTGGGGTTTTCTAGATGGGAAAGCTTACTTTGAGGTGTGCTGTTATAGCCCTACCATCGATTAGAGTGTCCAACCGAAGAGTAGTTAAGAGTAGTATCATAAAGAGAAGATATTTATATGAGAGTGTTCACTAGTGAAAGTATGATCCCTAGGCCTTGTTTCTTAGCACTGAAACACCGTTTGCTATTAGATCTGTTACACGTTTGCTTGCTTCCATCCTTATTTCAGTTTGCCTTTAGTCTCTTCCATGCCATCAAGTAGACAAGAAACTATTTTGGAAACACCGGCTTTCGAAAACTACTTTCTCAAAAGCTTTTTGAAAGATTATACTCCTTATCTCATTCTACTTTAAAGGATTCCAAAAATGGTTTCCTCTATATCTCGTCCAAATTTCAAACCTACGGATTTCAAATAACTAGGGCATAGAACCCAGTGAAGACGAGGATAACAAGATGAAGACAAGCAACTATTAGCAAACATAAGGAGACTACAAGATCGCCCTACCAGCGGAATCCTCATACTCAGAAGAAATCAAGTGTTGCACTATCAAGAGGTGTCCAAGATATGATGAAGACTTAATCTGCAGGATAGTGACCTAGACCGCAACAACGTGACATCTAAGATTAATAGTCCTAAGATAGGATTCCCCTATACTGCGAGTGTTAACTCCTTGGTCCCTCTAGTTAGCCGTGTTTTCTTTCCTAAGTGCATCATGTGTTGCTTGATGTGTGTTGTTTGCCAAGTACATTGCGATTCCCTCGCTCTGTCCGTCTTGTATGCTTGTTTTGGTTTGCTTTAACCTTAGTCAAATATGACTCTAGGATCCATACCCCACCTAGTAACTCAGAAACCCCAATAGTTGTCGCTAACAAGAATCCATACTAAACCCTGGACTTATGAGAGGAAGAGTATCGCAGGAACCAGGACTTTGACATCATCAAGTTAGAACCACTCGAAGTATCCTCCTTAGCGGGATTGCATACCCTGCCAAATTCACCACTCAAGACTCGTCGATAGCACAACACTCCATTAATCATCAGTCTATTATGGCAAGAATCCTATTGAAGTCGGAAGTCGATCACCAAAAGATCCTCACTATCCGCGAGAAACCCCCAAGACTTGCTAACCAAGACAAGAAGTGAAGACCTGACTCCCCTAACCTTCGGTATATTAGAACTTCCTACAACCCCAAGAGACTAACTAGTAATCGATCCCTCTGCCTAACCAATGGGAAGTTCCTCACAGAAGGACATAATACTTCAATTCCCTGGAGATAAGGATCCATGAAGACACCAAGTGTACTCCACCATCAAGCAAAAGCAACGCAAAGAGTTCATGTGAAGATGTTTTCTATGAAGTTAGCTACCCTACCTGGTTCGAAGACTAGCAAGAGAGTCGTTAACCGCTAAATTTCCCTAAGCTAAACCCTTCAAACTTCGTTAGTAAACCACCCACGACAAGGTTCATGCAATAGAATGAGACTCGAGGACCTCAACTCAAGACCCAAGGAGATACAACCTTCTTCAGCATCCTGCCAACACTTCAAGACAGAAGATCGGCACCACCCTCGAAGGACCTTAGTGAAGCTCTAAGGTGGAAAGACTACATCTTTCCAACTCAAATCCTAAAGATTGTCTACCGGCAGATGCTCTAGAAAGAGTATCAGATCTGACGTCTTTTGCCAAGCATCAACTCTTGAGTCATTAGATGAGACAATAACTAAGATTTACGAAGCCCCTTTACTACTTCAGATGAAGACCCACCCGAAGGAACCCCAATTCACTAGCACCCTCAATTCTAACCCTTTTTGAAGATCCGCAAATCCAACTACACTGATAGGCTAAGTACGAATAGAAGTAGTATGTGAGCCTTGTAGAACCCAGCTGGTTGACGACATTGGAAGTTTCCAACTCCAAAAGGAAGGTTGGCGATAGTCTCCAAAATAAATCTAACGACTCCAAGAAGGAAGGACTGACGTATCCCCGAGCTACCCTAGTTTAACCGTAAGGGGGAAAGACTGCATCTTTATCACAATATAGAAAAATCCCTCACCAGAAACAACCTTAGGAGTTTCAAAACTAAGTCGTTAAATAGGATACGATAGGACCCTAAGGAAAACACTATGGACCCTTACTGAAAAAGACATCAAGATATAGACTCTATCCATCGCGAAGTTCCACCAAGGAATAGTTTTCCCAGCCAATGCCCCAAGATATCGAGTCCAAAAGGAAAAGAATATCATCCATCGCAATCAGGACTGGAACCTGCTCAACTCTCCGTGCCTCCAAGAAGACTGAAGCTCAACTTCACCGGCACAGTAACCACAATCAAAGACTAAGATCAGAAGTTAGTACGCTCGAGACGCATAGCACTAACTGAAGGGTTCCACAACAGAAAACAAAAAAATTCCTACGTTGGAACCACCTAATACTTCCCAAGATCTATCTATGTAGTAATGCGGTAAAAGCCGAGTGTATAGAATACATACCCTTGTAAACCATACGTGATTAACGTTCCGAGCGGAACGTGGTTGAAGTAGTCGAACTCGTAGCCGACCTCAAGGTCGCGAAGCTCCTTGCAGGTCACCCTTGCTCCTTCTTCATTGTGCAGCAGCTCCGGATCACGACTTCCAAGGTGCCTAAAGTGAGGCCCCTCGTGGTTTCGTACACATACGGTGTACAATGATGACCTCCGACTCCTTGATACCTGTCGGGAGTGCGGAAGTAGATCTCTGGCTTGGAATCCCTGTAGCGCAACGGCGTGCTGCAGGTGCGGTGTGTCATGCTCGGACAGTCCTTAGTTGGGACCGCGCCAACGCATGGAGACGAGAGAGAGAGGGAAGGATAAAGTCAACCAAAGTACTTCTCCAAATATTGGTGTGTCTATTCCCACCCATGGGCACCCCTTTATATAGGGGGAGGGGGTGTGCCCTCCCCTTTGGGTTTCCCATGTGGGACTAAACAAGGGAGAGAGGGGAAGGCGCATGGGCCCTTAGGGCACGATGGGCCGGCTAGCCAGGGGTGGGCCCCACCCCGAGCACAACCCAAGCCTGTCTGGGTGGGCCCCCTTGAGGCGGCTAGGCCTTGGCCCTTTGGCCCTTGGCCCTTCCCTCCTTCGGTTTTCCCTCATGGGCCCTTTTCCCTAGGAAGTTTGGCCCATTAGTGGAATACCCCATCAAATTAGATTTTAATATTATATTTAATATTAATTACATTAATTAATATTTAAATACATATTACCAAAGCTGATTTGACCTAAAACACCTTTCGATTCCCTTTCGATTTCCTCCGAACGACTTCGGAACTTTCCCGGAACGATTCCGGTTCTCTCATGGAACTTTTCCGGTTTACTTTTCTCTTTCATATGGTGATTCCAACTTACAGAGGATCTCTAGCTCATCATACCCTTAAGTGTATTTCCCCATGGCTAAGGAATGGCACATACATGATCTCCATCAATGATCAATAGCGGGACCGGGATGCCCACAATGCCCCCTGTGCATTCCATGATGATAATGTCGTTTGAACCGTAAACAGTCGTTTGAACCGTAAACAGTCATTTCTCATTCCCTTTGCCACTTAATACCTAGTTCACCCGAGATTTGATCTACGGTATCTCCATACCTTCGTTCAATCTCGTACTGATGAACTTGTTTTCTCGTTTCCGTGTTGTTGCATTCTGTGACCCAGTCACATGCTTGCAAGCTTCGTTAATGCAACGTCACCGAGATGGCCACTAATGTATGTGTCCATTACATGGATGGGAAAATCCTAGTCTTGATATGTACTCCTATACACCCCCCTTTGGGAAACCTGAGTAGCACCTTTTCAATCATCCAGTCATGGTATGATACTTGAAATACCATCTAAGCTCCCTCCAGAATGGTGATTTGCATTATCTCACAGTCTAAGGATCAGGTTGTGAGGTTTCCTTAGTTTATCATTAATGGTGAAGTTTTTAACTAGATCTCATTAAGATACAACTGGTTGGATTGTTTATCTATCACATCATTCAACTAATGACATGACCTCATTGTCAATTGGTATAAATGCCCATGATCTCGAAATCCTAGATCATCCTCATGACCAATGAACTAGCTCGCTAGATGTAACTAGAGACTTGGTTTGTTTACATACCACACGTGTATTAACGTTTCGTATTAATATAGTTATAGCACAGTATGAAACTATTATGAACTAATTGAGATATGACAATACAAACCTATTTATTATTTGCCTCTAGGGCATGTGTGTTAGAGAAACGCCTGGGTCGCTGGTCGAATCCATGCTGACATGGTGGAAACCTGCAGTGTAACCATAATGAGCTGTCTATGAAGCATTCTTCTTATAAAAAAAGAGTCTGATATTGAGAAAAAAGAGAAAAAGAAAAAAAGATTATGAAAATAGGAAAGAGAGAAAAAAATACCATATTCCCATCGTAAATAAGAAGATTGCTGAGATGCTCGTTGTCTGCTTGCCTTGTCATTTTGATATGGGGATTCTTTCGTATCATCGGGAAAGGGGTACCCCGTTGGTGGTTCTCTATGATACACATGTACTTACAATGACAAGAACTTACCGGTGACTAAACTTGAGTAGCATGAGGAGCGACCCTCTGTCAACACCCGGATTTTTAAACCCCAGATGCCTGTTATGCCATACATCGCAATCCCAGGATTACCATTTTTGCGAGACATAACAGATTGGATATCACAGTACATCATCCATTACAAACCATAATAAGGTCTTACACAAATAAAGGATCTCATGATCCAGTCTTAATACAATCAAGTAGCGGAATAAATAGCGTAGCGGTGAGGTCCATCTTCAGAGTCATAGGCAATGCTGACGATGGGAGATGATCCTAGTTGTCGTAGCCGTCCTGCTATCATCCTTCAGGGTAGTCCTCCTCATAGTATGACCACGGGAATAGCCAGGGAAAAAAGCCATGAGTACTCTTTAAGTACTCGCAAACTATCACTAACAAGCAAGGTAGTTCTACACTACTAGGAAACAGCCTATAGATAGACAAGATGTTCAGTGGCGCATATGCCAAACTATGCGCCACAGGAAAACATCAGTGGCGCACCAGAAAGCATGCGCCACAGAAGATTGGAAGAGATTGGAAGTTCTGTGGCGCATTGTCCAGTACATGCGCCACAGAAGATTGGTAGGACCCACCGATGGGGGGATGATCCAAGTTCTGTGGCGCATTCTGAAATATGCGCCACAGAAGAGGCAACTTCTGTGGTGCATATTTCCTCATGCGCCACAGAACATGGAGGGGGGCCCCACCATGGAATCTAATTCACCCAAGTTCTGTGGCGCATGTTGATATATGCGCCACAGATGTGTTTCACTTCTGTGGCGCATAAGTCCAACATGCGCCACAGAACTTGGAGGTGGGCCCCACACAGGGAATCTTATTCACCCACTTCTATGGCGCATATGGACTTATGCGCCACAGAAGTTTCAGCATCTGTGGCGTATTTCCTCCATATGCGCCACATATGAGGGCGTCCAGATCCATGTTAAAAAGGTGACCAGAGCTAGCTTTCTTATCTATCTATCCACCACCACCCATTTCACATCTCTACCTCCTCCCAACTCGTCTTCCTCCTCCCTCACACCCCATCTTGCCCATAATTTCTCCATTTTCTTATATCTAAACCTACTTTAATCCATAGATTGGTAAGTGGAAGCTTCGCTCCAACTTCTAGATCTAAAAGTTCCTAACTTTTCTCTCTCACATCTCTCTATTTGTTTACTAATTTTCTCTCCACCAACTTGCATTGTAGATCTATTTGTCCACACTCTCTCATCGCGCGGTCTCGTCTCGCTATTATTGTGTCTACTATAGGTGAGTACTTGGCCATCATGAACATGTAGGTGAAGCTTGTCGCGCGGGCGATGTGTGTGTGTGATCCATGGCGAGACGATGCTTGTGTGTGGTGCATGAATGTTTGCAATGGGAGGAAGTTTTTTGTTGTTTGCTTGTTGTTGTCGGGCCCGGCCGGTGTGGTTGCATGGATGTTTGCCGAAATGTTGATTCATTTCCATTTCGGCAAATTTTTGCACTACCCATATGTCCTAATTTTAGGAAAGGTCATGCCGAATTTTTTCCGGCTAGCATTCATATGGTGTGGTTCTCACCTATACTCTCTATTTTTACCTCTCATGCAACCATGGTCCTCACGATGAGCGAAGCTCAAATTGCTAGGTACAAGAAAGGCGCGAAGGAGGACATGATTCTGAACAACAAGACCATGATAAGATGTCCATGTCGAACATGCAAACTGTAGCGCTGGATCGACCCTGAATCTGGACAATTGGAGGGTCACCTGCTTAGGCGTGGTTTCATGCGCGACCTCAATGAGGCGCCGGCAGGACATGGTGGTGGTCACGAAGACGTGGGCGGGCGAGAAGACGAAGATTCTACCGGGCATGATCATCATGACGAAGGAGATGCCAGCGGGCATGATCATCATGATGAAGGAGATGCCGGCGGGCATGATCAGCATGGAGAAGGAGATGACGACGGGCATCATCACGAAGAAGGAGAAGACGCGAACACATAGACGCTACTAACTTCGATCTTGCAGGACCCTCATGTTCAAGAACTGCTCCTCAAGGAGACAAGCAACGACAAAGCTGCAGCCAAAGAGAAAGCCAAGCTGGCCCAAATGGAGGTAGACGGGATGACTCCATTGTATCCTGGGTGTCGCCCCGAGGATACACGTTTGAGTGTAACGCTCAAGGCTCTAGAGATGAAGGCCAAACACAAATGGACCGATGTGAGCTTCAACGCAAACATGGAATACTGGCACGACCGACTTCCTAAGGGGAACACATTGCCAACAAGTATCGAGGAGGCCAAGAAAATCGTGTGCCCTCTCGACCTACCACACATTAAATACCACGCATGCATCAATGATTGCGCACTTTATCGGAACGAGTACGCGGATAGAACAACTTGTCCGGTGTGTGGCCAAGGACGGTACAAGAGAGGGAACAAAAAGTTCCTCGAAAAGTGGTATGGTACTTTCCTATCACCCCTCGTCTGCAGCGATATTTCGTAGATCCTAAGGAAGCAAAGCTCATGCAATGGCACGCGAAAAGAGAGAAACCAGAAGATGATCCAGAGAAGGGCAAGATCCTGACACACCCTTTAGACGCTAGCCAGTGGAACGCATTAGACATTGAGTTCGAAGAGTTCGAGGGTGATGCAAGGAACGTCAGGCTGGGTATGAGCACCGATGGACTCAATCCTTTTGGAAACCAGAGTAGCACGCATAGCACCTGGCCCATGTTTGTATGGCCATACAACCTCCCCCCGTGGCTATGCATGAAGCAAAGGTATGTACACATGAGCATTCTTATTCAGTGGCTGAAACAACCAGGTATCGATATGCATCTGTATCTCGGGCTATTGAGAGAGGAGTTAGCCAGCTTGTGGGAGACGTCGGCCCGTACGTGGGACGCCTACACTAAAGAATATTTCCATCTGAGAGCCGCGTTGCTCACGACCGTGCAGGACTATCCTGGTTACGCATATGTATCGGCCCAGGTGAACCACGGACACAATGCATGCGTCAAGTGCATGGATGAGACACCGCATCTCCAGCTACCAAGGGATCCTGGGTCTTCGAAAACCGTGTTCCAAGGTACTCGAAAGTGGCTCCGCATGGATCACCCATGGAGAAAACGTGGTGACATGTTCAATGGTAAGGACGAGCTCGAAATAGCCCCACGTCCGAGGAGCGGCGAAGAAATCGAGGAGCTTTTGAATAATTGGGTAGATTGCCCTGCGCCTGGAAAAAAAACGACCGAGGACAAAGTCGCTGCTGGGTGTATGGAAAGCAAGGTCTGTTTTCTGGGACCTGCCGTATTGGAAGGTCCTTCACACTCCCCATAGCCTCGATGTAATGCACATCACGAAGAACATTACCGAGAGTCTGCTTGGCACTCTACTGAACATGCCGGAGAGGACCAAGGATGGGCCGAAAGCAAGAAAGGACCTTAAATTGCTTGGCATAAAGAAAGATCTTCAGTACCCTGATAGTGATGATGATGATGATGATGATCACTCAAGGTCGCCGCAAAAGAGTTAAGAAGAATGAGGTGATGCTTCGCGCTTCCTGCTTGTAACTACCTCAGTGAATTGCGCTCTTAGTTACATGCCTGGATGAACGAAAGTGGTTAAAATAGTACGGTGGGGCCCGGGGCCACTCACGGTAGACCTTTCGGCCGTCCTAACCACTTTCAGAGCATCGGGACAAGAACGAGCGGCGTAATCGGCAGGCGAAGGGATCAACTACATACACAAGTGAGTATGTATGCAAGCCACATCCAACAGTCCTCAGAGCCATTCCATCTAAAAGAAATAGAAATATTGCAACGCCATATGGCAAGATTCAAATATCCTAGATAGAGCTAATATTTTAGGATAGCTCCTCATACATCACACATCAGAGTATCAGGCGGAAGTGGAAAACAAGATCCGAGTACGGATAAGAAGCAAATCGGCATAAGATGCCACATAAATAAACACATCCCGCGCACAGATCTCACGGATCCCCGTTCCCGGAATCTCTACACCGAGTGATCGTTGCCAACATCATCTGTCTCCTCCACCCAGTATCCATCTTGCGGGTACACCTGTTCATCTGAATCAAACAATTTATCGTGTGAGACCCTAGGGGTACTCAGCAAGTCTTTATGCCACTAAAGGGGACATCACCTGGGGTGACGCAATTGCAGCAAATGGTAATAACTAACAAGTCTATAGATACACGCTAACCATCCACCTAACCAATGATAGATGGATGTCCGTTAATTAAGAACAATAGTTATAACAGTATAATCAACAGATCCATCCTCCTCCTCGCTTACCAACGAGGAAGCGGACGAACAACCCCCATCCGTTCGCAGTTTTATTAACCATTCCGGGAGAATTGCACTATTTACTAGTCAGGTACTTAGTCAATTTAAAAGCGGTACTTTAGTTATACTTGTCTATGATCGAGAAACTGTGCTCCAAGTCGTCCATAACCGCGGACACGGCTTTCAGAATGATTTACCCTGCAGGGGTGCACGAATAGCAACACACACTCGATCAACCTCGGAAAAACCAACCCAAAACCCAACGAGGCATTCACGACAAAGCGATCACATGATTCAGAAATATTTCAGGGGGGCACCCCATTAAGCTACCCGCAACGAAGCTAGCTGACTCCGAGACGGACTCAAGGTTTGTGTGGACGGCGCTAAACGACTGGGAACCCGAAAATGTTACTGGGCTTGTCGATACAGCAAAAACGTGTCACGATCCAAAACAGTACAGGTGCTCCTCGCACAATCTTAAATAAAGCAGTAACATGGCATAAGTACAGGATAGTAATAAAGCCCCAAACTAATTGTGGCCCCAAGAAATAAGAATGAATCAAGCTCTGGCTCAGGGGGGTCCATAAGGCCTCCTGGATGTGGATAGTGCGAATAGTCAAGGAACAGGAATCAAGTACTCGGGGTCCTACGGGACATAAGTGAGCATGAAAAACCAAATAGCATATATTGCTCACCGGTGCCTCTTTCATTAGTTATCCCATTACTACTCAGGTTAAGTTGTTTAGGTACCTCGTTATCCATCAGACACTCACATACCCTACACATGCCGTTCTACGACTCACATGGCTCAAACAACTCCTGTAGTAATGGCTCATGGGATGGAGGAACAAATTTCGGTGGGGTTTAAAAGTAAAGGCTATGCAGTACTTGGGATTCAATTTAATGTAATCGCGACTCAATGATGCAAGAATAAGATAGAGGCAATAGGTACTATATGTTTGCAAGCATGTGGTAGTGCTTGCCTGGCAGCTCAGTTGAAGCGAGAGATGGATCTGGGTAGTACTCCTGTGATTCCTAATAATTCTCCTGCTGGGCGTCTATTCGAAGAAGAACCAAACAAACAAGGTCCAACATAAATAAAGTGCACAAGCATATGAATTAAAATGCGACAAGCAAACAAGCATGCCATGATGAATGGTGCACAATTTACATGGCATTAAAGTAGCATGGCATGGTAAGGTGTGGGGTACAAGAATAAAGCATTTTATTATTGATTTAGTCAAATTTTATTGCCCTAAACAGTTCTGAATTGAAAATATGGCATGATGCATGCTTCAATTCCGAACAGGGAATACATAGATAGAACGGGCTCGTCGCGCTGATCGATTTATACATATTATTTGTCAAATTTGGAGTTATAGATTTAAAGTTATTGATTTATTAAGAAAAGGGCATTTTATTTGTAATTTCCACCATCTCGAAAATTTAAAGTGTTCAAACATTATTTTGAATAGCATATTTGAATTCCTCACATTTTTCTGATTCAAAAACATATATCATTTGAATTATTTGGATTTGTAATTTAAAAGTTATTGAAAATCTGATTTGAATTTGAATCTAAACAATTTATGGAAATTTTAATTAAAATCAGAAAAGCCGAAAACATTTTATACTCAGTCAGACCCAGCCCTAGTCGCTGACAGGTGGGCCAGCTGCTGACTAGGCCACATGCGCACAGGAAAAAGGTTTTTCTTACCGCGGTCTGACCTAACCTCTGCGATAAACAGGTGGGCCAGCGGCTAGAGGCCCACGTGACAGCGGCTAAGCACGCAGAGGCTGACCGGTGGGGATGTGCTGGAGCGCGGGTTGAGGCTACGAATGCCGGGGTGCCTTTTTGTAAAAATTACACAGCGGCTGGCAGGTGGGCTCGCGCGTACTACGGGTTGAGGCGGTAAAAGAAGCAGAGGGTTAAATGCAAAAAGGGGGTCGCGTACTGTGGATCTTCTCCACGGTCTGGCGGATCCGTCTAGCACGCGCGGTGCGCGGCGCGGCGAGGCGGGGACTCGATCCCACGACCTGAGGCTCGCGTTCGGAGGCGGTAACCGGTGCGACATGGTGTGGGCTGGTGACGGAAGAGCGGACGGGGCCTAGCTAAGCCTCTGCGAGGCACGTCGACGCGCATACGGCAATGGCTGCCGTGCACGGAGGCCGTTCGGTGAAATCTCTAGCGAGCACAGCCCACGACAGCGACAACGGAGATGTCCGTTAGGACGAGGAACTCACCGAGGGGAGGTTGATGGAGGTGGATCAGCCTGAGGTTCGTCGGAACGGCGAGGAAGCAGACGCTCCTGGAACTAGGGTTTGCGTCAGGGCGGTGGTGGTTCTGGCGGATCTGGTGCTCCTCCTCCTCGCTGGCGCGTACAGGGTGAAGCAGGGGAACCTCCTTGGTCTCCTCGACCACCTTCACGTCGCCCACGCCGGTTAGAACGAGGATAAGGCGGCGGTGCTGGCGGGGACCGGCGAGAGGGAGACAGTATCGATGGAGAGGAAGAGGGGAGAGAGCAAGGCCCTGGGGTGGATCTGGGAGAGGCAGAGGAGACGTGGGAGAAATAGGAAGTGTAGAAGAGGAGGGGGCGCCATGGGGATCAGGTTGGAGATAAAGGTGGCTTCGGCCACCTTTTTCCTCCTCCTCTTCACGTGCCCGAGCTGGGGCTCGACCTGGGGCAGGGCAGGCATGGCAGGTGGGCCAGGAAGAGAGCAAGGCGGGGCAGACTCAGGCTGGGGCCAGCATGGCAGGGAGAGAGAAAGAAAAGGAGAGAGGGAGGCTCGGGTTAGCTAGGTTAGGAGGAAGTAGATGGCTCGGTTTAGGGTTTGGTTAGGTTAGAGAGGGTAGCTGGGGTGCGGCCTGTATGGCAGGGAGAGAGAAGCCTAGGCATGTGAGAGGAGGGAGGTGAGGTGGGGTTAAGGGTTAGGGTTTAGGCTAGAACTAGGGTCAGAGGAAAAATAGAGAGGTGTTAGGGTTTTGGGCATAACACACTTGGCCATACATGGTTGGAGGGGAGAAGGAGAGGAAAAAGGAGGGCATGGAGTAGGGTTTTACATGACTAACATCAAGCCTCACCAAGTGTGGTTATAACATGGAGGTAGGGATGGGAGAAAAAGGTGGTGAGGAAAAGGTCCCACATGTCCATACATGGGTGCATGCACTTGTGAGAGAAAAAGAGGAAGAAGGATTGATGCACATGGCAAAGATACAAGATCAAGGTGGAAAGGGGTTTAGAGAAAAAGAGAGCTCAAGAAGATGGTCCACTTAGAAATCAAATAATAACCAAAAGAGAAACACATGGTGGTGATAGTTGCATGGCCCATGCAAAGTATTAAATGCCATGTTTTATTTTGTGAAAACAATAATAATAACATGGCATTATTCTTATGCATTCCCAAAAAGTGGAATAAAGGCCAAGCAAAAGAAATTATAGTTGAATCCATCCCAACCCACATGAGCTAGAGTAAATGCCAAAATAAGATAAAAGCCCATGGGTAATTAGGGTGGTGGAATTATAAGGTGGTGACAAAGAAAAATGGTGGAGTGGAATAAAAGATATGCCCCCAACTCAACTTGGGCATTAACAATATATCAATATCCAAATACAATATATCAAGAGGCAAATACAATTATTAATGCATATGAGGGAAGAACCAAATGGAAAAGGGTTTTATGTGATGCTCAAATGCAAGGTGGCATGATGACATGAGCATGATATCATCATGATGCAACAATTATATATAGGAAGTAGCCATTATATTACTAGACCAAGTAGCATTACAATTGTTAGACAATTGGGATGCTACAACTCTCCCCCACTAAACAGGAATCTCGCCCTGAGATTCTAGGAAGAAGAAGACTGGAAGAGGGTAGGATACTTGGCACGGAGCTCATCTTCACGTTCCCAAGTGGCTTCATCAACAGAATGGTGCGACCACTGCACCTTCCAGAACTTGATGGACTTGTTGCGAGTCCTTCTTTCTGCGACTTCAAGGATTTTGATGGGGTGTTCTTGATAAGAAAGATCTTCTTGGAGGTTGATGAGTTCATGATCCACGGTCCTGCCGGGATCCTTGAAGCACTTCTTGAGTTGAGACATATGGAAAACATCATGGACCTTGAGTTGTTCAGGGAGCTCAAGAGCATAAGCAACTTCTCCTCTTCTTCCACGAATTTTGAAAGGACCGATGTATCTAGGAGCCAGCTTTCCTTTGATACCAAAACGGTGCGTGCCTCTCATGGGAGTGACACGAAGGTAAACGAGATCACCAGGGACATACTCCATGTCCGTGTGCTTTCTGTCATAATTGCTCTTCTGGCGACTTTGAGCAATCTTTAGGTTTTCAAGAATGATGTGAACTTTCTCCCCCGCTTGAGTTACAATGTCGGGGCCAAACAATATTCTTTCACCTGCGCCCGACCAACCAATCGGAGTTCTGCATTTGCGACCATAGAGAGCCTCAAATGGTGCCATCTTTAGACTTTTCTGGAAACTGTTGTTGTAAGAGAATTCAGCATAAGGAAGACATTCTTCCCACTTCATGCCAAAAGAGATAACGCAAGCACGGAGCATATCTTCCAGAATCTGATTGATCCTTTCAACTTGTCCTTGCGACTAAGGGTGGTAAGTTGTGCTGAAGTTCAATTTTGTTCCCAAAGCATTTTGGAAACTTCCCCAGAACTTGGAAGTGAAGATGCTTCCACGGTCTGAACTGATCTCAAGAGGAACTCCATACAGAGAGACAATTCTGTTGATATAGAGCTCAGCCAACTGAATTGCAGAAATTGTTTCTTTGACTGGAAAGAAGTGAGCTACTTTAGAAAGCCTGTCGATGACAACAAAGATTGCATTGTTGCCCTTCTGCGACCTTGGAAAACCAGTGATGAAGTCCATCTCTACTTTCTCCCATTTCCATTCCGGAGGCTTCAATGGTTGTAGAAGACCGGAAGGTTTCTGATGGACAGCTTTAACTCTGCGACAAACATCACACTCCGAGACATATTTGGCACAGTATCGTTTCAAACCAGGCCACCAATATTGTGTTTTCAAGTCCATGTACATCTTAGTGCTGCCAGGGTGGATAGAAAGAACAGAATCATGCGCCTCCTTGAGAACTTGCTCTCTTAAACCTGGGTAGTTCGGAACAAACATCCGGTGTTCAAAGAAAAGAGTGCCTTGATCGTCGACATGGAAAGACTCATACTTCGGAAGCTGAATGTTGGAGATGATCTTTTTAGTGTAAGGATCACCAAGTTGAATAGAGCGAACTTTTTCTTCCAATAGAGGTGTTGCCAGAAGGTTCAGAAGATACCCTTGATCCACAATTTCAAGGTTGAGCTTGCGGAATTCCTCGCACAAGAGAGGCTATTGTTCTTCTATCATGAGGTTGTTGACATAAGCTTTTCGGCTGAGAGCGTCGGCCATGACATTAGCTTTGCCCGGAGTGTAGTTGATGGTCAAATCGAAATCATTGATTGTTTCAATCCACCTCCTCTAACGAAGGTTGAGATCCGGCTGTGTGAAGATATACTTCAGACTCTTGTGATCAGAAAAGATCTCACAACGGTTGCCAAGCAAGTAATGCCTCCACACTTTCAAAGCAAAGCAACGGCTGCGAGTTCAAGGTCATGTGTAGGATAGTTGATCTCATGCGTCTTCAACTGTCGAGAGGCATAAGCAACAACTTGTTTTTCTTGCATAAGGACCGCACCCAATCCTTGCAATGAGGCGTCACAGAATATCTAGAAAGGCTTTGATGTATCTGGAGGAACCAAGACTGGTGTGGAAGTGAGCTTTTCTTTGAGTGTTTCAAAGCTTGCTTGACATGCATGAGTCCAATGGTATTTCTTACCTTTCTTGAGGAGATCGGTAAGAGGCTTCGCAATCTTCGAGAAGTTTTGAACGAAGGGACGACAGTAACTGGCCAAACCAAGGAAACTCCGGACTTCTTTGACATTTATGGGTGGAAGCCAGTCCATAATTGTCTTAATAGTTTCTGGGTTGACGGCAATGCCCTTGGCAGAGATGACGTGACCAAGGTAGGTGACTTGAGGCAGCCAAAACTCACACTTGGAGAACTTTGCATACAGGCGGTTCTCACGAAGCTTGTTTAGGACACACAGAAGGTGTTCTTCATGTTCTTCCTTTGACTTAGAATAGACTAGAATGTCATCCAGATAGACCACAACGAACTTGTCAAGATACTCCATGAAAACCGAGTTCATAAGCCTCGAGAAGGTGGCAGGTGCATTGGTGAGACCGAAAGACATGACCGTGTAGTCATATAGGCCACAGCGGGTGGTGAAAGCTGTTTTAGGAACATCTTCCTTGCGAATCTTGATTTGATGGTATCCACTTCTCAAGTCAAGCTTAGAGAATACCACAGCTCCAGCTAGCTGATCGAAGAGATCATTAATCTGCGGAAGGGGATATTTATTCTTGATTGTTTTAGCATTGAGTGCCCGATAGTCAACACAAAGTCTATCAGTCTTGTCTCGCTTCTTCACAAAGATGGTTGGACTACCCCAAGAAGAAGTACTGTGCTGAATGAAACCCAACTTCTCTTGTTCATCCAGCTGGCGTTTGAGTTCAGCCAACTCAGCAGGACCCATTTTATAAGGCCGCTTGGAGATAGGAGCGGTACCAGGTTCAAGTTCAATGACAAACTCGACCTCACGATCCGGAGGCATACCTAGCAACTCTTCAGGAAAAACATCTGGGAACTCATAGACTACCGGAACACTCTGAATACCTTCCATAGCATCATCATTCAGAGCCGCCAAAGAGTAAAGTTGAATTGTAGGAGTCAGACTTGGAGAATAGACTATATGGCCTTCAGGAATTTTCAGAGAAACCGAACGTTCAGCACAATCAATCACAGCTGCATTTGCTATTAACCAATCCATGCCCAAGATAACATCAATATCCGAATTGCCCAGAATAATTAAGGAAGCCAGAAACGAAGAGCCACCAATCTCAATTTGATTGCCATGGCTGATATGAGAAGCCCTCATGTTTGACCCAGGAGATTGTACCACGAGACGATGTAATAAAGGAACCATAGCCAGATCTTGCTCATGCGCAAACTTGTGAGAAACAAAAGAATGTGAAGCACCAGAATCAAACAAAACTCGTGCAGGAACTGAGTTAACAGGAAGCATACCCATCACAACTCCAGGTGCATGCTCAGCTTGAGCGGTGTTGACACAGTTGGCACGAGCAACCGTAGACCCAGGCTTGGTGTTGATGTTGAGAGCCCGAGGTGGGGGTGCACGAACCATAGGAGAAATTGCCGCAGGTCTTGGAGGTGGTGGTGGAAGAGCTTTGTTGTTCATAGGACAATTCCAGTGCTGATGCCCAGTGTTTCCACAAGTATAGCAAGCACCAGGTGGACGTGGAGCAACGTAGCCAGGGACTCCACCAGGCGCTCCAGGGTAGTTGTGGTTGTAGCCCCTGGGAGCCGCAGTGAAGGAGTTTGGTGGCCTTGCCGCATAGCTTGACGGTCTTGGTGGATCAGGGAGCAACGGTGGGGTGTTAGGAACCCAGACACGATGCTTAGAAGGAGCTGTCATAGCAGAAGAGCTTGTTGTATCACGGCTGTGTTTCTTTGACTCCTCGAACACTTGCCTACTTGCTTCTTCCTGCAGAGTTGTGTGTTGGAGTTCCAGAAAAGACACCGGCCTTGCATGAGTGATTGCATATTTGATTGAAGCATTGAGTCCTTGCCTAAACCTCTTTTGCTTCTTCTTGTCATCAGAGATCTCATCGCCACCATACCGAGAAAGATTCATGAAGTTTCTGATATAGGTATTGACATTATCAGTGCCCTGCTTGAGGTTGAGAAACACTTCCTTCATCCTTTCCATGTCAATTTCTGACAGATAGTGCTCTTTGAAAGCCCCAGTGAATTGCTCCCAAGTAGGCTGAAAACTAGAGAGGTCTACCTTGAGGTAATTTTCCCACTAGAGAGCTGAATCTCCCTTCAGAAGATGAGTGGCACATTTGACCCATTCTTGCTCGGGAACATCCGCAGTCATCAGCAACCTTGACACTTCACGCAACCACTCGTCCGCATCAAGTGGCTGATCCGACACCTCAAATTGGCGTGGGTTGAACT
Organism: Avena eriantha; assembly: GCA_910589775.1. Taxonomy (NCBI): domain Eukaryota; kingdom Viridiplantae; phylum Streptophyta; class Magnoliopsida; order Poales; family Poaceae; genus Avena; species Avena eriantha. The sequence continues at coordinate 351,514,815 of OU342744.1, forward strand.
TTAGAAAACTCTTGATGTCTCCTCGCTTGGGAGGTGGAGGTAGCGGAACAAACTCGTTCCTCCTGACACTTTCCTCGAAGCGCTGCTGGTTCTGCTGCATAGTGCCCAAACCATTTGCAATACTTGCCAAAGCAGCCCCCAGTTCAGGTGGTATGTCCTCCTCAGAACGGCGTGGTGGTGCCATCCTGTGATTGATATGAAACACAAGTCAGTATTATAATGGAGAATGATAATAATCCAAAATAGTACCAAAATGGAATTAACCAAGATTAAAGGCTGCAATTCACTGAGATGATATTAAAATATCAACAAAGTTAAAGGCAACTAGAAGATATTAAGCATAACGCACACGACTGAACAAGGAGTGTGGTATACAAGCTAACAAAGAAAAAATTTCCGCAATTTCGGCATTAAAATACCACTATCTGCGCAAAACCACTTCACGAATCAAGATTAGTAACTCTACTAATTCAATATACAAGAGCAAATGATAAAAGTAGTGGTATGGTCGCGACTCCATCCCGCACTCAAATCATTACTCCGCACATGAATCAGTAAAACACATATCCCAACACCTTCTTCTTAAGATGAACCTAAAGATTAGTAACTACGAAAAAGAACACCCCCACAAGATAACGTCGGATAACAAAGAGTAAGATAGATCGCATCGGTATACAACGAATCAGAATAGATCGCGTCGGTTTACAAAGGCCTGTCGGTATGGAATGTACCAATAGTTGATAACCAAAAGGCAGATAGTGATAACATTTGGATGCAACAGATAGACAAGGAATTCACACACACACACAACCTATGGTACTACGGAACCCAGAACACGTGAATCCTAGTTTGAATTTTTAGAAGAGGATTGAAAACGTTACACTTCCTTACCAAAAAAGGGTGGGTGGGTGGGTAAGAAGAAAAATGGAAGCAGTCCTACTCTCACGTTTGTTTTTCCCTAGTATACATAACTACCAAAATATTTGCTAGACTGACAACGACCATTTTGGCTGAGACCCTGAAGGGCGGGATGGCTCTGATACCAATTGTAACTACCTCGGTGAATTACGCTCTTAGTTACATGCCTGGATGAATGAAAGTGGTTAAAATAATACGGTGGGGCCCGGTGCCACTCACGGTAGACGTTTCGGCCGTCCTAACCACTTTCAGAGCATCAGGACAAGAAAGAGCGGCGTAATCGGCAGGCGAAGGGATCCACTACATACACAAGTGAGTATGTATGCAAGCCACATACAACAGTCCTCAAAGCCATTCCATCTAAAAGAAATAGAAATATTGCAACGCCATACGCCAAGATTCAAATATCCTAGATAGAGCTAATATTTTAGGATAGCTCCTCATACATCACACATCAGAGTATTAGGCGGAAGCGGAAAACAAGATCCGAGTACGGATAAGAAGCAAATCGGCATAAGATGCCACATAAATAATCACATCCCGCCCACAGATCTCACGGATCCCCGTTCCCGGAATCTCTACACCGAGTGATTGTTGCCAACATCATCTGTCTCCTCCACCCAGTATCCATCTTGCAGGTACACCTGTTCATATGAATCAAACAATTTATCGTGTGAGACCCTAGGGGTACTCAGCAAGTCTTTATGCCACTAAAGGGGACACAACCTGTGGTGACGCAATTGCAGCAAAAGGTAATAACTAACAAGTCTATAGATACACGCTAACCATCCGCCTAACCAATGATAGACGGATGTCCGTTAATTAAGAACAACAGTTATAACAGTATAATCAACAGATCCATCCTCCTCCTCGCTTACCAACGAGGAAGCGGACGAACAACCCCCATCCGTTGGCAGTTTTATTAACCATTCCGTGAGAATTGCACTATTTACTAGTCAGGTACTTAGTCAATTTAAAAGCGGTACTTTAGTTATACTTGTCTATGATCGAGAAACTGTGCTCCAAGTCGTCCATAACCGCAGACACAGCTTTCAGAAAGATTTACCCTACAGGGGTGCATGAATAGCAACACACACTCGATCAACCTCGGAAAAACCAACTCAAAACCCAACGAGGCAATCACGACAAAGCGATCACAGGATTCAGAAATATTTCAGGGGGGGCACCCCATTAAGCTACCCGCAACGAAGCTAGCTGACTCCGAGACGGACTCAAGGTTTGTGTGGACGGTGGTAAACGACTGGGAACCCGAAATTGTGACTGGGCTTGTCGATACAGCGAAAACGTGTCACGATCCAAAACAGTACAGGTGCTCCTCGCACAATCTTAAATAAAGCAGTAACATGGCATAAGTACAGAATAGTAATAAAGCCCCAAACTAATTGTGGCCCCAAGAAATAAGAATGAATCAAGCTCTAGCTCAGGGGGGTCCATAAGGCCTCTCGGATGTGGATAGTGTGAATAGTCAAGGAACAGGAATCAAGTACTCGGGGTCCTACGGGACACAAGTGAGCATGAAAAACCAAATAGCAGATATTGCTCACCGGTGCCTCTTTCATTAGTTATCCCATTACTACTCAGGTTAAGTTGTTTAGGTACCTTGTTATCCATCAGACACTCACATACCCTACACATGCTGTTCTACGACTCGCATGGCTCAAACAACTCCTGTAGTGATGGCTCATGGGATGGAGGAACAACCTTCGGTGGGGTTTAAAAGTAAAGGCTATGCAGTACTTGGGATTCAATTTAATGCAATCGCGACTCAATGATGCAAGAATAAGATAGAGGCAATAGATACTATATGTTTGCAAGCATGTGGTAGTGCTTGCCTGGCAGCTCAGTTGAAGCGAGAGATGGATCTGGGTAGTACTCCTGTGATTCCTGATAATTCTCCTGCTTGGCGTCTATTCGAAGAAGAACCAAACAAACAAGGGCCAACATAAATAAAGTGCACAAGCATATGAATTAAAATGCGACAAGCAAACAAGCATGCCATGATGAATGGTGCACAATTTACATGGCATTAAAGTAGCATGGCATGGTGAGGTGTGGGGTACAAGAATAAAGCATTTTATTATTGATTTAGTCAAATTTTATTGCCCTAAACAGTTCTGAATTGTAAATATGGCATGATGCATGCTTCAATTCAGAACAAGGAATACATAGATAGAACAGGCTCATCGCGCTGATCGATTTAGACATATTATTTGTCAAATTTGGAGTTATAGATTTAAAGTTATTGATTTATTAAGAAAAGGGCATTATATTTGTAATTTCAACCATCTCGAAAATTTAATGTGTTCAAACATTATTTTGAATAGCATATTTGAATTCCTCACATTTTTCTGATTCAAAAACATATATCATTTGAATTATTTGGATTTGTAATTTAAAAGTTATTGAAAATCTGATTTGAATTTGAATCTAAACAATTTCTGGAAAGTTTAATTAAAATCAGAAAAGCCGAAAACATTTTATACTCAGTCAGACCCAGCCCCAGTCGCTGACGGGTGGGCCAGCTGCTGACTGGGCCACACGCGCACAGGAAAAAGGTTTTCTCACCGCGGTCTGACCTAGCCTCTGCGATAAACAGGTGGGCCAGCGGCTAGAGGCCCACGTGGCAGCGGCTAAGCACGCAGAGGCTGACCGGTGGGGATGTGCTGGAGCGCAGGTTGAGGCTACGAAATACGGGGTGCCTTTTTGTAAAAATTACACAGCAGCTGGCAGGTGGGCTCGCGCGTACTGCGGGTTGAGGCGGCAAAAGAAGCAGGGGGTTAAATGCAAAAAGGGGGGCGCGTACTGTGGATCTTCTCCACGGTCTAGCGGATCCATCTGGCGCGCGCGGTGCGCGGCGAGGCGGGGACTCGATCCCACGACTTGAGGCTTGCGTTCGGAGGTAGTAACAGTGCGACTGGGTGTGGGCTGGTGACGGAAGAGCGGACGGGGCCTAGCTAAGCCTCTGCGAGGCGCGTCGACACGCATACGGCAACGACTGCCGTGCACAGAGGCTGTTTGGTGAAATCTCCGGCGAGCACAGCCCGCGACAGCGACAACGGAGATGTCCGTTAGGACGAGGAACTCACCGAGGGGAGGTTGATGGAGGTGGATCGGCCTGAGGTTCGTCCGAACGGCGAGGAAGCAGACGCTCCTGGAACTAGGGTTTGCGTCAGGGCGGCGGTGGTTCTGGCGGTTCTGGTGCTCCTCCTCCTCGCTGGCGCGTACAGGGTGAAGCAGGGGAACCTCCTTGGTCTCCTCGACCACCTCCACGTCGCCCACACGGGTTAGAACGAGGATAAGGCGGCGGTGCTGGCAGGGACCGGCGAGAGGGAGACGTTGTCGGTGGAGAGGAAGAGAGGAGAGGGCAAGGCCCTGGGGTGGATCTGGGAGAGGCAGAGGAGACGTGGGAGAAAGAGGAAGTGTAGAAGAGGAGGAGGGCACCGTGGGGATCAGGTTGGAGATAAAGGTGGCTTCAGCCACCTTTTTCCTCCTCCTCTTCACGTGCCCGAGCTGGGGCTCGACCTAGGGCAGGGCAGGCATGGCAGTTGGGCCAGGAAGAGAGCAAGGCGGGGCAGACTCGGGCTGGGGCCAGCACGGCAGGGAGAGAGAAATAAAAGGTGAGAGGGGGGCTCGGGTTAGCTAGGTTAGGAGGAAGTAGATGGCTCGGTTTAGGGTTTGGTTAGGTTAGAGAGGGTAGCTGGGGTGGGGCTTGCATGGCAGGGAGAGAGAAGCCTAGGCATGGTGAGAGGAGGGAGGTGAGGTGGGGTTAAGGGTTAGGGTTTAGGCTAGAACTAGGGTTAGAGGAAAAATAGAGAGGTGTTAGGGTTTTGGGCATAACACACTTGGCCATACATGGTTGGAGGGGAGAAGGAGAGGAAAAAGGAGGGCATGTAGTAGGGTTTTACATGACTAACATCAAGCCTCACCAAGTGTGGTTATAACATGGAGGTAGGGATGGGAGAAAAAGGTGGTGAGGAAAAGGTCCCACATGTCCATACATGGGTGCATGCACTTGTGAGAGAAAAAGAGGAAGAAGGATTGATGCGCATGGCAAAGATACAAGATCAAGGTGGAAAGGGGTTTAGAGAAAAAGAGAGCTCAAGAAGATGGTCCACTTAGAAATCAAATAATAACCAAAAGAGAAACACATGGTGGTGATAGTTGCATGGCCCATGCAAAGTATTAAATGCCATGTTTTATTTTGTGAAAACAATAATAATAACATGGCATTATTCTTATGCATTCCCAAAAGGTGGAATAAAGGCCAAGCAAAAGAAATTATAGTTGAATCCATCCCAACCCACATGAGCTAGATTAAATGCCAAAATAAGATAAAAGCCCATGGGTAATTAGGGTGGTGGAATTATAAGGTGGTGACAAAGAAAAATGGTGGAGTGGAATAAAAGATATGCCCCCAACTCAACTTGGGCATTAACAATATATCAATATCCAAATACAATATATCAAGAGGCAAATACAATTATTAATGCATATGAGGGAAGAACCAAATGGAAAAGGGTTTTATGTGATGCTCAAATGCAAGGTGGCATGATGACATGAGCATGATATCATTATGATGCAACAATTATATATAGGAAGTAGCCATTATATTACTAGACCAAGTAGCATTACAATTGTTAGACAATTGGGATGCTACACTGCTTCACTCTAAGTATGGAGGAGCTCGAGCAGTTTTTTAGGTGCCTCTTAGGAGTGAAAGTTCCTCACGGTTACTCGGGGAAGACAAGCAGATATCTAGACGTGGCGAAGAAGAGGTTCAGCGGTATGAATTCTCACGACTGTCACGTGCTGATGACGCAGATACTCCCTGTTGCGATCCGTGGGATAATGGAAGAGCATGTCCGTGAGACGTTGTTTGGCCTCTGTAACTTTTTCGACGTCATATCTAGGAAGTCGATCGGTGTGAAGCAGCTCGACAGGCTACAGGAAGAGATCGTGATGATACTATGCGAGCTTGAGATTTACTTCCCGCCCGCATTCTTCGACATCATGGTGCATCTGCTTGTACATGTCGTGGACGACATCATCCAGCTCGGGCCGACATTCCTGCACAACATGATGCCATTTGAAAGGCTAAATGGTGTCATCAAAGGATTCGTTCGCAACAGGTCTTGTCCAGATGGAAGCATAGCCAAGGGCTTTCTTATCTACCAGTGCATCTCTTCTGCCAGAATTATCTAACCACCGAGAACGACGATGTTGGAATACCCACAAAGAAGCACCTCGGCAGGCTCGGTGGATATGGTCACCGCGAGGGCTGCCGCTCACTACATGTCGGCATTGATGGTCGACGCACTGATTTTGAAAGGGCACACCGAGTTGCGCTACAACACATTGAAGTGGTCGGCCCTTGGGTCGAAGAGCACATAAGCTTAATGGAGCAGGAGTACATCGACCAGGGCCGGCCGAGGAAGAAGGGAGACATAACCAGAGAGCACAATTCCAGCTTCACGGGTTGGTTCAAGAAAAGGCAACTAGACAATCCCCCACAGACGCCTTCTACGGAAGATCAAAAACTCATATTCTCCTTGTCGCGGGGCCCAGGGCACAACCTAAGGACCTATCAGTCATACGACATAAACGGTTACAGATTCTACACCGAGGAAAAGGACAAGAATAGTGAATATCAAAACTCAGGAGTAACTATGTTATCCTTTGCTGATGACGAGACTACTGTGATGGAAAGATTCTACGGAAGGATCGAGGAGATATGGGAGCTCAACTACTGTGGAGAGGTCGTACCGATGTTCCGTGTTAGATGGGCTAAGAACATGGAAAAAGAAGGCCGCTATTTCACCACAATGGTTATACCAGATGCCAAATCAACAAAGAACGTCTCCGCAAAAAATGAGCCTTGGGTACTCGCTAGCCAAGTTGATCGATGCTTTTTTATTACCGACCCGTCAAAGCCCAACCGTGTTGTAGTTGGGAGGGGCAAGAGGAGCATCATCGGAATGGAAGGAGCCGCCAACGAGGAAAACTTCGACAAAAACGGCGACCTGAAGATCGAAGAGGAATCCGACACTAGCAATTGTGTGACTTTTTGGTGTATTAATTCATGTGGTGTATTAGTTTTTGGTGACAAGCAAACACACAAATATATATGTATGAATAAATATGCATATGTGTTCTTGTTTTTTTTGAATAAATATGCATATATGTATATGTTCTTACTTTTTTTGAATAAATATGCATATGTGAATAAATATGCATATATGTATATATGTTCTTACTTTTTTAATAAATATGCATATGTATGTAATTAAAAATATTTAAAAAAAAGAAAAAAAATGTGTGAGACAGCCAGGATTCAAACTTGGCTGCCCCAGGTGAGAGCAAGCGAGCAAGACCACTAGGACAAGTATCAGATCTTGTCATACAACGACGCCACGCTTTTTTGTACTATGTCCAAAAGTTCCGTGGCGCATTCCCACAGAATGCGCCACAGAAGTATGCGCCACAGAAGTTCCAACTTTTGTGGCGCATTCTGTGGGAAAGAACTTCTGTGGCGCATTCTGTGGGAATGCACCACGGAACTTTCACACTTAGCCAAATAGACGGTTCGGCCTCTCCCTCTAATCCCCCTTTCTCCTCTCGATCCATAACACTTAGCCAAAATTATGTCGCCCGCGCGCAAACCCTCGTCGTCGGAGCCCTAGCCACCGCCGGGCCGGAGGAGGAGCCGCCCGTGGAGGAGTATCCGCCCGGCGAACCAGTGGAGGAGGAGCCACCCGATGAACCCGTAGAGGAGGAGCAGCCCTACAACCCGTGGAGGAGCCGCCGGAGGAGGAGCCGCCGCGCCGGAGCCCGCTACCCTCGTCGTCATCAACCACCGTAGCAAGTTCTCACACGGTTCGTCCCCCACACCCACCCCCCTCTGACCCCCCAGCACCTCACCGTCCGCCATCCACCATCCCTGCTAGCAGGTAATCACATGTACTTGATTTTGCTCTGAAATGGCAATGTTGATAGTGTGTGTGCAGTAGGGCATTTTTTATTTTGCTCAGATAGTGTTGTGCAGTAGTAGGTTTTTGTGCAGATAGGGTTGTGCAGCAGGTTTTTGGGCAGTAGGGCATTTTTGTGTAGTAGTAGGTTTGTTAGTGTTGATTTTGCTCAGATAGTGTTGTGTAGTAGCAGTTTTTGTGCAGTAGGGCATTTTTGTGCAGTTGTTTGTATGGCCACATAAGCCATAAGCTTTTCCACATAAGCCATAAGCTTGTAATGACCAACACTGAGGTAAAACATAGACCCAGTTGTACAATGTTGTGTTATTTTAGTGTCTTAGGATTATAGTACTTCTATAAATGCTATACAATGTTGTATCTATTCTAAATTCAGAGAGAATATCTATATAATTTGTTGTATTCGGAAATTTTGTAGATGCAAATGTGGGTGGGGATATATGATGTTGAGTTGCCACTTGCTGGTTGTGAATCTAGTCCCAGATTGGGTCATATTTCCGTGTGTTTTTTATTATAAATTCATAAGAAGGTGATTGGCCCAAACTATCTTCTGTCTTGGAATTTAAGCAGTGAAATATGTTAGTCAAGAGTGGAGTGGTCTCTTTTGAGAGGTACCAAAAAAACTCCTTGTTTGTTGTTCAACATTATCGTTGCAAGCTTGCATGGTGGCTATACTGAATTGTTTGCATGGTGGCTTTGTAAGTAGGAGTCATAGCTGAATGCTATACTGAATTGTTTGAATGCTAGCTTTGTAAGTAGGAGTCACAATTCTTTAAGGAATGCTATACTGAATTGTTTGCATGGTGGCTTTGTAAGTAGGAGTCATAGCTGCAAGGAATGCTATACTGAAAGTAAAATTACTTTGTTGGTGATCAGTTCATCCTATTTTCCTCTTGTTTTTTACTGTTTTAAATCAAAGTCATATTCATTGTTTCTGAAGTATAACCAACAGCTGGTAGAACCTAAATTTGGCATTAACCTTGCTAATTGCCGATGCCTGCTGTAATGACCAACACTCAAACCCATAAGCTTGTATGAGATTGCCAGAACAACCTAAATCCTGGTCTCAGTATAGTGATTGGTGCTGCTGTTACTATATGGTGCTGTTGTTACTACAAATATTGGTACTTATGGTTATTACTACTGCGTCTAGGGATGGGGATGGGGTGTTTTGTCTTGCAGGGATTTCATATGAGTTGCCCATTTCTCCTGAAGTGTCGATTCACTTCCGTTTCGGTTGAGAAATGGGCACTCCTAGGTCGAGAAATTAGCAAAGGTCATGCCGAATTTTTCGGCCAAGATTTGTGCTAACTTTTTGCCTCTTTTTAATAGAGTAGTGCAAACATGTCAGGCAACAACGAGTCTGGCCCTTCTAAGCACATGATCAGCGTCGAAGAACAAGCTAGACAGGCCAACCAGTCATTCTGGCGGGGCTCCCAACAGGAGGAGGAGGAGGCGATGAGGATGACACCACCACCAGAGGAGGAGGCGACCATCGCCAGAGCTGCTGGGGCCAATGAGGGAGGAGATCCTGATTACGAGGGGGACAAAGACGACTACGATGGAACTAGTGAAGGCGGCGGTGAAGAGGATGACACCACCGATGGCGGCGCCCGCACCGATGGCGGCGCCCGCACCGATGGCGGCGAGCGCACGGATGGCGGTAGCGGCAACCCGGCCGCTTCTCAGAATAAGAAGAAGAAGGAACAAAAGGAGCGGAAGGTGCCAGTGCTCACCACCATCTGCGATGAGTTTGCTGAGGTCATAGAAAGTGGCCAACTCGTTGTGCCAGAGGCGATTGCTAAAGGGTACCGCCTGCAACTCGGGTGCATCGTCCGGGAAAGCATGTCGATCAACACGAAGTACATCAGACATGCTGACCATGTAGCTTTGGTCGATAACCTCCTTAAGAAGCTTCACAAGCGATACAGATTCCCAGAGCAGTTTAGAAACCTCGAGAGAAAGAACCCGGTGAACAAACTAGCCCTCACGAAGATGAGCAACGCCTTGAGCAGCTAGAAAACCCGGGTGAAGAATAGCATTGACAAAGGTGAAAGCTGGGAGGTTATTAGTAAGAAAAATCCGATGCTCGACGAAGAGGAGTTTAGGATATTCAAGGCGGATATAGCTACCGCTGACGCTATAAAATGGACTCAATGGGGAAGGAGTATGCAGGAACAGAACATAGGTAACCACCACCTTGGAAGCGGCGGTTACAGGGGGAAACACGCCATTTGGGACAAGGAGGACGCCGAGCTTGAACGCCTTGGTAAAGACAACCCTTGGCTTAAAATCACGGACTTGCAGCTTAGGCAATTTGTTCGGCCCCGCTACTACATGGACAAGGAAACAGGGGAGTTCATCACCGACGATCCGGAGGTGAAGGAATTCGAGAAGAATCTGGTAAGGAATTTATCGCCGATCTCAAGTCTATTGCGTTCTAATTAAGATAATGAAGCCATGAATCTAAATGGGTTCACCTTTCCTTGTCTCTGTAGGAGGAGGAACTGAACGCTACTACCACAGAGTCGTCCCAAGATTCGACGGAGCCGTGGGACACGGTTTTCAACAGGGCGACCAATGCTTACAAGAAGAGGGACAAGGGTTTGCCACCGTCCTCAGTTGGCCGTGTGTCCGGCTTCGGTACGAGCATGAAGTTCAAGGAGTTCTACAAAGAGGACGCCAAGAAAAGAAGGGAGAGGAAGAACCAGGATAAAGCCGTTGTTGCAGCTGAAGATGAAGGTGCAGACACTAGAGGAGAAGGCTATGTTCGGGATTGCCATAACCTAACGCTGCCATCTAGTCACTGAGGATGCGCCGAAACTTTGGCGAAAATCGACGATGTTGATCTTAGAGAAGACTTCCATCGCATTCAGATGAAGTTGTCGCAAATCATCATTGAAGATGTCAACACAAGGGGCGGTGCCCTACAATAAGCCAGAGGGTTGAGTAAGAGGGAGATCGAAGAACGCCTCCGTAAGCAGGGTGACACAAGGACGTGGATGACGAAAGAGGGCTATCTACCGTTCCCGAAGCCGTGCCAGAAGAGGAAGTCTTCATCATGATTGATGTGTGCCTCTAGCATGATCCAGTGTGTGTATATTCTTGATGGACGCCTGCTGTATTAGTGTGTGTGTGTGTCATAAACTTTACTATCTCGTGGTCGAAATGGTCATTGATGTTAGACTTAAACTACCTTGTGGTCGTGCTGTCATTGAACTTATTGCTTCTATGATGATCTAACTTTTAGGTTTATGGATCCTTTGTTTTATATTCTATGAACATATATATATATGGATGTGAACCTTTTATTCATTCTTTCATTGTATTTTTACTAATATGCCTTGTCGTCTATAGAGATGGCGACGAGGTGGTATGTGGTGTACATGGGTAGGGTTCCAGGAGTGTACGAGGAGTGGGAGGATTGCCACAAACAAGTGAACAAGTTCAGCGGCAACATCTACAAAGGATACGCGACTAGAGAGGAGGCGATAGCCAAGTGGAGGAACCACTTGTGGAAGAAGAACCGGATGAAGATATTGGTCGGGCTAATGCTCTTACTCACCAGTATCACAGTTGTATTCTATTTGATCGTAGTGTAGGCGGCGGTGGCCACTTCATATTTGTAATGTGAGATGATATGAACTTTGTATTCGGCGCTTGTGTAAAAATTTGGCACTTGACACTATATATGTATCTCGATCGGGCTCTAAGTGTTTGTATTATATATATGTCGGTTTTCATGCATCTACTACTTGTGCAATGTATTTTATACTCATCTGGATAAATATTGTATAAATCCTGTATAAATACCTGATTATACACCAGGAAAGTATTTTACTTCGAATACATGTTACACAATCAGTGGCGCATATAATTATATAGTTAGTGGCGCATGGCATATCTGTGGCGCATACACGTAAATGCGCCACAGAAGTTATTCCTGTGGCGCATATGAAGGAATGCGCCACAGAAGTCTGACTTCTGTGGCGCATATCCATATGCGCCACAGGAAGTAGTTATCAGTGGCGAGGTAACAGTGGCGACAAAGATATGCGCCACAGAAGTCCCCTTTTCATGCGCCACAGATAGGCTGTTTCCTAGTAGTGCTAGTAGGATTGCTAACTCTAAGTTCATTTGTAAAGTTAAGTTTGAAACCTAAGCTAAGTTCAAAAACAAAGAAAGATAAAATAAAGTTTGAAAACACTTAAGTGGGAACTTAATTTTTCATAGTCACAACTCTATTATGGTCAAGTCATGTCACAATTCATTTCATAAGTTGTTTTGACAACATCTGACAACGGAATAGTATGGCCACTCCAACTGTCCATAACCGCAGACGCGGCTATTCGAATAGTTTGACACCCTGCAGAGGTGGTACACTTTAACCACAAGATTCGATACATCTGTCAGGGATAACCCTGAATTATCATATTTAGTATGCAGATAATCAAACATAACCTTTCCTTTACACACTCTAGTATAAGCACCTCTCCTATGAGTATGGCCCCCCAGCCATGACCATCTGTCATCCTGGGCAGTGCATAGGTGGACAACATTGAGAGGTAGCCTCAACTCAAACATCTCCTGCGAGGGAACTAATACTAATGCATATAAACTTCCGGCTAAGCCTTACCCAATTCAGGTATTGTGGTTGTACGGTAAAATTGGAATGGTATCGCATCCGAACCCAACCATCAGTTTTGTAAAAGGGCTAAGGATCATTCCTCAACATTTTCATCATCATAAACCATTTGTGTTTCTCAACACATGTCAAAACATCTCAATAGAACGACTCATCATTCCAAGGTTTTCACAAGTCATTTTCACCAAGTACTCCCATCTAAAGTGAATCAAGTTTTGGTTTAGCTCTAAACTACTAAGTTAAGAGTGTTCACTAATGTGGGATGCTAATCTTACTCTCATGCCATAGAATGACATCTAAGTCTAACTAGATAGGTCAAGTTTTATACTTTTTATGCTACCTATAAACAAGGTAAAAGACTATGGTAAAGTAAAGAAGGTAAAGCTTGTAAATAAAACTTGGAGTAGGTATAAGTCAAAGGGGTATAACCAAAGCATGCCTAATGCATTTTCTTAGGTTATCTAACTTGCAATGGTTAGCTTGCATTGTTAATGATGGCTTGCCTTGTGTATTGCAGTGGTTGAAGTTTTCTTCCTCCTCCTCTTGGTAGAACTCCTCCTCCTCGAAAGCTTGGTCGGTACTATCGTCTATAAATGCATACGGGATACATAATCACCAAACAATGCTTAACTAGTCTACTTAGCATACTAAGGCACACATTTGATGATCTATTATCATCACAAGCATCACAAGGTTTAATGAACTAGCTTCATTCTTTTATTTGAGAAAAGTAATTTCTACTCAGTGAAATTAACTAAGATTTAATATTCTCCAATTAAAATATGGTATCATGTGGACACATGTCATCACCACATATTCTAATATATGGGAATGTGATTTAAAGGGTGGATCATATTATAATAAGTTCAAGTTTAATAATTAATGATTTAAAGTGACTAGAAATGCATGTATAGCATTATTTTGGTAGTATTCCAAAGTTACTGCATGTATACCTTAATATTATTACATATTCCGATAGGTATATTCAAATGTGATTTTTGAGAGGTGGAATCATCTCAAAAGCTGTTATGGTTGATTTTAGAAAAATGTTTGAATGTGAAAAAGCTTTTGTCTTGTTATTTTATCTAGGAGAGATCTATAACTCTAAATGATTTAAATCCAACGGCCTTGGATAGAGTTTTTTATTAGCTTTCCAACAAAATTGGAATCACTCAATTTGGATTTGCATAACTCTCTGAATTGATTTTTAAACTAAAGGATGGAACTAAGTTTTAATTAAAATAGAAAAACATATATTTGAATTACTGGGTCAGGCGGGCAAACAAACAAGTCGACGACGGCGGTTCTCCTGGTAGTCCCGGGAGATGCCCTGGATCGCTGGCCCCCTTCTCCTTCTTCTGCGGCAGACTCCGGCGAAATTCCAGCGCTACGGTCTACGGCTTGCTCCGGTGGGGCTCTGGGAGTACTCTGAGGGGGAGTGGATGAGAGTGGTGTGAGGAAACGGTGCTGGGAGGCGCTATATTTATAGTGGGGCGAGGCAGCAGTGCAGCATGGGCGGTGCTCGCCGGTGACGACGGTACAGCGGGCTAGGGGCTTGGGCGGTGGACTAGGACGGTGGGTGGTTCCCTGGCGGTCGTCATGAAGGTGCGCGTGCATTGAAATGCGGTCGGGAGATGTGAGTGGCGCGACACGCACTATGTCTCTGCCGACGGAGCACTTTGCGGTGGCCGGCGACTACGGACACGGTCGGGGAAATAGGCGTGTCTAGTAGCTTCCTGGGGCGGTGGTGATCATGCAGGTGGGCAGCGAGAGCGAGGCAGGGTCTGGTTGAGCGGGGGACCGTGCGTGCTCTGCGGGTGGCGGTAGCATGGCAAAAAAGTTCCGGGCGTGGCGGTTCCTGGCTGCTCCTTGCTCTGTCTGCGGGCTAGGGCTGGCCTGGAGGTGGAGGTGGACCACGAGCAACACGTTTGTCAAGGTGGGCGAGGCTGGCGGCTGCTGTGGCGCGCTGTCGCCAGTGAGGTGCTCGAGTGGGCTCGGCATTGATGTCCATGACCATTTGGTCATGGGAACAGTGCTTGGCCGTGCTAGAAAGGGGTAGGGGATGTAGTGGAGAGGGTTTGGTGGCAATGTGGAAGACATGTTTGGCCAGAACACTGCTCAGACTAGTGTTTTTCGTTTTTTTTTATATGTGCCCACCAACTGTTTGACAAAATGGCCAAAAGAAATCAAATTTGGAATTTTGATATGAAAATTTGTGGAGTGGTTTGTCACATGCTTAAACATCTGTGGTTGCTAGGATTTGCCAAATGGATTTCATTTGGATGGTTTTTGAAAAAGGGTGATCTGGATACATACACTAGATTCAATTTTCAATTGTCATTTAAAATTAGAGATTGAATGTTTTTGGGAGATCACAAAGTGGGCCTTGGCACATCACTACTTGTACTAGCAAGGGGTGCAAAGAACCACAATTGTCTCTGTTGGAATTTGAGTGCTAGGAACACCCAAAGTGGGCTAGGTGATTAAAATGGCAAAAGTGACCATTTCCTTATTTAGTTCTTTTTGATTTCTTTTTCTTTGGGATTTGCTTGGGGATGATCTAGATGATGTGTAATTCACCTTAGAGTCATTTTACAACGAATGGATCTTTCAATGATGGCAATTCAAAACAACTCCTATTTAAATGCACATACATATGAATGTTTAAAGATTTTTAAAATGCAAAAGTTTTTGTTAACCCTAAATTGGGTAGATTTGATCTTGATTAACATTGATTAAATATTTGGGATGTTACAAACCTTCCCCCCCTTAAAAAAAATCTCGTCCCGAGATTTAAGAAAGAAAACTAGGCACTAAAGAGATATGGGAACTCAGTCCTAATGTAATCTTCTCACTCCCAAGTGGCTTCTTCTTCGGTATGGTTGCTCCATTGAATCTTGAGAAATTTGATACTCCGGGTCCTGGTGGTTCTGTAAGCTTCCTCTAAGATACAGATGGGCACTTCACGATATGTCAGATCCTTGTTGATATCAACAGCTCGGTGATCGATGTTTTTGAACACTTCGATCTTCGCCGGCGCTTCTAGGCATTTGCGAAGTAACGAGATATGGAACACATTGTGGATGGCTGACATCTCCTCTGGTAGTTCCAGTTGATAAGATACTTCTCCTTGGTGGTTCAGAATCTTGAAGGGTCCGATATATCTGGAGGCTAACTTTCCTTTCAGACTAAAATGTTGCGTTCCCTTCAATGCAGAAACCTTGAGATATACAAAATCTCCGACATTGAAAGTCAGGTCTCTCCTTCTTTTTTCAGTATAACTCTTCTATCTAGACTGGGCGGTCTTGATGTGCTCACGGACTTTGTGAACCTTCTCTTCGGCTTCTTGGAGAATGTCGGGTCTGAAAATCTGAGTCTCTCCTACTTGTGACCAATTCAAAGGGGTATGACACTTTCTTCCGTATAGGAACTCAAATGGTGCCATTTGCAAACTGGCTTGATAACTGTTGTTGTATGAGAATTCTGCGAAAGCCGGGCAATCTTCCCATTTTGATCCATACTCTAACACACAAGCTCTCAACATATCTTCTAGGATTTGGTCGACTCTTTTAGTCTATCCATCGGTTTGCGGGTGATAAGCGGTGCTGAAATTCAACTTGGTTCCTAATCCTTCTTGGACTTTTTGCCAAAATCTCGAGGTAAATTGGGTTCCTCGATCTGACACTATGGTCTTGATTCTAGCAATGTACAACTCTGCTAGCTTCGAACTCTAGTAGGTTCTCTTGACAGGTATAAAATGAGCTACCTTGGACAGTCTATCAACGATGACCCAGATTGAGTCATTTCCCCTACTAGAAGTAGGAAAACTGGTGATAAAGTCCATTCCGACGGAATCGCATTTCCATTCCAGAATCTGCAAGAGTTGCAACAGTCCTGCGGGTCTCTGATGTTCCGCTTTGACGCTCTGACAGATATCACACTTGGAGATGTAGCTTCCAATTTCTCTCTTCATCTTGTGCCACCAAAATTGCTCCTTTAGATCCTGATACATCTTTGTTCCCCCGAGGTGGATAGAATAAAGAGTATCATGAGCTGCTTGCATGATAACTTGCTTCAGTTCTGAATCTGCTGGCACACAGATATGGCCTTTGTACCACAGAACTCCTTCTTTGTCTTCGGTGAATTCAGGTACCTTTCCTGTACCAATACGATGCTTGATTCTGTCTATACTTTCTTTTCCCTTCTTGGCTTCCTTGATTTGGCTAATCAAAGTGGGTTGAAGTTTAATGCTAGCTAAAAATCCGTTGCTAACTAGATCAGTTCTAAACTGCTCCAACTCCTCATACAAACTTGGTTGCTTCTCCTTGATCATGGTGTTTAGCCGACACGGCAATCTGCTAAGAGCATCCGCTACCACATTGGCTTGGTCGGGGTGATAGTGAATGTCAAGGTCATAATCCTTGATTAACTCTATCCATCTCCTTTGCCTCATATTCAGCTCCTTCTGAGTGAAAATATACTTCAAGCTTTTGTGGTCTGAGTAAATCTCACAGCGATTACCCATAAGATAATGACGCCATGTCTTCAATGCCAAAACTACGGCTGCTAACTCAAGATCATGGGTCAGATAGTTGTTCATGCTGCTTCAGTTGTCGAGACAGATAAGCGATGACTTTGCCTTCTTGCATCAATACACATCCGAGACCAATCTTGGATGCATCACAATACACATCAAACGACTTCTTGATATCTGGCATGATCAATATTGGGGCTGAAATCAATCTCTTATCCAGCTCTTGGAAACTTGCTTCACATTTGTCGGTCCATTCAAACTTCTTGTCCTTCTTCAACAATTGGGTCATGGGCCTGGCGATGCTTGAGAATCCTTCTACGAACTTGCGGTAGTATCCCGCTAATCCGAGAAATGCACGGACTTGGGTTTGAGTGGTTGGGGCTTCCCATGCTTCGACATCTCTGATATTGGTGGGATCAACAGCTATTCCTCTGGTAGACACAATATGTCCTAGGAATCCTACTTCTTTCAACCAAAACTCACATTTGTTGAACTTGGCATACAACCGATGCTCTCTAAGGGTTTCGAGGATGATTCTCAGATGTTGCTCATGCTCTTCTTCTGACTTGGAGTAGATAAGGATATCGTCGATAAACACAACGACAAACTTATCCAGAAAATTCATAAAGATCTTATTCATGAGATTAATGAAATAAGTGGGAGCATTGGTTAATCCAAAAGACATGAATGTATACTCGTATAAACCATAACGAGTAGTAAAGGCAGTCTTCGGAATATCAGTTGCACGAATCTTAAGTTGGTGATAACCTGTCCTAAGATTAATCTTAGAGAACACATTGGCTCCAGTTAACTGATCAAATAGATCCTCTATCTTTGGCAAAGGGTACTTGTTCTTGATGGTGACGTCATTCAGCTTCATGTAATCTATGCACAACCGGTTGCCTCCATCTTTCTTGTCGACGAATAACACGGGCGATCTCCATGGCGATGCCCTTGGTTGAATCAAGTCGGTTGCCAACATATCATACAACTTCTTCTTCAATTCCACTAACTCTGAGGGGTTCATACTATAGGGTCTCTGGGCTATGGGTCCGGTTCCGGGGATTAGTTCAATAATGAACTCAATATCCCTTTCCGAGGGCATACCTGGTAATTCATCTGGGAATATGTCGGGGTATTCACATACTACTCTGACTTGGTCAATAGTGGGTAGGGCTAGACTCTTGTTGCACTTGAATTGACGGGGTAAGGTTTCAGATATATGCTCTACTGAGACTCCAGAGCTACTGGTCATGGTGATGCCTTTCTTGGCATAGTCAATCAATCATTTATACTTCGACATCCAATCCATTCCTAGTACTACTTCCAAACCTTTGGTTCCTAGTACTATTAGATTGGCATAAAAATCTATCCCATGTATTCTGATAGGCACAGCTTTATAAATTTTTCTAGCTTTTGTAGTTGAACCGGGGATTTGAACTATCATGACATGCTTCAAATTGGTTGGGTGAATCTTACTAGTGCATGCAAATTCTTCGGTGAAAAATGAGTGCATGCTAAAACTGAGTTGACAGAAAACATACCCATCACTACATCTGGCACTTCTTGGGCTTCTTCGGCGTTCATGTGCAAGAGGCGGCCATTGTGGTGGTGAGGGTTCCCTGGGGCGAATCTTCTTCCTGGTTGAACGCGACGCTGCTATTGAGCTGGGGCATTCACATTGGCAGTGGCGGCAATCTTCTTGGGACACTCATTGGAATAGTGACCCTTCACTCCACACTCGAAACAAGTGACCTGAGACTTGTCTTTTGCTGCAACAGGCACGTCATTGCTTTCAGTCCTTGGGGCGGTATTTTTGTTGTTGTTGTTGTTGGACTTGGGCGGTGCACGGTTGAAGTTGTTGGAGTTGCTAGGGTTGTTGTTGTGGTTTCCTCCGGACTTCACATTTCCTCTGCTACGGTTGGGGTAGCTTGGACGAGACATTGGGGGTCTATTGTTCCTACGGACATATGTGGCAGACGGATTGGGACGGTACTTCTGGTGCCTATTGGATCCATCTTGGTGCATCATCTGAGGTTTGCGGTTGTCGTTTGCCTGGTTGATCTTCCCTTCCATCTGAATGGCAGAGTCGACTAGCTCTTCGAGATCCTTGAAACGGATGTTGACGAGGACAGTCTGCATCTCATCATGCACTCCGTTCAGGAATCTCTCCTTCTTCTTGGCCTCCGTGTTGATCTCATCAGGTGCATACCTGGCAAGGGACAAGTATCTGTCACGGTACTCCACTACAGTCATTCTGCCTTGCTTCAACTCTCTGAATTCATCCCTCATTCTGGTGACTAGACCCTGCGGCACGTGGGTGCGGCTAAACTTGATTTTGAAGGCTTCCCATGTCATCACTTGACCATGGTTCATCGTGCGGGTGCTGTTCCACCATGCTCTTGCATCTCCTGCCAAATAGTGGGTGGCAAAAAAAACTTTCTTATTGTCATCAACTCTGGCTACTTCTAAGTTGTTCTCTATTGTCTGCAACCAGTCATCAGCATTCAGTGGGTTCTCCGAAGTGCTAAAGATTGGGGGATAGGTATTCTGGAAGTTTTTAAGCTTGGATCCTGGATGATCCTGATTTCCATGGTTCTGATTGTTGTGAGCCAATTCAACGATCTGCTGCAATGGTACTAGATTAGCTTGGCGCTCTACCCTACTAGCTTCACGGTCTGCAATGAGAGTCTACAGAATCTGCAGCATTGGGTCTTGTGATGAGATGCTTCCTCCTTGGTTTCCACGAGTCATCTGAAGATTGAGGTAGATAAAGGGGTAAGAGGGAAAGTTCTAAGGTTCATGGTTTTGATTTCAAAGCTAAAATTTTGAGTTTGACTCAGGTTTTGCAACTAACTTCTTTTCATTCATTCAAGCAAAGCACACGATACAAACACACACACACCACAACATCAAAGGAAAACAGATGGTTTTAAGAACCATTCTGTAAGCTACGATACAATGGGATCGATACCCCTCATTCTACGATAGTGCTCTAGTGCATCTACTCATCATCAATGAAGTCGGAGTCATCATCGTCGGTGTAGAGGTCCACAACATCCTCCTCCAGATAGTCATCATCATTGCTGAGATAGGAGTCAATATCCCCTTGGATATCTTCACCTTCCTCTTCTTCTTCTTTTGCTGCAAGCTGAGCTTCTTGCTCCTTGATGGCCTTCTCGAGGTCGGCCACCTTCTTGCAAAGACGGTCGATGGTGCGATCCTTCTTTGCACGTTGACAGCAAAGAGACTGACGATCCTGGACGAGAAGTGAGAAAGTATGGGCCTTCTGGGCGGCAAGGACAAGGTTGTTGTTGGCGACCTCTCTAGCATTGTCCAAGTCCTTCTATCTGTCGTACAGTAGGAAGTCGAGGTTCTCCACTTGACGCTTCAGTATTGGGTGACTTGGCATCTCTAGTGGCATTCCCATGGA
This sequence comes from Avena eriantha, assembly GCA_910589775.1. NCBI lineage: Eukaryota > Viridiplantae > Streptophyta > Magnoliopsida > Poales > Poaceae > Avena > Avena eriantha. The sequence goes on from OU342744.1 coordinate 351,535,349, forward strand.
ATCACGCCTTGCATAGTGAACAAAACGGGTTCCTTGGATTAGGTTGACACTCAGGGCACACAGACGTGAAAGAGATTCATGCATTGCCCTGGCTAATCCATCTAGGCAGTTGTTCTCTCCCACGGAGAACTGAATCCTCCCAGATACTGGTGCTTCTATCTTGTCTCGAAGATCAGCAGTCACTAGCCATTGTAAATCTCCTCCTGGTGGACCCGAGAGTTGAGCTCTAGGAAATTCCGGATGAGGACGCTCCAAGAACTCAGACAGTGAATCCATATCCCTCTCGAAGATCAGTTGGCCTCCGTTGCCCAACTGGTAGAACTTGTTGTATTGGGCTTCCATCTATAAGAATTTAGGATGAGAAAGTTAGTGAAGTGATCAAGTGTGTCAAAGTTTTATCTAGTTATGTAAGAATTTGGAGGAACATGAATTTTTTTGAGAGAAAGAATTCCCAAGGGTAAGAGAGGAAATAGTTTTCATAAATACTCCCTTTGGTTTTTGAAACTAGGTTTTTGTTCGGACGTCCATTCTAACTAGGGTCTCCTATGGTCAGGATGGCTCTAATACCAACTTGTCAACACCCGGATTTTTAATCCCAGATGCCTGTTATGCCATACATCGCAATCCCAGGATTATCATTTTTGCGAGACATAATAGATTGGATATCACAGTACATCATCCATTACAAACCATAATAAGGTCTTACACAAATAAAGGATCTCATGATCCAGTCTTAGTACACTCAAGTAGTGGAATAAATAGCGTAGCGGTGGGGTCCATCTTCAGAGTCACAGGAAATGCTGACGATAGGAGATGATCCTAGTTGTCATAGCCGTCCTGTTGTCCTCCTTCATGGTAGTCGTCCTCATAGTCTGGCCACGGGAATAGCCAGGGACAAAAGCCATGAGTACTCTTTAAGTACTCGCAAACTATCACTAACAAGCAAGGTAGTTCTAGTAGGATTGCTAACTCTAAGTTCATTTGTAAAGTTAAGTTTGAAACCTAAGTTGAGTTCAGAAACAAAGAAAGATAAAATAAAGTTTGAAAACACTTAAGTGGGAACTTAATTGTCATAGTCATAACTCTGTTGTGGTCAAGTCATGTCAAAATTCATTTCATAAGTTGTTTTGAAAACATCTAACAACGGAACAGTATGGCCACTCCAACTGTCCATAACCATAGACGCGGCTTTTCAAATAGTTTGACACTCTGTAGAGGGTGGTACACTTTCACCACAAGATTCGATACATCTGTCAGGGATAACCCTGGATCATCATACTTAGTATGTAGATAATCAACATAACCTTTCCTTTACACACTCTAGTATAAGCACCTCTCCTATGAGTATGGCCCTCCAGCCATGACCATCTGTCATCCTGGGCAGTGCATAGGTGGACAACATTGAGAGGTAGCCTCAGCTCAAACCTCTCCCGCGAGGGAAATAATACTAATGCATATAAACTTCCGGCTAAGCCTTACCCAATTCAGGTATTGTGGTTGTACGGTAAAATTGGAATGGTATCGCATCCGAACCCAACCATCAGTTTTGTAAAAGGGCTAAGGCTCATTCCTCAACATTTTCATCATCATAAACCATTTGTGTTTCTCAATACATGTCAAAACATCTCAATAGAATGACTCATCATTCCAAGGTTTTCACAAGTCATTTTCACCAAGTACTCCCATCTAAAGTGAATCAAGTTTTGGTTTAGCTCTAAACTACTAAGTTAAGAGTGTTCACTAATGTGGGATGCTAATCTTACTCTCATGCCATAGAATGACATCTAAGTCTAACTAGATAGATCAAGTTTTATACTTTTTATGCTACCTATAAACAAGGTAAACGACTATGGTAAAGTAAAGAAGGTAAAGCTTGAAAATAAAACTTGGAGGAGGTATAAGTCAAAGGGGTATAACCAAAGCATGCCTAATGCATTTTCTTAGTTTATCTAACTTGCAAGGGTTAGCTGCATTTTTAATGATGGCTTGCCTTGTGTATTTCAGTGGTTGAAGTTTTCTTCCTCCTCCTCTTGGTAGAACTCCTCCTCCTTGAAAGCTTGGTCGGTACTATCGTCTATAAATACATACGGGATACATAATCACCAAACAATGCTTAACTAGTCTACTTAGCATACTAAGGCACACATTTGATGATCTATCATCATCACAAGCATCACAAGGTTTAATGAACTAGCTTCATTCTTTTATTTGAGAAAAGTAATTTCTACTCATTGAAATTAACTAAGATTTAATATTCTCCAGTTAAAATATGGGATCATGTGGACACATGTCATCACCACATATTCTAATATATGGGAATGTGATTTAAAGGGTGGATCATATTTTAATAAGTTCAAGTTTAATAATTAATGATTTAAAGTGACTAGAAATGCCTATATAGCATTATTTTGGTACTAGTCCAAAGTCACTGCATGTAAACCTTAATATTATTACATATTCAGATAGGTATATTCAAATGTGATTTTTGAGAGGTGGAATCAACTCAAAAGATATTATGGTTGATTTTAGAAAAATGTTTGAATGTGAAAAAGCTTTTGTCTTGTTATTTTATCTAGGAGAGATCTATAACTCTAAATGATTTAAATCCAACTGGCTTGGATAGAGTTTTTCATTAGCTTTCTAACAAAATTGGAATCACTCAATTTGGATTTATATAACTCTCTGAATTGATTTTTAAAATAAAGGACAGAACTAAGTTTTAATTAAAATAGAAAAACATATATTTGAATTACTGGGTCAGCGCGGGAAACTAAATGGGCCGGCCCGTGTACACTCCACGTCACTGAAGGTTGCTGACAGGGGGTCCCGCCTGTCAGTGACTCATTAAACGTGAAGAGGTATGGGGCGAGCTGGACCGTAGGATTAGAACTAGATCTAACGGCTCACGGTCGTCGTCGACGACAACCACGTCGCCGACAAGACTAAACCCTAGCACAGTCGGTGGGGGTGTAGTGGAGACGTACCGGGGCTCCAGCTAGTGCGGTGAGGCGGGCAAACGAACAAGTCCACGACGACGGTTCTCCAGGTCCCGGGAGATGGCCTGGATCGCTGGCCCCCTTCTCCTCCTTCCGCGGCAGACTCCGATGAAATTCCGGCGCTACGGGCTGCGGCTAGCTCCAGTGGGGCTCTAGGAGTACTCTAAGGGGGAGTGGATGAGAGTGGTGTGAGGAAATGGTGTTGGGAGGCGCTCTATTTATAGCGGGGCGAGGCGGTAGTGCGGCATGAGCGGTGCTCGCCGGTGACGATGGTACAACGGACTAGGGGCTTGGGCGGTGGACTAGGACGGTGGGTGGTTCCCTAGCGGTCGTCATGGCGGTACGCGTGCAGTGGAATGCGGTCGGGAGATGTGAGTGGCACGGCGCACACGATGTCTCTGCCTACGGCGAACTTTGCGGTTGCCAGCGACTATGGGGCACGGTCGGGGAAATGGGCGTGTCTAGTAGCTTCTTGGGGCGGTGGTGATCATTTAGGTGGGTGGCGAGAGCGAGGCAGGGTCTGGTTGAGCGGGGGACCATGCGTGCTCTGCGTGCGGCGTCGGCATGGCAGACAAGTTCTGGGTGCGGCGGTTCCTGGCTGCTCCTTCTCTGTCCGTGGGCTGGGGCTAGCCTGGAGGTGGAGGTGGACCACGAGCGACACGTTGGGCAAGGTGGGCGAGGCTGGCGGCTGCTGTGGCGCGCTGTCGCCGGTGTGGTGCTCGAGTAGGCTTGGCATTGATGTCCATGACCATTTGGTCGTGGGCACAGTGCTTGGCCGGGCTAGAAAGGGGTAGGGGATGAAGTGGAGAGGGTTTGGTGGCAATGTGGGAGACATGTTTGGCCAAAACACTGCTCACACTAGTGTTTTTGGTTTTGTTTGATCCGTGCCCACCAAGTGTTTGACAAAATGGCCGAAAGAAATCAAATTTGGAATTTTGAAATGAAAATTTGTGGAGTGATTTGTCACATGCTTAAACATATGGGGTTGCTAGGATTTGCCAAATGGAATTCATTTGGATGGTTTTTGAAAAAGGGTGATGTAGATACATACACTAGATTCAATTTTCAATTGTAATTTAAAATTAGAGTTTGAATGTTTTTGGGAGATCACAAAGTGGGCATTGGCACATCACTACTTGTACTAGCAAGGGGTGTAAAGAACCACAATTGTCTCTGTTGGAATTTGAGTGCTAGGAACACCCAAAGTGGGCTAGGTGATTAAAATGGCAAAAGTGACCATTTCCTTATTTAATTCTTTTTGATTTCTTTTTCTTTGGGATTTGCTTGGGGATGATCTAGATGATGTGTAATTCACCTTAGAGTCATTTTACAATGAATGGATCTTTCAATGATGGCAATTCAAAACAACTCCTATTTAAATGCACATACATATGAATGTTTAAAGATTTTTAAAATGGAAAAGTTTTTGTTAACCCTAAATTGGGTAGATTTGATCTTGATTAACATTGATTAAAGATTTGGGATGTTACACCCTCGTATTCAAGGGACATGAGATTTCTAACTTATACTTCGTCAAGCATGTACACCATAGTTTGTTCACTTTAACCTTAACCACTTCAAGATGCTTATGATAGGGGCAATGAGAGCTGAAAGCTATTAAGTACCATAATTTTTGGAAGCTCTTTATGAGACTTGAATCCCTACTTCCTTCTATGAAGGCCCTTCTTCCACTTATATATCGAGTCTCCACCTTCTATCTTTATGCACCTACTTTGAGAGCGTAGTGGCCATTCTTAGTTCTATGTGCATTGTCCCAAGACTTGTTGATTGATGCATACCTTGATATTGCTTGATTTAAACTATTTGTATCTAGTCACTCTTAGAAACTTTGAAGTTGTCCTATGCATTTATATTTGCTACTCTATGAGGGACACGCTGAGTACTATTATGTTATGTTTTCTTTATGTGAAACAAACAAACGTCTTGCAAAGCATTGTTATTCATGAATCTTTTGGTTGTTCCTTTTCATGTTGCATCATAGTTTGTTTGTCTTATTGCTAGAACTTTGTCTTTCATGTTATGATTGAAGTACTATGATCCTAGCTTTGAATGTTTTACAAATACTTTGATCAAGTTTATGATGGTGCATGTCACCTAAAAAATTATTCTTTCTTTTTATCACTTACCTACTCGAGGACGAGCAGGAGTTAAGCTTGGGGATGTTGATATGTTGCAAAAGTTTCCATAATTTTTGATGTTCCATGCTTGGTTTTATCTACTTTCTTATGTTTTGTCCACACTTTGGAGTAGTTTTCATATGATTTCTTGGACTAACCTATTAACAAGAGTCACAGTGCCAGCTGCCTATTTTCTGCTATTTTTGGTTCCAGGAAAGTCAGAAAATGAATATTCTCGGAATTGGACGGGACAAAAGCCAAAGTCAGTTTTTCACCGAGGGACACTAGGAGCCAGAATACGAGACGGAGTGGGGCTGGGGCCCAGCCACACTACCTGGCTACACGGGCTGGGCCTGGCCGCGCCAGGGGGTGGTCTGGCCGCCCAGACACCCCCTCGGTCTCCCTCTTCGCCTATAAGTTGCCTTCTGACCTAAAAACTCAGGGGGGGTCGACATTTTTCCAGAAGGAGTTCCGATCCGCCACCACCACCAGATTCCACGAAACAGCACCAGAAACTCCGTTCTAGCACCCTGCCGGGATGGGGAATGGGAGGAGATCATCGCCATCATCATCACCATCACTCCTCCATCGACCATCCATGTTTCCCCCATCTATGAGTGAGTAATCCCCCACTGTAGGCTATGGGGATGGTAGGGATTGGATGAGATCGTTCATGTAATGGCATCGGATTATTAGGGCATGGTGCCTAGTATCTTCGATTAGTGCTTTTTGACTTTGTTGCGACTTGTTATGCTTAATGCTTGTCACTAGGGCCCGAGTGCCATGATTTCAGATCTGAACATGTTATTGATTCATTATGATAGTATTGTTTTTGGTCTTACCTGCAAGTTGTATACACACGTTGTTGTCCGGAACCAATGGCCCCGAAGTGACAGAAATCGGGATAACCGGAGGGAATGGCTTTGATGTGAGTATTACATGTGTTCATGGAGTGTTAATGCTTTGCTCCGGTGCTCTATTAAAAGGAGCACCTTAATTGCCAGTAGTTCCCATGAGGCCCCGCTGCAAACGGGCTGGCAGGACAAAAGATGTTGTGCAAGTTCTCATTGCGAGCACGTATGACTATATTTGGAACACATGCCTATGATTATCTAGTACTTGGATGCTTTATCTCATTTATCTGCAATTGTCCTATGTTCTGATTGCTATGTGAATTGTCTTGTCCATGCAACGCCCGTCCATCCATCCCTATGCCTACCGCACTCGAATCCTACTGTTTACTGCTATTGTTAGTACTGTCTTTACTTTACTATTGCTGCTACTTTACTATTCCTACTACAAAACTTTTGCTATTGATAAACTGCTGTGAGCAAAATTGTTTCCAGGTGCTGCTGAATTGACAACTCAGTTGTTAAGACTTATAAATATTTTTTGGCTCCCCTTGTGTTGAATCAATAAATTGGGTTTCACTTCCCTCGAAAATACTACGATACACCCCTATACTTGTGGGTCATCAGCCTCATTAACTTCCCTGTGTGTGCAAGTTAACTTCTGCCAAATGCACTTCTTAACTTCTGCGGCCCTTATTACCTTTCCTATAAATGCAAGTTAACTTACAGAGAGGAGGCACCGGTGGTGTGTCTCGCCCGGAGGTAGCTTCAGGAAAGAGGGGACCTGACAACAGGGAGAGGAAGAGGAAGAAGGTAATTAGGTAGGGAGGATGGCGCGGCGGCGCGCGGGCCGTAGGTTGCGCGGGGTGGAGGAGGCGGCGACGCGCGAGGAGGAGGGTGGCTGGCGAGGCGGGGCGAAGGAGGCCTGCAGGGAGGATGGCGTGGCGGCTGAGACGGAGGAGGCCGGTGGCGCGCGGAGAGGAGGTTGGCCTGCAGCGCATGTGGAGGAGGCCTGGAGGGAGGAGGGCGTGACGGTGCGCGGGCCGGTGGGCGCCCGGGCGGAGGAGGCCGGCGACCCGTGGAGAGGAGGTGGCCGGTGGCACGGGGCGGAGGGAGGCCTGCGGCGCGGATCAGAGGAGGTAGGTGGCGCACGGTGTAGGAGGAGGAGGCTTGGCATCGCGGGAGAGGAGGCAGAAGGTAGTTAGGTAGGGGGTTACTGAATAAGCTTATTTAGGAATCTCTTAAGGTTTTTTTAATAGTCATGTCCTATATACATATGTATATATATATGAAATCTTGAAAAAACAGTATAATTTTAAAATACTAGAAATGATGGTGTAATATTACATTTAGAAGCCCATGATCCGATAGATTGGCCGAATGTCATGGCAAAAAAATGCATGTATCACGTATGGTGTCTGGACACCATGGTGCCCCAGTTATTTTACCTATATATATAGCTCCGCTATTCTAGAACCCTTTCTAAACTTCCGTGGAACCCTCTCTGAACTTCACGCGACTAGACAGTGAACTTTCTGGCGGACCACCAGATTCACGTGGGAAGAGAGATAGGGATGGGAGGGGTGGGGGGTCTTTTTGAACTTCCGCGGTGGACGATCTGAACTTCTCTATAGCAGTAAGTGAACTTGCTGGCAGAGCTCCAGATTCACGTGGGAAGAGAGGGGGAGGGTGCAGGGGTTGAGGGGTATTTTTGAACTTCCACGGTTGAAGATCTGAACTTCTCTATAGCAGCAAGTGAACTTCTAGGCGGAGCACCAAATTCACGTGGAAAGAGAGGGGGAGGGTGCGGGGGTTGGGGGATCTTTCGAAACTTCCGCGGTGAAAGATGTGAACTTCTATATAGTAGCAAGTGAACTTCCTGTCGGAGCACCAGATTCACACGTGAAGAGAGGGGTGGGGGGTTTTCTGAACTTCCGCGGTGGAAGATGTGAACTTCCTAGTGGATAGCAAGTGAACTTCCCAGTAGATAACAAGTGAACTTCCTGTCGGAGCACCAAATTCACGTGGGAAAGAGGGAGAGGGCGGGGACGGGGTTGGGGCTTTTTGAACTTCCACAATGAATCTGAGGAGGTCTGGGACGGGGCCGGAGGTGGGGCGGGGCAGCGCCGGAGTTGGGGTGGGGCGACGCCGGAGTTGGGGCAGGGCGGCGCGACCAGATGTGAGGAGAGGCGGCGTGGGCCGGATGTGGGGCGGGGACGGTGCGCCGGAGGTGGGATGGGGCAGCACGCCAGAGGTGGGGTGGGGGCGGCGCGCGGAGAGGCGGGGTGAAGGTTGCACGCGGGGAGGTAGGACGGAAGGTCTTTTATTAGGAAGGGGTTGTAGATTAATCCTGTTATATATATATATATATATATATATATATATATATATATATATATATATATGACGAGACTATTCAAGAACCCTCCTTAAGAGATTCCTATATAAGCTTCTTTAGGAACCCCTACCTAACTACCCTTCCCTCCACATAACCACTTTCTTCCTCATCACATCAAACCCCCCGCCGGCCTCCTCTGCCCCACGCGCCACCGGCCACCCTCCTCCTCGCGCGTCGCCGGCCTCCTCTACTCCGATCGCTGCCGGCCACCCTTCTCCCCGCATGCCTTAGGGCACGTAGAGCAACTCCTGGCGGCGCTGGCCAGAGAGAGGAGGACACGGGCTCCTGGGAGGGGTGGCCGGGGACGGCGCCTGGATGTGGGATCCCGCAGAAGGGCTTCGGCGGCCGGGGAACAAGGGACGACGAGGTCGGGGCAAGCTCGGTCGACGAAGACGCTTCGACGGGAGGGTGGCGGCGGACAGAGAACGAGGGCAACACGTACAGCGGTGTGCGGGCTCCACGGGCAGCAAGAGAGGCGAGCGGCGACGATGGAGATGAGCCAGAAGGCGACGTCGGAGGGGTCACAGTCGGGCGGCGTGCATAGTGCAGAAGGAATTGGTCGAGCGGAGGTTGGTGGGTCGCGAGGATGAGGTCGAGCGGGGCGAGGTGGGCCAAGCGAGTCGGCAGTCCACGAAAAAAAACGGTGCTCCTTCAGAAAGTTAACTAGCATAGAAAGAGAGAGTTAACTTGTACACATGGGGCAGTTAAGAAGTCCGCGGAAGATAACTTGCACATGTAGAAGTTAACATTCATTATTACTGCTACAGACTGGAAGTTAACTAGAAAAGAAAAAGAAGTTAACTCATGTTTGCGTGAAAGTTAACAAGGAGTTCCTGGTGTTAGTGTGAAAGAAAACATGTGCTCCGTCAGAAAGTTAACTAGCATAGAAAAAGGAGTTAACTTGTACACACGGAACAATTAAGAAGTTCACAGAAGTTAATTTGCACGTGTGAATACTGCTACAGACTGGAAGTTAAATTAAAAAGAAAAAGAAGTTAACTCGTATTTATGTGAAAGTTAACAAGGGGGTCCTGGTGTTCGTGTGAAAGAAAACATGTGCTCCGTCAGGAAGTTAACTAGCATAGAAAGTGAGATTTAACTTGTATACACGGGGGAGTTAAGAAGTTCGCGGAAGTTAACATTTATTATTACTGCTACAGACTGGAAGTTAACTTTAAAAGAAAACAAAGTTAACTCATGTTTTCATGGAAGGGGTTCCTGCTGTTCGCGTGAAAGGAAACAGGGGTTCTGAATACTTATTCAGGAACCGTTCTTGAATAACTGACCTGTATATATAGAAACACTATTCAATATGCATGATGTAGAATAGTTATTTTACACCCTATATATATATTTATGTTCCCACGTTCAAAAATTTATGTGTTGTATACTAATAATTATGTTAATATTCATCAGAAGCGCAAAATTTATGAGTCAATTTAGTGTAAAAACATAAAAAATATGTATTTTGCGTCGTATTTTTATACAGCATGTAAATAATTTTTTTTACCACATGTCGAAATTTTCCTATGATCTTTTTGACTTTCGAGATAAAAGAAAATTTACGTGACGTAAAAATTATGTACAGTTTATAGTTTAAAAGATAGAGGGTGACGGATCGTACTATTCTAAAACCGGTGCACGGGATAATGTTAGGTAGACCACCTTCCCTTCCCTTCCTGACTCGGCCTTATCCTAACAGAACACACGCCTCATCTTCCCACGACCTCCACCCTCACGATGCTCCCCGTCGACGCGCTCGCCGTGTGTGTGTGGGGCTCCGCCAGCCGAGGCCACCACGCTTCCTCCCTCCTGCGACCTGAGAGGCCCAGAGCATCGTCACTCCGGCGGCCGGCGCGGGCCCCGTACACCTCCCATCCGATGGTCCGTTGTCCTAGAGCTCCCACCGCCGCCTGTATTTTTACCGGCCAGGACCGGAAGCTGCCTCATTCCTCCCTGTGCTGCAGCTCTGCAGGCTCGCAAGCCAAGCCCCGGCGTTCCTCCGATGTCACCGGCGCCCATGTGCCGTGCGGAGAGCTCGCCGTCACCTCTGACCAAATTCCGGCGACGCGGCCCAAACTGCAGGTCGCCACCGCCATGGATCCAAGCTCAGGCGTGGCCATAGTTCGCGCGCTTATACTCTGCCGCCTCGCTCCAGCTGGCAGACGCCACCATGGTTCCTAGCTCAGGCGCGGCCACACCTGCTGGTCTTTCTTTTGCTCCTGCTAATCTGATATTTTTCCAGCGGCGCTGCAGCGTCAAGCAGGCTCGCTAGATTTGCTTGTGAATATAGCAGGCCGTCCCCGTCTCGCCTCTGGTTGATTCTAAAGAGGTACCTAGTTATGGTTCCCAGGTCAGCTAGCTCTCTGTCTTCCATTTCCTCCTACTCACTGATTGAAGCTTGCAAGTTACAGTATAAGATTTTATCTTAGTTTGCTACACCGTCAGACTGTAGGACACGTTATATACTCAGAAAATAAGTGCAAGTTACAGTATAAGATTCGAATGTATCTATATAAGTTTTAGTGTATAGATACATTTTAATCTAGACAGACTTAAGTCATTTATTTCTAGACAGCGAGAGTACAACAATCCACTTGCTAAATGAAATTCGGTGATTTGGATTTGTCTAAATTCAAATGTATCTATATAAGTTTTAGTGTATAGATATATTTTAATCTAGACAAACTTAAGTCATTTAGTCATTTATTTCTAGACAGCGAGTACAACAATCCACTTGCTAAAAGAAATTTGCTTCCCACAAGTTTAGTTTAAAAATGTTCGTGCTAGAAATTAAACAATTACTACAATTGATTGAAGTAAGCAACACACGCACATCTAGGTTGTCCATAACAAACACGTTGAGACTTGGACATAATGGATGGATAAATTAAGAAACTAAACAATATAATAGGTTGAAGCAAGCCGTACACTAGCCATGGAACCCTATTTATTTTGACTAACCAAATGTGTCTAGATCACTAAATAATGGTCAGGCGGCGCGGCGCAAATATCAAAAGAAGGCAGTACAGGTATTTAAAAAATTCCATTAGTAAGTGAAAATGGCAGTACACAGAGCATGTCATTTAAACATTTTTCAAAAATTCCCTTAGTACGCATGTTTAAAAGAATCCTACCGCGTCAACACCGAGAAGCATCGGTACCCTAATACCATGGCTATCGCGTATACGTAAACTAAGACTACCGAGTCTATAAATAAGAGAAAGTGCAGAATAAAACATGAAAGAAGCACAGAGGAGGTTAACAGGCAGTACCTGTGTATCACAGAGCGGAGTTCAAATATAAAACAGAGAAAGTGCAAACTACAACAAGTGGGAAGCACAAACGAGTTTAACAGGCAGTACAGGTACCCGATATAGGGAAGTTCACATATAAAACTAGATATTGAGGGATACAAATGGTCTACCATGCAGCGCCGACGCTAAAACGTCGACAGATACCATGTGAGATATTAAATCAAAGTCTTGTTTGCATAACAATATATAAGTTGGGGGTGTTAGCACCGCCCATCCCAACCCTAAATCGTGTGTGCATGCTCAACACAACACTATGGGCCAGCGCCTGGGCTTCATCATCGACAAGTCGCTGACGCACCGTACGGGCGACGAAACCTCAAAGGGCGTTAGGTACGGAGACTGCGTCGCTCGTCGACAGTGACGAAGCATCGGTACCCTAACACCTAAGGCTACCGTGTCTATGTAAACTTAGACTACGGAGTCCATAAAAAGAAGGCAATGCATACTACAATAGAGGAGAAACACAGAGGAAGTTAACAGGAAGTACAAATAGCTCATAGAGGGAAGTTCAACTTTAAAATAGAGAAAGTACAGACTACTGTTGGAAATATGCCCTAGAGACAAATAGTAGTAAGGACTATTATCATATTTCATATATATGATTAAGTTTTATATCATGCTATAACTGTATTGAGTGGAAACATCAATACACGTGTGATATACAAACAACCAGGGGTTTCCAGTGAAACTCTAGTCACTAGTTCATTGGTCAAGGGATGACCATGTTTCTTGATCATGTGGCATTTATGCCAGTTGGAAATGAGGCCATCTCATTCGGAGAATGAGATGATGAACCAATACCCAACCTAAACATCGTGACCCGATCATGTCACGAAGTTCAAGTTACGATGATTAGAAATGGATCCTCGTAGACTATTCCTTAGACCGTGAGGCTATATCAATCACTGTCTCCCGAGAGTGCTTAGATAGCATCAAACGCCATCTGGTAAAACGGTGGTTATAAAGGTGTGTTCAGGTATTCAGAGGAAACCGTAGAGGCAATATATATCAAGACCGGGATTTGTCCGTCCATGTGACGGAAAGATACTCAAGGGTCCACTCGGAGGGAAATATTGATTTAATCATTTATTTGTTCGTCCATGTTAAATATTGATTTAATCATTTATTCATAATTATTTAATAAAGAGAAAATCAATTAAAGGTCAAAAAGGCTTAATGGGCCAATTTCCGGAGGGAGAAGGCCCATTAGGGAAAGCAGAGAGGGAGAAGGGGCAAGGGGGCTGGCCGGCTGGGCCTATCCCCCGCGTGGGGCCCACTAGGGGCTGGCCGGCGGCCTCCCCTCCCCCTCCCCTCCTTTAGGCCGACCCCTGGACTTGAGGGGCTCCCGTATATATACTACGGTATTTGGCCTAGAAAAATACACCAATAATCAATAAAGGTCTCCCCACTTTTGGGAGGACCTCCAGATATTTTCTCTCTCCCCCTCTCTCTCGTGACCGTGGTCCCAAGTCTGGACTGCGCGAGCGAGAGACATCTTCACCGCAAAGTGTCGTCGCGCTGCGGGATTCGGATCCAGGAGCTCTACTTCCGCAACTGCTGCTGGATCGGGGAAGCGGGAGTCATCGTCAGGCATCGGGTGTGTGTAACTCCCCGCGAGGTGTCGCACTTGAGGCACTCAAGTCGTTGGAGTCAGAAGGAGCACAAGGACTTCATCACGACCTTGAGGTTGGCTTCGGCCCGTCTACATCAACCACGCTCTCCTGAATGTTGACAATGCTTTTCGGTCTTCGAGGGTAAGTTCGTGAAAAGCTCCTCCCGTTACTGTATTACTAATAGATAGGTCCTGGCAGCTTCAGGGGTTCAGGGGCGTAGAGTAAAATTTATTGTTTTTATGCGCGGAACCCCTACAGTGGTATCAGAGCTAGATCTATGCTTAGTAATGCTAGTACGGGTAAAACACACGAGATGTAGCGTGTGGGCGTTGATCTTTTAGTTGTTACCCTCCCACGTGTACTTGTGTATACCACAGTAATGCTTGATGAATCAGCCCCCAACCGACTTTACGCGTTCATTCACGAGACTAGTCCACGCTTGACATATGGCTTGTACCGTATAAAGTGGCTTAGGGGGGGTGTCTGTCTCTCTCGCATTAGTTGGTATACCATTTGCAACGGAGGGCCCCGAAAGGGGTGTAGTAGAGACAACTACTTGATCAGTGTTGTGCTAAAAGTTCGTAGGTAAGAACGGTTCTTGTACGAAAGCCCATTCAGCCACGTAAAACATGCAAAGATAAAATAGAGGCGTCTAACTTTGTTTTGCAGGGGGCGGTGCTTTGTGATATGGTTGTGGCAAAGGTAAAGTAATTACCTTTTGTTGCATAGTAGTAGATAGTCACGGTAATGACAAACTACCACGCCGGAATGACACTGGTACCCTGGTGTCTACGGCGTCGGAACCCTGGCGCCGAAACCCGGTGACGGCGGATGGAGATCACGACGTGAAGGACCATATCACATAGCATTTACATTCAATGTTATTGTTTGTATGTCTTATTGTGTGCTAGTATTAGATACTCGACGGTAGCCTAATAAGATGATCCCTGTTAAAATAACCAACGATTGTGTTCCCCCTTAGTGTGCACCACCAAGAAAGTTCTTCGGTATGAGGCGATCCAGGGTGACAGGCTTGGGTGTCATACATATCTACGTTCGCATACAATGGGTGTAAGCCATGTTGCACAGCGAATACACTAAGGTTGAGTTAGCGAGCCTAGCATGCTAGAGAAGCGTGGTCTCAGAACACGGATGGTCGAAAGCACGAGTCGCATGAATGATGTGACCGACGTTTAGCGTCCACCCTTGAACCCACATTGATGGCCGTGATGATCGGGGGAGATGTGGCTGATAGGGGTCGTGTTATCACTAGGAACCCTCATTGGGGATAGGTGTTTCTGAGTGGAGTTATTATTAACTCATTTAATTATAAACTTAGTCTAAATTCCTTTTGCAATTATAAATGTAGAAAATGGTTCTTCCCGAGATTACCTTTCCTATAGACGATTGGTTAAAAGGAGAAAAGCTCAAGTTAGATGGATCCAACTTTTCTGCATGGGTCATACGCCTGTTTGATCTTCTTGGGGAAAATGATGTAGCTGACTACATGACATGCGAGATGTATCTAGAGCCACCATATTTTCATGAGACCTAGGAGCAGCGGGATCTGCGTTATCGTCGTCGTGTGATGGCCACATTCATATCAGTGACCATGCGCCTTGGAATGGAGGATGGGTTATGGCCAATGGTGGGGAGTCTCAAGCCCCAGATGGTCATGACACATTTGAGAGCACATTTCGTGGAACAAGTGCGCATGTGGAAGTATGAGCTGATGGGGGACTTCCTCTCCATGAAGATGGAGGAGGGCTCCTCACTGGATGAGCACTTATTATGCCTCTACGATGCGTACATGAGTCTGGCATACTACCTGGACAACTGGTTCTCAAGCTCATTTGCGATGGGAGTTGTGCTACAGTCGCTTCCTCCAAGCTTCCAAGCACAAGTCAGGGTCTGTATTATGAGAGGCGACACGGAAACATTGGATTTCCTTGAGTTCATATAACATTTTAGAAATGTGGTAGATGAACCCAACGTCGCTGGAGTCGTCGACGACAAAGGTATATATTTGATATATAGTTTTATAAATGTTATAATCTTGCAAACACATTGCAGTGTTAAGTATATCTGATACTTGTTCTGTTTTAATGAAAACAGGTCCTTCTGCATGAGAGGTGCTTGCTGGAGAGGAGGTGACATTGCGTGTTGATGGCAAGCATGATGATGATGGCCGACGACACTCTCCCTCGACATTTATCATTTAGTTTGTGTTTTAGGATGATTAATGTAATCGAGAGATTTGAATTTCTTTAGTTTGTCTCACACTTCGTGAGACGGTTATTCATATCAGTTTGTAACAAATAGTTGTTATACTTTTATGAATGATTTCTATTCGTGTTCATATCTTGTTTGATTATGTGTGAATTATCCTTGTTGTTTGAAACTAATTGATAATGTATGAACATTTGTAAAACATTAAAATGCATTGTTTAAAAAATACCCAACTTAATGATATTTTCATTAATAAATGAAACCATTGTTTAAATTCAAAGTTATGCGATAATATGTGAAAGTCATTCGATTTCTTCTCACATATAAATCATACCTAAGTTCGGCAAAATAACTTGAACACCGTGTATTACTTGAATACAAAGTGTTTAAAGAATTGTTAAAAGTAAATACATATTTGATGTATTGTGTTTTAACGAAAATGATAATTATCATTAAATGAGTGTTTAAATGTGTAAAGTAGTTTACCAAAGGAAACATGAATATGAAACTATTTGATTTGATCAAAATGTTTCATCAACAAAGGGTATAAATATAAAAGAGAATGAAATTGCTATGATTTAATCAATAGTAATGAAATTCAACTTTATAAGAATGGCATAAAAGAAATTGTGGAATGCAAAGTGTTTTGAAACGTTAAAATGCGAAGCATCACAATGAGATATTAGATATCAAAGGGGGTTAAATAGAAGGCACCAAATAAATCGTTGTAGTGTATAGGTAGAGACCATTAGTTAGAAATAGTTAGCACTCAATTAGAATTGGTAAACCATTTGAATTCGTGAAAGTTTTGGGGTTATTCGATATAAACAAAACAATAGCGAATAAGTCCTTTGGAGTATTCATTGGAAACTTTGAATACGAAACCCATAGCTCAAACCAAAAGGAAAGCAAGATTCGTATTGCTTGGATTTTGGTGCATTCTTGAGAAAGCTCACTTCTAGTGATGTTTCTCAAATATGGAGCAAATGGAAATTAGTGTAAAACACGATGAAGATTCAAAACCCTGCATCAGAGTGTTGAGAAGCGCAACGGACATCGTTCCTGAATGATTCTCTTCACGGAAGGAAAGAATCAATGATTTTGATCATTGTGCTTTTCCCTCCACTGTTGTTTTTCACTACATGAAGTAGGATTCAAAATGTAAATCCATATCTTGTATGGAAACATTTGCAAATCGCTTGTCATGATTTTTAGAATATGACATACCTACGGACTACAAAGGAAATAATGGTAAACTAAATTATGAGAAATCCTAGAAGCAAAATTCCCTTGAGATTAGAAAGCAATTCGTTGCTGAATCTCACAAGTAAAAGGGGTTTACTTGAATTTTCCCAAATGACTGCAAAGCCATAGTGGAAAAAGGGGTGAATGAAAAAAGCACAATTTGTCAAGTATTGGATGAATTCGAATGAATTTGATTCAAGTGTGCTAAATGTCTAGTGGATTTAAAACTAGTAAAAGTACTAGTATCTCATAGTAAATCTCCAAGTTTGATATTTGATCAAAGGATTTTGAAGGTGTTCAAAGTAGTAAGGAGATATGCAATTTGCATAAAATTGAGTGGGAGCTATGAAAGTCTTCCTGAAACAATATGTGATTGACATATTATTAAGTGGGAGCGACATAAGTCTCAAATTCAAATATGTAGGAACATATTTTGAGTGGGAGCTTATAGGAGTAATTCTTAAATATGTTAAGAATGAAAGCACAAATACTTATAAATAATGATTTATAAGATGTAGAAGTTGATAATAGGTGTATTATGATATTATGTAGTATTCCTTAAGTGATTCTGAAAAGGGTTTCGGAATAGAAGATAATTAAGGAACTGGTCCTTAATAACTCAAATTAGGAATAATATTGAGTTTAGCATCAATGGTTGAAAGAAAGAAAAGGATGATCGTCATCTACTATGTTAAGACATAGGTTCTATCTTAGTAAACCATGATGACAACTTAACATAATATGTGATCCAATAAGGAACGTTTGAAAGTGATTAAGTTCGAATCACAGAACGTTGAGCTAAGTTTGTCCGCAGTGTCTAGTAGAGAACTGTGGACATATTTTCCAAATCCATAAAGGATGACATATCTTAAAGCATAAAGAGTTATGTTATAAGGGAATATGTTGGAAACTCATGTAGATACCAATCAAAAGTCAAGTAGGAAGCGAGGTGAACAAAACATCGAAAGTTGCACAGAGTGCACTAGTGTTTCGATGAATACATTTATAATAATAGATAAGGGTACCATCTAAAGTGTTGTATAATGCTATGGCGGGGCTAATTCGCTTTTAACATAGAATGATGTGTCCCACCATAGCATTATACACTTTGGCTATTCCTAGTACTCAAAACTTAACAGAAACATTTGTGGATATTTACACCCCTTGCTAGTACACACAATGAGGTACCAAGGCCCACTTTGTGATCTGCTAAAAACATTCAAATACTAATTTTAAATGACAGTTCAAAATTGAATCTATTTCATATGGGAAGATCCCACTATTTCAAAAACCACTCAAACAAGCTCAATTTTCAAAACCCAAGCACCCACAAAGTCTCAAGCTTATGCCTAGCACACCCACCAAAAATCTTTTCAAAATCAAAAAGAATTTTCTTGTGGCCATTTCATCAAACACTTGGCAGGCAGAATTCAAGCAAAACCAAATTCACTATTTTAAATAGTGTTCTGGCCAAACTTGTCCCCCATTTGACCCCCATTTTCTCCCATTGTGTCCTAATGATCTAACCAGGACCTAACTACCCCATCCCCTACCCCCTAGCAGCATGGCCATGCCAAGCTGAGCCCCAACTCGCTGGCCGACCATGCCATCACCCCAACAGACCACCTCCCCCTCTCCCTCCATGTCTAGCAGCTAGCCAGCACCTCACCGCCGCTCACTGTCCCCTCCCCGAGCCAGGCTCAGCCGTGGACCACCGAGAAATCCCCGCACCTAGTGCCACCGCGCCATGCCGAGCACGCGCCAGAGCGCCGCCCCCGACACGCGTGCACAAACCGCCGCTCGACCGTAGCCTGCGCCCACCGCGTTGCCATGACCTAGGGAGCACGCCGGACACCCCCGTTCGCCGCTCAACGCCTCACAGCCACCGCTCGCCGTCGAAGCCACCGCCGCTGCCGCTTAGAGCGCCAGCTCAGCCCGACCGCATACCACCGGCCCTAAGCCCGCATTCACTTCCTAGAGCACCGCCAGGAGACCAGGCGTCGATCGCCACCCTCATCCATGCCGCTAGCAGCCCATAGCCATGTCGCCACCATCGCCTGCCCATCCCTCTCGGTCTCGCCGTCGAGCCTATAAAAGGAGGGCACCCCCAGCCGTTTGCAGCACACCACTCCACTCCCCTCACCTCACTGATCGTCCCACACCTCTAGCCGGAGCACAGGGAGCAACAGCTCGCTAGAATTGCACCAGAGCAGGCCACCTCTGGAGGAGAAGGGCGCCGCTAATTGCAACCACCCCCGGAGCTGCCTCGACCGTCCTTGAGCTTGCCCTCGACCACCAGTCCGTTTGCCCGCCTCGCCGTCGTCGCTAGAGCCCTTGTCAACACCTGGATTTTTAATCCCAGATGCCCGTTATGCCATACCTCGCAATCCCAGGATTATCATTTTTGCGAGACATAACGGATTGGATATCATAGTACATCATCCATTACGAACCATACATAAGGTCTTACACAAATAAGTATCTCATGATCCAGTCTTAATGCAACAAGCAGCGGAAATAAAAGATAAGCATAGCGGTGGGGTCCATCTTCAGGGGCACAGACAATGCTGACGAAGGCAGATAGTCCTAGTTATCATAGCCGTCCTGTTGGCCATCATCTTGATAGTCTTCTTCATAGTCTGGCCATGATAATAGCCAGGGACAAAAGCCATGAGTACTCTTTAAGTACTCGCAAACTACCACTAACAAGTACTATAATTCCAAGATAAAGTGCTAACTCTAAGTATAACTATAAAGTTAAATTTGAAAACCTAAGCTGAGTTCAGAAGCCAAGAAAGAGAAAATAAAGTTCTAGCACTTAGGTGGGAAGCTAATGTCATAAACACAACCCTGTTGTGGTCAAGTCAAGATTCATCATTATATCAAGTTATTTGGAAAACATCTGACAACGAAACAGTATGGCCATTCCAATTGTCCATAACCGCGGACGTGGCTATTCGAATAGTTTGACACTCTGCAGAGGTGGTACACTTTCACCACAAGATTCGATACATCTGTCAGGGATAACCCTGAATCATCATACTTAGTATCCAGATAATCAAACATAACATTCCCTTTACACACCCTAGTATAAGCACCTCTCCTATGAGCATGGCCTCCCAACCATGACCATCAGTCATCTTGGGAACTAATACTAATGCATATAAATTTCCATAGGTGGACAACATTGAGCGGTAGCCTCAGCTCAGACCTCTCCCATGAGGGAACTAATACTAATGCATATAAATATCCAGCTAAGCCTTACCCAATTCAGGTAGTGTGGTTGTATAGTAAATTTGGAATGGTATCGCATCCGAATCCAACCATCAGTTTTATAAAAGGGTTAAGGCTCATGCCTCAACATTTTCATCATCATCAACCATTTGTGTTTCTCAGCACATGTCAAAACATCTCAATAGAATGACTTATCATTTCAAGGTTTTCATAACTCATTTTCACCAAGTGTTCCCATCTAAAGTGACTAAAGTTTTTTGATCTACTCTAAACTACTAAGTTAAGAGTGTTCACTAAGGTGGGAAAGATGGGTTCAATCTCATGCCATAGAATGACATCTAAAGGGGTTCTAATTAGGTCAAGTTTTATACTTTTTATGCTACCTTCCAAACAAGTAAAGAACTTTGTGGAACTAAGGGAGTAAAACTTGTAAATAAGACTTGGGGTAGTACTAGTCAAAGAGGTGTGATCAAAGCATGCTTAAGGCATCTTTGCTAAACCATCTAGTTTGGTCCTAACTTGTTAAGCAGTAAACTTGCAAGTGTTAGCTTGCACTGTTAATGGTGGCTTGCCTTGGTTGGTGCAGTAGTTGAAGTTTTCTTCTTCTTCTTCTTCTTCTTCTTCTTCTTCTTGGTAGAACTCCTCCTCCTCGAAAGCTTGGTCGATACTATCTTCTATAAATACATACGAAGCACACAATCACCAAACAATACTTAACTAGGCTAAGTAGCATTCTAAGACACACATTTGATGATCTATTATCATCACAAGCATCACAAGTTTAATTCAATAGTTTCATATTTTCTATTTTAGAAAAGTAATTTCTACTCATTGAAAAATTAACTAAGATTTAATATTCACCACTTAAAATATGGGATCATGTTGACACATGTCATCAACACATATCCTCACATGTGGGAATGAGAATTAAAGGTTGGATCAATATTACTTTGGTTTAAGTTCATTATTTAATGATTTAAAGTGACTAGAAATGTCTATATAGCATTATTTTGGTACTAGTCCAAAGTCACTGCATGTAAACCATAATATTATTATATAGTTAGATAGATATGATGAAATGTGATTTTTGAGAGTTGGAATCAACTCAAAGTCTAACTTGGTTGATTTTATAAAAATGTTGTAAGTTGCAAAAGCTTTTGTTTTGTTATTTTTATTAGGAGAGATCTATAACTCTAATTGAATTAAATCCAACGGGCTTGGATAGATCATCTTACTACCTTTCAGGCAAAATTAGTTTCATGCAATTTGGATTTGTGAAACTCCCAGAATTAAATTTTAAACTAGTGGACAGAAACTAGATTTAACTAAAAAGAAAAATCCAGATTTGAATGGGTGGGCTAGCGCGGGAAAGAACTTGGGCCGGCCCAGTGGCGCTCCGTAGCGCGGGGCTCAGCTGAAAGGGGGGTCTCGCTTGTCAGTGGGTCTTAACACGCGAAACGGTACGCGCGCTGTGGGCCATAGGATTAGAAGGGAGATCTACGGCTGAGGGTCGTCGTCGACGACGAACAGGTCGCCGGTGAGCTCGAACCCTAGCGGCTCGGTGGGGGTCTGCTGGGGACGTACCAGGGCTCCAGCAACGACGGCGAGGCGGGCAAACGAACTGGAAGATGACGGCGAAGCGAGGCGCGGTTGCGGCGGAGCTTGGGGTGCCCTAAATCGCAGGCGCCCTTCTCCTCCAGAGGCGGCTGCTCCGGCGCCAATTCCGGCGAGCTGCTGCTCCCCTTGCTCCGGCTAGAGGTGGGTGAGGTTCAGTGAGGTGAGGGGAGTGGAGTGGAGTGGTGTGGAGAGAAGAGGCTGGGGAGGCCTCCTTTTATAGGCCCGACGGTGAGACCGAAGGGTATGGGCGGGCGACTCCGGCGACACGGCTACGGGCGGCTAGCGGCATGGCTGAGTGTGGTGATCGACAGGCGGTCCCCTAGCGGTGCTCTAGGAAGTGAATACGGCCGTAGGGGCGGTGGTATGCGGTCTGGGCGAGGTGGCGCTCTGAGCGGCAGAGGCGGCGGTGTGCACGGCGAGCGGTGGTTGTGAGGCTTTGGGCGGCCGGCGGGGGTGTCTGGGGTGTTCCCCAGGTCGTGGCGGAGCGGTGGGCGCGGGCTGTGGCCAAGGGGCGGTCTGTGCGAGCGGGGACAGAGCGTGCTCTGGGGGCGGCGTCGGCATGGTCGACTAGTTCCAGGCGCGGTGGTTTCTGGCCGTTCCTGTCTCTCGCTCTAGCCTGGGGCTTGTTGGACGGTGGCAGTGGACCATTGGCGACTTGCTAGACATGGCGAGAGAGGCTGGAGCGGTCTGCTGCTGCGAGTGCATGGTCGGCCGGCGAGAGGTGGCTCGGCATGGCAATGCAGTGCAGCTAGGTGGTAGGGGATGTGCTGGTGTGGGTCTGGTTGGGCTTGAGGGAGACAAAGATGATCAAAGCACATTAATTTGCTTGACAAGATCAACCCAAAACAGTAATAGTTAGGCCACTTTGATGTTGCCCACAAAGTGTTTGATGAAATGGCCGAAAGAGAAAAACTTTTGAATTTTGAGTTCAAAATTTTTGAGTGATCTCCACTGGTGCTAGGTAGTCTCTGGTTGCAAGGGTTTTGGAAGTGGAGCTTAAAAAGGTGGTTTTTGGAATAGGGGTGATCTATGCATATGCATTGGATTCAATTTTCAAATGCCATTTAAAATAAGTAAAAGAATGTTTTTAGCAGATCAAAAAGTGGGCCTTGGTACCTCATTATGTGTACTAGAAAGGGGTACAAAGATCATGAATTGTTTCTGTTAAGAAATGAGTGCTAGGAACACTCAAAGTAATGTAGTGGATTAAAATAGCCAAAATGACCATTCCTCCTTTTTAATTCTTTTTGATTTGATTTTCTTTAGGAAAAGTTTGGGAATGATGTAGATGATGTTTAAATCACCTAAGAAATAGTTTAGAAGCAAAGGATCACACAATCATGGCAATTCAAAACAACTCCTATTTTAAATGCACACATATATGAATGCTTTCATTTTAAATTTGCAAAAGTTTTTGTTAACCCCAAATTTGATGATTTAGATCTTGATAAGCTTGGATTGTAGTTTTGGGATGTTACAAATCTTCCCCCTTAAACAAAATCTCGTCCCGAGATTTACAAAGAAAACTAGGAACTAAAGAGATCTGGGAACTCTATCCGAATGTAATCTTCACGCTCCCAAGTAGCTTCCTCCTCGGTATGGTTGCTCCACTGAATCTTGAGAAACTTGATACTCCTGGTCCTGGTGGTTCTGTAGGCTTCTTCTAAGATACGAATGGGTACTTCCCGATAGGTCAGGTCATTGTTGATTTCTACAGCTCTGTGATCGATATTCTTGAAAACTTCAGTCTTCTCTAGCACTTCCAGACATTTGCGAAGTAGCGAGATATGGAACACATTGTGGATGGCCGACATCTCTTCAGGCAGTTCCAGCTAATACGATACTTCTCCTTGACGGTTCAGAATCTTGAAAGGTCCGATATATCTGGTGGCTAACTTTCCCTTCAGACTAAAGCGTTGAGTTCCTTTCAATGGTGAAACCTTGATATATACAAAATCTCTGACATTGAAAGTCAGGTCTCTTCTTCTCTTGTCAGCATAACTCTTCTGTCTGGATTGGGTGGTCTTGAGGTGCTCACGGACTTTGTGAACTTTCTCTTCTGCTTCTCGGAGAACGTCGGGTCCGAAGATCTGACTCTCTCCTACTTATGACCAATTCAAACGGGTACGACACTTTCTTCCATATAGGAATTCAAATGGTGCCATCTGCAAACTAGCTTGATAACTGTTGTGATATGAGAATTCTGCGAAAGGCAGACAGTCTTCCCATTTTGATCCATATTCCAACACACAAGCTCTAAGCATATCCTCTAGGATCTGGTTGACTCTCTCAGTCTGTCCATCAGTTTGCGGATGATACGCGGTGCTGAAGTTCAACCTGGTTCCTAATCCTTCTTGGACTTTCTGCCAAAATCTCGAGGTAAACTGAGTTCCTCGATCTAATACTATGGTCTTGGGGGTTCCATGCAGACTAAAAATCCTAGCAATGTACAGCTCTGCTAACTTTGCACTTTGGTAAGTTGTCTTGACAGGTATAAAGTGGGATACCCTGGACAGTCTATCAACTATGACCCAGATTGAGTCATTTCCCCTACTAGAAGTAGGTAAACCGGCGATAAAGTCCATTCCTGCGGAATCCCATTTCCATTCCGGAATCTGCAATGGTTGCAACAGTCTTGCAGGTCTCTGATGCTCTGCCTTGACTCTTTGACAGATGTCACATTTGGCGATGTAGCTTCCGATCTCTCTCTTCATCCTGTGCCACCAAAATTGTTCTTTCAAATCCTGATACATCTTTGTTCCTCCGGGATGGATAGAATAAAGAGTATCATGAGCTTCCTTCATGATAACTTCCTTCAGCTCCGAATCTGCTGGAACACAGATACGTCCTTTGTACCACATTACTCCTTCTTCGTCTTCAGTGAATCCATGTACCTTTCATATACCAATACGACGTTTGATTCCGTCGATACTTTCATTTCCCTTCTGGGCTTCCTTGATTTGGCTGATCAAAGTGGGTTGAAGTTCAATGCTAGCTAGGAATCCTTTGCTAACTAATTCAGTCCTGAACTGCTCCAACTCTTCATACAAACTTGGTTGCTTCTCCTTGATCATGGTGTTAAGCCTACACGGCAATCTGCTAAGAGCATCTGCTACCACATTGGCTTTGCCGGGGTGATAGTGAATGTCAAGGTCGTAATCCTTGATTAACTCAATCCATCTCCTTTGCCTCATATTCAGCTCCTTGTGAGTGAAGATGTATATTAAGCTCTTGTGATCTGAGTAAATCTCACAGCGATTACCCATCAGATAATGACGCCATGTCTTCAATGCTAGAACCACAACTGCTAGCTCAAGATCATGGGTCGGATAGTTCTGCTCATGCTGCTTCAGTTGTTGAGACAGATAAGCGATGACTTTGCCTTCTTGCATCAATACACATCCTAGACCAATCTTGGATGCGTCACAATACACATCAAATGGCTTCTTGATATCAGGCATGACTAAAATTGGGGCGGATATCAATCTCTTCTTCAGCTCCTGGAAACTGGCTTCACACTTGTCGGTCCATTCAAACTTCTTGTCCTTCTTCAACAATTGGGTCACTGGTCGGGCTATGCTCGATAATTCTTTTACGAACTTGCGGTAATATCCCGCTAATCCGAGAAATGCACGGACTTGGGTTTGAGTGGTTGGGGCTTCCCATTCTTCGACATTTTGATCTTGGCGGGATCCACAGAGACTCCTCCGGCAGACACAATATGTCCTAGGAATCCTACTTCTTTCAACCAAAACTCACACTTGCTAAACTTGGCATATAACTGATGCTCTCTCAGGGTTTCTAGGATAACTCTCAGATGTTGCTCATGCTCTTCTTCCGACTTGGAGTAGATAAGGATGTCGTCGATAAACACAACTACAAACTTATCTAGGAAATTCATAAATATCTTATTCATGAGATTCATGAAATAAGCAGGGGCATTGGTTAATCCAAAAGACATAACCGTATACTTGTATAAACCATAGCGAGTAGTAAAGGCGGTCTTTGGAATATCCGTTGCACGAATCTTAAGTTGGTGATAACCAGTCCTAAGATCAATCTTTGAGAATACCTGGGCTCTAGTCAATTGATCAAATAGATCCTCTATATTTGGCAAGGGGTACTTGTTCTTGATGGTGACATCATTCAACTTCATGTAATCTGTGCATAGCCGGTTGCCTCCATCTTTCTTGTCGACGAATAACACTGGTGATCTCCATGGCGATGCACTTGGTTGAATCAAGCCTTTGGCTAGCATAGCATCTAACTTCTTCTTCAGTTCCACTAACTCTGAGGGGTTCATGCTATAGGGTCTCTGGGCTATAGGTCCGGTTCCGGGGATTAGTTCAATAATGAACTCAATATCCCTATCCGGGGGCATACCTGGCAATTCATCTGGGAATACGTCAGGGTATTCACAGACTACTCTGACTTGGTCTATGGTGGGCAAGGCTACACTCTGGTTGCACTTGAATTGACGGGGTAAGGTTTCAGAGATATGCTCTACTGTTACTCCAGAACTACTGGTCATGGTGATGGCTTTCTTAGCACAGTCTATCAATCCTTTATGCCTTGACATCTAGTCCATACCTAGTACTACTTCCAATCCTTTGGTTCCAAGTACAATTAGGTTGGCATAAAAATCTATCCCATGTATTCTAATAGGTACAGCTTTGCAAATTTTTCTAGCTTTGGTTGTTGAACCGGGGATTTGAGCTATCATGACATGCTTCAGGTTGGTTGGATGAATCTTACTAGTGCATGCAAATTCTTCGGTGACGAATGAATGCGATGCTCCCGAATCAAACAATACTCTTGCTAAAACTGAGTTGACAAAAAACATACCCAACACTACAGCTAGCGCTTCCTTTGCTTCTTCTGCATTCATGTGGAAGAGACGGCCATTGCGGTTGTGGGGGTTCCCTGAGGCAAATCTCTTTCCTGGTTGAACACGACACTGCTACTGAGCTAGGGCATTCACATTGGTATTGGCTGCAGTCTTCTTGGGACACTCATTGGAGTAGTGACCCTTCACTCCACACTTGAAACAAGTGATCTGGGACTTGTCCTTAACTGCGATAGGTACAGCATTGCTGCCAGTTCTGGGTGCAGTGTTGTTGTTGTTATTGGGGTTCTTGGGAGGTGCACGGTGAAATTGTTGGCATTGCCGGGGTTGTGATTGTATCCTCCGGACTTCACATTGCCTCCGCTATGGTTGGGGTAGCTTGGGCAAGATGTTGGGGGTCGGTTGTTCCTTGGTGCATATCCTGGTGAAGGGTTGGGACGGTACTTCTGGTGACTGTTGGATCCAGACTGCTGCATCATACGACTCTTGCGGTTGTCGTTTGCCTGGTTAATCTTCCCTTCCATCTGGATGGCAGAGTCGACTAGCTCTTCGAGATCCTGGAAACGGATATTGACGAGGACAGTCTGCATCTCATCATGCAGTCCGTTCAAGAATCTCTCCTTCTTCTTGGCCTCCGTGTTGATCTCATCAGGTGCATATCTAGCAAGTGACAGGAATCTGTCACGGTACTCCACCACAGTCATTCTTCCTTGCTTCAATTCGCGGAACTCATCTCTCATTCTGTTGACTAGTCCCTGCGGCACGTGGGTGCGGCTGAACTTGACTTTGAATGCTTCCCATGTCATCACTTCACCATGGTTCATATTGCGGATGCTATTCCACCAAGCTCTTGCATCTCCTGCCAGATAGTGGGTGGCGAAGAGAACTTTCTCATTTTCATCAACTTTGGCAACTTCTAAGTTGTTTTCCATGGTCTGTAACCAGTCATCAGCATCTAATGGGTTCTCAGATTGATTGAAGATTGGGGGATTGGTGTTCTGAATTTTTTGGAGTTTGGATCCCTGGTGATCCTGGTTTCCCTTCCCTTGGTTATTGAGAACCATCTGGGCGATCTGTTGAAGCGTTGCTAAGTTGGCTTGGCGTTCTGCCCGGCTTGCTTCACGATCTGCTATGAGATTCTGCAGGATCTACAGCATTGGGTCTTGCGACGAGCTGCTCCCTCCTTGGTTGCCATGAGTCATCTGAAGATTGAGATATAGGGGTAAGAGGGAAATTCTAAGGTTCATGGTTTTGGGTTTTCAAAGCTAAAACTTTGAGTTAGACTCAGGTTTTTCAACTAACTTCACTTTCATTCATGCAAGCCAGCACACAATACAACCCACACCACAACAATTAAAGGGAAAATAGATGGTTTGAAGAACCATTTGGTAAGCTACGATACAGTGAGACCGATACATCTCATGCTACGACAGTGATCTAGTGCATCTACTCATCATCGATGAAGTCGGAGTCCTCATCATCGGCGTAGAAGTCCACGACATCCTCCTCCAGAAAGTCATCATCGTTGCTGAGGTAACAATCCATGTCTCCCTGGATGTCTTCACCCTCATCTTATTCTTCCTTTGCGGCAAGCTGAGCTTCCTGCTCCTTGATGGTCTTCTCGAGGTCGGCCACCTTCTTGCGAAGACGGGCGATGGTGCGATCCTTCTTGGCACGTTCACGACGAAGAGACTGACGGTCTTGGACGAGCAGTGCGAAAGTCTAGGCCTTCTGATCGGCAATGGCACGGTTCTGGTTGGCTAATTCCCTGGCATTGTCCAGTTCCTGCTATCTGTCGTGAAGCAAGAAGTCAAGGTTCTCCACTTGACACCTCAACTCGGGGTGACCCGGCATCTCCATTGGCATTCCCATGAAGTTGCGTCTTGCATAGTGGGCAAAACGGGTTCCTTGGACCTTGTTGACGCTGAGGGCACATAGACGTGCGAGAGCTTCATGCATGGCCCTGGCTAAGCCATCTAGCCAATTGTTCTCTCTCATGGAGAACTGAATTCTCCCAGAAGTTGGTGCTTCGATGCTTCCTCTAAGATCCGCGGTGACTAGCCCCTGTAAGTCTCCTCCTGGGGGTCCTGGAAGTTGAGCTCCAAGAAACTCCGGGTGCGGGCGTCCCAGTAACTCTGACAGTGCATTCAGATCCCTCTCGAAGATCAGTTGACCTCCGTTTCCCAACTGGTAAAACTTGCTGAACTGAGTCTCCATCTACAAGAATTAAGGATGATGAAGTTAGTGAATTGATCAAGTGTGTCAAATTTTAAGTAGTAGTGTAAGAATTTTGGGTATCATGAATTTTTGAGAGAGAATCCACAAGGGTAAGAGAGGAGATAGTTTTTCATAAATACTCACTTTGGTTTTGAAACTAAGTTTTTGTTTGACGTCCATTCTAACTAGGGTCTCCTATGGTCAGGATGGCTCTGATACCAACTTGTCAACACCCAGATTTTTAATCCTAGATGCCCGTTATGCCATACCTCGCAATCCTAGGATTATCATTTTTGCGAGACATAACGGATTGGATATCACAGTACATCATCCATTACAAACCATACATAAGGTCTTACACAAATAAGGATCTCATGATCCAGTCTTAATACAACAAGCAGTGGAAATAAAAGATAAGCGTAGCGGTGGGGTCCATCTTCAGGGGCACAGGCAATGCTGACGAAGGCAGATAGTCCTAGTTATCATAGCCGTTCTGTTGGGCATCATCTTGATAGTCTCCTTCATAGTCTGGCCATGATAATAGCCAGGGACAAAAGCCATGAGTACTCTTTAAGTACTCGCAAACTACCACTAACAAAATAGTATCATTCTAAGTTAAAGTGGTAACGCTATGTTTAACTATAAAGTTAAGTTTGAAACCTAAGCTGAGTTCTGAAGCAAAGAAAGATAAAATAAAGTTCTAGAATCACTTAGGTGGGAAGCTAATGTCATAAACACAACCCTGTTGTGGTCAAGTCAAGATTCATCATCATATCAAGTTATTTCGAAAACATCTGACAACGAAACAGTATGGCCATTCCAATTGTCCATAACTACGGACGCGGCTATTCGAAAAGTTTGACACTCTGCAGAGGTGGTACACTTTCACCACAAGATTCGATACATCTGTCAGGGATAACCCTGAATCATCATACTTAGTATGCAGATAATCAAACATAACCTTCCCTTTACACACCCTAGTATAAGCACCTCTCCTATGAGCATGGCCTCCCAACCATGACCATCAGTCATCTTGGGCACTGCATAGGTGGACAACATTGAGAGGTAGCCTCAGCTCAGACCTCTCTCGCGAGGGAACTAATACTAATGCATATAAATTTCCAGCTAAGCCTTACCCAATTCAGGTAGTGTGGTTGTACGGTAAATTTGGAATGGTATCACATCAGAATCCAACCATCAGTTTTGGGTTAAGGCTCATGCCTCAACATTTTCATCATCATCAACCATTTGTGTTTCTCAACACATGTCAAAACATCTCAATAGAATGACTCGTCATTCCAAGGTTTTCATAACTCATTTTCACCAAGTGTTCCCATCTAAAGTGACTCAAGTTTTTGATCTACTCTAAACTACTAAGTTAAGAGTGTTCACTAAGGTGGGAAACATGGGTTCAATCTCATGCCATAGAATGACATCTAAAGGGGTTCTAATTAGGTCAAGCTTTATACTTTTTATGCTACCTTCCAAACAAGTAAAGAACTTTGTGGAACTAAGGGAGTAAAACTTGTAAATAAGACTTGGGGTAGTACTAGTCAAAGGGGTGTGATCAAAGCATGCTTAAGGCATCTTTGCTAAACCATCTAGTTTGGTCCTAACTTGCTAAGCAGTAAACTTGCAAGTGTTAGCTTGCACTGTTAATGGTGGCTTGCCTTGGTTGGTGCACTGGTTGAAGTTTTCTTCTTCTTCTTCTTCTTGGTAGAACTCCTCCTCCTCGAAAGCTTGGTCAGTACTATCTTTTATAAATATATACGGAGCACACAATGACCAAACAATACTTAACTAGGCTAAGAAGCATTCTAAGACACACATTTGATGATCTATTATCATCACAAGCATCACAAGTTTAATTCAATAGTTTCATCTTTCTATTTTAGAAAAGTAATTTCTACTCATTGAAAAATTAACTAAGATTTAATATTCACCACTTAAAATATGGGATCATGTTGACACATGTCATCTCCACATATCCTAATATGTGGGAATTATAATTAAAGGTTGGATCAATATTACTTTGGTTTAAGTTCATTATTTAATGATTTAAAGTGACTAGAAATGCCTATATAGCATTATTTTGGTACTAGTCCAAAGTCACTGCATGTAAACCATAATATTATTACATAGTTATATAGATATGATGAAATGTGATTTTTGAGAGTTGGAATGACCTCAAAGGCTAACTTGGTTGATTTTATAAAAATGTTGTAAGTTGCAAAAGCTTCTGTTTTGTTATTTTTATTAGGAGAGATCTATAACTCTAATTGAATTAAATCCAACGGGATTGGATAGATCATCTTACTACCTTTCAGGAAAAATTAGTTTCATGCAATTTGGATTTGTGGAACTCCCAGAATTAAATTTTAAACTAGTGGACAGAAACTAGATTTAACTAAAAAGAAAAATCTAGATTTGAACGGGTGGGCTAGCGCGGGAAAGAACTTGGGCCAGCCCAGTGGCGCTCCGCGGCGCGGGGCTCAGCTGACAGGGGGGCCCGGCTTTTCAGTGGGTCTTAACACGCGAAACGGTACGTGTGCTGTGGGCCGTAGGATTAGAAGGGAGATCTACGGCTGAGGGTCGTCGCCGACGATGAACAGGTCGCCGGCGAGTTCGAACCCTAGCGGCTCGGTGGGGGTCTGCTGGGGACGTACCAGGGCTCCAGCGACGACAGCGAGGCGGGCAAACGAACTGGAAGATGACGGCGAGGCGAGGCGCGATTGCGGCGGAGCTTGGGGTGCCCTAAATCGCAGGCGCCCTTCTCCTCCAGAGGCGGCTGCTCCGGCTCCAATTCCGGTGAGCTGCTGCTCCCCTTGCTCCGGCTAGAGGTGGGTGAGGTTCAGTGAGGTGAGGGGAGTGGAGTGGTGTGGAGAGAAGAGGCTGGGGAGGCCTCCTTTTATAGGCCCGACGGTGAGACCGAAGGGTATGGGCGGGCGACTCTGGCGACACGGCCACGGGCGGCTAGCGGCATGGCTGAGTGTGGCGATCGATAGGCGGTCCCCTAGCGGTGCTCTAGGATGTGAATGCGGCCATAGGGGCGGTGGTATGCGGTCTGGGCGAGGTGGCGCTCTGAGCGGCAGAGGCGGCAGTGTCCACGGCGAGCGGTGGCTGTGAGGCTTTGGGCGGCCGGCGGGGGTGTCTGGGGTGTTCCCCAGGTCGTGGCGGAGCGGTGGGCGCGGGCTGTGGCCAAGGGGCGGTCTGTGCGAGCGGGGACAGAGCGTGCTCTGGGGGCAGCGTTGGCATGGTCGACCAGCTCCAGGCGCGGTGGTTTCTGGCCGTTCCTGTCTCTCGCTCTGGCCTGGGGCTGGTTGGACGGTGGCAGTGGACCACTGGCGACTTGCTAGACATGGCGAGAGAGGCTGGAGCGGTCTGCTGCTGCGAGTGCATGGTCGGCCGGCGAGAGGTGGCTCGGCATGGCAATGCAGTGCAGCTAGGTGGTAGGGGATGTGCTGGTGTGGGTCTGGTTGGGCTTGAGGGAGACAAAGATGATCAAAGCACATTAATTTGCTTGACAAGATCAACCCAAAACAGTAATAGTTAGGCCACTTTGATGTTCCCCACAAAGTGTTTGATGAAATGGCCGAAAGAGAAAAACTTTTGAATTTTGAGTTCAAAATTTTTGAGTGATCTCCACTGGTGCTAGGTAGTCTCTGGTTGCAAGGGTTTTGTAAGTGGAGCTCAAAAAGGTGGTTTTTGGAATAGGGGTGATCTATGCATATGCATTGGATTCAATTTTCAAATGCCATTTAAAATAAGTAAAAGAATGTTTTTAGCAGATCAAAAAGTGGGCCTTGGTACTTCATTATGTGTACTAGCAAGGGCTACAAAGATCATGAATTGTTTCGGTTAAGAAATGAGTGCTAGGAACACTCAAAGTAATGTAGTGGATTAAAATGGCCAAAATAACCATTCCTCCTTTTTAATTCTTTTTTATTTGATTTTCTTTAGGAAAAGTTTGGGAATAATGTAGATGATGTTTAAATCACCTAAGAAACAGTTTAGAAGCAAAGGATCACACAATCATGGCAATTTAAAACAACTCCTATTTTAAATGCACACATATATGAATGCTTTCATTTTAAATTTGCAAAAGTTTTTGTTAACCCCAAATTTGATGATTTAGATCTTGATAAGCTTGGATTGATGTTTTGGGATGTTACAGCCCTGGTATGCCCCCTATGCACCCCCACCGAGCCGTTAGGGTTAGAGCTCGCCAGCGATAGGTCCGTCGTCGACGACGATCCACAGCCGTTGATCCTCACTCTAATCCAACGCCCCACATTGCCCCGTACCGCTTCGCGCGTTATGAGCCGCTGACTTGTGGACCCCCCTGTCAGCTGAGCCACGCGCTGCGGAGTGACACTGGGCCGGCCCGTTAGAGTTTCTCGCGCGACCCAGTTAGTTTGAATTAGGATTTTTCTTTTTAGTTGAAACTTAGTTATGTCTCTGTGTTTGAAAATCATTTCAGAGAGATTTACAAATCCAAACTTCATGAAACCAATTTTTCCTGAAAGGTTTTGAAAAGATCTATCCAAGCCCGTTGGATTTAATTCATTTAGAGTTATAGATCTCTCCTTGTAAAAATAATAAAACAGAAGCATTTGCACCTTGCAACATTTTATAAAATCAACCAAGATAGATTTTGAGTTGATTCCAACTCTCAAAAATCACATTTCACTATATCTATCTGAATATATTATAATATTAAGGTTGACATGCAGTGACTTTGGACTAGTACCAAAATAATGCTATATAGGCATTTCTAGTCACTTTAAATCATTAAATAATGAACTTAAACCAAAGTAATTATGATCCAACCCTTAAATCACATTCCCACATGTTAGGATATGTGGTGATGACATGTGTCCACATGATCCCATATTTTAAGTGGTGAATATTAAATCTTAGTTAATTTTTCAGTGAGTAGAAATTACTTTTCTAAATTAAAAGGAGTGAAACTATTAAATTAAAACTTGTGATGCTTGTGATGATAATAGATCATCAACTATATGCCTATGAGTGCTAATTAGACTAGTTAAGTATTGTTTGGTCATTGTGTACTCCGTATGTATTTATAGACGATAGTATCGACCAAGTCTACGAGGAGGAGGAGTTCTACCAAGAAGAAGAAGAAGAAACCTTCAACCACTGCACCAACCAAGGCAAGCCACCATTAACAATGCAAGCTAACACTTTCAAGTATAATGCTTAGCAAGCTAGGATTAAACTAGATGGTTTAGCAAAGATGCCTTAGGCATACTTTGGTTACACTACCTTGACTAGTATTTACCCCAAGTATTAATTTCAAGCTTTACTTCCTTTACTTTATACAAATTTCTTTACTTGTTTAGAAGGTAGCATAAAGAGTATAAAACTTGGCCTATATAGAACCCTCTACAAGTCATTCTATCGCATGAGATTGATCCCATCTTTTCCACCTTAGTGAACACTCGTAACTTAGTAGTTTAGAGTAGATAAAAACTTGAGTCACTTTAGATGGGAACACTTGGTGAAAATGGATTATGAAAACCTTGGAATGATGAGTCATTCTATTGAGATGTTTTGACATGTGTTGAGAAACACAAATGGTTTATGATGGTGAAAATGTTGAGGCATGAGCCTTAACCCTTTTATAAAACTGATGGTGTGATTCGGATGCGATACCATTCCAAATTTACCATACAACCACACTACCTGAATTGGGTAAGGCTTAGCCGGAAGTTTATATGCATTAGTATTAGTTCCCTCGCGGGAGAGGTTTGAGCTGAGGCTACCTCTCAATGTTTTCCACCTATGCAGTGCCCAAGATAACTGATGGTCATGGTTGGGAGGCCATGCTCATAGGAGAGGTGCTTATACTAGGGTGTGTAAAGGGAAGGTTATGTTTGATTATCTGCATACTAAGTATGATGATTCAGGGTTATCCCTGACAGATGTATCGAATCTTGTGGTGAAAGTGTACCACCTCTGCAGAGTGTCAAACTATTCGAATAGCCGCGTCCGTGGTTATGGACAGTTGGAATGGCCATACTGTTTCGTTGTCAGATGTTTTCAAAATGACTTATTAAATGAATGATGAACCTTGACTTGAACACAACAGGGTTGTGTTTATGACAATAGTTTCCCCGCTTAAGTGATTCTAGAACTGTATTTTTTTATCTTTCTTTGCTTCAGAACTCAGCTTAGGTTTCAAACTTAACTTTATAGTTAAACATAGCGTTACCACTTTAACTTAGAATGATACTATTTTGTTAGTGGTAGTTTGCGAGTACTTAAAGAGTACTCATGGCTTTTGTCCCTGGCTATTCTCATGGCCAGACTATGAAGGAGACTATCAAGATGATGGCCAGCAGGACGGCTATGATAACTAGGATTGTCTGCCTTCGTCAGCATTGCCTGTGCCCCTGAAGATGGACCACATCGCTACGCTTATCTTTTATTTCCGCTGCTTGTTGTATGAAGAATGGATCATGAGATCCTTATTTGTGTAAGACCTTATGTATGGTTTGTAATGGATGATGTACTATGATATGCAATCCGTTCTGTCTCGCAAAAATGGTAATCGGGGGATTGCGAGGTATGGCATAACGGGCATCTGGGATTAAAAATCCGGGTGTTGACAAGTTGGTATCAGAGCCATCCTGACCATAGGAGACCCTAGTTAGAATGGACGTCCAAACAAAAACTTAGTTTCAAAACCAAAGTGAGTATTTATGAAAAACTATCTCCTCTCTTATCCTAGTGAATTCATTCTTTCTCAAAAATTCATGTTCCCCAAAATTCTTACACTACTTAAAATTTGACACACTTGATCACTTCACTAACTTCCTCATCCAAAATTCTTGTAGATGGAGTCTCAGTTCAGCAAGTTCTACCAGTTGGGAAACGGAGGTCAGCTGATCTTCTAGAGGGATCTGGATTCACTGTCGGAGTTACTGGGACGCCCACATCCGGAGTTTCTTGGAGCTCAACTTCTAGGACCCCCAGGAGGAGATTTGCAGTGGTTAGTCACCGTTGATCTTAGGGGAAGCATCGAAACACCAACTTCTGTGAGAATTCAGTTCTCAGTGAGAGAGAACAACTGGCTAGATGGATTAGCCAGGGCAATGCATCAAGCTCTCGCACGTCTATGTGCCCTCAGCATCAACCAAATCCAAGGAACCCGTTTTGCTCACTATGCAAGACGTGACTTCATGGGAATGCCGATGGAGATGCCAAGTCATCCAGCACTAAAGCGCCAAGTGGAGAACCCCGACTTCCTGTTGTATGACCGTCAAAAGGAACTGGACAATGCCAGGGAGTTAGCTAACCAGAACCGTGCCATTGCCGACCAGAAGGCCCAGACTTTCGCACTGCTCGTCCAAGATCGTCAGTCTCTTTGCCGCCAGCGTGCAAAGAAGGATCGTACCATCGCCCGTCTTCGCAAGAAGGTGGCCGACCTCGAGAAGACAGTCAAGGAGCAGGAAGCTCAGCTTGCCACAAAGGAGGAAGAAGAGGAGGGTGAAGACATCCAGGGAGACATGGATTCTTACCTCAACAATGATGATGACTCTCTGTAGGAAGATGTTGTGGACTTCTACACTAACGATGATGACTCTGACTTCATCAACGATGAGTAGATGCACTAGAGCACTATTGTAGCATGAGATGTATCGCTCCCACTGTATCGTAGCTTGCAGAACGGTTCTTCAAACCATCTGTTTTTCCTTTGATTGTTGTGGTGTGTGTTGTATCGTGTGCTTGCTTGCATGATTGAAATGAAGTTAGTAGCAAAACCTGAGTCAAACTCACAGTTTTAGCTTTAAAACCAAAACCATGAACCTTAGAATTTCCCTCTTACCCCTATAGCTATCCCAATCTTCAGATGACTCGTGGAAACCAAGGAGGGAGTAGCTCGTCGCAAGACCCAATGCTGCAGATCTTGCAGAATCTCATCGTAGACCGTGAAGCAAGCAGGGCAGAGCGCCAAGCCAACTTAGCAACATTGCAGCAGATCGCCTAGATGGCTCTCAACAACCAGGGACATGGAAATCAGGATCATCAAGGATCCAAGCTGAAGAACTTCCAGAATACCAATCCCCCAATCTTTAGCACGTCAGAAAACCCATTAGATGCCGATGACTGGTTGTAGACAATGGAAAACAACTTAGAAGTTGCAGGAGTTGATGACAATGAGAAAGTTCTTTTTGCCACCCACTATCTGGCAGGAGATGCAAGAGCCTGGTGGAACAGTGTTCGCCTGATGAACCATGGTCAAGTTATGACATGGGAAGCATTTAAAGCCAAGTTTAGCCGCACCCACGTGCCGCAAGGTCTAGTCACCAGACTGAGTGATGAGTTCCGTGACTTGAAGCAAGGCAGAATGACTGTGGTGGAATACCGTGACAGATTCCTATCGCTTGCAAGGTACGCCCCTGATGAGATCAACACAGAAAGAAGGAGAGATTCTTGAATGGACTGCATCATGAGATGCAGACTATCCTAGTCAACATACGCTTCGAGGATCTCGAAGAGCTAGTCGACTCTGCCATTCAGATGGAAGGGAAGATTAACCAGGCAAACGACAACCGCAAGTGTCGTATGATGCAGCGATCTGGATCCAGCAGTCACCAGAAGTACCGTCCCAACCCCTCATCAGGATATGCACCAACGAACAACCGACCCCCAACGTCTCGCCCAAGCTACCCCAACCGTAGCGGAGGCAATGTGAAGTCCGGAGGAAACCATCACAACTCTGGCAATGCCAACAATTTCAACCATGCACCTCCCAAGAGCAACAACAACAACAACACTGCACCCAGAACTGGTAGCAATGATATGCCTGTCGCAGTCAAGGACAAGTCCCAGATCACTTGTTTCGAGTGTGGAGTAAAGGGTCACTATTCCAATGAGTGTCCCAAGAAGACTGCCGCCAATTCCAATGTGAATGCCTAGCTCAGTGATACATTGCAAATGTATCTATAATTTTTGATCTTCCATGCTTAGTTTTATCCACTTTCTTGTGTTTTGTTCCAACTTTGGAGTACTTTTCATATGATTTTTTGGACTAACCTATTAACAAGAGCCACAGTGCCAGCTGCCTGTTTTCTGCTGTTTTTGGTTCCAGGAAAGTCAGAAAATGAATATTCTTGGAATTGGACGGGACAAAAGCCAAAGTGCCTATTTTTCCAGAAGTCATCAAGTGCCAGAATACGAGACGGAGAAGGGCCAGGGAGCCACCACACCACCTGGCCGCGCGGCCAGGCCTAACCCGCGCCAGGGGGTGGTGTGGCCGCTCCCGGCACCCCCTCGGCCTCTCCTTCCGCCTATATATGGCCCTCGGGACGAAAACCCTAAGTACCCGATCAAAAATCCACGAAAGAGTCTGTAGCCGCCGCATCTCCATCCCTAGATCGGGAGGGATCTGAAGCCCTTCCCGGCACCCTGCCGGAGAGGGGAATTCACCCTGGAGGCCTTCTTCATCACCATGCAAGCCTCCGATGTGATGCGTGAGTAGTTCATCCTTGAACTACGGATCCATGTAGTAGCTTGATGGCTGGTTCTCCTCCTTTGTGCTTTCATGTCTAGATCTTGTGAGCTCCGTTCATGATCAAGATCATCTATTTGTAATTCTGCATGTTGTGTTTGCGGGGATCCGATGGATATTGAGATGCTATTTCAGATTGATTATTGATTCTATCATGTCTCTATTATTTGTGATCTTGCATGCTTTCCATTGTTAGTAGATATCTTGGCCAAGTAGATGCTAGCAACTCCAAGAGTTAGTATTTATGCTCGATAGTGGGTTCATGCCTCTGGTAATCTAGAGAAGTGACAGAAATCTCTAAGGTACTAGATGTGTTGTTGCTACTAGGGAGAAAACAACAATCCTTTGTTCATAGAACAATCGTATTGTTTACTTTACACGCAATTCGTAAAGCAATAATCTGTTGCTTGCAACTTAATACTGGAGGGGGTTCGGATGATTACCTGAAGGTGGATTATTAGTCATAGATGCAGTTGGATGGCGGTCTATGTATAATGTTGTTATGCCCAATCAAGTCTCAAAGGATTCAAGATGATTAGTATATGCATGTATTGCTTTCTCGATGTTTGTCAATTGCCCCGCTGTAATTTGTTCACCCAGCATGTTATCTATCTAAGGAGAGCCACCTCTAGTGAACTATGGATCCCGGTCCTTGTCTTTTACATACAATCTTCAATCTTTTACTTCTTTGTGTTTACATTCTGCAAACTTTTACTTCTTTCCATTCGATACGTTTAATCCTTTGTTTTCCACAAAACACGGTGAGATTGACAACCTCATCGCAAGTTGGGGACAAAGTTCTGTCGTTGTGTTGTGCAGGTCTCCACGTTGCTACTAGCACCGGTAGTGTGCCCTGCCAAAGCTCAGCTAGTAACACCTTTGAGGTGTTTCCTTGCTCCTACTGTTTCGATTAAACCTTGGTTCCATAACCAAGGGAAACTTGCTGCTGTGATCATCATACCTTCCTCTTGGGGTTCCCAACGAGCTCTACATCAACACCGCCATCAAGCATTTTTCTGGGCGACGTGCATTGAGCCATCACTCAGCAGCAGCGTCGTGTTCAACCAGGAAGAAGATTTGCCCCTCACAACCGCAACAGTCGTCCCTTCCACATGAACGCAGAAGAAGCCCAGGAAGCGCCAGATGTAGTGCTGGGTATGTTTTCTGTCAACTCAGTTTTAGCAAGAGTATTGTTTGATTCGGGAGCATCACATTCATTTGTCACCGAAGAATTTGCATGCACTAGTAAGATTCACCCAACCAACCTGAAGCATGTCATTATAGTTCAAATCCCCGGTTCAACCACCGAAACTAGAAAAATTTGCAAAGCTGTGCCTATTAGAATACATGTGATAGATTTTTATGCCAACCTAATTGTACTTGGAACCAAAGGATTGGAAGTAGTACTAGGTACGGACTGGATGTCAAGGCATAAAGGACTGATAGACTGTGCTAAGAAAGCCATCACCATGACCAGTAGTTCTAGAGTAACAGTAGAGCATATCTCTGAAACCTTACCCCATCAATTCAAGTGCAAAAAGAGCCTAGCCCTACCCACCATAGACCAGGTCAGAGTAGTCTGTGAATACCCCGATGTATTCCTAGATGAATTGCCAAGTATGCCCCTGGATAGGGATATTGAGTTCATTATCGAACTAATCCCCGGAACCGGACCCATAGCCTAGAGACCCTATAGCATGAATCCCTCAAAGTTAGTGGAACTGAAGAAGCAGTTGGATGCCATGTTAGAGAAAGGCTTGATTCAACCAAGCGCATCGCCATGGAGATCACCAGTGTTATTCATCGACAAGAAAGATGGAGGAAATCATTTGTGCACAGATTACAGAAAATTGAATGACGCCACCATCAAGAATAAGTACCCGTTGCCAAAGATAGAGGATCTATTTGATCAGTTGACTGGAGCCCAGATATTCTCAAAGATTGATCTTAGGACTGGTTATCACCAACTTAATATTCGTGCAACGGATATTCCGAAGACCGCCTTTACTACTCGCTATGGTTTATACGAGTATACGCTTATGTGTTTTGGATTAACCAATGCCCCCGCTTATTTCATGAATCTCATGAATAAGATCTTTATGAATTTCCTGGATAAGTTTGTAGTTGTGTTTATCGACGACATCCTTATCTACTCCAAGTCGGAAGAAGAGCATGAGCAACATCAGAGAATCATACTAGAAACCCTAAGAGAGCATCAGTTATATGCCAAGTTCAGCAAGTGTGAGTTTTGCCTGAAAGAAGTAGGATTCCTAGGACATATTGTGTCTGCTGGAGGAGTCTCTATTGATCCCGCCAAGATCAAAGATGTCGAAGAATGGGAAGCTCCAACTACTCAAACCCAAGTCCGTGCATTTCTCGGATTAGCGGGATACTACCGCAAGTTCGTAGAAGGATTCTCGAGCATAGCCCGACCCATGACCCAATTGTTGAAGAAGGATAAGAAGTTTGAATGGACTGACAAATGTGAAGCCAGTTTCCAGGAGCTAAAGAAGAGATTGATATCAACCCCAATATTGATCATGCCCGACATCAAGAAGCCATTTGATGTGTATTGTGATGCATCCAAGATTGGTCTCGGACGTGTGTTGATGCAAGAAGGCAAAGTCATCGCGTATCTGTCTCGACAACTGAAGCAGCATGAGCAGAACTATCCGACCCATGATCTTGAATTAGCAGCCGTAGTTTTGGCATTAAAGACATGGCATCATTATTTGATGGGTAATCGCTGTGAGATTTACTCAGATCACAAAAGCTTGAAGTATATTTTCACTCAGAAGGAGCTAAATATGAGGCAAAGGAGATGGATAGAGTTAATCAAGGATTATGACCTTGACATTCACTATCACCCTGGCAAAGCCAATGTGGTAGCGGATGCTCTTAGTAGATCGCCGTGTAGGCTAAACACTATGATCAAGGAGAAGCAGCCAAGTTTGTATGAAGAGTTGGAGCAGTTCAAGACTGAATTAGTTAGCAAAGGATTTTTAGCTATCATTGAACTTCAACCCACTTTGATTAGCCAGATCAAGGAAGCCCAAAAGGGGAATGAAAGCATCGACGGAATCAAACATCGTATTGGTACAGGAAAGGTACCTGGATTCACTGAAGACGAAGAAGGAGTACTATGGTACAAAGGACGTATATGTGTGCCAGCAGATTCGGAGATGAAGCAAGTTATCATGAAAGAAGCTCATGATACTCTTTTTTCTATCCACCCCGGAGGAACGAAGATGTATCAGGATTTGAAAGAGCAATTTTGGTGGCACAAGACGAAGAGAGAAATCGGAAGCTACATCGCTATGTGTGACATCTGTCAAAGAGTCAAAGCAGAGCATCAGAGACCTGTAGGACTGTTGCAACCCTTGCAGATTTGGAATGGAAATGGGATTCCGTCGGAATGGACTTTATCACCGGTTTGCCTACTTCTAGTAGGGGAAATGACTCAATCTGGGTCATAGTTGATAGACTGTCCAAGGTAGCCCACTTCATACCTGTCAAGACTACCTACCAAAGTGCGAAGTTAGCAGAGCTGTATATTGCTAGGATTGTTAGTCTGCATGGAACCCCCAAGACCATCGTATTAGATCGAGGAACCCAAGTTACCTCAAGATTTTGGCAGAAAGTCCAAGAAGGATTGGGAACCAAGTTGAACTTCAGTACCGCTTATCACCCGCAAACTGATGGATAGACTGAGAGAGTCAACCAGATCTTAGAGGATATGCTTAGAGCTTGTGTGTTGGAATACGGATCAAAATGGGAGGACTGCCTGCCTTTCGCAGAATTCTCATATAACAACAGTTATGAGGCTAGTTTGTAGATGGCACCATTTGAGTTCCTATATGGAAGGAAGTGTCGTACCCCTTTGAATTGGTCACAAGTAGGAGAGAGTCAGATCTTTGGACCCGGCATTCTACAGGAAGCGGAGGAGAAGGTTCACAAAGTTCGTGAGCACCTCAAGACCACCCAATCCAGACAAAAGAGTTATGCTGACAAGAGAAGGAGAGACCTGACTTTCAATGTCGGAGATTTCATGTATCTCAAGGTTTCACCATTGAAAGGAACCCAACGCTTTAGTCTGAAAGGAAAGTTAGCCCCAGATATATCAGGCCCTTCAATATTTTGAACGGTCGAGGAGAAGTATCGTATCAGCTAGAACTGTCGGAAGAGATGTCAGCCATCCACAATGTGTTCCATATCTCGTTGCTTCGCAAATGCTTAGAAGTGCCAGAGTAGACTGAAGTTTTCAAGAACATCGATCACAAAGCTGTAGAAATCAACAATGACCTGACCTATCGGGAAGTGCCCATCCGTCTCTTAGAAGAAGCCTACAGAACCACCAGGACCAGGAGCATCAAGTTTCTCAAGATTCAGTGGAGCAACCATACCGAAGAGGAAGCTACATGGGAGCGCGAAGATTACATTAGGACAGAGTTTTCAGATCTCTTTAGTTCCTAGTTTTCTTTGTAAATCTCGGGACAAGATTTTTTTTAACGGGGGAAGGTTTGTAACATCCCAAAACTGTAATCCAAGCTTATCAAGATACAAATCATCAAAATTAGGGTTAACAAAAACTTTTCCAATTAAATTATGAAAGCATTCATGTGTATGTGCATTTAGAATAGGAGTTGATTTGAATTGCCATGGTTCTTTGATTCATTGCTTGTAAAATGTTTCTTAGGTGAAATAAACATCATCTAAATCATTCCCAAACAATTCCCAAAGAAAAACAATTCAAAATGAACAAAAGAATCAAATGGTCATTTTGGCCAAATTAACTGGCATGCCTACTTTGGCTATTCCTAGTACTCAAAACTTAACAGAAACATTTGTGGATCTGTAGCACCCCGCTAAAACCACTACTAGAAAATCGTTGTGTTTTTGTGCATTGCATCATCATGACCGCATGCTCATGTCATCATGCCACATTGCATTTGAGCATCGTCATCATCATGCATGGTTTTGTCTAAAACTATTTTTGAAAACCTATTTCTTTTTCTAAATAAACCCCGTCTTTATTCAAACACAAAACACGGGCTTGGCCGGAATATTTTGTTTTGTCTACAAACGGATTTCAAAAGCCCCGTTTTAAACAGATAAAATATTTACATTATTTTTAGGAGGCAGCCAGCCAGGCCCAAAAGCCCAGCCGGCCACCTCCAAATAAAAATCTAGAGCAAACCCTAGCTACCCCACTTCCCACCACCCAGCTGCACCCATCCAGCCCCGCCGCTAGCCACTTCCTCCACCCTCCACCTCACCCCGTCCAATCCCAGCCCGCCACCTCACCTCCTGGCCCCACCTCCTCTCCAACACACACACACACGCACACACACACACACGCACACACACCACACACCACATTCCTCCACCCCCCGCCACCTAGGCGCGTCTCCCCACCTCACTCACGTACATGCCTAGGCCACCAACTTTTCTCACCGACCATCCCACCTGCCGCTGTCACGCGCAAGCCCCCAGCCAGCCCCTGCCACACAACCGCCTCCCTCCTTTTCACCTGGGCCCCACCGCGGGAGAGACCCAATCCCGACCGAACGCACTCCCGTGCCCCGCCACCTACCTTGCTCCTCTCTCCTCCTCCCGCACGCGTCTCGCCCCTCCACCAACCACCGCCGCCGTTTTCCCCTCCCCCTCTCGTCCTCCTCCTTGGCGACCCGACCTCCGCCTCGCTCGCCTCGTAGGAAACCGCCGTGCTCGCCGCCCTCCATCTCCAACCTCCCTGCCGCTTCCCCGTGCTTGCTAGCAGGCACCGGCCCGGGCTCGCTCACCGCGCCGCCGCGAGCCCCCGCCTCGCCGGCCGTCCCCGCCTTCCCATGGCAGAGCTCGACCCGCCACCCTCGGCCCCTGCGGCGCCCTTCCTCGACCCCGGTCGAGCCGCCCGCCTACCTCTCTCGCCTCCCCGCGTGGCCGCTCGCTGCCCCGCTAGCTCCGGCGAGCCGCCCACAGGCGCGACCTCGTTGACCCCCTACCCTCGCGTTCCTCTCGCCCTGCCTCCCTCGGCCGCGAGCGCCTCGTCGCCGTCGAGTTCGCCCCGTCCAGCGCTGCCTCTCCCCGACCCAAGCCGCACCGCTGCAAGCTCCTCGCCTTTAGGTCGCAGTCATTTCCGCCTTTGCACCGGCGCGTGTGGCCTGTGTGCTGATCCTCTGTTGTATGAAGAGGTGGCTTGCTGTTTTGGTGTTTGTTGAGACGTGTTGGTTTGGTTTGATGGTCGAGGATCGTGTAATGCTATAGGCGTTCTCTCCTTCCTATCCGAGACCGTTTGCTGTCCAGATACCGCATCATCTGAAGACCGATACCGGA
This sequence comes from Avena eriantha, assembly GCA_910589775.1. Taxonomy (NCBI): domain Eukaryota; kingdom Viridiplantae; phylum Streptophyta; class Magnoliopsida; order Poales; family Poaceae; genus Avena; species Avena eriantha. The sequence goes on from OU342744.1 coordinate 351,579,921, forward strand.
GGCTCGAAGACGAACCCGCAACCCTCGGTACACCAAGATCACCACCTCGGATCCGAAGACCGAACCCTCGACAGGTCAAGTTCTCCTTCCTGGAAGCGTTGTCAGCGGTACAACAAGACCTCCTTCCCGCACCGCTACCCGAGGAACCAGACGCCAAGATCGTCGACACGGAATCCGGACCCCCGGCACGACAAGTTCTCCTCCACGAGACGCCAAGTTCTCCCCCTCGGACACCAAGGCCCGAACCCGATGACCGCCAAGATCGCCACCTGAACGACAAGCACTTCGCCGCGCAACACCGGGTTTGCCGTCACGGACGTCGAGTACGCCGACATGGGACCTGGGACCGACAAGTTCTTCTTCCCGACTTCCATGACCGAGACCCCGGACGACGAGCTCTTCTACATGAATCCGAAGAACACGGATGCGACAAGTTCTCCATCTTGCATCCGAACCTTGCCGTCCCCGTCGAACCCTGAGACCTAGACCCGAACCCCCGGAACCCAAGATCTTCCGAACCTAGATGTGTGACCTAAGCCCCTACTTTTATAATATGACATTATCAACTGCCGCATATTAAATTGTTCATTCTTGCATACATATTTGTGGGTATGGGGGCATTATGCCGATTCACCTCATAATTAAATATGGAGTCCATCTGCGGGATATCTTTGTCTTATTCTGGACTCCATTTAAATTTGCATAGCGAACCGATGCCATGATTCGCCTTGTTAATTCAACATTTAAATTGCAGGGGTCTAAATAACTTGAACCTATTAATTAATTGTCGGGACCCCGGTTCCGCTTAATATGGCTTAATTGCACCGCATCTGTTCCATGCCATGCATCATATCATAAACATGCCGGATCTTCTTGTGTAGTATTAAATATTGCAACTGGTGTTTCATCTAGTGTTTTCTTCTTCCTGGATTAGGCCGATGAGTTGATGCGAGTATTGACAAGTTCTCCGGATATGTATCTCCGGCAGTGTTTCCCAGGCGAGCATCCTCGCCCTTTCTACCTATTTTGCTTTATAGTCTTTATTACCTCCTATTGATCTATTGCTATCCGTGTTACGATGCTTTAGTTTCCGTGCACCATTTATATTTCTTGCAGCCTCTATATTGCCATGGACACATCCTATTGCCTGTTGTTTGATAGATAGTCGGTCTTGCGAGTCATAGTTGCTTGCTTATGTGTTGCTTCGCGTTGTTGTCGTTCCACCGTTGACGGCAAGTTGGCACATGATAAATGGTGGAGATGCTTAATGGTGGAGATGATCATGACTTTAAATACAACTATTAAATTGCTAGGATAACTAATGAAAGAGGCACCGGTGGGCAATATATGCTATTTGGTTTTTCATGTCCACTTCTGTCACGTAGGCCCCGAGTACTTGATACCTGTTCCTTGACTATCGCACTATCCGCATATGGGACCATGAATCCCCTTAGCCAGAGCTTGATTCATTTCTTATTTCTTGGGGCCACAAACTAGTTTGGGGCTTTATTACTATCCTGTACTTATGCCATGCTTTACTGCTTTATTTACGATTGTGCGTGGAGCACCTGTACTGTTTAGGATCGTGACACGTTTTCGCTGTATCGACAAGCCCATTCACACTTTCGGGTTCCCAGTCGTTTACAGCCGTCCACACAAACCTTGGGTCGGTCTCGGAGCCGGCCAACTTTGTTGCGGGTAGCTTAATGGGGTGACCCCCTAAAATAATTTATGAATCATGTGATTGCTTTGTCGTGAAAGCCTCGTTGGGTTTTGAGTTGGTTTTTCCGAGATTGATCGTGTGTGTGTTGCTATTTGTGCACCCCTGCAGGGTAAATCTTTCTGAAAGCCGTGTCCGCGGTTATGGACGACTTGGAGCACAGTATCTCGATCATAGACAAGCATAACTAAAGTAGTGCTATAAACTTGACTTAATATATGACTAGTAATCAGATTCAACTATCACGGAATGGATATTAAAATGCCAACAACTGGTGGATCTGGGGTTGTTTTGTGACATGTTGTGCCTGCCTAGTAAGTATTGCAACTCCAATGGAATGTGATAAAAGTGCCAACAATTGCTGGGTTTTGGGATTCCTCGGGGCAATTATATCTGACTAGTAAATGTTCCAACTATAACGGAATGGTGATTAAAACTGCCCACTACTTATGCTTCAGGATGACTCATGCTATCTATATCTGACTAGTAAGTGCTTCAACTATAATGGAATGAATAAAACTGCCAACTGTGTGAGTTCCTCGGTTTGACTTCCTCGTTTGGTCTCGAGGGGGAATACCAGGATGGGTATGTTTGGTGTTAGTATAAGGTTGGTTCCGAGTAGGTCTTTCTTATCTATCTCTAATAGCCGACAGTTAATCGAGTCTCTATAGGTTGTTTAGTGCATGCTGCGATGCCGCTTCAGTCCACCATACCTATGTAGGCGAGAGCCGCCGAATTCTAGCCTCGCCGTGTACTGGCCTCAGTACTGACGCTCCTCTTTTTCCTTTGCCCTTTGTCGGCACCCCTTTTGTTTTAGTAGGTTTGAGATCGACGTCGTTAGCAGGGTTACCCTTACGGCTTGGCCTGGGCAGGGTTATGGACGCCATTGGTTACTATTCAGGGCTCTTAGCCCCATTTGCATCTTGTCCGTAGTCGGACGCTCTATCGTTTTCAAGGTGATTTGAATCTTTGTATAGTATATCTGTATTCGTGACTCATGGAGTCATTGTTGTATATATCTGTTCTGTGGCTCCCATCGAGGACTGTTGTGTAATGGTATTACTTCGTTTTCCACCCGCACGAAAGTGCCTGGTGGGCGTCCTTGAATCGTTTCTATGCGGGTTTGGCGGAAAGGGCTAAAACTTGCATAGGGCCGATTCTAGGGTGTTACAGGATCTTTACACCCCTTGCTAGTACACATAATGAGGTACCAAAGCCCACTTTGTGATCTGCTAAAAAGATTCAAATACTAATTTTAAATGACAGTTCAAAATTGAATCTATTTCATATGGGAAGATCCCACTATTTCAAAAACCACTCAAACAAGCTCAATTTTCAAAACCCAAGCACCCACAAAGTTTCAAGCTTATGCCCAGCACACCCACAAAAAATCTTTTCAAAATTCAAAAAGAATTTTCTTATGGCCATTTCATCAAACACTTGGCAGGCAGAATTCAAACAAAACCAAATTCACTATTTTAAATAGTGTTCTGGCCAAACTTGTCCCCCATTTGACCCCCATTTGCTCCCATTGTCTCCTAATGATCTAACCAGGACCTAACTACCCCATCCCCTACCCCTAGCAGCGTGGCCATGCCAAGCCGAGCCCCAACTCGTCGGCCGACCATGCCATCACCCCAGCAGACCACCTCCCCCTCTCCCTCCATGTCTAGCAGCTAGCCAACACCTCACCTCCTCTCACTGTCCCCTCCCCGAGAAATCCCTGCGCCCAGTGCCACCGCACCATGCCGAGCACGCGCCAGAGCGCCGCGCCCGACACGCGTGCACAAACCACTGCTCGACCGCAGCCCGCGCCCACTGCGTCGCCACGACCCAGTGAGCACGCCGGACACCCCTGTTCGCCGCCCAACAGCTCATAGCCACCGCTCGCCGTCGAAGCCACCGCCTCTGCCGCTCAGAGCGCCAGCTCAGCCCGACCGCATACCACCGCCCCTAAGCCCGCATTTAGTTCCTAGAGCACCGCCAGGAGACCACGCGTCGATCGCCACCCTCAGCCATGCCGCTAGCAGCCCCTAGCCATGTCGCCACCGTCGCCTGCACATCCCTCTCGGTCTCGCCGTCGAGCCTATAAAAGGAGGGCACCCCAGCCGTTTGCAGCACACCACTCCACTCCCCTCACCTCACTGATCGTCCCACACCTCTAGCCAGAGCACGGGGAGCAGCAGCTCGCCGGAATTGCACTGGAGCAGGCCGCCTCTGGAGGAGAAGGGCGCCGCTGATTGCGACCACCCCCGGAGCTGCCTCGACCGTCCCTGAGCTCGCCGTCGACCACCAGTCTATTTGCCCGCCTCGCTGTCGTCGCTGGAGCCCTGGTACGCCCCCTATGCACCCCCACCGAGCCGTTAGGGTTAGAGCTCGCCAGCGATAGGTCCGTCGTCGACGACGATCCACAGCCGTTGATCCTCACTCTAATCCAACGCCCCACATTGCCCCGTACCGCTTCACGCATTATGAGCCGCTGACTTGTGGACCCCCCTGTCAGCTGAGCCCCACGCTGCAGAGTGACACTGGGCCGACCCGTTAGAGTTTCCCGCGCAACCCAGTTAGTTTGAATTAGTATTTTCCTTTTTAGTTTAAACTTAGTTTTGTCTTTGTGTTTGAAAATCATTTTAGAGAGATTTACAAATCCAAACCGCATGAAACCAATTTGCCTGAAAGGTATTGAAAAGATCTATCCAAGCCCGTAGGATTTAATTCATTTAGAGTTATAGATCTCTCCTAGTAAAAATAATAAAACAGAAGCATTTGCACCTTGCAACATTTTCATAAAATCAACCAAGATAGATTTTGAGTTGATTCCAACTCTCAAAAATCACATTTCACTATATCTATCTCAATATATAATAATATTAAGGTTGACATGCAGTGACTTTGGACTAGTACCAAAATAATGCTATATAGGCATTTCTAGTCACTTTAAATCATTAATTAATGAACTTAAACCAAAGTAATTATGATCCAACCCTTAAATCACATTCCCACATGTTAGGATATGTGGTGATGACATGTGTCCACATGATCCCATATTTTAAGTTGTGAATATTAAATCTTAGTTAATTTTTCAGTGAGTAGAAATTACTTTTTTTAATTAAAAAGAGTGAAACTATTAAATTAAAACTTGTGATGATAATAGATCATCAACTATATGCCTAAGAGTGCTAATTAGACTAGTTAAGTATTGTTTCGTGATTGTGTACTCCGTATATATTTATAGACGATAGTACCGACCAAGTCTACGAGGAGGAGGAGTTCTACCAAGAAGAAGAAGAAGAAGAAACCTTCAACCACTGCACCAACCAAGGCAAGCCACCATTAACAATGCAAACTAACACTTGCAAGTATAATGCTTAGCAAGCTAGGATTAAACTAGATGGTTTATCAAAGATGCCTTAGGCATACTTTGGTTACACTACCTTGACTAGTATTTACCCCAAGTATTAATTTCAAGCTTTACTTCCTTTACTTTATACAAATTTATTTACTTGTTTAGAAGGTAGCATAAAGAGTATAAAACTTGGCCTATATAGAACCCTTTAGATGTCATTCTATGGCATGAGATTGATCCCATCTTTCCACCTTAGTGAACACTCGTAACTTAGTAGTTTAGAGTAGATAAAAACTTGAGTTACTTTTGATGGGAACACTTGGTGAAAATGGATTATGAAAACCTTGGAATGATGAGTCATTCTATTAAGAAGTTTTGACATGTGTTGAGAAACACAAATGGTTTATGATGGTGAAAATGTTGAGGCATGAGCCTTAACCCTTTTATAAAACTGATGGTTGGATTCGGATGCGATACCATTCCAAATTTACCGTACAACCATACTACCTAAATTGGGTAAGGCTTAGCCGGAAGTTTATATGCATCAGTATTTATTCCCTCGCGGGAGAGGTTTGAGCTGAGGCTACCTCTCAATGTTTTCCACCTATGCAGTGCCCAAGATGACTGATGGTCATGGTTGGGAGGCCATGCTCATAGGAGAGGTGCTTATACTAGGGTGTGTAAAGAGAAGGTTATGTTTGATTATATGCATACTAAGTATGATGATTCAGGGTTATCCCTGACAGATGTATCGAATCTTGTGGTGAAAGTGTACCACCTCTGCAGAGTGTCAAACTATTAGAATAGCCGTGTCCATGGTTATGGACAGTTGGAATGGTCATACTGTTCCATTGTCAGATGTTTTCAAAATGACTTATTAAATGAATGATGAACCTTGACTTGACCACAACAGGGTTGTGTTTATGATAATAGTTTCCCCGCTTAAGTGATTCTAGAACTGTATTTTTTTAATCTTTCTTTGCTTCAGAACTCAGCTTAGGTTTCAAACTTAACTTTATAGTTAAACATAGAGTTATCACTTTAACTTAGAATGATATTATTTTGTTAGTGGTAGTTTGCGAGTACTTAAAGAGTACTCATGGCTTTTGTCCCTGGCTATTCTCATGGCCACACTATGAAGGAGAGTATCAAGATGATGGCCAGCAGGACGACTATGATAACTAGGACTGTTTATCTTTGTCGTCATTGCCTGTGCCCCTGAAGATAGACCCATCGCTATGCTTATCTTTTATTTCCGCTGCTTGTTGTATTAAGAATAGATCATGAGATCCTTATTTGTGTAAGACCTTATGTATGATTTGTAATGGATGATGTACTATGATATCCAATCCGTTATATCTCGCAAAAATGGTAATCCTGTGATTGCGAGGTATGGCATAACGGGCATCTGGGATTAAAAATCCGGGTGTTAACAACACATGTTCTACAGAGAGAGTTCAAATATAAAACTAGATATTGGGGTGGGGGAAATACAAAATGGTGTACCATGTAGCGTCGACGCTATCGCGTCGACGGGTACCAAATGAGAAATTAAATATAAGTCTTGTTTGCGTAATGATATATAAGTTGGGAGACTTAACACGACCCATCCCCAACCCTAAGTCGTCGTGCCTCTTAACATTATACTATGGGTCAATGTCGCCGCTAACGTGGCATACGGGTGACGAAGTCTCAAATGGATGTTAGGGTACCGAGAATACATATCTCGTCGATACTACCGCAACTACGACGATGCATCATCGGTACCATAACATCTAAGGCTACCGCGTCTAAGTAACTAAGACCACTAAGTACATAAAAAGGAGGAAGTGCAGACTACAATAATAAATAAGCATAAAGAAAGCTAACAGACAGTACATGTGCCACACAGAGAGAAGTTTAATTTAAAATAGAGGAAGCGTAAAATACAACAGGGGAAAGCATAGAGAAAGTTTACATGAAGTACACATGTCTTATAGAGGAAAGTTTAAATATGAAACTAGATATTGGGGTGATGGAATACAAAATGGTCTACCATGCAGCGTTGACGCTAACTTGAATTGCTATAAAAAGATGGAATATTTGAAAAATAATAAATAAGTCTACAAAATGGAGAAAGTGCACACTTAGAATTTGGAAAGTACGAAGAAATGAGGCATGGAACGGAGCCACTACGAAGAAATTATGGGAGTTGCGAAAGAAGCTTCGGACTCATATTGTTCATGGGTTGAGAACGAGAGTTTAACTCTAGGAGGCCGAATCCCCCCCTTTCCTCAGTAGCTCAGTGGTAGAGCGGTCGGCTGTTAACCGACTGGTCGTAGGTTCGAATCCTACTTGGGGAGATTTGAATGTATAACCCAAGAAGTATAAATACTAGTCGAGGAAAGTTCAGGCAGCTGCTTCTAATTCATAAGAAATTTAAATTGAGCTGACGATAATTTAAAATCTGCTCCTAAACAATAAGGAATTTGAAAAACCATTTTGAACAAAAAAGTTGCTCCTACTCCATAGCTTTCCAACTCCATATCATTTGTATTATTCTGACAAACGGTTTAGAATAATCATAGAAATACCGTCCGCTCGTTTTAAATAGATCTGAATTTTGGTATTTTCAAAATAATTCGAAAACCGTATAGAATTTTCAAAAACTTTTAAAATGAAAAACTTGCGCAATTTCAAAATCTTTCAAAAAGTATATAATTTGTATCATTTGAGAAAGGAGTAAGAATCGCGTTCTTTGAAATAATAGGGCATCATGGTGCGGATATGCGCATTTTTTCTATGACCTGTACATACCTAAAGGTATACATACGTAAGTTACACATACCTAAAATATGCATACTAGAGTTACATATACCTTCAGGTATGCATACCTGAGATGTACGTACTCTGCATACATGTATATATGCAACATGGGTACGTACACCTTATTTATGCATACCTTAGGTATGTATAACTTACGTATGTATAACTTTAGTATGCCCTATTCTTACTCCTGGGTGTAATTACACCCACGTCTCATATCTATCCCTAATAATAAAAAACGGAATGCTTATGTCAACCAGCTTTTTTGGGACGTTTTACCCTGGTATTTCGAAGATATTACCCACCCTGCCACCGCTCAGTTAGAAAATCGTTTCGTTTCTCCATGCGTCCCGCCGCTGGGAACCCGCGGCCCCTCTGTTCATGCACGCGATTCCTCTCCTGGTTCTCAGATCGGAGGAAATCCATATTCCACTCAACTTATCTCATTCGTATGGAAGAGGCTGTTGAGGGAATGGAGGAGGCGTCAGATGCCGGTGAGGAAAGGAGGAGGCAGTAGTCGGCGAGTGCTCTCCGCTCGATTTGATCTTCAGGAGGATTTCCTCCCTTCCGTCCAGTCCCACGTGCGGTCATGGAAGAAAGCTCGCAACCAAGGTAGGAGAAGGTAGGTGGATTAGCTCGGTGGACTGAAGGTCTTGTTGATACCCGAAGTGAGAACGATTGCCCCGCTCCACTCTTCTCCATGATGAATGCGAGCTGCTTCTAATCTGATTTGGTTCCAATTTTATTTTGCTAGATCCAGATCGGTTCAAGAAAAAGTGACATAATATTTTTCTAAATTGTTTGATTAGAGGATTTGTCATGTTTTCCAAGTTGGATTGGCGCATCGATTTGTTGTGTTATTTCCTTGGAAGGTACAGCTGATATTCTTGGCTTAAATTTCTCCTCCTGGATGCTAGCGTTCTACATTGGCATGGACACGCCGACCACGTCCAGGAGAACGATAGGTTCGCGTCCGCCAACGAAGGCCATGTCCACCACTTCGTTGACACGCGAATCAATCAGATCTTGATTGTTTTTAGTTGTGAATAATTCCCTCTTCTGTTCGCTCATATGCTCGTGAGAGCATGTTTGTACTCACTAGCTTATTTGTTGAGGAAAATATCATGTATAGTGCTTAAAATATACATTAAATAAAATCTACATGTCGCAACAGCCAAGTTATCCTGCCTTCGGTGTCATGGAATGTAATGGGGCCAAATCTACCGACGGAGAGCTATTCTGCATCAGGTACGAGACAGAGTATGACATGTTCAGGTTCTGCATGGCTAACACACAAGAAGAGTGGAGGCCAGGGACCGAGCAGTACAAATTCATTGTGCAATACCCGTCGTCCATCGGCATGTCTCATCTTCCTCGCGCACAGTGATTTTCGGTGAAGTGTGTACAACAGATTGTAAGTTTGTAACTATTTCTCAATTTTAATAAGGTTCATTGACTCTAAAACATCATGGCAAATATTATGTTAGTTTATCTTCGTCTTCGAAAACATGTGCACGTAGGACATTGTTGTACTGCCGCTAATTGTGATGCTAAACGTCTACTCCCTCCGTTTGTAAATAAGTGTACTTCTAGCTTTTTCTTAAGTCAACTATTTTAAAATTTGTCCAATTATTTTAAAAAAGTAGGCACATTTATGAAACTAAGATAGCATCATTAGATCTGTTTTGAAGTGAAGTTTCATACTATATCAATTTGGTGTCATATATGTTCCTACTATATACAATAAAGTTGGTCAAATTTTAAAATCTTTGACTTAAAACAATCCTAGAAGTACGCTTATTTACGGACGGAGGGAGTACATATTGGTTGCAAGTGGCACTGAAAAAATCGAAAAAATTCATACTTTTGGATGCAGTAGAGTAGTCTATGTTTTTAAAATACAAACCACCCCTATTGGCATATTACTATGTAACTAAGTTGTTTAAAAATATGTAACCTTAATTAGACAAATAATTTTAAAAATACTTGTAAATAATTTTAAAAAGATGTAAGTTTTTTTAAATAGTCTTTTTGACATGAGTTGTAACTCAAATTCTAACTCCCTTTTTGAAGGAATCACGAGATTTATTAAATTAGGTAACATCATTTGTATAATTGTTCGTAACCAGTGTCGACACACAGGATGGTGTTGAACCATCTAATTTAAAGTCTAACTACTAGAATACTAATGAAAATGATACAGACTTGATAGCCACACCGTGCCATTTTACCAACAAATTTTTTTGTAGCAACGCACCGGCACGTGTGCTAGTACTACCTTACGGAAGTATTTGTAATACTTTATCTATTCGAGTATGTTCATATATTATATCTAAGATACTTTCAAACAAGTTAGGTAAAAAATTGCAAGTGCACGCATAGTTTGCACTATATATGTAAAATACTGTCATATTTGTACGTACAAAAAGTATGTCAATAAAAATTACATACTACTAAAAAAATAGTATATATACTAACCAAATATTCTTATATACTTCATACTACGCGTACATACCCTCCGGTATGGTAGATACTGCTTAAATAATGTGAAACACGTGTGGCTATAACTGCACCCGGGTGTAATACGAATATGTCTATATATAACCAATTCCTGAATAACTATTCAGGAATCCTCAGTTTTCTTTAACGTGAACATCAGCAATCCCTTGTTAACTTTCACACGAACACGAGTTAACTTCTTTTTCTTTCCAATTTAACTTCCAGTCTGTAGCAGTAATAATGAAGGTTAACTTCCGTCTATGTAAGTTAATTTCCACGAACTTCTTAACTGTCCAGTGTGTATAAGTTAACTCTCACTTTCTATGCTAGTTAACTTCCTAACGGGCACCGATATTTCGTGTTTTTGCGGGCTGTATATTGTTCATATTTTTTGAACCACTTATCGGAATGATGCATGCGATATACCATTTTAAAGATATAGAAATTTCGCATCTTTTTCGTAAATAAAGTTTTTCCAAATTCAGTATATATTTTTATAAATAATTTCAATACACAAAAAGTGTTTTTGCGAACTTCTCTATTACTGTAATGTATTTTAGACGTAATTTTCAAACCAGTTGTCGGGAATGATGCATGTGATATACCGCTGAAACGGTGTAAAAATTGCGCAACTCTTTTATTTATAATTTTTTTTCCAAATTCCTTATGGTTTTAGTTAATTTTGCATATATCAAACTTTATTTTAGCGAACATTTCATATTTTGTACAGTATTTTGTGTCTTATTTTCAAACCTTTGTCCGATAGATACGTGCAATATACAGTTGGAAACTATGAATATGGATAACTTTTTCATTCAAAAAGTTTTTTCAAATTCCTTACGTTTTTTAATTAATTTTAAATATATCAAAACTAGAGATGCTCGTCTACACTCAAATGTTTGAAATTAACATGTTCTCAATGTTCGGGTTGTACATGGCGGCAAGTTAGAGTGAAATTAGATTCATATTACTTCAATTAATCGAGAAGGGGGTCAGTTTGGGCAATCGAAGTACGTAGAAATAATTTTATTACTTAGAATTTCTGTCCATAAAAACAAAATAACTAAATTACTTTCAACATGCATGCTAACTTCTAGATACGTGTTAGTTAGCTTCTTTCCGCGATATAAATCCTTTGAGCGAAAAATGCATGTATCACATATGCTGACCGGGCACCATGGTACCCCATTATTTCACACACACACACACACACACACATATATATATATATATATATATATATATATATATATATATATATATATATATATACCTATTCAGCATCTAGAGTGCAGAATAGTTATTTTGCACCCCACATATTTTTATGTTTCCACATATAGAAATTTATGTTTTGTATACTAATAATCATATTCATTAGAAACGTAAAAGAATCGACATAATATTATGATAGTCATTATAGTGTAAAAACATAGAAAATACGTATTTTACGTCGTATTTTTATATAACATGTAAATGATTTTTTTAGACATGTCTAAATTTTCTTATGTTTTTCTCCACTTCCGAGATAAGAGATAATTTACTTGACGTAAAAATAATATACGGTTTGAAAGACAGAGGGCGAGGGGTTAAATAACGTCACTCTATCTCTCTCTCTTTCTCTCTCTCTATATATATATAGTGACCCTATTTGACACCCAGAACGTAGAATAGTTAATTTCACCCACTCTCTATCTTTCAAACTATACATAATTTTTACGTCACGTAAATTTTCTCTTATCTTAGAAGTCAAGAAAAGAATATAAGAAAATTTAGACATGTCAAATTTTTTTTTTGTTTACATGTAGTATAAGAATACGACGTAAAATGCATATTTTCTATGTTTTTTACACTATAATGACTCATAAATTATATTCTTATGTCATTTTTTTTACGTTTTTGATGAATATGAACATAATTATTAGTATACAAAACATAAATTTATGTATGTAAAAACATAAAAATATGTGACGTATAAAATAACTATTCTACACTTCGGCTGTTGAATAGAATTTCTATATATATGTATATATATTTATATAGGTATATAGGTAAAATAACAGGGGCACCATGATGTTCACACACCATACTTGATTTAGGTACTTTTGCTTTATACCATACATATCTGAGGGTATACGTACCTAAGTTATACATATCTAGGTATCGCATACCTAAGATATACATACCTAAGTTACATATACCTAACATATTACATATCTAAGGTGTACGTATGCAGCATACATGTATATATATTCAACTTAGGTATGTACAATTTAGTTATGTGATACCTTAGGTATATATAACTTGAATAGTTATATATTAGGTATATAATCCTTAAGTATGTAAAATTTGGGTACGTACATCCTAGGTATGTACGAAATACAGGTATGGTGGTATGGTGCCCGGGCACCATGGCCCATATGAGCGTCCGGTTTATATATATATATATAATATTTCTTACTCCCATCTAAAGTGACTCAAGTTTTTATCTACTCTAAACTATTAAGTTAAGAGTGTTCACTAAGGTGAAAAGCTAGGATCAATCTCATGCCATAAAATAACATCTAAAGTTATCTAGATAGGCCAAGTTTTATACTCTTTATGCTACCTTCAAAACAAGTAAAGGACTTTGTGTAAAGTAAAGGAAGTAAAACTTGAAAATAATACTTGGGATAAGTAATAGTCAAAGCGGTATAACCAAAGCATGCCTAATACATTTGCTTAGATTATTTAGCATGCAAGGGTTAGCTTGCATTGTTAGTGATTGCTTGCCTTGTGCAGTGCAGTGGTTGAAGTTTTCTTCCTCCTCTTGATAGAACTCCTCCTCCACGAAAGCTTGGTCGGTACTATCTTCTATAAATACATACGGAGTACACAATCACCAAAAAATACTTAACTAGTCTAATTAGCACTCCAAGGCACAGATTTGATGATCTATTATTATCACAAGCATCACAAGTTTTATTAACTAGCTTCATTCTTTTTATTTAAGAAAAGTAATTTCTACTCATTGAAAAATTAACTAAGATTTAATATTCACCACTCAAAATATGGGATCATGTGGACACATGTCATCACCACATATTCTAACATGTGGGAATATAATTTAAGGGTTGGATCACATTTACTTAAGTTTAAGTTTATTATTTAATGATTTAAAGTGACTAGAAATGCCTATATAGCATTATTTTGGTACTAGTCCAAAGTCACTGCATGTAAACCTTAATATTATTACATATTCAGATAGGTATGGTGAAATGTGAATTTTGAGAGTTAGAATCAACTCAAAAGCTAAATTGGTTGATTTTATAAAAATGTTTGAATGTGCAAAAACTTATGTTTTGTTATTTTTACTAGGAGAGATCTCTAACAGTAATTGAATTAAATCCAACGGGTTTGGGTAGACCATTTCAGTATATTTCTAACATAATTCGAATCACTCCATTTGGATTTGTAAATCTCTCTCAATGGATTTTTAAATTAAGGGACAAAACTAAATTCAAACCTAATTAGAAAAATCTGAGTTTGAATTAAATGGGTCGCGCGGGAAGGAAAACGGGCCGGCCCAGTGGCGTTCCGTGACATAGAGAACAGCTGACAGGGGGTCCACCGGTTAGTGACTCTTTACACGCGAAGAGGTACGAGGCGATGTGGGCCGTTGGATTAAAAGGGACATCTACGACTGAGGGGTGTCGTCTCCGGCGAACAGTTCACCGGCGGGAACTAACCCTAGCGGCTCGGTGGGGGTGCTCAGGGGGAATAACAGGGCTCCAGCTACGACGGCAAGGCAGGCAAATGAACTGGTGGAAGACGGCGGACTCAGGGGAGGTCGCGGCAGCTCCTGGGGTGGACGAAATCGACGGCGCCTTCTCCTCCTCTACAGCGGGCTTCTCCGGCCAAATTCTGGCAAAACCAGGCTCGAGCGGCTCCGGCGAGAGGTGGGGAAGGATCAGCGAGGAGAGGGGAGTGGAATGGTGTGAGTAGTTGGTGCAGGGAAGGTATCCTTTTATAGGTGCGGCTAAGCGGCAGAGAAGCATGGGCGGTGCTTGCCGGTGACGACGGCACGACGAGCTAGAGGCGTGGGCGGTGCGCTAGGACGGTGGGCGGTGCCCTGGCGAGTGTCACGGCGGTGAGTGTGCAGTGGTTTGCGGTCGGGGGTAGTGAATGGCACGGCGCGCACTAAGTCTCTGCCGACGGCGAGTTTCACGGCGACCGGCGACTACGGGGCCCCGCTCAGGGGAATGGGCGTGTACGTTAGCTTCCTAGGCCGGTGGGGATCGTGTAGGCGGGCGGCTCGAGCGAGGCGAGGTTTGGCTGCGCGGGGACAGTGCGCGCTCTGCGGGCAGCGTCGGCATGGTCGACAGACTCCGGACGCGGCGGTTTCTGGCCGTTCTGGTCGCTGTCCTCGGGCTGGGGCTGGTTGGACGGTGGAGGTGGACCATGGGCTACCTCCTGGACATGGTGGATGGCGCTGGCGGCGGCTGTGGCGTGCTGTCGCCGGTGAGGTGCCCAAATGGAGGCTCGCCCTTAATGGCCATGACCATTTGGTCGTGGCACAGTGAGTGGCTGGGCTAGGGAGGGGTAGGGGAGTGTATGGATTGGCTGTGGTTGCAAAATGGGGAACGAATTTGGATCAAACACTGCTCCAATAGTGTTTTGTGTTTTGTTTGAAATTTGTCCACCAAGTGTTTGTGAAAATGGCCGAAAGAACTCAAGTTTGGAATTTTTGGATGATTTTTGGTGGGTTTTCTAGACACATGCTTCAGCCTCTGTGGTTGCTTGGGTTTTGAAAATGGAGCTCAGTTGAGTGGTTTTTGAATAAGTAGGATCTTGATACCTACACTAGATTCAATTTTCAAAGGCCTTTTAAATTTAGTATTTGAAAGTTTTTGGCAGATCACAAAGTGGGCCTTGGTACACTACTATATGTACTAACAAGGGGTGCAAAGATCCAAATTTATTTCTGTTAAGAAATGAGTCCTAGGAATAGCCAAAGTAGGCATGTTGATTAAATGGCACAAATGACCATTTCTTTCTTTTATTCATTTTGATTTGTTTTTCTTTGGGATTTGTTTGGGGATGATCTAGATGATATTTATTTCACCTAAGAATCATTTTACAAGCAATGGATCACTTAATCATGGCAATTCAAAACAACTCCTATTTAAATGCACACACATATGAATGCTTTAATAATTTAAATTGGAAAAGTTTTTGTTAACCCTACCTTTGATGATTTGGATCTTAATAACCTTGGATTAAAGTTTTGGGATGTTACAAACCTTCCCCCCTTAAACAAAATCTCGTCCCGAGATTTACAAAAGAAAACTAGGAACTAAAGAGATCTAGGAACTCTGTCCTAATGTAATCTTCTCGCTCCCAAGTGGCTTCTTCTTCGGTATGGTTGCTCCATTAAATCTTGAGAAACTTGATAGTCCTGGTCCTGGTGGTTCTGTAAGCTTCTTCCAAGATACGGACGGGCACTTCACGATACGCCAGGTCATTGTTGATCTCCACAGCTCTGTGATCGATGTTCTTAAAAACTTCAGTCTTCTCCGGCACTTCCAGACATTTGCGAAGTAACGAGATATGGAACACATTGTGGATGGCTGACATTTCTTCTGGCAGTTCCAGTTGATACGATACTTCTCCTCGGCGATTCAGAATCTTGAATGGTCCGATATATCTGGGGGCTAACTTTCCTTTCAGACTAAAGCGTCGTGTTCCCTTCAATGGCGAAACCTTGAGATATACAAAATCTCCGACATTGAAAGTCAGGTCTCTCCTTCTCTTGTCAGCATAACTCTTCTATCTGGATTGGGCGGTCTTGAGGTGCTCACGGACTTTGTGAACCTTCTCTTCGGCTTCTCGGAGAATGTCGGGTCCAAAAATCCGACTCTCTCCTACTTGCGACCAATTTAAGGGGGTACGACACTTCCTTCCATATAGGAACTCAAATGGTGCCATTTGCAAACTAGCTTGATAACTGTTGTTATATGAGAATTCTGCGAAAGCCAGGCAGTCTTCCCATTTTGATCTGTACTCCAACACACAAGCTCTTAACATGTCTTCTAGGATCTAGTTGACTCTCTCAGTCTGTCTATTAGTTTGCGGGTGATAAGTTCTGATGAAATTCAACTTGGTTCCTAATCCTTCCTGGACTTTCTGCTAAAATCTCAAGGTAAATTGGGTTCCTCGATCTGATACTATGGTCTTGGGGGTTCCATGCAGACTAACAATCCTAGCAATATACAGTTTTGCTAGCTTAAAACTCTGGTAGGTAGTCTTGACAGGTATGAAGTGAGCTGCCTTGGATAGTCTATCAACTATGACCCAGATTGAGTCATTTCCCCTAGTAGAAGTAGGCAAACCGGTGATAAAGTCCATTCTGACGGAATCCCATTTCCATTCCGGAATCTGTAATGGTTGCAACAGTCATGCGGGTCTCTGATGCTCTGCTTTGACTCTTTGACAGATGCCACACTTGGCGATGTAGCTTCTGATTTCTCTCATCATCTTGTGCCACCAAAATTGCTCTTTCAAATCTTGATACATCTTCGTTCCTCCGGGGTGGATAGAATAAAGAGTATCATGAGCTTCCTGCATGATAACTTGCTTTAGCTCCGAATCTGCTGGCACATAGATACGGCCTTTGTACCACATAACTCCTTCTTCGTCTTCAGTGAATCCATGTACCTTTCCTGTACCAATACGACATTTGATTCCGACGATACTTTCATTTCCTTTCTGGGCTTCCTTGATTTGACTGATCAGTGTAGGTTGAAGTTCAATGCTAGCTAGGAATCCTTTGCTAACTAGCTCAGTTCTAAAATGCTCCAACTCCTCATACAAACTTGGCTGCCTCTCTTTAATCATGGTGTTTAGCCTGCAAGGCAATCTGCTAAGAGCATCCGCTACCACATTGGCTTTGCCAGGGTGATAGTGAATGTCAAGGTCATAATCCTTGATTAACTCTATCCATCTCCTTTGCCTCATATTCAGCTCCTTCTGAGTGAAAATATACTTCAGGCTCTTGTGATCTAAGTAAATCTCACAGCGATTACCCATCAGATAATGACGCCATGTCTTCAATGCCAAAACTATGGCTGCTAGCTCAAGATCATGGGTCGGATAGTTCTGCTCATGCTGCTTCAGTTGTCGAAACAGATAAGCAATGACTTTTCCTTCTTGCATTAATACACATCCGAGAACAATCTTGAATGCATCACAATACACATCAAACGGCTTCTTGATGTCTGGCATGATCAATATTGGGGCTGATATCAATCTCTTCTTCAGCTCTTGAAAACTGGCTTCACATTTGTCAGTCCATTCAAACTTTTTGTCCTTCTTTAGCAATTGGGTCAAGGGTCTGGCGATGCTCGAGAATCCTTCTACTAACTTGTGGTAATATCCTGCTAATCCGAGAAATGCACGGACTTGGGTTTGAGTGGTTGGGGCTTCCCATTCTTCGACATCTTTGATCTTGGCGGGATCAACAGAGACTCCTCCGGCAGACAAAATATGTCCTAGGAATCCTACTTCTTTCAGCCAAAACTCACACTGGTTGAACTTGGCATATAACCGATGCTCTCTCAGGGTTTCTAGGATGATCCTCAAATGTTGCTCATGCTCTTCTTCTGACTTGGAGTAGATAAGGATGTCGTCGATAAACACAACTACAAACTTATCTAGGAAATTCATAAAGATCTTATTCATGAGATTCATGAAATAAGAAGGGGCATTAGTTAATCCAAAAGACATAACCGTATACTCGTATAAACCATAGCAAGTAGTAAAGGCGGTCTTTGGAATATGCGTTGCACGAATCTTAAGTTGGTAATAACCAGTCCTAAGATCAATCTTTGAGAATACGTGTGCTCCGGTCAACTGATCAAATAGATCCTCTATCTTTGGCAAGGGGTACTTGTTCTTGATGGTGACGTCATTTAGTTTCATGTAATTTGTGCACAAACGGTTGCCTCCATCTTTCTTGTCGATGAATAACACTGGTGATATCCATGGCGATGCGCTTGGTTGAATCAAGCCTGTTGCTAACATGGCATCCAACTGCTTCTTCAGCTCTACTAACTCTGAGGGGTTCATGCTATAGGGTCTTTGAGCTATGGGTCCGATTCCGGGGATTAGTTCAATAATGAAGTCAATATCCCTATCCGGGGGCATACCTGGCAATTCATCTGGGAATACATCGGGGTATTCACAGACTACTATGACCTGGTCTATGGTGGGTAGGGCGAGACTCTTGTTGCACTAGAATTGACGAGGTAAGGTTTCAGATATATGCTCTACTGTTACTCCAGAGCTACTGGTCATGGTGATGGCTTTCTTAGCACAGTCTATCAATCCTTTATGCCTTGACATCTAGTCCATACCTAGTACTACTTCCAATCCTTTGGTTCCAAGTACAATTAGCTTGGCATAAAAATCTATCCCATGTATTCTGATAGGCACAGCTTTGCAAATTTTTCTAGATTTTGTAGTTGAACCGGGGATTTGAACTATCATGACATGCTTCAAGTTGGTTGGGTGAATCTTACTAGTGCATGCAAATTCTTCGGTGACAAATGAATGCGATGCTCCCGAATCAAACAATACCCTTGCTAAAACTGAGTTGTCAGAAAACATACCCAGCACTACATCTGGCGCTTCCTGGGCTTCTTGGGCATTCATGTGGAAGAGATGGTTGTTGCGGTTGTGAGGGTTCCCTGGGGCAACTCTTCTCCCTGGTTGAACACGACGCTTCTATTGAGTTGGGGCATTCACATTGGTAGTGGCGGCAGTCTTCTTGGGACACCCATTGGAATAGTGACCCTTCACTCCACACTCGAAACAAGTGATCTAGGACTTGTCCTTTGCTGCGACGGGCACATCATTGCTGCCAGTTCTGGGTGCAGTGTTGTTGTTTTTGTTGCTCTTGGGAGGTGCACGGTTGAAGTTGTTGGCGTTGCCGGAGTTGTGATTGTTTCCTCCGGACTTCACATTGCCTCCGCTACGGTTGGGGTAGCTTGGGCGAGACATTGGGGGTCGATTGTTTCTTGGTGCATATCCTGATGAGGGGTTGGGACGGTACTTCTGGTGACTACTGGATCTAGATTGTTGCATCATACGATGTTTGCGGTTGTCGTTTGCTTGGTTAATATTCCCTTCCATATGAATGGCAGAGTCGACTAGCTCTTCGAGATCCTCGAAGCGGATGTTGACGAGGACAGTCTGCATCTCATCATGCAGTCCGTTCAAGAATCTCTCCTTCTTCT
Source organism: Avena eriantha (assembly GCA_910589775.1). Lineage (NCBI taxonomy): Eukaryota > Viridiplantae > Streptophyta > Magnoliopsida > Poales > Poaceae > Avena > Avena eriantha. The sequence continues at coordinate 351,599,563 of OU342744.1, forward strand.
TGAGTTCTGTGTTGATCTCATCAGGGGCGTACCTTGCAAGCGATAGGAATCTGTCACGGTATTCCACCACAGTCATTCTACCTTGCTTCAAGTCGCGGAACTCATCCCTCAGTCTGGTGACTAGACCTTGCGGCACGTGGGTGCGGCTGAACTTGGTTTTGAAGGCTTCCCATGTCATCACTTGACCATGGTTCATGTTACGGATACTAGTCCACCAAGCTCTTGCATCTCCTGCCAGGTAGTGGGTGGCGAAGAGAACCTTTTCGTTGCCATCAACTCCTGCTACTTCTAAGTTGTTTTCCATTGTCTGTAACCACTCATCAACATCTAGTGGGTTTTCAGCCTGGTTAAAGATTGGGGGATTGGTATTCTGAAAGTTTTTGAGTTTGGATCCATGGTGATCCTGATTTCCATGCCCTTGGTTGTTTTGGGTCATCTAAGCTATCTGTTGTAATGTTGCTAAGTTGGCCTGGCGCTCTGCCCTGCTTGCTTCACGGTCTGCAACTAACATCTGCATAATCTGCAGCACTGGGTCTTGCGATGAGCTGCTCCCTCCTTGGTTTCCACGAGTCATTTGAAGATTGAGGTAGATAAAGGGGTAAGAGGGAAAGTTCTAAGGTTCATGGTTTTGGTTTCAAGCTAAAACTTTGAGTTTGACTCAGGTTTTTGCAACTAACTCCACTTCATTCATTCAAGCAGCACACGGTACAAACACACACCACAACAATAAAAGAAAACATATGGTTTTAAGAACCATTCTGCAAGCTACGATACAGTGAGACTGATACATCTCATGCTACGACAGTGCTCTAGTGCAACTACTCATCGTCGATGAAGTCGGAGTCATCATCGTCAGTGTAGAAGTCCACGTCATCCTCCTCCAAAAAGTCGTCATCATTGCTGAGGTAAGAATCCATATCTCCCTGGATGTCTTCACCTTCCTCTTCTTCCTCCTTTGCTACAAGTTGAGCTTCCTGCTCCTTGACGGTCTTCTCGAGGTCGGCCACCTTCTTGCGAAGATGGGCAATCCTGCGATCCTTCTTCTCGCGCTGGAGGCGAAGAGACTGATGATCCTTGACAAGCAATGAGAAAGTCTAGGCCTTCTGGGCTGCGATGGCACGGTTGTGGTTGGCTAAGTCCCTAGCATTGTCCAACCCCTTCTGACGATCGTACAACAGGAAGTTGAGGTTCACCACTTGGCGCTTCAGTTCTGGATGACTTGGCATCTCCATCGGCATTCCCATGAAGTCACGTCTTGCATAGTGAGCAAAACGGGTTCCTTGGATTTGGTTGACGCTGAGGGCACATAGACGTGCGAGATCTTCATGCATTGCCCTGGCTAATCCATTTAGCCAGTTGTTCTCTCTCACGGAGAACTGGATTCTCCCAGACGTTGGTGCTTCGATGCTTTCTCGAAGATCAACGGTGAATAACCGCTTCAAATCTCCTCCTGGTGGTCCTGGAAGTTGAGCTCCAAGAAACTCCGGATGTGGGCGTCCCAGTAACTCCAACAGTGAATCCAGATCCCTCTCGAAGATCAGCTGACCTCCGTTTCCCAACTAGTAGAACTTGCTAAACTGAGTCTCCATCTACAAGAATTAAGGATGAGGAAATTAGTAAAGTGATCAAGTGTGTCAAATTTTAAGTAGTAATGTAAGAATTTGAGGAACATGAATTTTTGAGAAAGAATGAATTCCCAAGGATAAGAGAGGAATTAGTTTTTCATAAATACTCACTTTGGTTTGGCAATTAAGTTTTTGTTCGGACGTCCATTCTAACTAGGGTCTCCTACGGTCAGGATGGCTCTGATACCAACTTGTCAACACCCGGATTTTTAATCCCAGATACCTATTATGTCATACCTCGCAATCCCAGGATTACCATTTTTGCGAGACATAACAGATTGGATATCACAGTACATCATCCATTACAAACCATACATAAGGTCTTACACAAATAAAGGATCTCATGATCCAGTTCTAATACAACAAGCAGCGGAATAAAAGATAAGCGTAGCGGTGGTGTCCATCTTCAGGGGCACATGCAATGCTGACGAAGGCAGATAGTCCTAGTTATCATAGCCGTCCTGCTGGCCATCATCTTGGTAGTCTCCTTCATAGTCTGGCCATGAGAATAGCCATGGACAAAAGCCATGAGTACTCTTTAAGTACTCGCAAACTACCACTAACAAGTAGTATAATTCTAAAGTAAAGTGCTAACTCTAGGTTTAACTATCAAGTTAAGTTTGAAACCTAAGCTAAGTTCAGAAGCAAAGAAAGATAAAATAAAGTTCTAGAATCACTTAAGTTGGGAAGCTAGTGTCATAGTCACAACCCTGTTGTGGTCAAGTCAAGATTCATCATTCATTTCATAAGTCATTTTGAAAACACCTGACAACCAAACAGTATGGCCACTCCAACTGTCCATAACTGCGAACGCGGCTATTCGAATAGATTGACACTCTGCAGAGGTGGTACACTTTCACCACAACATTCGATACATCTGTCAGGGATAACCCTGAATCATCATACTTAGTATGCAGATAATCAAACATAACCTTTCCTTTACACACCCTAGTATAAGCACCTCTCCTATGAGTATGGCCTCCCAACCATGACCATCTGTCATCTTGGGCACTGCATAGGTGGACAACATTGAGAGGTAGCCTTAGCTCAAACCTCTCCCGCGAGGGAACTAATACTAATGCATATAAACTTCCGGCTAAGACTTACCCAATTCAGGTATTGTGGTTGTACGGTAAATTTGGAATGGTATCGCATCCGAATCCAACCATCAGTTTTGTAAAAGGGTTAAGGCTCATGCCTCAACATATTCCTCATCATAAACCATTTGTGTTTCTCAACACATGTCAAAACATCTCAATAGAATGACTCATCATTCTAAGGTTTTCATAATTCATTTTCAGCAAGTGTTCCCATCTAAAGTGACTCAAGTTTTTATCTACTCTAAACTATTAAGTTAAGAGTGTTCACTAAGGTGGAAAGCTAGGATCAATCTCATGCCATAGAATGACATCTAAAGTTATATAAATAGGCCAAGTTTTATACTCTTTATGCTACCTTCAAAACAAGTAAAGGACTTTGTGTAAAGTAAAGGAAGTAAAACTTGGAAATAATACTTGGGGTAAGTAATAGTCAAAGTGGTATAACCAAAGCATGTCTAATGCATTTGCTTAGATTATTTAGCTTGCAAGGGTTAGCTTACATTGTTAGTGATGGCTTGCCTTGTGCAGTGCAGTGGTTGAGGTTTTCTTCCTCCTCTTGATAGAACTCCTCCTCCTCGAAAGCTTGGTCGGTACTATCTTCTATAAATACATACGGAGTACACAATCACCAAAAAAAACTTAACTAGTCTAATTAGCACTTCAAGGCACAGATTTGATGATCTATTATTATCACAAGCATCACAAGTTTTATTAACTAGCTTCATTCTTTTTATTTAAGAAAAGTAATTTCTACTCATTGAAAAATTAACTAAGATTTAATATTCACCACTTAAAATATGGGATCATGTGGACACATGTCATCACCACATATTCTAACATATGGGAATGTAATTTAAGGGTTGGATCACATTTACTTAAGTTTAAGTTTATTATTTAATGATTTAAAGTGACTAGAAATGCCTATATAGCATTATTTTGGTACTAGTCCAAAGTCACTGCATGTAAACCTTAATATTATTACATATTCATATAGGTATGGTGAAATGTGAATTTTGAGAGTTGGAATCAACTCAAAAGCTCAATTGGTTGATTTTATAAAAATGTTTAAAATGTGCAAAAGCTTCTGTTTTATTATTTTACTAGGAGAGATCTCTAACTCTAAATAAATCCAATGGGCTTGGGTAGACCTTTTCAGTATATTTTTAACAAAATTGGAATCACTCCATTTGGATTTGTAAATCTCTCTGAATAGATTTTTAAACTAAGGGACATAACTAAGTTCAAACCTAATTAGAAAAATCTAAGTTTGAATTAAATGGGTCGCGCGGGAAGGAAAACGGGCCGGCCCAGTGGCGTTCCGCGGCATAGAGAACAGCTGACAGGGGGGTCCAACGGTCAGTGGCTCTTTACACGCGAAGCGATACAGGGCGGTATGGGCCGTTGGATTAAAAGGGAGATCTACGGCTGAGGGGTGTCGTCTCCAGCGAACAGTTCGCCAGTGGGAACTAACCCTAGCGGATCGGTGGGGGTGCTCAAGGGGCATATCAGGGCTCTAGCGACGATGACGAGGATGGTAAACGGACGGGTGGACGACGACGGACTCAGGGGTGGTCGCGGCAGCTCCTAGGGTGGACGAAATCGACGGCGCCTTCTCCTCCTCTGTAGCGGGCTTCTCCGGCCAAATTCCGGCGAACCCAGGCTCGAGCGGCTCCGGCGAGAGGTGGGGAAGGATCAGTGAGGAGAGGGGAGTGGAATGGTGTGAGTAGTTGGTGTAGGGAAGGGCTCCTTTTATAGGCGCGGCTAAGCGGCAGAGAAGCATGGGCAGTGCTCGCCGGTGACGACGGCACAGCGAGCTAGAGGCGTGGGCGGTGCGCTAGGACGGTGGGCGGTGCCCTGGCGAGTGTCACGGCGGTGAGTGTGTAGTGGTTTGCGGTCGGGGGCAGTGAATGACACGACGCACACTAAGTCTCTGCCGACGGCGAGTTTCACGGCAGCCGGCGACTACGGGGCACGATTGGGGAAATGGGCATGTCCGTTAGCTTCTTAGGCCGGTGGGGATCGTGTAGGCGGGCGGCTGGAGCGAGGCGAGGTCTGGCTGCGTGGGGACAGTGTGCGCTCTGCGGGCGGCGTCGGCATGGTCGACAGACTCCGGGCGCGGCGGTTTCTGGCCGTTCTAGTCGCTGTCCTCGGGCTGGGGCTGGTTGGACGGTGGAGGTGGACCACGGGCTACCTCCTGGACATAGTGGATGGCGCTGGCGGCGGCTGTGGCGTGCTATCGCTGGTGAGGTGCCCAAATGGGGGCTCAGCCTTAATGGCCATGACCATTTGGTCGTGGCACAGTGAGTGGCTAGGCTAGAGAGGGGTAGGGGAGTGTATGAGTTGGGTGTGGTTGCAAAATGGGAAACCAATTTGGATCCAACACTGCTCCAAGTAGTGTTTTGTTTTTTGTTTGAAATCTGTCCACCAAGTGTTTGTGAAAATGGCCGAAAGAACTCAAGTTTGGAATTTTTGGATGATTTTTGGTGGGTTTGCTAGACACATGCTTAAGCCTCTGTGGTTGCTTGGGTTTTGAAAATGGAGCTCATTTTAGTGGTTTTTGGATAAGTAGGATCTTGATACGTACACTAAATTCAATTTTCAAATGCCTTTTAAATTTAGTGTTTGAAAGTTTTTGGTAGATCAGAAAGTGGGCCTTGGTACACTACTATATGTACTAGCAAGGGGTGCAAAGATCCAAATTTATTTCTGTTAAGAAATGAGTCCTAGGAATAGCCAATGTAGACATGTTGATTAAAATGGCACAAATGACCATTTCTTTCTTTTATTCATTTTGATTTGTTTTTCTTTGGAATTTGTTTAGGGATGATCTAGATGATATTTATTTCACCTAAGAATCATTTTACAAGCAATGGATCATTTAATCATCGCAATTTAAAACAATTCCTATTTAAATGCACACACATATGAATATTTTAATAATTTAAATTGGAAAAGTTTTTGTTAACCCAAATTTTGATGATTTGGATCTTAATAAGCTTGGATTAGAGTTTTGGAATGTTACATGGGTGTAGTTACACCCGAGAGTAGAATATATATAGGACACTCATATGGGACACCATGGTGCCCGGGCACCATACCTGTATTTCGTACGTACCTAGGGTGTACGTACCCAAATTTTACATACCTAAGGTTCACATACCTAAAATATACCTATCCAAGTTATATATAACTAAGATATCACATACCTAAGGTGTATATATACCTAAGTTGCATATATATGCACGTACGCTGCGTACGTATACCTTAAGTATGTAATATGTTAGGTATATCTAACTTAGATATGCATATCTTAGGTATGTGATACCTAAGTATGTATAATTTAGGTATATATACCCTTAGGTATGCGTGGTTTAAAGGAAATACCCGTATCATGTATGGTGTCTGGGCTACATACCTAGGGTGTACGTACCCAAATTTTACATACCTAAGGTTCACATACCTAAAATAGGAGACGGCAATTCGGCTCGCAGGTGCAAATGCACCCATTGTGTGAAAACATTTTTCGAAATATAAAAAAATTCAAAAAAATTCTACATATACATTCAAACATTTTATGTTGGTTCACAAGTTTTCGGGATGAAATAACATTTTCTGTGTCGTGTATAAAAAAGACAAAAATGTCACGTGAATAGTCGTGACATATTTTGTCTTTTTTATAGACAACACATAAAATGTTCTTTGATCCCGAAAACTTGCGGACCAACAAAAAATATTTGAATGCATATGTGAAATTTTTTTCGAATTTTTTGACATTTCAAAAAATATTTCTCGCAATGGGTGCATTTGCACCTGCGAGCCGAATTGAATATCCGTGTAGCTACACCCGGGAGTAAGAAGTATTTTTCATATATATATATATATATATATATATATATATATATATATATATATGAAAAATCCATCTTACCCTTAGGTGTAGTTACTCCTCTCTATCCACGTTGATCACATCCCCACTGGTTTTCTGATCTCTATCCATGCAACACAAACGGGTTAATGGATGTGAACATACCCACGAAGTTTATAGAGAAAATTCAATTCAATACTTATTTTATTCTGAAATTAACTTAATTAGTTTGTTGGGTTCAACAAAATTTTGAAATTTGAACCATCGGTGTCCTTATCTTATCTGCCAAACTAGGTGTATCTTCTTTTATTGCCATTGGATAAAGACGTGATTATCTGTAGTAGTAGTTACCAACAAACATCCATTTTTGTTTTGGTTTGATATACTACTTCAATCAGTGTGTCACGACCGGGAGGAGAGAGGTGTCGCGCAGTGTCTCTTCTTTTCTTCGACGAGATGTGATTAAACTCATTCGCCCGCAAGGAACCTAAAAGAAAAAATGGTCGTAGGTGAACCTGTCCAGAATAATAATGGTGGTACGTACATGCATCAAATTGCTATACGGATGCATGCAACAATATAGCAGCTGATTTTTCCTCGTTACTTGGTAAAAATAAAACACACTCCAACCCACATACTACTACTCAGTATAAAAGCACACTTCAATCTGCATACTACATCCTACAAAACTTGGTATTGCATGCTTTCAATCTATACGATCATAAAATATACATCATCCCTAGTTCTCTCAGAATACCACATACTACATACTCGATACGCCATGCCCAATTCTCTCCGAATACCATATACTTCAGAACTTCCCATATCATACTCACATAGATGCATACTACATACTACATCCTAGATATAATAGATACCCCATACTACCTGGCCTGCCTTCCCCTAACGAATTAATCTAGTACAAGAATTGAAAGGTTATACTAGATAGTTCAACACACGACCAGATCTTGATACAAAAACTATATCCAAAGACTTCAGTATCTCCAGTACTATCAAATTACATCAAGAAGAAGACGGCTTGAATTTTATTCTATAGTGCCTATAGTTTCTGGCACGGAAATTAAGAAACGCATATGGAGAGAAAATTTAAATAGTTTTGGGTGGTATTTCTCGTAGCTAATTGATGCGATAAAATAGAGGAGTTTAAGGAAGACATGAAACACTATATACTTTATATAAATTCTCTAAAAAAGTTATTCAGATAAGTTGCGTAACGCAATATATCTTATATTTTGAATTTTTTTAAAAAAAATTATAGACACTATAGAAAGAAACGGCGTGAGTAGGAGGTAACTACTCCTAGGAATAGTATGAATATTATATATTGCTACCTGGGGTGGTAGCTACGCACGCCCTAAAAGCCGTCGGATTTTGTTCCATGATCCGTGTTGTGACGTCCTGCTGTTATCTATACTATTAAAAAATTCACATCGTTCGTTACAAACATCCGTGTTGTGACGTCCTGCCCCTGTCTGTTTAGAAAAATTACAAAGCCTACTACCGCATATGTAGAACTTACGGTCATGCAGTCCCGCGACTGACCCTCTCGTCCTCTCTCTCGTGAGAGCGCCGCCGCCTAGAGTTGGATGGTTAGACACCGCCACCACCCCCTCGATCTCTGGGCACCGTAGCCACCGCCCTCATCCAGACGGTCAAGCAGAAGGACCATTTTCTCGGAACCCTTTCAACCCATGGCTGACTCCCTGTCTCCGATTCCCTAGGGGTGACGGTTGCACACCATGGTGAAGCCGCCGAACAATCAGATCGCCGCGGTCGCAGCCATGGCGGAGCTCAAGTCGGGGTCAGGTGGTTCGAGATCGATCTGGGGTGGCGAGAGGCTCACCATCATCTTCCAGTTTCAGTATAGGTACTTGATCCCCTTTCCTTCTCCTGCGTTCTTGTTGTGCTTGCGGATTGGGCGAGGGGTCGCCAGAATATGGGAGGCAACTATCTGTGAGCACCAACATCGGTGGCAGGTGGCGCTAGGCGTGGGACAGGTAGAGCGAATGAGGGTCAGGGAGGAGAGGTCTGCCAGAATGGCGGCCGAGGACAGGCCATCCCCGACCAGAACTACTTAGTTGCAGGAGTGGTCTGGAGGTGGACAAGAACTACTTAAAATGGGAATGTGGTTGGGCAGAGGCAAGCTGCGATTTAGGAAATGTGCCACTGACCGCTCTTTCCTGAGGCTGCTGTGATGGTCTTTCATGTACTGATTTATAGTTGATTTTAGCTTGTGTATATTTTGTATAGTTGCTGCATGATACATAAAATATATCTGAAATTGGAGACAAATAAATGAGATTTTGCCTTCACAGTTTTGCACGGTTGGTGTACAGGTCTGATACAAATTGGATCTAACGAGAAGCTAGGTTATGAATTTTGGTGATAGTTTGTTTTTCTTAGAAATGCATGTTTCACCCCATTGGTGGTTTAAGATGCAATGCGTGATTGGTTCTTTTTACAGGGTACATCCACAAAGACAACTCTTTGAATGGACAAACTAATATCTTGTGGTCATTATATTTTGCACTTCAATCATCTAGCACTTTGGAAGATCGAAGGTACCAAAGTAACGTGGCACTGTGGATATGCTGAACTTTTCTCTATTAATTGGTATGTACTTATATTTTGGTATTTCAGAACTCAGAGGTCACTCTTGTCTGTGCAGATACCACATCTTTTTAGACTTGGATGTTTGATTATTATTTTGATGTCTCCAATTGGATTCTTTAAATATATGTCTATCACAAAAATATCAAACATAATATTGAGCTAAAATCTAGCAGCATTTGACTTCAGTGGGTCAAAATTATCAATATATGTTGTATAGATCACTGAACTTGATATTGCCAGCAGAGTTAGACGTGCTTGACAAACTAACTTTTTCCTTTTCTTGACAAACAAACTTATTCATATTGGTTCATAAACTTTGCTAGATCGTTCCGAGAGAAAAGAATATGACTGTGAGATCCGAATAGCGAACATATTGCAATATATGCGAGCATTTTTGTTTGCTTGGTATGCATGGTGAACAAACCCATCAGAACATTAAAACAAGGACAGACGCTACAGCCAAGTAAGAATGCACTATGAAACATGCTAGCATAGATTAGAATTAGACTGTTAATGATAAGAAACATAACCACAAGAAAAAGAATGCTTTTACGTAATGGGAAAGTGCATTCCTTCAGATACTTTTTGGTGTTAACTCTGCATACTGTATTTTTATGGAAGTATTCAATGTAGTGCATACAAATATAGATGGTATTAATTCATGTAGAACGTTCCAACAGGTATTTTCCACAAAAGTAAGTAGCAAACCTGAAATTGTTAACATAAAAGCACGTAAGGTTTACATATAAGGCGTAGTTAGTAGAGAAAAAATGGCAGTTTGTCAAAAAAAAATATTCCTAACGGAAGTCACTGATGTCTATGCACATTTCCTTCTGGGTTGGCTAAAATAATTGGCTAGGAATTTTTGTGAACCTGATGGATCTTTCTGGTGTATTTAGGAGGACCATGCTTCTAAAAGTTTGATAGTAGGCAACCAAACAACCTTGGACAACTGGCATGAGGAAATACTAGCGGTGCTGCAGTAGGAGTGGTCTGGGTAACACTGACAGAGTAGATGCGTCTGTAAGATGTACTTCTTCTGCTATAGTTCACTACATGCAAATTTGCTTGGGCGTGGAGACTACAACATGTAATAAGTATGCATTGTAGATCTTCTTTGTCGGCTTTCGTCTGTTAAAGATGGAACCCGAAAATTTTAGCCTGGGAGCCATTTTTTGGCGATTGAATAAGAGTTTATTTATTTAGTGTTCTCCCATTTAATACAGTAATTGATTTTATGCGTTATGTTTTTGGATATCAATGATGCAAAAAAGAACTTCAAAAGTAAAATGTGAGTTTCTCTTACTAATGGTTGGATTGTTGTACTTCTAATGGCATATGATGATATAACAAAAATTAGGATAAACCTTGAATATGAGATTTTTAGTTTATTTTAAACCCATTGCAAGGCATGGCAGTATGCTAGTAGTCTGTTAAACTTGTGCGGCTGCCTTTCCCCGTTTCTTTCCACAAAAACAAATAACCCATCTGGCACACATAAAAAAGAAGCACCGTGCCTGGCTGGTGTATCCCCAACGCGCTCCGCCGCGATCCCCGCCTGTCCTGGTGCCGCTGCGCAACACCGGAGGAGCAGGTGATGTTTGACCTGCGGCGGCTCCTTCCCCGCAGCGGGAACCGTGCCGGAGGCGACATCGGATACCGGCCTGGTGGGTGGCATCCCACCGGAGGTACCAGATGTTTGGCGGCGGCGGCCCTTCCCTTCAAGCAATAGCCGCCTCCCATGCTGCTTTGTAATTTTTAATGAAGCACTGCATAAATCTTGCACAAGTTTCTCCAATGTGAAGAAACGATCGAGCTCTAGTATCTCTTTCCAAGGGCCAAGTTGACCCGCAACCTGCCTTCCACTTCCTGCAATGTGTGCTATTATTTAGTTCAGTTAAGAGTTCACTCTTATGTTGTGCGGGATATGAACATTAAATTTCCAAGCAGTCTCCTACTTGTCCAAACAATCATCCTGGGAAGGAATTCTTCAGTTTAATCAGAAATTACCCATTGCTACAATTTGTGTCAGAAAGGATTAACGATGCACGGTTAGTGGAAATTTCAGAAGTTCGCATCTATACTTTGTAACTTACACATATATAACTTTTCATTCATGTAGCAAAACAGAAGAGAGATGGTGAGGAAGTTGGCATTGATATTTACCATTACGTTAAGCGTCTCGATGGCCTGGTCTATCTCCTCCTTGGTAGTCGAGCGACCGGCTGGTCTCTCCGTCATAGAGCACCCCAGAGCCGATCACGTTGCCGCACCGTTGGAACACCTAGATGGGCATGTCAGGGTGACCTTCCAGGACAGGTTGTGTTATGCTACTGTCGACTGGTGAGGTTACATGAAGTTTAGTCTCACCTTGTCTACGGAAGGAGGCTACACCCACCTTATTGTTGGGTTGTGCACATAAATGTCTAGAACGTAGGTTGAGTGTTGGGCTGGACCAGATGGATGCTGACACCTGGTATCAGAGCTAGCGATCGTCATGCCTTCCTGAAAGGGTTCTTAGGGGGATGGGATGTTAGGATGTTGTTGACCGGTGAGGTTACACGAAGTTTAGTCCCACCTCACCTACGGAAGGAGGCCACACCTACCTTATTAGAGAGATTCCTTTCTCCTTTTAGTCTGGGATTTGGAATGGAGTAGGCCATCTTCTTATTGTTGGACTATGTGCACATAAATGTTTAGAACCTAGGCTGAGTGTTGGGCTGGGCCAGATGGACGCTGACAGGTTGCCAACGACGACCTTGTGCTCCATCTCCGGGTACAGCGGCAACTTCACCTTCATCTTGTCGGTCATGTTCGCTCTCATGGCGCGGCCACTATACAACTGAATCAACCGGAACGTGATTGATCACCGGCTAATAGTGGGAACCATGGAGATGGGTTGATGTTTGATGAATTTAATAGTTCTCACGGTGCCATCGAGGTTCTGGACGACTCTTTCGGAGTCCTGGAGTGTGCTCATCGTCACGAAGTGAAGCCTCAGGCTTCTCCCCGCCATCCGGTCATACAACACCTGAAAATACGGGCATTTGAGATCCGTTCTTCCAATGCAGGATACGAGACGTCTGATGATCTCTAGTCAAGTTAGCGAGTTGATCCATCCATTTCAGCAAAGCAGGTGCGCGTACCTCGACCATCTCTGGCACGGTGTGATCCTGCACAAGGCCGGCGATCAACGCGCTGTACATCTTGGTGCTGCTCGTGGTGCTGCTCGTGGCCTTCTCCAGTTGTACGGCAGGTTCCCGAAGTACAACTTGGTGCTGCTCGTGGCCTTCTCCTACGCCGCCTCAACAGCCGTGGCCGTAGACTCCTCCTGTGCCACCGTCGTGACCGCCAGCACCCGCCTGCTACATCACGTTCCTTTCCAAGAAATTTTTGCTATATCCCGTTCCAGTCAACAAAAAGAACCCGTCGTGCCAGGAACGGAGCCAGGATTTAACATTGAGGGACCATAACAATATATCAAAGTCTCGGCATAGAACTGATATTAATATATAGCACTAAATCTTGGACAATACAAAACAGACGATAAGTTATATTAGATCAACTTTGTCTCCATAAGTATAAGGTTACCAATTCCATTGCAGGTGACCTTCCTAATATTTTTTCAGCATAGAAATTATTATGCAATAAGTCGTTGTCACCAAGTAAACATCAAACAAAAGACATATTTTTTTATAAATTAATCAATTAGACTACAGGTTATGCAATCTATCAATAAAAAACTAACGACTTGGTACCTTCCATCAGGGCGGAGCCAGGATTTGATATTGAGGGAGCAAAGATATTGATGATCATACATAAGAATTTTTTTCTCACAAAGGCTACAACTACATGTCATTTTGTGTTGGAAGAACTGTTTAGACAAAAACCATAACAATATATCAAAGTCTCCGCATAAAACTGATATTAATATGTACCACTAAATTTTGGACAATACAAAGCATAAGATAAGTTTATATTGGATCAACTTTATCTCTACGAGTATAAGCTTGATAATTCCATTGCAGGTGACCTTCCTAGTATTTTTTTCACATTATAGAAATTATTATGCAATAAATCGTCATCGTCGCCAAGCAAAAATCAAACAAAAGACACATTTTCTATAAATTAATCAATTAGACTACATGTTATGCAATCTATGAATAAAAAACTAACGACTTGGTACCTTTCATCTGGGTGAGAAGATTGATTCGTATACTCGATGACATAGCACGTCTCTTACCGGCATTGCGGCAGGATTAACAAAGGTAGAAACTGGCAAACAACAGGGCTGGCTAGCACGACATCGTGACCAAGACATCTGGAGACTGAGTAGGAGCGAGGGACAGCGGCAATCGTCCAGTCAATTGATCATATGGTGCTACTTACTAGGTCTAGTTACACAGAAATCATGGACTATGTAACAACCTCGGACCCACGCTCTAAGTTCAAGCCTGGATGGACCAAAAGTGGTTAAGGGTTTTACAGCGGGGGCCCAGGGCCATCCACGTGTAGGCCAGTCGACCGTCCTAACCACTTCCAAGAACATCGGGACAAGAGCGAGCGGCGTAGGCAACAAGCGAAGAAATCAAATACATACACAAGTGAGTATGTATGGAAGCTACCTTACAACAGTTCTCAGAGCCATACCATCTAAAAGAAATAGAAATATTGCAACGCCATACGGCAAGATCCAAATATCCTAGATAGAGATAATAGTGTAGGATAGCTCCTCATACATCAATCAACAGAGTATCAAGCGGAAGCGGGAAACAGGATCCGAGTACGGATAAGAAGTAAATCGGCATAAGATACCACATAAATAAGCACATCCCACCCACAGATCTCACGGATCCCCATCCCCGGAATCTCTACACCGAGTGATCGTTGCCAATATCATCTATTTCCACCACCCAGTATCCATCTTGCGAATACACATGTTCATTTGAATCAAATAATTTATCGTGTGAGACCCTTGGGGTACTCAGCAAGTCTTTATGCCTCTAAAGGGGACATAAACCTGGGGTGACGCAATTGCAGCAAAAGATAATAACTAACAAGTCTATAGATACTCGCTAACCATCCGCCTAACCAAAGATAGGCGGATGTCCATTAATTAGAAACAACAGTTATAACAGTATAAAGTAACAGATACATCCTCCTTCTCGCTTACCAACGACAAAGCGGACGAACAACCCATCTGTTGGCAGTTTTATTAATCATTCCTTAAGTATTTCACTAATTACTAGTCAGATATTTAGTCAAATTAAAGACGGTACTTTAGTTATACTTGTCAATGATCGAAAAACTGTGCTCCAAGTCGTCCATAACCGCGGACTCGGCTTTCAGAAAGGTTTACCCTACAGGGGTGCACAAATAGCACCACACACGATCGACCTCGGAAAAACCAAATCAAAACCCAACGAGGCTTTCATGACAAAGCAATCACATGATTCATAAAATATTTCAGGGGGCCACCCCATTAAGCTACCCGCAACAACGTTGGCCAGCTCCGAGACGGACCCAAGGTTTGTGTCAATGGCTATAAACGACTGGGAACCCGAAAGTGTGACTGGGCTTGTCGATACCGCGAAAACATTCCACGATCCAAAACAATATAGGTGCTCCACGCACAATCTTAAATAAAGCAGTAAAACATGACATAGGTACATGATAGTAATAAAGCCCCAAACTACTTTGTGGCCCCAAGAAATAAAGTGCAAATCAAGCTCATGCAAAGGGGGATTCATAGAGTCTCTCGTATGTAGATAGCGCGAATAGTCAAGGAACATGTATCAAGTACTCGGGGTCCTACGGGACACAAGTGAGCATGAAAAACCAAATAACAGATATTGCCCACCGGTGCCTCTTTCATTAGTTATCCCATTACTATTCAAGTTAAGTTGTTTAGGTACCTCGTTATCCATCAGACACTCACAAACCCTACACATGCTGTTTTACGACTCGCTTGGCTCAAACAATTCTTGCAGTAGTGGCTCATGGGATGGAGGAACAAGCTTCGGTGGGGTTTAAAAGTAAGGTCATGCAATACTTGGGCTTCAGTTTAATGCAACCACGACTCAATGATGCAAGAATAAGATAGAAGCAATGGGTACTATATGTATACAAGCATGTGGTAGTGCTTGTCTGGTAGCTCAGTTGAAGCGAGAGATGGATCTGGGTAGTACTCCTGGGATTCCTGATAATTCCCCTGCTCGGCGTCTATCCGAGAAGAACCAAACAAACAAGGCCAACAAAAATATAATGCGCAAACATATAAATAAAATGCGACAAACAATCAAGCATGCCATGATGAATGATGCACAAATTACATGGCATAACATAGCATGGCATGGTGAGGTGTGGGGTACAAGAATAAAGCATTTTATTAAGTTTTTAGTCATGTTTTGCTCCCATATAACTTGCTGTCCACTTAATATTTATATGATGCATGGTTCAATTCATATCATGGAATACGTAGTTAGAACGGGCTCGTCGCGCTGATCGATTTAGACATCTTATTTGTCAAATTTGGAGTTATAGAATTAAAGTTATTAATTAATTGAGAAAATGCATTTTTATTGCAATTTAAACAATTTCGAAAATTTAAATTAGTCAAACATTATTTTGGATGATATATTTAAATTCCTCACATTTTTCTAATTCAGAAACATATATTATTTGTATTATTTGGGTTTGCCAATTATAAGTTATTTAAAACTGGATTTAAAAACATATTAAACATTTCTGAAATTATTTTTATTAAACAGAAAAGGACGCAGACTTTTTGTACTGACAGAGATCTAGCCACAGCCGCTGACGGGTGGACCCGAGATGCTGAGTCAGCGTGGCGGCAGCGGGGTACCCCTCTGGGCTTTTCGCACCGCGGCGTTGTCCAGCCCCATGGACTGACAGGTGGGACCGCGGTACGGTGGGTCCACCGCGCGCGCGACCCAGCCAGGGCTTGCCACGCGGCAGATCCGTGGAGTGCGGGTTGCTAAACCAAGAGTTGAGGTGCCTTTTTGCAAAACTGGGAAGGGGCTGACTGGTGGGCATGGCGAGGTTGCGGAGGGACCGGCGCGTGATCGACAAAACTTGCGGGGGCTTTTCTGCAAAACCGCTGCGGCCCAAACTGACGAACTGCACGTCGCCGACAGAGAAATCTGCGAGCTCGAGCTGGGTTGCGGCTTCGATTGCGACTAAACGACGACGAATTTCGTCATGCCGTAAAAAGGAAAACTACAGAGGGTTGATCAGGCTACGACTTTCGTTCAGCAAGTGCGCGCGGAGGCGGACCACAACGACCGGAAACGCGGAAGAACAGAGATGCGCGCGAGGCTATTTCTGTTGTCGAACTGCAGAGAACGAGCGCGCGCGTGCTGGTGCAGCGGCGATGGCGATGCGGCGCGAGCGACGCGGCGAGGCCAGCGACAGCGGTGGGGCACAGAGGGACGGAAGGGAGCTAGGACGGAAAGGAACGGGAAGCTCACCACGGCCTTATCGGCAAGGTTGGAGAACGTGACGCCGACGGGGAAGGTGGCGAGAGGGAGTAGACGGTGACGGCGAGTGTGCGCAGGGATGGCGCCGGCGTGTGCTGCAACCTTGTTGAGGTACTTCTCCTCCTTCTCCATGCCCCGAGCAGCGTCAGGAGTCTCTCCCGCGTCTCGTGGTTGAGGCGGACAAGCTACAGCAGCAACAGACCGACGATGAGGTGGTAGGCGAGGCTAGGGTTTTGGGTTGCCATGGTCATGAATCGGGAGGTAGGAGGAAGAAGAGGGGAACCTGGGAGGTGGATCTCGTCCCTGGGGTTCCTGGTCAGATGGGGGATAAGGAAGAGGAGATGGAGGCACATGGGGGAAAAGGTGGTCACCTTTTGCCAAAAGCAAGGAAGGGTCGGTGGGGTAGTGTTTCTCTTCTTCCCTCTCTTGTTGCTTCGATGCCACGAGATGGAAAGGGGGGTTGGTGATCAACTTGCTTGACAAGAATGGAAGGAGGAGGGGTGGGACGATGTGGAGTTTTGCTAAGAAAAGAAAGGATGGAAGAGAGAGAGACTCACATGTATGCACACATGCATGTGTAGGTGTTGCTCACGGTAGATAGGTGTGTGTGGTGCTTGGGTTTAGCTAGGTGTAGAGAGAGAGAGAAGATAGCTAGGTTTAGCTAGAAAAAGAGAGAGGGGAAAAGATAGATGGATGAGCTAGGGTTTTGGAGTTGATATGGAACACCAAAGGAAGTTTGAATTCCAAACAAAGGGAAAAACCAAAGGACCAAAGGAGAGAGAGGTGGGAGGAGATGATCTTACATGTGGCATTATCTCATGCACATGATAATATTTTGTGAAAACAAAATATATATCCCATGTATGCTTGACAAAGAGAAATTTCACTAAAAGAGTTGCAAGGTGGAAGACAAGTGGATTAAGCATTTATTTGGGTTCATTTGTTTCAAATGATTTCAAACAAACTCCACCCAAATATCCCAAAAGAAACCAAAATAGAAGAATAAGAGAGAGGCCTTGCTTGGGCCATGCATGATCCTTAGATAGGCCACATTATATTTGTGAAAACAAAGACAATCTCACATGGCTCCATCTAGTCACATGCACTCAAATTTGAATAAAGCCCAAGCAAAAAGGTTGGGAAGGTTGAATAAAATTATCAAATAGAAGAACTAGAGTAAGATGGGGATGTGGGGTTTATGTATCATGTGACATGAAATAATGGTACCACACATAAGATATATGCACAAGGATCTAACACATGGTTTGGATTAAACCCATATGTCCAAGAGTGAAAGAAATAAGCATGAATGAATATAATGGGAAAGTTCTAGTGTGTGTGTTCCACTAGACCAGTATATAGCCATAATTATATTCATACATGATCAAATATTCCAATAGAACCCATATGTAAGCTTGAGAAACATTCCTACTCACATAGCATGCAAGGTGGCCATGTGGCTCCACATATTAATATTGTGAAAACAACATAAGGCATATATGGGAGCATCTGGAGTTAGAAGTGGATCCATCCTATATATATGTGAGCTAGACAAGAGCCAAAAGAAATGTAAACGCCCACATATAGTTTGGATGGGGAATTATAGGGTGGTGACAAAGAAAGGTGGTGGAATTAATAAGAGATATGCCCCCAACTCAACTTGGGTATCAAGCATTTATCAAGAACCAAATACAATTTAACAAGAGGCAAATATAATTAATAGTGCATATGAGATATGAACCAAATGAAAAGGGTTTTATATGATACTCAAATGCACTGTGGCATGATGACATGAGCATGATATAATTATGATGCGACAATTATATATAGGAAGGTAGCATTTATATAGACTATGCTAGTAGCATTGCAATTGTTAGACAATTGGGATGCTACAGACTATATTTAGCCTTAGGTAGAGAGCAACACGACTAAACAATTAAATTTGAGCTTAGTGCTAAGTATTTAAGCCTATAATGCCATTAGTTTAGTCCTAAAATATGCACATATGTATTGAGGGGGGGCCGATGGTTAGGGAGGCTCCAGCCCCTGCTCGCCCCCCTTGACTCCGCCCCTGCGTCGTGCGGTTCCTGTGGAAGACAAAACATAGAAAAAGAAGCACAGTGCCTAGATCCCTGCCTCGCCTGGTGCGGCGACGCGACATCGGAGGTGCGGGAGATGTTTGACCTATGGAGGGCCCCCTCCCCACGGCGGGCACCGTGTCGAACGCGACCTTAGATACCGGCCTGGTGGGATGCGTGCGGCCGGAGGTACACGAGATGTTTAGTCGGTGGCCGCCTCTTCCCTTCTCCGCTGAGGGCACTATGGCGGACGCGACTTCGGGTACCAGGAGGTCGGCAGAACGGCGGTGGTACCGGGAGGCGGCGGAAGCTCGATCGCCTCATACTCCTCCTCGGCTGCAGCTGACCGGATCTCGGCACGGCACCTGCTCACTCCCCAGTGCGCGGTGTCCTGCTCCACTCCGTCCGACCAGCCGCCGCCCACTCAACATCGGCAAGATACTTACAGGAAGTGAATGCGAAGGAGCCTAGTGAGGTCCTAGTGGGTGGCGCTGCTCGAAATCGCGTGCCAGAGAAGGATCCTCGATGGGGCCTGGTGCGCCACTGGAGGTGTAGCATATGTGGGCTTGGTCGTGCAGGAGATGCGGTCGTCGCTGGAGCCGGGCGGCTATGGCGTCGCGCGGTGGTCGGTTGCCAGGAGATGGTGGCGTCGGTGTTAGTGGACTGGAGCTGTCAGGTTGTTGGTCGGCTAACGTCGTTAAATGAATCTATGCTGGAAGTGCCTAATCAATGGCTGGATGTGGGTGCACAGACTATTCTACTGAGTAAACTCAGTTGTACTGTTCCAGCTGCACCACATGCGATATACAATATTTTTCGTTAGAGTTTTTCAATCGTTTATTGAAATCACACGAATGATATACCGTTAGAAATCTACAGAAATTCCGCAACTTTTCGTATTCAAGTATTTTCCAAATTTGTAATGGTTTAACTTTAATTTTAAAAATACTAAATTGTGTTCAAAATCGCTGAAAACATATTTTGTTGTGGTTTTTGAACAATAGGTCGGAATTATGTAAACAATAGGGCGTTGGATTGATATTGAATTTTTGCTTCTTTTTCTTGTTGTGACTTTTTTCAAATTCGTCATGGTTTTTAAATAATTTTGAAAATACCGAATTTTGGAACTATTCAAAAACCAACGGACACCATTTAGTTGATAATTTTTCAACCGTTGGTCGGAATGATGCAAACGATGTCTTTGGAAAGCTAGGGAGTAGGCGCATCTTATTTGTTTAGGTAGTTTTTGCTAATTGTGTACGGTTTAAGAGCAGTTTTCAAATTACTGATTATGTTTTGAATTGACGGGGAGCAAACGGTTTTTACTGTAGCCATCAAACGACGAATCGGAATGATGCAAATTATATCTGGTTGGTAAGATATGGAAGATATGCAACATTTATGTGTAGCAAACTTATGCTAAATCCTTATGGTTTAAAACTAATTTAATAAGTTTTAAAGTTGTCTTCTCGGTGTTATATGTGAGATGCTGGGATAAAATTGACTGATTAAAACATTTTGATTCATTATAAAATGTAGTAGCTAGTGACTCATATTTCATCTTTGGAAAACTTTGGTAACAACGATTGAGGCAGTCGAAACTCGAAAGGTAGAGATTAGTATAATATATTTTCGCCTAGAAAAAACAGAGTATGAACTACACTTGATATAAACCTTATACTTATCAGAAAATGCGGTTGAACTTTCCTTTGTGTGCATCTGAACTGTTCGACCTCTCCCACCTCTCCCGTAAGCGCAGTTGACATGCCCGCGGATTTCCTGAACTGCCACGAAAACTTACTTGAACTTACAGTAGATGCCTGAAGTGGCTCCTAAGTGTACCTGAACTGCGCACACTTACCCCACCAGAGCAGTTGAAATGCTTGTGATTGCCTGAACTTCTCATGAAAGCGAACCTGAATTTAGCGCAGACTACCTGAACTACTTAAGATATCGCACCTGGACTTTTCATGCAAGCGCAACTGAAATGCTCACACATTTCCTAAACTATTCGTGATATCGCACTCAAACTTATTGCGGACCTCCTGAACTGCTCGTAATATCGCACCAAACGTTTCCCGCGACCGCAACTGAAATGCCCACCTATTTCCAGAACTGCTCATGATATCTCACATGTACTTATCACACGACAACCTGAACTGCCGGCAAAATCACACTAGAGCTTATCACGGACTAGTCGAGCATAGTTGAAATGCATGTAATTGTTTGAACTACCCGCGTAGCGCACCTGAACTTTCCACGGACTACCTAAACTGCCGCGTTAGCGCAACTGAAATTTTCCCGCGAGCGCACTAAAATATCCATGCATTTTACTGAACTTTCTGCGATATCGCATGTGAATTTTTTATCACGGACTTTCTAAACTGTCCATGGTAACGCACCTGAACTTTCCCCACCAGCATAGCTAACTCGCAAGTCGCAATACCGCAACTGAACTTATCTCGGACTTACTGAACTGCTTGCGATATCACACCTGAACAGGCCGCACGTGAACTTATCTCGTAAGCATAGTTGAAATGTCACATTAAACATATCGGAACTGCCCACTTTTGCTTACTTGTACTGTCAACTAAACTTATTTTGTACACTCCAAACAATTGCAATTCCCAACTCGAGATTTAGGCACTAAAAATTACACTAGTTAACACACTAAAAACTACACGATGAGTACACTTATGACTAAAAGAACATTGTACTCTTGATAGAAGAACAACCGTATTGCAAAATAAAAAAATAAAAAATATGTCATCGACGCGCTGTGTCCACCGTCGGAGGAGGCAAGGAGGTCTAGCCCCATGGCGTCCGTGGTAGTGCTGGGATGGTGAGGAGTCGTAGCCATGTCCCAGGGCGACGGCTTGCAGGTAGGCGTTGGAAGATTGGGAGCGCGTCGGCAGCAAGGGAGAAGGTGGCCTGCCGCAGGTGGATATGGAGACACGTGGTCGAGGAGGTTGGGGACGCGTGAGATAGGGTGAGGGGCGGCGGCCGACGCAGGAGATGGGTGAGGGGCGGCGGCTGGCGCAGTAGGCGGGGGAGGCGCGTCGGCCGGCCGGGAGTTGGGTGAGGTTCGATGACTGGCGTTGGAGGTGGGGGAGGGGTGGCGACCGACGCGGGAGTTCGGTGAGGGGCAGAGGTTGGCACGGGAGATGGGTGAGGGGCGGCGGCTAGCGTGTAAGGTGGGGGAGGGCATCGACCGATGCAAGAGGTGGCTGAGAGGCGCGGAAGGAAGGGTAGGAGATGTGGCCGGCGGGGAAGGTGGGGTAAGGGGCGGCGGCCGGTGCAGGAGGTAGGTGAGGGGCGGTGCTCACTCAGGGGAATCGGGGGGGGGGGGGGGAGGTGGGGATCGCGAGGCGAACCGACGAACAGATAGGGACCATCGGTCCCTTATAGGGCGCTCGGTTGTAGATCAATATTCTACAACCGGTTTTAGAATAGATGTTTTCTCTCTATATATATAAAGAAGCTAAAGAGGAACAAAGTGAACCTTCTTTTCGTACAAATAGAACTTTATTTTATGCGAGAGTGAACTTTTTTTTTACCTGTTTGGTTGATGGCGGAACTTTATTTTTTTGGGTGTCTGAACTTTCTTATTTTGGGATTCAGAACTTTGGTTTTTGGGAGTATGAAATTTCTTTTCTCTGAGTCTGAACTTTCTTTCTTGAGGAGTCTAAAATTTCTTTTTTACCTGTTTGGTTCATGGCAAAACTTTCTTTTTTGCGAGTCTAAACTTTTGTTTTTGATATGGTGGTGGGTAAGTTGGGGAGGGTTGGGGGACTCCCCCAAATACATTAAAGTTACTGTATTTTAATTTATACATTTTTAGCGGGCCTATTCTGAACTAATTTTAAATTGGGGTTATTTTGGACACATTAGCACCTGTCATTTATTGTGTCTTAACCCTCCCTAAAAATCCCCCATGCTCCCACTTCCTCTTTGCCCCCACTTCCTCCACGCTCTCGCCCAACTGTTCCTGCTTCTGCTTCCCGTATCTTCTTCTCCTTTTCGCTGAGCACAACGCCTTGCTCGTCTCTACCGCTGATCTAGGGTGTTGTCGGTATGGTGGCGGATTTCGCCGTTATTCTTCGTCAACAGCTTGGTTTCTGGAGGGAGGGCGGGTGGGGAGGGGGCGCATCAGCTTTTTGCTGGTCTTCTTAGTCAGCGGCTCTCTCCACCTACTCTGTCATACGAGATTGGAGGGGGCGCATCAACTTTCTCTTCGTCCATGGAACTTGTTTCTCCATCTGGAAGTCGTGGTTCTTTTTCTAGGATTCCTTCTCTTTTTTTGTGTGTGTAATTTTTTGTTCGAATTCATATTATCTACATATTTGACTGCCATTTCAAAGCATGTGAACCTCCTTTTTATTATTCCATGTTTTGAATTATTGTTACTGTATTTTTGTAGATTATATGTTAAATTCATGTGCATGTGAACCTCCTTTTCTAGATATTCTTGAGTTTGTTTTTTTAATGTGTTTTTGAATCCACATTGTGATTACATGTATATATATGAATGCCATTGTCAAAGAATGTGAACCTCCTTTTTTTTATTTTTTTCAATGTTCTGAATTAGTGTTATTGTATTTTGGTAGATTATGTGTTAAATTCATGTAGTTGTAATTACAGAGTATAAAATTCATGTGCATGTGAACCTACTTTTTTTAGATATTATTGATTTTGTTTTTTATGTGTTTTCAAATACAAAATTTGTTATGTTATCTATATATTGACTGCCATTGTCAAAGCATATGAACCTTCTTTTTATTTTCAATGTTCTAAATTATTGTTACTGTATCAACAGGTTATGTATAATTACAATATGAAATTCATCTGTTTGCTATCTAGATTTGTTGAGTTTGTTTTTCATATTGTAATTACGTATTGACTTTGAATGCCATGTACATGAACCTCCTTTTTATATGTGTTTTTAAATTATGTTTGCACCCTGTATTTTTTGGGTCAGATACAATATGAAATTCATATGTTGGTATCTAGATAATTTTGATTTTGTTTTTCGTAGTGTAATTACATATTGACTTTCATTGTCTTGTATATGAACCTTCTTTTTTTATGTGTTTTGAATTATGTTTATACCTTATATTTTTTGATCAGATAAAACATTACTAAACCTTATTTTTATTATTTACTTCCTATGTAAACGTTTTTGAAATTATAGTATTATACCCTGTATTTTATTGGACGTATACAAGAAATCTGGTCGAGGTAGTTAAGAATGTTAAATTTATTGGAGCTGATGACAAACTGGGTGTTCCTGCTGTCATTCCTATACCTCTTTATAGAGATGGTGTTTCGTTGTCACGTGTTCCTGCTCATGTGTCTTTAGCTGATGATGTTCAACAGACGCAGGATATTGCCAAGGATGACTACCCTTCATCTGATCCTCTCGAAAAACATGCATCTCCATCTGGTATGAACTTTATTTTTTGTTTTTGAATTATTTTTTATACACTGTTTGTGCATATACATTTGAAATGAAGGTCTATTTTTAGGTTAGTTTTTCTAGAGTGTAGGTATATGTTTCTAAATTGTTATACTTGTTTTATTCAAACTTTTTGTATATTATGAACTTCCTTTTATTTTTGTTTTGATTCGTATTTTGAGTTTTCATTTATGTCATCTTTAAAGTCTTTTATTTATTATATTGAACCTTCTTATTTTTTTATCGAACTGAGTTTATTTTCATTTCTTTATACATATATAGTCTTAATTATTTTGATGCATTTTTTTTTCATACAGCTTATGATGCAATCACAGAATCTTTGGATATACTGAATAAAGAATATCCTGATGCTGAATCACCTTCGAAAGTTGCTCCTGCTAATATTGGGGCAGTTCCGGTTAGAAATCCTGGCACACCTATTTTTGATGAAACCCCGGTGCGGCCACATGGTGATGTTGCTGGTGGAACTAATGATTCTGTTCCACGGACCGCTGTCTGTTGTTTTACTCGACACCACTGCAAGAAAAAAAATACTTGTCGCAATGTTGAAGTTGGTAATGATGTTCCTAGTTTCGACTGCACCCCTACTTCTGTTTGGTGGGATACGCCTTCCCAATCTGTTGATGGCACTTGGGAGGTGACTCAAGAACACAATGTGCAAGAACAGTTAGATAAGTATAGTGAGGAACAAGCTACCAAGATAGTTAAATTCAATAAGGCAATGAAGATATACTATAAGAGGCATCCATCAAAGCGTAAGAATCGAGATAGTGGTGCTCCATGTGAGAATGTAGCCGAATCAGTAGCCCCTTCAGTTGATTGTCCTAAAGACATGAGTAAAAGTACGCCACATCGGAACATAGTTAGGAACATTGTTCCTAAATAACCTCCGAGTCGTGTATTGCAAAATGAGTCTTCGGAAGTTGGTACTCCAAGGCGCATCCCCTGATTTGTTATTTGTGATACAATGTCTTCTCGAGGTGGGAAAAGTTCTGTCAAGCATCGCCGCGCTATGGACAAGACATACATTCCTGATGTTGATGCTCGTGATGCCAAGGGTGATTTTGTCCCAACTGTGGCTGAGAAGGTAATGATTTTTTGTTTCGTTTGTTCGTTTCCTTCATGTTTTTACATGTGAACTGCATTTTGTGGGAGTGTGAACTTTCTTTTAATTCAATATTGTATCATATTTTTGTTTTTGATCTTTGCATGTTGTTTTTCTTTTATAGCAAATTACCATGAAGAAAAGGGGTAGACCTGGTAAAGCTCAAACCAATAAAGATGAAGACAACTTAGTTCCTAAGAAAAAACCTAGGGTTTCGAAGAAGGGTAAAGTATTCAAGGATGCTATTTCATCAGATGACCATGTCCATGCAGGTTCATGTACTTTTTTATCCATTTTATACTCCTTTAGCACATATGTTATTAATACACATGAACTTGTTTTTTCTATAAAGTGAACTTCCATATTTATGTATGTGTGTCTGTGTCATTGTTTTGGTTTATATGAACCTTGTCTGTGTTATCTATGACCTTTCTTTTTTTGTTTATTTTATATTTTGCTTTCATATATTTTTGTAATGAAACTCCCTGTATGTTGATGTGAACTTTCATTTTTTGTTTGTATTTTGGCTATTGCATACGTGGACTTTTATGTTTTTGAGTATGTGGGCTTCTTTTGTGTGACACACATTTTTTGTAATGTTTTTCTGATGCAGGATCATTCCAGCAAATTGTACGTCTATCTATTGGCAAAGTTTATGATGCAATCAAGTTGCTTAAAGGTTCTCACATAGCAAAAGTTCGTGAAGCAGGTTTTGGGTGTGTGTTTGATTGGGTATTGGAGGGGAATGTATTGCGCTCTTATGTGCGTTCCGATGATGATGATTGATATAAAGACTAAAGATAGATTTTGGTCCTGGTAGGGTATTGGAGGTTAACCGGGATTTAGTTCCATCACATTTTTGGTTTTCTTAGGGGAGGTGAAACTGTTCCCAGGCCATCAGAGACTGGTCATGATGTTGCGTTAGCAAAACTCAAGAAATAATTGGGATTTGAAAGTAAAGCTAGCATTGAGACCAAGGATCTACGTGAACTTCTGAAAGTGAACTTCTGAAAGTATTAGTAGAGGATGAAACCAAAGTTGATGTTGCTATTAATGTTTTCTTTGCTATTCTTTTCACTAAGCTGATATGTACCGGTCTTGCAGTTTGTCTTAGTCGAGAGGCTACGATGCTTGTCGATATGCACTACAATAAGATGGCTAGAAGCGATTTCTGCTAGCTTGTAGTTGATAAGGTAAAGCGGGCAGCTATTAGGTACCAGGATGTTGATTTTCCGTAGGCTGGTCTTGAAGGGTGTGCACTGATCCCTCTTATTCGGTACTTGGATTCTTGTCTCTCTCGAAAGAACTCTGTTATGCATCGAATGACCTCTCATGCTAATTTCGTGCACACGGCATCTCTGAGAGCTATTTACCTTGAAGACCGAATCAGAAAAGGAAAAAGTGATCTGTCAAAGTACATTCTTGGGAAATTTCCGGTAAGTTAACTCCCAACTTTTTTTCTACATGTATTTATTAGTTCTAGGTTTTTTATCTTTTATGTGTAATGTTAACTATGTTTTCCACATTTACTGGACTTCTTTTCTTCCTCTTTTAGTTAATGCTAGGACAGAGTATCTGTAAACTAATTTTATATATTAACTTTAGTTGTCATTCTAATGAACTTTCTATTTATTTCTTAAAAAATTTCCAGACACTCTTTATTTGTCAATTATTTAGTTTTAAGCGTCAAGTGTTGTTGTTACCTTTTTTGTTATTATTATAATAACTACCTATTAAAATTTAAGTGAACTTCTTTTTATTTCCTGTTGTGTTCATATTTGTTCAATTTAGTAGTTAACTTTAGTTTTTATCGTGTTGGTGTTTGTGACATGTAGTAGTCAACTTTTTAGTTTCCCCTGTACCCTTTTCTAATTCATTTTTTAATTTTTTTTGTTTTTTCATTTTAATTAATATGTCATTTTCCGTGCATGAATAACCTTATTTTACATGTAAGCTAACTTCTTTTTTGTTTGTATTTTCTGTTGCAGTGGAAAGGGCGTAATGACATTGCATATATATATAAAGTAGTTGTGGATGAACTTACTATTGAACCTGATGTTCATATTCCAGCGCATCATTTAGAGGAGCAACATGAGTCTCATCGACTGCCTTACAAGTTCTTAGCATCATGTATTGGGTGGCACGCAAGAAATGAGTCCTGATGTTGCTGCTAGAACCACGTCCAAGGGCATGAGGCCATCATCTGTTCCATCCATCAATGAGATTGATGAGCTTTTGGAGAAAGTTGAGGATCTTTCAAGAACCATTCCAAGCACCACTGACTGTTTGAATACTGTTGTTGCTTTGTTTCCTCGTGGGCACGAGCCTAGTTCTGATGCTGTTAAAGAAGCTACAGATTTGGAGTTTAATATACTTGAATGTTTGAGGTCTTTTGTATCGTCGCTTTGTAAATGTTTTGTGAATTTGGGCAAAAAGCAAGATGTTATCTACAGGGAGTATGAAAGAGAAGCTATTATTTTAGAAAGGCAGATCAGGGAGGGAAATGATGATGCTGCTAACAAGTTAAATTTATTCAGCGAACCTGTAATTGGACAATATGCACAAGAGGTTAAGGCATGCTTTCTCTTAATGCAACATCTGAACTTTAATTTAATTCCTTCTTAGGTTTTTATTTCTTTTTATAGTGAACTTCCTTTTTTGTTTTTGAACTTTTTAGCACTTTTTACTATGTTCCACAGGAAGATGCAAAAAGAGCTAAGGAAAGAGACATGGATGATCAGGATGAAGAAGATATGTCATCCCCGGATGTTGTTTTTGATGACCGAGATGCCCAACAAAAGAAACCTTGTAAGGCTCGTGGCAGTTTGGATAACATTGATGATATCTTTTTAACGATGTTATCCCCAATGTTGTTGATCCTCTTGTAGATGTGGACAAGGTTGATGTTGGTAGTGGCAGTTTGGAAGCTGAGGGTATTGTTGAACAAGATTTTCCATTGGGAATGTTTATACAAGACAACAAGCCGTTAGATTACATTGTTATTCCTGAGGTCACTGATAGCTTTGATCCGTATTACGGATGTAGTATAACTCTTTTCCCTAGTAGACCTAGGTTATCGAATCCACGGGAAGCGAATACGTAGTGAAGTTACTTTAACGGACATTTGGGAGTTTTAGAATTCCTTTTGTGTTTTTATCAAACCAGTAGCTTGCGTATTTTTGTTTTTGTCGATGATGGAGAGAGAGGGCCTAGGGCGTTTGGTTTCACCTGTAGCTGTGCAAAAGCATCTGATGGAAATAAAAGATAGAAATAAAGTATGCGTGTACTTGTTATAGCAAGATAAATTATATGTGGGTAGTGCATCCATAATTGCTATTGCCTCCACAACCTCTTATAGCAATAACCTACTAGTGTCATCCATAGAAGAAAGAGAACTAATGATATGCATAGTGATGTCACCGTTAATCCCAAGCAAGTCTCTCACATACAGCCGTACTACCCCTTCAGTCACTGGGGTTTCCAACCTGCAGATCAGTCATCACTCATACTCCCTATACCTGGCTCAACCCTCGGGGTCTTGGGTACCTGACAAGTCCTTAGATTGAGACAATAGAGGATACAATAATCATCATGTCATACAAACTAATATACAATCCCATCTATGATAAATCACATGCACAATTGTTACATGGCTAGGCCGAAGCCCTTAGCCCAAGGAGAATTACTCACACATAGATATGAGATAAAAAATCACAAACATTGTAATGAAAATCATAAGATTGATAACAATAGTCTTACAATGTCGCCAATCGGAGAAGAGATCTACTATTACAAGTGGTGGAGTATGGCTATGGAGATGGAAAAGGATGTGGAGATCTGGAGGCGGCTTTTTGACGAGGTATGGCTTCTTCGAGGTCTGGGGAGCACGAGAGAGATGTTTTCCCGTCGCCTGAGGCTTCTTTATATAGGGGTCCCTTCATGAAAGTTGTTCTGTTTGACCTAATGGAGGAGGCGCCAACTATATGACCGGAGCTATACGGTCGGAATTTTTGCTCTGGCCGTATAGTTGGTTGATGACCCACAAGTATAGGGGGTGTATAGCAGTATTTTTGATAAGTAAGAGTGTCGAACCCAACAAGGAGCAGAAGGTACTGGCTTGGTATGGATCAGGAATTCTCTGCAAATACTTAGCAAATGGATTTTTAGGGGTTTTTGATAATGCAAGTAAATAAAGTACGAGTGACGAGGGATTAACTCATCAATGCCCATTGTTATGGACTTGGGTTTTGGAGAAGGAGGGAGCGCTGGAGACATCTATCGGCTAGCAAACAAGCACACATGGGACTCAAAGATTTACTAGGTTCAGGCCTCGTAGAAGTCCCTACTCCTGCTTGTCTGCTCGTGGAATTATTGAAGGAATCGAGGATTACAATGGTGCACAGATGCAATCTGGCGAGGGTTGTGGAAACTAGGGTTGCATGTGTCCTCCTCGCTGCCCCTCCTAGCCTTTATATAGATAGGCTAGGTCTCGGGTAGCAGGTCGAGTCGGTTACAGATTAGGGTTTTCCCTTTGAACTTCCTATCTTGAGTTTCTTCTTGCCTCACAAGCAATCGAGGGTCCGTAGGCCACTCGAATTCTCCACTAGGCCTTGGCACCGCCGTGGGCTTCTGCCGTATCTGGACCATATATACCGAACTCGAGTATCTATAGGGTATACCCATGTCAGTAGCCCTCGAGTGTCCAGTGGAATCGCAGATTCGATTGGGGACTTTATGAAGCCTTTCGAGTGCATGAATGAGTATATTTTTGATTGCTCTGTTTGCATCATAGGGATTGTTGATGTGCATGCCCCTGATTTAACCGGTGCATCGGTATCAGTTAACTACCTTAGGGTAAAACAACACAATCTACTCGAACTCGAGTCCTCGGACTCGAATCCGGAAAAGTGCTGGTGTAATTCGACTCAAGCCGCGGAGGTCTTACAGGAGTCGAATCCCAGTATATAGATGTGAGCACTCACTCGACGCGTCCGTCAAGGAATGTTCATCGTACCTGTTGGCATGGATATATTTCTGGTAGTGCGTAGCAAATGCGTTGTCAGGATTTATGCAGGTCTTATCTTCACGCTGTAAGCGCGACATCCGAATTTTTTGCCATCGCGGAGATGATTCGGGTGACCCAGGAGACGTAGTATCTTTGTAGGGAAAAATATGAGGTGGTGTCGCCATGAGCTTCGAGTGTGGATGTTATCAACACATAGTACATTGTACAAATAACCATAGGTGCGCGACCAGCGTCCCTATGGGAGTAGCCCCCGAGTGCCTGGTTGAGTCGAAGACTCAAGCAGGGACTAAAGAACTTTTGCGACTGCTGTCGTCTTTTGTTGCTTGTTTCAGTCGAATTTGTTTCCGGCGCTCCCTATGGGAGTAACCCATATCCATAATCGAATCGCGGATTCGAGTGGTTGGGATTGCTTTGATTGAGCCTGTTCCTGTAAAAAGAAAATAAAAATCATAGGGTGCGCGACCAGCGCTCCCTATGGGAGTATCCCCCAAGTGCTTGGTGGAGTCAAAGACTCAAGCAAGGACTAAAGTAGTCGAAGTCTTCTGCTACGTAGTTTTGGATGACGTCAGTGCTGACGATATGATGACCTCAGTTGCCCGCGTGAGCGAGTTTGATGGGACATGACGAGCGGTGGGTCCCATTTTCTGACGCTGATTTGACCGGGCGTGCGTAATCTCTGTTTTAACTGTGCCTCCTTGATTTCCACGCATAGTGGGGGACGGTTCGCGCTTCAGGTCCTCCACGTGTCGAGCGCGATGAACGCCACGCGTCTGGTAGGGTTTTTCCTGGCCGTTAGATTGCATCTTCTAGGGGGTTAAGTAGCGATGCGGCGATGGTAATTTTCACACCTGCTTCCTTTCTCTGCCTTTGCCTCCGTCGCCATTGCTACTGCTCCTATGCTTCTTTGTGTTCCTCTCTTTCGTGGCGCTGGACCAGCTCCGCGTATTTCCCAGTTACTTCCTCCGGTCACACCGCCACCGCGGAATGGGGAAGAAGAAGGGAGGTGCCGCGGCCGATTCCGCCGCCACGACGGTTGCAGAGAAGAAGAAGGGTGGCTCCACCACTGTGGGCACCAGCACCGCCGCTGCCGGGAAAAAGAAGGGCATGGGCACTCGCGTCACCAATGGCGCGTGGCGTGCATCCGTGATCAAGTCTTCAGAGCTTTGTCTTCTTCGCCAAGACGGAGTTTTGTCATCCGCAGTCGCTGACGCGCGCGTCCCTGGCAGCGAGGTAGTCCCCTCTCCTCCTGCCGGCTTTCGGGTGATGTTCCTAGCGTTCATCATTCGCGGTCTCTCGTTGCCCCTGCATCCTTCCTTCAGGGGCCTTCTCTGTTTTTACGGGCTCCAGCTTTATCAGCTCTCCCCCAACTCCATTCTCCATGTAGCTTGCTACATTACTCTTTGCGAGTGCTGGCTGGGAATCGAGCCGCACTTTGGTCTCTTCAAGCGCCTCTTCAAGCTGGAGCGCCAATCGCTGTCTGTCTCCGTAGTCTATGATGTAGGCGGCTGCGGTATCCACGTCGACTCTTCCACCACATACTTCGACATCAAGCTCATGATGTCCGTCCAAGGGTGGAGGGACAAGTGGTTCTACATCCACGACCAGAAGGCCGATGGAGACCACTTCAGACTCGCGCCCTTCGATCCCGCACTTCAGACAAGCGCCTCTTTACCCTAAACCCTAAACCCTAAACCCTAACCCTAAACCCTAAACCCTAAACCCTAAACCCTGGAAGAATATAGTGATGCCCGACGATTCCACGGAGACAGATGTGCTGTACGAGCGCGTCTGCGACCTCGAGAGTCGCATGGGTAAAGAGGAGGGAGGCTGCACCCTCATTCGCACGTGGTTGCACCGTCGCGTCCAGCCCCTGCAGGCCAGAGTCCATCCTATGTTCCAGTGGACTGGCACGGACGACGTCTCTCGCGTATCTGCCGATGGCATTTCCGCGAGTGAGGTAGATAGAAGAGTGCGACTGGTCACCAAGTACACCACCAAGGATGTGCTCCCTAGTGAAGCAGACGTGCCTCCATTTGATGCTGCTAATCCTCCTCCTGAGGTATGGTTATGCTACGAAGTAGCTTTATTTGTCGAATGCTTCTCTTTTTCTTAGCTTGCGCTAATTTGTGTCTTGTACGCAGGATTGGAGGGTGTCACCCTATATGCCCCCTCTTCCTGAGGGGGTTATCCCTCGCGAAGCCTTGGAAGAGGACGAGTCGGAGTCGACCGTCCCATCTGATGTGGAGGAGAAAGCCCCCGAGTCAAGTGGTCCAGATACTCGTAAGCGTTCGCGCAACGAGGATTCGGATGCATCGTCTCCTTTCACTCCGGAAGGTGCAACTGTTGGTACAGAGTCGCCGATACCTACCATTCCTGTGAGTGCCGTGGCGCCATCTTCTCGCAAGAAGATGCGCCTGCCGAAGGAGTCGTCGTCAGAGTCGGGGGATCAAACCTTCGATTTTGACAATTTTTATTGGTAAGTATGCGAATCTTCCTTTTGGTTCTTCTTTTGGAGTTGCATTTTCTTGATGTTGGTTTTTGTTCTAGAGTCAGCCAACGTCGTCATCTTCTAGCGACGTCTAGTTTTTGAAGGAATCTGGAGTCGCAACCTCCAGGGCCAAGAAAGAGGTTGAGCGTGCTCCTTCCCCTCCATTGGTGGCCCACTCCGGGCATAATTTATCAAGTTCTCCACACGATGTGGAGCATCGAATGTTTGCCCGGACGACTACGCGTCAATTGACTTCGGAGTCATTGGAGGATCATGTATGTGTAGTATCTCTTCTTCTGATGTTGTAGTCGAATTTGTTATCTATGCCATATGTTGATCCTTTACTGTTTCCTTTATTACAGCTCCTTGTGAAGGAAGCCACCCACCTGGCAGAGCAGGTGCTTGCAATTGGTCGCCAGCATGCAATGCTGGATAATCGCTATTGCGTGGTGGAAGGTAAGTGCTTTTTTTTACTTCTTATTCTACATCCTTGTGATATATTCGACTGATAGTTTATCATTTTTGTTTGTTTTTCAGCTGAGCATAATGCCCTTCTTCGCGATGCCGCCACCCTAGAAAATACGCTCGCCACGGCTGTGAAGAGTCGCAATGAAGCAATCGCGGCGCGTGACGAATCGCAAAAACGCGAAGAGGATCTGCGCGCCTCCATTGCAGCTAGGGAGAAGTTGTTCGAAGAACACCTTTTCTCGATTGCCAAGGCTCTCTCAGGTATTTCCTGGTCTTCAATTTCACCAATTGCCTCTTCTTTCGATTTTGCCATTTGCCGCTGACGTTCTACCAATGCTTGATTCTTGTGTAGATGCCAGCGGTCTGAGCTTTGACGCGCAGGAACTCCGCTGCGATGATGCGTTGGCAGGTGCCATCTCGGCAGTCGAAGACCGCAGCGCTGCCGTGCAGGGGACGTTTGCTAAGGCTAAAGGCATGCTCAGTCGCCTTCGGGAGGAGATGACACCCAAGGCCGAGTTGATCAATAATATGGAGGAGCTGGTGGAGTCTCTTGCCGGAGGCATTCCTGCGAGCTTCAAGAACTCGCTCCGTGCGGCTGGCGCTTCAATGTCACTCGCAATGGTTCAAGCCCATGGAGTCAAGGTTGATCCTGCAGCGATCTCCAAGGTGATGCCTATCAGTGTGGACAACAAGCAGGTAGTCTTTTCCCCTTTCGCAACTGCTTGTGGCAAGTGCGGGCCAGAACTGATCAACACAGTTGCGAAGTACTCCGAGGAGCTATAGCGAGCCAAGAAGGCGGCGAAGGCTGCGGTGTCAGGGGCCGGCAAAAAGTCTATGGCGTCTGATACCACCACGGACTCGATGAGGCCCCCAAAACCAAAGTCCAAGTCGAAGAAACTAGTTGCTCCTCAGTAGTCTTTGTCTTGTACTAGTTAAATAGCTTATGTCTTCTGTCGAAAAACATGCCTTTGGCGAGTGTATCTGCTGATACTTTGTTAATCTTGAATGCACTCGAGTCTTTTGTCTGTGCTTTGCCTTGGTCTTCTTATTGTCTCTTGCTTAACGTGTGATAGGGCACATCGAGTGATCCTTTGAGGGAACCTCGGGATTCGCCACCCCCTGATGACACCTTGGCGCCGCCGCGCTCCAGGGTGGATGAGCTGTCTCTGCTCTCGCGACTTCGTGACCGTGTGAAGCAGTTGGAGCGTGAATTTCCCGTACTCCGTGGTAATGTGAATGTATGGAAATCGAAGGCGGAGAAAGCTATCGCCCGAGAACAATATCTGCTAGAGGAAGTGACGCAGCTAGGCGACCAATTCAAATGTTAGTTCTCCTTTTTCTTATCTTTTGCCTGTAGTCACTCGCAGTAGTCTGTTGTCTTCATACTTCTGCCTTTGCTTGGTATAGTTGTAAGTGCTTACCATCCACAGGATGAGAAGAATAGGATTGCTATTCGCATGAATGACCTGACCCAAGAGCAGCTTCAGGCGAGTGGATAGTTCTAGGTGGATCATGATCACGCAATCGTGTTGGCGACCCTGCAGGATAGTGCGTCACATGTGCTTTATTTCTTGAAGAAGTCACAATCATGCTTGAATAATATTTATCGGACGATGTTCCCGCTAGACGTCGTCCCGTCAAGCCTGCTGGGCCTTCTTGCCAAATTCCAGGACTTGAGTGTAGTCCGCGAGTGTGTACGACAACAGTTGGTGGCTGGTGCCAAGGCTGCTTTGTCGCTAGTGCGACTGCACAAGCCTGATGTGGATGTCGCAGCAATTGCGGCCGGACTGCCAGCGCCGCCAGCGGGTTCGACTTGGAACATGGTTCCGCACTACCAGGCGGTGGATCGCCCAGCGGAGGAAATCGTCGACTTCTTCGAGGAGCAGACTGACATCCCTTTGCTGCAACAGTAGTTTGGTTTGTACCCTGCACATAGTTGTACCAGTGTTGTAAAGTTCATATATGTTGTGTATAATGTATTAACATTGACGTATATAAAGAGCTTGTTTAGCGTGTATGTTTTGCGAGTGCGTTTTACTTATGTGATTCCTTTTCGTTAGCCTGACTTGTGCTTATCTCAGCCCCTTGCCAACCTGTCAGGTGCGTTGCAACTGGGTTGGTGTTTGTCAAGGGTTTCGATTGGTTGCCAGCTACTCTGGATATCGCATTAGTTCGTAGAACATATGTGTACAGGGTGGCGCAACCCTTGAGTGGATTAATCGCAAAACTAAAATAAAAGGAACATAGAGTTTTGGGGGCACTTAGCTTTATTTATTCGCAGGATAGTATGAGGAACAATGTGTGGCTGAGTAGCCTTGGCTGAGTAGCCTTATTTGTAATGTAAAAACAAAAACGACTAAGGGTAGAAGCGCCGCAGCTACGCGACGTTCCAAGGGTGGGAGTATGCGCCTCCTGTCTCGAAATCTTTAAGGTGATAGGCGCCACCTGGGATTACTTCTGTAATCACGTATGGTCCCTCCCAGGGGGACTCGAGCTTGAGATGCCCTTGCTGCTTCAGTCGCAGGACCAGGTCGCCTTCAACGAAGGACCTGGGGCGTAGTCTCCTGTTGTGGTAGTTGTGCAGGTTCTGCTAGTAGATCGTTGATCTTTCTGTGGCGATTTCCCTTGCCTCATCAAGGAGGTCGATGGAGTCTTCGAGTGCAAGAGTTGACGCTTTTTTGCTGTAAGCAACCACACGTGGTGCTTTGTATCGTACTTCAGTGGGTAGCACTGCTTCAGCCCCGTGCACCATGAAGAACGGGGTGTATCCAATAGCTCTGTTTGGAGTTGTGCATAGGCTCCAGAGTACCGATTGCAGCTCGTCTCGCCAGCATCCCGCGGCCTGTTCGAGTGGCCTGAGGAGTCACTTCTTGATATCGCCGCAGACGAGCCCGTTAGCTTTTTCGACCTGACCATTGGTCTGTGGATGCGCTACGAAGGCGTAGCTGACGTTGATTCCCAGATTCTCGCAGAATTCTTGGAACTCCTTAGATGTGAAGTTCGTCCCGTTGTCTATGATGATGCTGTGTGGCACTCCGAAGTGGTAGACGATGGACTCGAAGAACTTGACAGCGCTGGCTCCTGATTGGTTTTTCACTGCTATGGCCTCAATCCACTTGGTGAATTTGTCGACTGCGACCAAGAGGTAGACGTAGCCTCCTCGTGAGGACCTTGGGAGTTTGCCAACCATGTTGAGTCCCCATTGGGCGAAGGGCCAGGCCAATGGAATTGGCCGAAGCTCTGCGCCAGGTGTGTGTGGCTTGTCCGTGAATCGCTGGCAAGCGTTGCATTTTTGGACAATGTCCTTGGCGTCCCGCATGGCCGTAGGCTAGTAGAATCCAGCTCGTAGAGCTTTGGCAACGAGGGTGTGACTGCCAGCGTGGTGCCCGCAGGTCCCCTCATGGATGTCGAGGAGAACAACTCTTCCATCGGCCGTGGAGACACATCGTTGGAGTACTCCTGTGATGCTCCTATGACATACCAGTTGTGGATGGTGTTCTCCGGAAGTTCATTGAGCCATGATCGCGCCGTCTTCCGCAACATAAGTGGGAGGTATCGAGTTGCGACCAGGCTGTTTCCGCCTTTGGCAATGCAGCAAGCTTGGAAAAAATCCTGTAGCCAGGTATCTGGCCGAGCAATGCAGTCGTAGGCTTGGTTGTGCCTTGAGATAGCAAATCCTTCCGGGAGTCTTGTAGCTCTGACACGTGGTCCAAAACACTTTGGGCCCACGTAGAAATCTTCGTTTTCGCTGCGCCACGCCTCTATATTGGAGTTGATCCTGTGCCTTGCGTCATTTGGGGATAGAGATCGTCCCGAATGTCGGCTGTGGCTGCGGTGCCTTGGAGCTGGACTTCGGCTTCTGCCACCACCTCCTCCGCCATGTCGTCCTCCTTGCCCTCCTTGGGGGCCATTGTGATAACTGTGTGGTGGAGAGGGTGGTGCGGCTGGATAGTTTCCGGCTGATCGCCGGCCTCCGTCCGGAACGTCATTATTCGGTTCTGGGGAGGTTCTTGATTACGACGAGCCCCCTGCCGGCTTGTCCCAACGTGGTTTTCGTTGTTCCTTCGTCCGTCGTTCCCACCATGGTGAGGCTCAGACGGATGGCTTTCATGTCTAGGAGGTGGCATTCTCTGGCGATCCTCCTCCCGACGTTTCTCTTTATCTTCTCCCTTTTGATCGTTGAACTCTTGTCGGGGAGGGTTCCTCGGATTCAGTGCAGCGATGGCGTCTTTCTCGGTCGCTGGAGCGACATTGCTCAAGTTATGCGTAGCTCTGTGATGCTGTCCTGATGATCCGGTTCTTGAATAATTGTTTTCCCTGCGTTTGGGGTTATGATACTGCGCCCGAACGTAATGGGATCTCACGTCAGCCCATGCCGGATCTGTGCGACATTGGTCAGAATCCGAGACCAGTTTTTGGCTTCCGGACAGGGTGACCTTTTGCTGCTCCAGTCCCTTGTTGAGTAGCTTAATACCCAAACTGATCTCCTCTGGTCCTGGATTAGCCGATATAATTTCTCGGGCTGCCACGGTATTCTGTACTGGGGTTGGGTATACCCAATCTCCGTTGCTGTCTTTCCGTGGCTTCCCCATCTCGTCCCCAAAAAGGACGGCACGGATACGTGGGAATTGGTCATCATTGGTGTGACGCTTTCGTGTCTTTTGATGTAAACGAGACATGTAGTCCTTGTTTGACATGCGTTTCTTCTCCACCTCGATGTTTTTGGCTTCATCGAGGAGTTGTTGACGACGCGCTTCTAGGGCTTGGGCCCTTTCGTCTAGCTCATCTGCAGTAAGTTCTGCAGCTGTAGGGATAGGTGTGGTTAATGCGGCATCGATGAGTTTACGCGCACCTTCAGTGATCACGTGTCCATCCACCGATGCTTCTTTTTCGGCTCTTTTGGGATAAGTGCTCCATCCGAGTCTTCCTCGTATTCCTCAGCGATCACCTCCTCTGTGAGAGGGTCTTTTGCCGGGGTCTTGTTTTTCTTGTTCTTCTTCTTTGCCTTCTTGACAACGCTGGTAGCAAAGACGGCTTTGGGTCCGTTTCCCAGAGTCAAGCTCTGATCGGTACTTTCGGACATCTGGACCTCGGGATTATCTCCGACGTCCATGTCATCCTGCGCTTTGGGAGAGTGTTCCCCGGATCCTTCATCCGTGGCTTCTCCTTCTTCTGCAGCTTTGGAGTTGTACTCCTCTTCATATTCCGCGGAGAACTTTCGGAAATCCGCTGACGTCATCGATTCATCCGAGGATGCGGGTATGTCGGCGTTTGTTCCAATTGCCTCCAGCATAGAGTCGGTGTTTTCTCCAGCATCGGCAGAGCCGGATCCGGATCCCACGTATCCGACGAAGTGCGATGCATGCTTCCTGAGGTACCTTAGGAAAGGCTTGTCTGTCGCGGCGTCGTCAGAGCCGAAATCAGTGTCGTTGATATGCTCCTCCTGGATTTCGAGTTCCACGGGTGGGTCGATCTGGGATCTGACCTCTCTAGAGAGATCCACTCTAGATCCAACTTGGACCGCTAGGTCTTCTTCAGGCTCAGATTTCTCCACTATCTCCGCAACTGGTGCGGGCTAGGTGGGATTAGGGTTTTCTGAGATCCGGAACTCTGCCGCCTCCGCGGACAAAGGGGACCCAGAAAATTC
The DNA here is from genome assembly GCA_910589775.1 of Avena eriantha. Taxonomy (NCBI): domain Eukaryota; kingdom Viridiplantae; phylum Streptophyta; class Magnoliopsida; order Poales; family Poaceae; genus Avena; species Avena eriantha. Next base: position 351,638,574 of record OU342744.1, read on the forward strand.
TTCTGCCTCTATCATCACTACTGGGGTGGGTTGGGCAGGTTGAGCAAAACCGATGTAAACATCAATCTCGCCAAAAGACATGATTGTGTAGGCATTCATAGCCTCCTTTGCCAGAATCCAAGTCTCATCAAGAACGATGAGAGGGACGTCGCTGGCGTAGAGGATGCGACCGACGATGATAGTCTTGCTGATTCCGATTCTTGCAGATTCCGCTCGGAACGCAGATCCGTAGCTCACTTGCCCCACGGTGGGCGCCAACTGTCGTCGGATTGAGGACAAGTACGCCATGAGGGGATCCTCGAGGCGTGCGGAAGAGAGGGGTGTGAGACGTACGGTATTCCGGCACGGTGAGCACACAAGTTTACCCAGGTTCGAATCCGCCGGCTTTGGATGAATCCTACTCCTGCTAGCAATCCAGTAATACGGCAGAGCCGGAATATGGGTTACAATGGTATCGCCTGTGCAAGTTGAAGGTCTAAAGTATTGGGTGCCCTAAAGGCTCTCCCTAGGACGGCTTATATAGATATCTGGCCTAGGGTTTACAGGAGAGATCAATCCGGCTACGACTAAGAGTTGGTTACAGAGTACATCTTGAACTACAAGTAACATTATGGGCCTAAGTCGGTAAGTCTTCTGGGCCTCCCCGTAGCCGGATTGGACTCCGTCTTCTCTCCCTGACTAGGCTGCCCGTGAAGCAAAGCTCTAACCCGAAGTGGGTCACCCTAGTCAGTGAGGAACTATAAGGATACCCGGAAAGTATATCCCCAACAGTGCTTGTATAGTTCGCCGTTGATAACAGCGAATGCCTTGGAGCGCCATGCGATGTGCCAGGCGTCAGTCGGATCGTCCGGTAGCTTCTTGCTAAGGAGGTACGTAATGTATGGTTGGGTCTAGGATGTCTCGATCATCATGACGCTCATTGGTCCTTTGTCAAGCTCCAGGTCGTCGAGTGCCATTGGCTCATTGGGCGGCAGCCCCTGAGTCTGTTGTTGTGCTTGTTTTCTTCTCTGCGGCCTTTGGCTTGATAGAGCGTTCGCAGATGCGCTCAAGAAATACCCCAGGTGGTATGGGGCGTAGGTAGAGCCTATGTTGGCGAGTGTGTCCACCTCTTCATTGCTTTCGCGGCCTATGTGCCGCAGCTCACAACCGTCAAAGTCCCCTTCGAGTGTGTCGTAGAGGTCACGATAGGCGATCATGTTGTCGTTCAGTGCGTCGCACTCGTGCATTGTCTGGTTGACAACCAGCTTGGAGTCGCCATATATTATGAGTCTCTTGGCGCCGCAGGCTTTTGCCATCCTCATCCCGTGCAGTAGGGCCTCGTATTCAGCTTCGTTGTTGGAGGCAGTGAACTGCATTCGCAGGATGCATTTTAGCTTGTCTCCCTGGGGCGATGTCAGTATGACACCTGCACCGGCCCCATCCTTTTGCTTTGATCCGTCGAATTGCATTATCTAGAGGTAGGACATATCTGGTTTTTTAGGGAGCTAGTTCTCCATCCAGTGCACGAGGAAGTCGGGGAGAACTTGCGACTTGATTGCGTCGCGCTTTTTGTATGTGATGTCTCATGGAGACAGTTTGATTCCCCAAAGCGCGACTCGCCTAGTGGCGTTGGGGTTATTGAGGATATGTCCCAGCGGGGCATCGTTGACTACCACGATTGGGTGTTCCTGGAAGTAGTGGCGCAGTCGCCGGGCGGTCCTGAAGACACCGTACGCTAGCTTCTAGTAGTGCGGGTACCGCTGTTTTGTTGGCGTAAGTACCTCGCTGAGGTAGTAGACTGGGCGCTGTACTCCGTGGACCTTGTTTTCCTCGGCTCGTTCTACTACAAGCACTGTGCTTACCACCTGATTGGTGGCGGAGATGTACAACAACAATGGTCCCCTTTCGCGTGGGGTCACCAGTACTGGCGAGGTGGACACTAGGTGCTTGAGGTCTTCGAATGCTTCCTGTGTCTCGTTGGTCCACTCGAACTTGTCAGCTTTGCGGAGGAGTTGGTAGAACAGCAACGCCTTTTTGCCCATTCGACTTATGAATCGACTGAGCGCCGCGATTCGCCCAGCCAACTACTTGACACCCCTTACGTTCTTCGGCTTCTCCATGGTCAGTATGGCTTTTATTTTCTTCGGGTTCGCCTCGATCCCTATCATGGAGATAAGGTACCCGAGTAATTGCCTAGATGGTATGCCGAAGGCGCATTTGTCCGGATTAAGCTTGATCCGGTAGCGGTCGAGGTTGGCGAAGGTTTCGTGCAAATCGTCGATTAGTGAAGCTTCCTCTTTGGTCTTGATTACCATGTCGTCAACATAGACTTGGATGTTGCGACCAAGTTGGTTCTTGAGGCAAGCCTGCATGCACCGCTGGTAGGTGGCTCCTGCGTTCTTCAGCCCGAAGGGCATTGTGTTGTAGCACAACACACCAAAAGGCGTTGTAAACACCGTTTTTCTTGATCTTCCTTCTTCATTCGAATTTGGTTGTAGTCTGAGTAGGCGTCGAGGAAGCAGAGGCGCTCACATCCCGCGGTGGAGTCGATGATCTGGTCGATTCGCGGTAGCGGGAAGTGATCCTTTGGGCAGTGCTTATTCAGAGAGGTGAAGTCCACGCACAACCGCAGGATATCCGTGTCTTTCTTTGGTACTAGCACCGTGTTGGCGAGCCAAGTGCTTTCCTTGATCTCGCGTATAAATTTGGCGTCGAGGAGTCTACTGATCTCCATTCCAACTGCCTTTGCTCTTGGTTTGGACAATCGCCGAATTGTTTGTTTGACTGGCCTTGCATCTGGGTTGACATTGAGTGCGTGCTCGGCGAATTCCCTGGGAACTCCTGGCATGTCCGCAGGACGCCAGGTGAAGATTTCCCAGTGCTCATGGAGGAATTCGACGAGTGCGAGTTCCAATGCGGGACTCAAGTTGTTGGCGATGAGGGCCGTCTTGGCGGGATCCGATGGGTGGACCTGAACTTTCTTTGTGTGTACCGATGAGCCGAAAGATAGGTCCGGTGAGCTTGGCTGGCTTAGGGGAGGCAAACTATTATCTGTCGACTCCTTTAATCTCGCAAGTTCTTCCTGCATGCCGAAGGATTGGGAAATTCTGTTGAATTCCCTGTCGCAATTGTCGGACCTCTCGAAGCTCCCGTTGACTGTGATGATGCCATTGGGGCCTGGCATTTTCATCTGCAGATAGGCGTAGTGTGGAACTGCCATGAACCTAGCGAACACGACACGTCCGAGGATGCAGTGGTACTGTGAGGGCAAGTCGACGACCTCGAAGTTGATGCGCTCGCGCCGAAAGTTTTTCGGTGTGCTGAAGATAACGTCGAGGTTGATTTTGCCAAGGGGATACACGCCCTTGCCTGGGACGATGCCATGGAATGTTGTGTCTGAGGCCTCTAAGCAAGTCAGAGGGATCCTCATTGCTCACAAGGTACTCGTGAATATAAGGTTGATGCCGCTTCCGCCTTCCATGAAGATGCGGCTCATGTCGAAGCCTCCAATTTGTGCCTCGAGTACGAGGGGACAGTGGCCTGGGCGAGGTACTTGGGGCGGATGGTCGCGCTTGTCGAAGGTGATGCAGGACTCACTTCCGCCGAGGTACTCAGTGGTAGATGGTGGCAAGTTTGTTGCCAGATTGACTTGGCGAGTGATGGCCTTTTGCACCCGGTTGGAGGGGTGACCCTTTTGGATCATCATGGTTCCCATGGCCCATGGGTACGACTCGCCTCCATGATGCTGGTCGGGTGCAACCGCGTTTGGCGGTGGTCCAGGTGGTGGTGGAGGAGCTCCGTTTGCCACTGCCCCTGGGCAGCTCCGTAGCCCCTGTTGACTGCGTCGTGATTCATCCGAGCCAGGCCTTCATGAAGTTTGAGGAACTCACTGAAATGGATCGTATGGGCACCTAGAGGGGGGGGGTGAATAGGTGCTACACCAATTTTTAGTACTTTTTCAGTTTTAGGTTTAGCACAAAGGGTAAATTCTCTAGATAAGCTATTAGGTGGAATTTCCCTATATGCAAACCTATGTACTAGCGAGTAAAGAGCGAGTGGAAGAGGAACGGGTAAACCAAAGTGAAGCACACGGAGACACAGGATTTGTTTGACCATAGTTCCTTCCTTGTTAAGGGAAGTAAGTCTGCGTTGGAGGGGTGGGCGGTACTAAGACCACCACGCCACAATAGGCCTCACCCTGTTCTCCGATGGATCTCGCCACCAAAGGCCTGATCCACCTTTCCACTATAGGTACCCTTCGAGGAAGGCACCGACGCCTTTACACAACTAGCGGGGCAACAACTCCACAACAACTTGGAGGCTCCCGAAATGACAACAAGCTGCCACAAGAACAAAGTTATCAAATACAATAAACAAGATCTAGGTATTGACAAGAATACTAGATCAGGGATTTCTCCAAGTGAATGGAGAGGAGTTGAAGCGCTTGATTCGTGATGATGATGAACTTCTCCTCCTTCAATTCCCCCAAAGAACAAGACCTTCGGGTGGTTGAAGTGGGAGATCGAGAATGAGAGCTCTTGCACAATGTCTGGACAATTTCGAATGAATCAAGAGTTCTGAACGTTGGGGAAGAAGGGGTATTTATACCCCCTTCAGAAACCAGCCGTTGGACAGTTTGGGCCCCGGATTATCCGGCCCAAGTGAGGGCCGGATTATCCGGTCTGGGGAAAACACCGCCCCAGACTCGGAATATCCGGCGGATAATCCGCCCCCTATCAGAGCGTCGCGCTGAGCTTGCCCTTGATCAACTTCTGGGGGCCGGATTATCCAGTCCTATGAGAAGGCCGGATTATCCGGCCTGGGGAGGAAAAACCGCCCCAGTTCGGATTTTTCGGGAGAAAATCCGACCGGATACCGAGCGACGCGCCTTGGCTCCCTTTGCTCGAAAACTGGGGGCCGGATTATCCGGCCTGGGGAGGAAAAACCGCCCCAGTTCGGATTTTCCGGGAGAAAATCTGACCGGATACCGAGCGACGCGCCTTGGCTCCCTTTGAGCAATGAGGTAGGCCGGATTATCCAGCCCTTGGTGGGGCGGATTATCCGGCCCCCCCTCAAAGCTTCCTGCACACTTAGCGCACATGAATAATCTCCACAGTATTGTTATCTAACACGCAAAACATAGGAAAACATGAAATGTTCTTTCAATCTCCCCCTTTTTGGTGTTAGATGACAATACCAGGATTTGCAGGAGAAAGTCACATGACAAACAGTAATAACTATGAAAGAGACTCCCCCTCAATGTGTGCATAATAGAATTTTGCATTGGAATACAAATGCACACAAATTGGTGAATCTATTCCATAGACATATGAGCAACATAAACATACCACCGAGGTAGAGAGAAGGCATCCTTGACATAAGCCACGATCATTACCGGATAACCAATATAAGTGCCTTCTATGATAAAAACCAGATAACCAATATAAGCGCCTTCCATGATAAAACCTCCAGCAATAGGATATGAATAGATAGCTCCATAAGCATGATCCATGAGATGAAATCCATAGGCATAATAATCCAGACAACCACATAGAGTCTCAAACAACCACAAACCACAAATTTAAAGTTCAACGCTAAATGGGCATAAGCAAGAAAATGACGAATAGAAAAATGCAAGTGCTTATGCCCGACCCATGCAAATCCACGGACATCCTAATAGAACTACTTCTCCCCCTTTGGCATCGAGACACCAAAAAGGAAGAAGAGCGATGCTAGCGCCGCATGGGATCACTCGTAGTCCTCGTCCTCGTCTTCATTCTCATCCTCATCTTCAAGCTCCTCAGTGTCACCTTCCTCATCCTCATCATCAGCAGCAGGCGCAGAGGGGAACAAGTGATGCTCTAGCTCACCATAGTTCAACCCGGAGGAAGAGTTCCACCGAGCATACGGAGTGGGAGGTGTAGGAGCCGGAGGATCACCCGAAGCACCGGACACATGGTGGATAATGAGCTGCTGGGAGTGAGCCAACTCATGGCGCTGCTTGTATGCCTTGTACTGACCCTTGCGCATGTCCACGCTCATGCAAAGTATGTTACGCTAGAACCAGTTCAGCTGCTTGATCTCACGTGCAACTGGAGGCACAGGGGGCCGGCGAGCATCCCTCATGAGGCCCTCAGGAGCAGAGGAGGGGTGAGAGGTCTTCCGAACCTTGTTGTAGATCTTCTTGGCCTTGTGCACCAAGTCAATGTGGGACTCCTCAGCAGGAAGCAGGTGTCGAATGAGCATCATAATGTAGGGTGCATAGGGAATGGACAAACGATTGAACATAGCATCACACAGCTCATGGTAAACAAAGTCCATGACATCCAGCCTGTACTGCATTGACTCGTCCTCGCAAGAGGCAACCTCATGAGAAAATTGAAGTAGCTGAACAAGGTGACCACAGATGTTGTCATTGTTGCGCCCACTCGGTGTAATGGAGTCACGGAAGAGACCCACTAAGGCAGCATAGATGGGAGCAAGGCCAGCCACAGTGCCAACAATGCCATTGTCCCCAGTGCAAGGAGAGAGAGCTGCATCTTTGTTGGGCTTCAGCTAGGTGATGATGCGGTGGACACTGGCTCTATCCCTGTTGCGGAAAGAGTATCCAAGAACCTCAGCAAACATGTGAAAATCAGCAGTCATAGGCATGTCATGAGTCATCCACTTCATAGTGCGACGCTCATCCCCACAAATAACCAAAGTGGAGAAGAACTACTTCACCACCTCAGAGTCAAAGGAGCACTGGAGAGACATGAGATGGTGCAGCCCCATCCTCTTAGCCACATACATCGCATCCACAAGATGAGCCTTCTCCAAAACATCAGATGTTCAGCCTGGCATACACATCTTCATAGATGCCCTTCTGTTCTGCACACTAAAAACGAGTATCCCCCAGCTCATCATCACAAGGAAGCTCAACAAACAAGTCACGGTGATGGATGGCGGAATAGGAGACCGCATCCAAAGTCCTATAATTGATCTTGGGCTCCTTTCCCTTCCTCTTGGACACCCCTTGCTAGTCCTCTTTGCTTGTTTAGCCATGCGCTTCTCTTCGTTCTTTCTTCTCCTCAACTCAACTTCGTCCACTAAGTTACCCTGTCCGTCGTCCCGAAAGTATTTGGCACGAGGGCGGCACGTGTAGGTCTTGGGAACACTGGAACCACCTGTGAGGAGAATAAGGGCGATAGCAAGGGGATAAGCATACACACAAGTCCAGGAGAGAGCATGGAAAAAATAGTCAAAAAGTTCATAGGACAAAACTACTCAATGCATACTCCATAGTGAAACTGAACCAGAATCGAATCTGTCAGGCCGGATTATCTGGCCTGGCCAGGGGTGGATAATCCGGCCCTGGCAGAAATTTTCGATTTCACCTAGATTGAATGCAAAAAAGTAGATCGGGCCTAGAAACTGTAAGACTACGATTTCTATGCGAAAACACATCCTTCTAGACAACGTTCCACCCAACAAGTTACACATCTAGCCAAAGATGGGGAGAGAGGAAGTTACCCTCACTTATTGGAGGAAGAACATGGAGGAGAAGGTACCCGGAGGCGCGGAGAAGAAGATCCAGGGAGGCCTGGAAAATCCGGTGACCGGAGAGGCTCCAGGGAGGGTAGGGGACGGCAGGCGGCGGCTGGGGAGGAGGCGAGGGTTGTCAGAGAAGTGCTGCTCGTTATGAGCCCTTCCCCCTGATCCCTGCCCTTTAAGATGAAATCCGCCAGGGCCGGATTATCTGGCCTCAAATCTGGGATTCTATTGAACACAGAACCAGGCCCGCGCGTCCCCAAACAACACCCCCACAAGGTGTACAAGGGACTTGTGTGCTAGAATAGATGGCTTAGGGGTAGGGAAAGGCTTAGGATTAAGAGAGCCAAACTGAGATGGTATTAGACACTCAAAATTGCAAGATCCAAATCAAATAAAAGCCAAGATTGAGTGTGATTCCCATAAGAACATGAGATAGCAAAGAACATCCAAAAAGATGCAATTCTCCTCAAGGGAGAGGGCGGTGGCCGAAGCCACCTTGTTGGAGTGTATGGTGTGACACCGCGAAGATATATCTTGGGTTCACGACCAATACTCATCAATAAGCTCACATATCACAAAATGATATTAAGAGAAATGATTTATCTTGCTTTTGGCATTATGGGGGGGGGGGGTTAGCCCAATGAATTAGGACCACACTCCCCCTATATCCATGCCCACACCTAGACCAAAGAAGGATTGAGATGTACGAGTGAGTGCATGGGTAATCAAGACAGACTCCTGGAATCAATGATATTTAGCTCATTCCTCAAATAGCAGAATCTTGCTTCATCAAGTAGTTTTGTAAAAATATCCGCAAGTTGGTTCTTCGTGCTCACAAAGGAAAGATCAATATCGCTGCGAGCCACATGGTCTCGAATAAAATGATTCCGAATCTCAATATGGTTCGTCCTTATGTGTTGAACATGATTGTACACAATTTTGATTGCACTTTCATTATCACATAAAAGAGGCACTTTGTCACAATTGACACCGTATTCCTTTAAAGTTTGCCTCATCCACAATAGTTGAGTGCAAGCGCTGGTAGCAACAACATATTCGGCTTCGGCGGTGGAGAGAGATATACAATTCTGCCCTTTAGATGACCAACATACAAGAGATCTTCCCAAGAATTGACAAGCTCTATAAGTGGATTTCCGATCATCCTTATCACCAGCCCAATCCGAGTTAGTATAACCACATAAGGAGAAATTGGAGCCCTTGGGATACCAGAGACCAAAGTTGGGGGATTGAACCAAATATCGAAAGATCCTCTTGACCGCTACTAAGTGGCTTTCTTTAGGAGCTGCTTGATACCTTGCACACACCCCCACACTCAACACTATATCGGGTCTAGATGCGCAGAGGTAAAGAAGAGAGCCGATCATGGACCGGTATACCTTTTCGTCCACATCTTTACCATGTGGGTTAAGTTCAAGATGACATTTTGTTTGCATCGGAGTGGCGACCCCATTTAGATCCGTCATCTTGAATCTCTTGAGCATGTCTTGGATGTACTTTGCTTGATTAATAAAAGTTCCTTCTCTAAGTTGCTTGATCTCGAATCCAAGAAAGAACCGTAATTCCCCCATCATAGACATCTCAAACCTGTTAGTCATAAGCTTTGAAAATTCATCATTAAAAGCTTTATTAGTAGAACCAAAGATGATATCATCTACATATAGTTGGCATACGAAGAGCTCCCCCTTAACCTTCTTAGTAAAAAGAGTGGGATCGATTTGCCCAACTTCGAAGCCACGATCTAACAAAAGCTCTTTAAGGTGCTCATACCACACACGTGGGGCTTGTTTAAGGCCATAGAGTGCCTTATCGAGTTTGTAGACATGGTTTGGAAAGTTAGGATCCTCAAACCCCGGGGGTTGCTTTACGTATACCAACTCATGTAGAGGACCGTTAAGGAAGGCACTCTTGACGTCCATTTGCTGCAACTTAAAATTGTTATGGGTAGCATAAGCAAGAAGGATACAGATGGACTCAAGGCGAGCCACTGGAGCATAGGTCTCGCCAAAGTCAATGCCCTCAACTTGGGAGTAACCTTGTGCCACAAGTCTTGCCTTGTTCCTCACAACAATGCCATTCTCATCTTGCTTGTTTTTGAATATCCACTTGGTGCCGATAACATTGCGGCACTCTTTGGGTTTCTCTACAAGTTTCCAGACTTTGTTGCGCTCGAAATTATTTAATTCCTCATGCATAGCAACAACCCAATCTGGATCTTCAAGAGCTTCAAAGACCTTCTTAGGTTCCACCATAGAGATATGAGCTTGATGCTCACCTAAACTGGCAAATTCTCTTCTTGTAGAAACCCTTCGTCGAAGATCACCAACAACCTTGTCGAGAGTGTGACCCCTCAACTCAAGGTTTCGATCATCTTGAGCCTTGCGACGAAGTTCAATAAGTTTGTTGTATCTTGGAGGAGTAGATTCATCACTTGAATCTTCATTGGAAGCATTTACTCGACCTTGAACAGGAACTGGAATATCAGCAGCAGGTGGTGGTGACGCGTGCCCTTGAGGTGAGTCAATAGCCGTAACACGAGGCTACTGAACTGGAGAGTCAGGGCCGGATAATCCGGCCGATGAAGGGGTCGGATAATCCGACCTGGGAGTATTTGTAGCAGCTTCATCAGGAAGCCTGGGGCTTGCTTGAACTGGCGAGGGGCCGGATAATCCGGGGTTTGCCGGAAAATCTGGCCTGGAGCTTGCGTTGACATCTTCACCACCAGGAGAAGTATTGTCAGCTGGAGCGGGGTGGCCGGATAATTCGGTGTCCGCCGGATAATCCGGCCTGGAGTCTTCTGAAACATCTTGAGCTTCAGGAGTTGATGGAGATGGGGCAGAATTTGCTCCCGTGGTGGGAACTTGTTGGGCATGTGTAGATGAGGGCTCTTCATGGGAAGAGCATTGTCCTTCCCGATCCGCCACAAGGGGTTCCTCAATGGGGCGGAAAAATCCCACGCCCATTCTTCTTATGGCATCTTGGGGTAGTTCAACATCTGCATCACAACCACCAACTTGCTCCGCACGGGAACCGTCATTTTCCTCGAACACCACACTACAAGATTCTACAACAGTTCCGGAGAGCTTATTGTAGACTCTATAAGTGTGGGATTCGGCACCATAACCAACAAAAATACCTTCTAGAGCCTTAGATTCAAACTTAGATACACGAACTCCCTTGATAAGAAAGAAACACTTACACCCGAATACCTGAAAGTATGAGATGTTTGGCTTGTTACCGGTAAGTATTTCATACGGGGTGTTGTCCAAGATCTTGCGGAGGTATAATCGGTTGGATGAATGACAAGCAGTAGAGATTGCTTCAGCCCAGAAGTTATATGGAGATTTAAATTCGGCTAACATTGATCTTGCCATATCCATTAGAGTTCGATTCTTCCTCTCGGCTACACCATTTTGTTGAGGGGTGTACGCAGCGGAATATTGATGTCTTATCCCCTCTTCACTTAGGAACTCATTTAAGCTGTAGTTCTTGAACTCAGAGCCGTTATCACTCCTTATAGCCAGAATGGGGATATTGTGTTGACGTTGAACCTCGTTGGCGAAGTCGATGACAGTTTGTTGAGTTTCGCTCTTCAACTTGAAGAAATAAACCCAAGTGTATCTTGAGTAATCATCAACAATCACTAGACAATACTTCTTCCCACCGAGGCTTGCATGAGATGGAGGTCCGAAGAGGTCCACATGAAGGAGCTCCAAAATCCTTTTTGAAGAGATAATAGTTTTCCTTCGATGAGGTGAGTCATGCATTTTCCCTTCAACATACGTCCTGCAAACACGATCTTTGGCAAATGAGACATTTTCTTTTAGTTCAAGAATGTGGCCACCCTTGTGGAGGCTTTGCAAAGTTCTCATATTGACGTGGGCTAGTCGGCGATGCCATAGCCAACCCGCGTTAGCCTTTCCGAAGAGACACATCGGGCCTGTAGTGGTTTTCCCCGAAAAGCCACCACGTACAGGTCATTTTCGACATATCCCACGAAAGCGACTTTTAGAGACTTGCTCCACAAGAGTACCACCAAATTAGCATCAATATAAACTTCAAAGCCCATCTTACCAAGGGCGCGAACTGAAAGTAAGTTGTACCCGAGGGTCTCAACAAGCATGACGTCCACGAGAGAGATATCGTGAGCCACCACGACTTTGCCGAGACCCAACACCTCAGATTTTGACTTGTCATCATAGGAGACGGTTATGTGATCATGGTTTGGCCGCATCTCCGTGATGATCTCCTTGCTTCCTATCATATGACTCGTGCAACCGCTATCGAGTACCCATTTAGAACCACCAGAAGCATAGCCCTGCAAGAAAATTACTTCTTGGTTTTAGGTACCCATTTTTCAATGGGTCCTCTCATGTTAGTGACAAGGGTCTTGGGAACCCAAATAGACCAAGGAATTTAACAGTCATAAGGCCCTACATAACTAGCATAAACATCACCATAATAATCGCAGTATAGTTCAAAGTTCGGATTGTTGATCCCTGCAAAACCATCATAATTAGTCTTGTCATTGGTAATGTTGCTAATCTTTGGTTGAGCAGTCTTGCTCTTCTTCTTCTTCTTCTTGTTTTTCTTACTCTTTCTCTTGGGTATGTAACCAAGACCTTCTTTACTATTGTTTTTCCTTTGCCTGCTCAGTATCTCATCAATAACTCCTTTTCCTTTGTGTTGAGAACTTCTCGCAAGGTCTACTTTCCCAGAGGATGAAGTGGAGGTACTTGGCACATCATACCGTTTCAATTGAGTTTGGAGCTGGTCATGAGACTCATTTAAAGTAGAATGATCACTCTTCAATGCCTTGTGAGCACTTTCAAGATTATCAAACTTCTCCAAAAGTCTAGCATGAACAACCCCAAAGTCAATCTTTTCTTTCTTTAGTTTCTTTACCTTGGCAAGGGCATGGTCACGTTCTTTGATGAGCTGAGCTATAGCTTCTTCTTGTGACTCCTCAATTGATTCGAGTCTCTCTTCTAAAGATACTCGAGCTTCCTCTTCCAAGGCATTGTTCAAAGAGGCTATCTCCAAGGCATCGTCTCTTTCAACTCTGCCCTTTTCTTCAAGAAGATCTTCGGCTTGAGCAAGTTGACTCATAAGAGAATCAAAATGGAGTTTGTGCTCACCTTGTAGGTTAGTGAAAAAGGTATCCAAAGCAATAACTTCTTCTTTCATTTTAAGACTATCATGATCATCCATATCCAAAATTATGTTTGTCTTAGGAAATAAAGAGCTAGAAGTTGATACCTCGGACCCTCTTGCCATTAGGCAAGTGGCGTTGTTGTTCATGACGTTCTTGTTTAGCGAGTCGAAGAGAGATGAAGGAGTCGATGTGGTGGCTATAGCAGCCACCTCGCATGAACTATCATCATCCTCTTCATCTTCACTTGCAGAGGAGTATTCTTCTTGTGCAACTAAGACGTTCTTGCGTTGCTTCTTGAAGGGGCCATTCTTCTTAATAAATGGCTTCTTCTTAGGTGCTTTAGATTTCTCTTTAAGAATGAGCCTGCCACCATTATCTTCTCTATTTTGATACGGACACTCGGCTACAAACTGCATTCTAACTCCACAGTTGTAACAAGTTCTCAATCTTGGGCCACTTTCTCTTCTTCCATTTGACCCGTTCTTGCGCTCAAGTTCCGACTTGGTTTGGCAGGGTCCTTCCAAAATTTCCTTGCATAAAATGCCATGTACTCATGATGACCCACAAGTATAGGGGGTGTATCGCGGTATTTTCGATAAGTAAGAGTGTCGAACCCAACGAGGAGCAGAAGATACTGGCTAGTGGTATGGATCAGGAATTCTCTGCAAATACTTAGCAAACGGATTTTTAGGGGTTTTTGATAAAGCAAGTAAACAAAGTACGAGTAAATAAAAGACAGTAGGAATAAATGCAGCAAGTGGCCCAATCTTTTATGCAGCAAAGGACAAGCCGGTTGTATTACTTAAGATGACCAAACATTCTCGAGGACACATGGGAAGACTGTCAAGTGCTTTCGCTTCATATAGCTGATTAATCTTCTTTAGCTTGCTAAGTGTTGTGTGGGTGAACCTGTGCTAATGTATCGCCCCATCCAAGACTAAATACATACTTGTGATTATACCCCTTGCAAACATCCGTAAGTACAAGAAAGTAATTAAGGTAGAAACCTAACCACAACTTTAAACTCTAAGACCCTTACGTCCCTTGTGCAATGGTTTCCTAACGGGGGTTCAGGTTTCTGTCACTCCGGCAACCCCTACGATTAGTAGCCAAATACATAATGCATTCCCCTAGGCCCTTATAGGTGAAGTGCCATGTAGTCGATGTTCACATGACACCACTAGAAGAAGTACACCACAACTTAAATAACAATCTATTGAATCTTTCTCAACGCAACTCCACTACTAACAACAAGACTTCTCCCATGTCATCAAGAACAAAACGAACTACTCACGAGACATCATATGGATCATGATCAGAGATGGAATAATGATGTATAACAATCTGAACATAAACAATAATTCAATGGTTCACTCAATAGCATCAACTACAAAGAGTAATCAACACCGGGAAAGTTTCCCCTATGAACTATAGCAAGATTCAACTCAATTGTTACAGAAATATGGAGATGGTGATGAGGGTGCTGATGGTGATGATGGTGGTGATGATGATTATGATGATCCCGATGAAGTCCAGCTTGATGGTGGTGTTGATGGCGATGATCTCCCCTCTCCGGGAAGGAATTCCCCCGGTAGAAATCTATCTGCCAGAGAGATCTTTCTCTCTCGGTGTTTTCCGCCCCGCAGAGGCGGTGGAATCTTTCTGTGGTTGCTCCCTGAGTCTTAGGGTTTTGGGAGGATGATATACGCCAGAGGGGAGAGGCTGGAGTGGGCCAGGGCGGCCACACCACCTGGGGGTGCGGCCTAGGGTAGCCCGCGCCATGGGGTGGTCTGGGCCCCCTGTGGCCCACCTCCACTCCATCTTCTGGCATCCTTAGTCTTCTGGAGAAATAGGATTTTCCGTATATTTTCCTTGATTTTCTGATCTTCGCGAATTTTGCCTCCAAACAGCACCTTTTCCATCAGAATCCTAACTGCAGCGGTCCATGCTCCAAAAGTCATCAACCATGCAAAAATAGATGAAATAACATAAGTATCACCTCTCAATACGAAATATATCAATGAATAATAGTGAATTAATACATAGAATAGTGATGCAAAATGGACGTATCAACTCACCATGAGCACGTTTGACTTCATCGGGGCAGTCCATGGAGGTCCCCTCAAAAGCTCTTTCATCTTCCTCTTGCTCAACAACATTGGCTTTGAGAGCCACATTGACACCCTTTTGCATTCCAATGGCCCGAGCACGGGCATCTTCAGCATTCTTTGCTGCCACTTTGAATGACGCCATTTCTTGCATGACTTCATTGGATGTGATTTGATGATAGTTATGTCTACCTTGCAGGCTCTTCAAGTCCGTTGGCTCGAAAGGCATTAAGGCACTCACATATTTCCTTTTTATCCATGCATCATCAATGTGAGTGGCCCCATGCTTTCAAAATGTTGTTGCGATGCCCTTGAGTCTTCTATACATGTCCTCATGGTTTTCACCATCCAACATGTAGAATCCCTTAGCTTCATTACTAAGGGCATCATACATGTTCCTTCTCATGCTTTCATTTCCAACGAAGAGATCCATAAGAGCATCCCAAGCTTCTTTAGTTGTGTTGAGATGTTCCATGTGTGGCATGTCCTTGGGACCCACACCCAGCTGTATCATGTGGAGAGCGTTGGCATTCAACTAGCTGTCCACAAATTCTCTTCTCGTTAGGTTGGTTTGATCTCCAATATGAAGACCCTCTTCAATAATCCTCCACATTCAATAGAGGAGCTACAAACATGAGATTTCATTAGGAATTGCCATTGATTGAAAGAGGATGCAGTGAGCTTGGGTGGATCACCCCTATTGTTTATATGAGGATGAGGGATAGGTGGGTCGGGGGAATATACGTGGCGAACCTCACTATATTCCTCCTTACCACTTCCCTTCTTGGAGGTGGAACCATTAAGTTTTTCACCTTCCACATCATCATCCTTGGATCCGGTGTTACCCTTTTCCTTAGATGATGGTGTGGCAGCCTCAGAGGAGGATGGAGATGGGGCTATGGATGATGTAAGGCGAGCAATCATTTGATTCATCTCCTCCATCTTGGCCTCAAAGGATTTCAACAAGGTTGTTTCCAACGACTTGAGATCATCCATTGTGATCTTATCCATAGCCTCATTTCCATCATCCTTGGTACCCATACTACTCTTAGGCGGTTAATCCCGAATTAAGAGCCAGGGCTCTGATACCAATTGAAATGGATCGTATGGGCACCTAGAGGGGGAGGTGAATAGGTGCTACACCAATTTTTAATACTTTTTCAGTTTTAGGCTTAGCACAAAGGGTAAATTCTCTAGATAAACTATTAGGTGGAATTTCCCTATATGCAAACCTATCTACTAGCGAGTAAAGAGCTAGTGGAAGAGGAACGGGTAAACTGAAGTGAAGCACGCGGAGATATAGGATTTGTTTGACCGCAGTTCCTTCCTTGTTAAGGGAAGTACGTCTGCGTTGGAGGGTGGGCGGTACTAAGACCACCACGCCACAATAGGCCTCACCCTGTTCTCTGATGGATCTCGCCACCAAAGGCCTGATCCACCTTTCCACTATAGGTACCCTTCGAGGTGGGCACCGGTGCCTTTACACAACTAGCGGGGCAACAACTCCACAACAACTTGGAGGCTCCCAAAATGACAACAAGCTGCCACAAGAACAAAGTTATCAAATACAATAAACAAGATCTAGGTATTGACAAGAATACTAGATCAGGGATTTCTCCAAGTGAATGGAGAGGAGTTGAAGCGCTTGATTCGTGATGATGATGATGAACTTCTCCTCCTTCAATTCCCCCAAAGATCAAGACCTTTGGGTGGTTGAAGTGGGAGATCGAGAATGAGAGCTCTTGCAAAATGTCCGGACAATTTCGAATGAATCAAGAGTTCTGAACGTTGGGGAAGAAGGGGTATTTATACCCCCTTCAGAAACCAGCCGTTGGACACTTTGGGGGCCGGATTATCCGGTCTGGGGAAAACACCGCCTCTGACTCGGAATATTTGGCAGATAATCCGCCCCCTATCAGAGCGTCGCGCCGAGCTTGCCCTTGATCAACTTCTGGGGGCCGGATTATCGGTCCTATGCGAAGGCCGGATTATCTGGCCTAGGGAAAACCGCCCCAGTTCGGATTTTCCGGGAGAAAATCCGACCGGATACCGAGCGACGCGCCTTGGCTCCCTTTGCTCGAAAACTGGGGGCCGGATTATCCGGCCCATGCGATAGCCGGATTATCAGGCCTAGGGAGGAAAAACCGCCCCAGTTCGGATTTTCTGAGAGAAAATCCGACCGGATACCGAGCGACGCGCCTTGGCTCCCTTTGAGCAATGAGGTAGGCCGGATTATCCGGCCCTTGGTGGGGAGGATTATCCGCCCCTCCTCAAAGCTTCCTGCACACTTAGCGCACATGAATAATCTCCACTGTATTGTTATCTAACACGCAAAACATAGGAAAACATGAAATGTTCTTTCACTCGCGGCAGTCTTTGAGGAGGTGGCTGGATTTCTTTTTGCCGTCATGCTTGTCGATGTAGAAGTGCACGGTGCATGGTCCGGAAAGCTTGTCTTCAACGGACGTAGTGGGTGCTTCATCGCGAGTGCGGCGCTGCCATACTTGCGTGGTTTTCTCGGAGTCGCGTATCCACCGCTGCGGTAACCGCTATTGCGGTTGTCGTCGCGCCTGTCGGCGTAGCCGGCTGCGACCATATTGACGTCGTGGCGATCATCATAGATGTGCATTCGCTGTTTGCTTCGGCGGTCGCGTCTGCGCTCGAGTTCTGCTTCCTTGTTGGAGTGAACACGATTCTTTACCGAATCTTCTCCGTCAGCCCACCGATTCGCAATTTCCATTAGGTGGTCGATGTCTTGGGCTTCGAGCGGCCCAGCTCCTCCCTGAGTTCTATGCGGCGAACGCTGCCGTTGAATGCATCGAGTGCACGGTCCTCCGAGATATTTTCTACGGAGTTCTTGATGATGGACCACCTCTAGATGTACGAGCGTAGTGATTCGCCCGATCTTTGCTGACAGCACCTCAGCTCTTCGATTGACGCAGGCCTTTTGTAGGTGCCCTTGAAGTTGCGCACAAAGCTGTAAACCAGCTATTCCCAACTACGAATGGATCCGCGTGGGAGGTTGTTGAGCCATGCTCGGGCGGCGCCCTGCAGCTGTAGCTGCAGGCACTGCATGGCCGTACTTCGACTTCCGCCGTGAAGCCTGACGGAGGAGATATGGTCCTCCAACCAGATTTTCGGGTCCTGCAGACCGTCAAACTTCAGGTTCTCTGATGGGAGCTTAAACCCCTTGGGCATTCGCTTTTGCCTGATGGCCCTGCTAAAGCATCTAGCGCCACAGAGCTCCACATCTTCATCTTCTGAGTCAGTCGATCGGGCACGTCGCGCCCTTGACTTGTCGATTTGCGCTGTGTGATGTCATCACGCGCATCGTAGTCGCGATCGTGTCGCCGTGAGCGGCAGCGTCGAGACAGTTCGTGACTATCATCGCTGGAGGAGGGCGAGGAATAGCATTTTGCTAGGGCTTTGCCTTTCTTCGGCTCTGGTGTTGGCTCCTTGTCGAGGGCGGCCTCTACTAGCCCCAAGCCCATGATCGTAGATCGGTGCATGGTGGCCCGGGGATCTCCAACTGGCGGATGGTTGTTGAGGAGATACCTGGTGGCTGCTGTCACTGTAGCTTGCGGCGTCTTTGGGACCACATTGCCCCGTGTGTTGACTGTCATAGAGATGAATTCGAGGACCTTTGCAGCTTCTATGCGTTCTTGCTTGGTGAGATGGGCCATCCGGGATCGCCTCTTGTTTGCGATGTGCTTGTTGCCCTTTGAGGAGGATCCTCCATGGGAGGAGAGCCTAGCATGTTGAAGACTCGACTCGTATGCTGCCTTTTTGCGCACTTCGAGTTGTGCGAGTGTATGCACTTGGTGCCTGTATTCCTCCTTCAGAAGCCAATGGTAGCCCATCAGCATGTTCTGCGGGGAGTCGAGAGGCAGGGGGTTGCCTCGTAGGGCTTCACGGCAGCGGGCCCACTCGTTGTCATTGAGCCTGATTACTATGCGCTCTCCCGTGTTTTCGTTCACCATGGTTGGTGGTTCGATTGCTCCTCCGTTGTTAACGGGGGCGCCGTTGCCACCGTTGCCGCCATTGGGTATGCCACCGTTTGGCGGGTCGGTTTCATTGTCACGGTTGCCCGTGTTGTCGCGAATGCCGGAGGTGTCGCCCGCGTTGATGACGGTGCACATGAAGTGATTGGGGAAGCTGTTGCTCCCGCAACTTTCAGATCCCGAGCCGTAGGCTCCATCTTCAGTTGCGAGACCGCCCAGATCGGATTCGCGACTGCTATTGCCGGGGCGTTGAGCTCGCTGAGGGTGCCGATCGACGGAGGGAACCACGATGCTGGAGCAATCAACGGTACTGTCGGCTGGTCAGGCATGTGAAGCGTGCCCATATGACCAACTTGGAAGCGGAAGCTCCCGATCGCCAGGCTGATTTCGTCACCCACGGATTCGAAAGTCGGGCGAGTGGCCGGCGTGTGGACGGTGAAGTCGAACGCGAATCTCCGCTGTTGCGGAGTTGTAGATCGCGGTTGATGGGGTCGAAGAAGCCGCAACATCAGCACTCCCAATTCCCACAGACGGCGCCAATTGACGAGGGTTTAACTCATCATTGCCCATTGTTATGGACTTGGGTTTTGGAGAAGGAGGGAGGGCTGGAGACATCTATCGTCTAGCAAACAAGCACGCATGGGACTCAAAGATTTACCCAGGTTTAGGCCTCATAGAGGTCCCTACTCCTGCTTGTCTGCTCGTGGAATTATTGAAGGAATCGAGGATTACAATGGTGCACAGATGCAATCTGGCGAGGGTTGTGGAAACTAGGGTTGCGTGTGTCCTCCTCGCCGCCCCTCCTAGCCTTTATATAGATAGCCTAGGTCTCAGGTAGCAGGTCGAGTCGGTTACAGATTAGGATTTTCCCTTTGAACTTTCTATCTTGAGTTTCTTCTTGCCTCGCAAGCAATCGAGGGTCCGTAGGCCACTCGAATTCTCCACTGGGCCTTGGCAACGCTGTGGGCTTCTGCCGTATCTGGACCGTATATACCAATCTCGAGTACCTGTAGGGTATACCCATGTCAACGAGTAAATAAAAGACAATAAGAATAAATGCAGCAAATGGCCCAATCCTTTATTCAGCAAAGGACAAGCCGGTTGTATTACTTAAGATGACCAAACGTTCTCGAGGACACATGGGAAGAATTTCAAGTGCTTTCGCTTCATATAGTTGATTAATCTTCTTTAGTTTGCTAAGTGTTGTTTGGGTGAACCTGTGATAATGTACCGACCTTCCTAGGACTAATACATACTTGTGATTATACCCCTTGCAAACATCCGTAAGTACAAGAAAGTAATTAAGGTAGAAACCTAACCACAACTTTAAACTCTAAGACCCTGATGTCCCTTGTGCAATGGTTTCCTAACGAGGGTTCAGGTTTCTGTCACTCCGGCAACCCCTACGATTAGTAGCCAAATACACAATGCATTCCCCTAGGCCCATATAGGTGAAGTGTCATGTAGTCGACGTTCACATGACACCACTAGAAGAAGTACACCACAACTAAAATATCAAACTATTGAATCTTTCTCGAGACAATTCCACTACTAACAACATGACTACTCCCATGTCCTCGAGAACAAAACGAACTACTCACAAGACATCATATGGATCATGATCAGAGATGGAATAATGATGTATAACAATCTGAACATAAACAATAATTCAACAGTTCACTGAATAGCATCAACTACTAAGAGTAATCAACACCGGGAAAGTTTCCCCTAAGAACTATGCAAGATTCAACTCAATTGTTACAGCAATATGGAGATGGTGATGATGGTGATGATGGTGGTGATGATGATGATGATGATCCCGATGAAGTCCAACTTGATGGTGGTGTTGATGGCGATGATCTCCCCTCTCCGGGAAGGAATTCCCTTGGCAGAAATCTGTCTGCCGGAGAGATATTTCTCTCTCGGTGTTTTCCGCCCTACAGAGGCGGCGGAATCTTTCTATGGTCGCTCCCCTAGTATTAGGGTTTCGGGAGGATTATATACACTAGAGGGGAGAGCCAGAGGTGGGCCAGGGCGGCCACACCACTTGTTGGTGCGATCTAGGGTAGCCCGCGCCAGGGGGTGGTGTGGGCCCCCTTTTGGCCCATCTCCACTCCTCCTTCTGGTAGCCTTCTTCTTCTGGAAAAATAGGATTTTTCGTATATTTTCCCGGATTTTCTGATCTTCGTGAATTTTGCCTCCGAACAGCACCTTTTCCATCAGAATCCTGACTGCAGTGGTCCATGCTCCAAAAGTCATCAACCATGCAAAAACAGATGAAATTACATAAGTATCACCTCTTAATATGAAATATATCAATGAATAACAACTAATTATGATATAGAATAGTGATGCAAAATGGACGTATCAACTCCCCCCAAGATTAGACTTTGCTTGTCCCCAAGCAAAACTGAGCTCAATAAACATGACCTCAGGTTTATGGAGTGAAGAGTCGATAAAAGAATACGGACAAGAAGCATCACGTTCAACAATACATAGATCATAATAGAAGACAACTCACTATTATATAAGTTAACTTGCAATAAGTAAAGGAAACACAATAAAGATACATAAAGTGAATCATAATTGGTAATGGCAAACTTAGCTCTTGGTCGAAGAATAGTTGATAATTTGCTGGAGTTCACAAATAACTAGTTTTCAATGATAGCTTCCAAAGTAGTAGTCACCAAGATAAGAGCAATGTGCAAAACAAGGAACGTAAGGAACATGATTGAATAAATCATCATATGAATGAATGAAACACAACAACTCAAAATACTTGCTGAGATAGAAGGGAATAGGTTTACTGACTCAACTAAAAAGTAAAAGAAGGGCCCTTTGCAGAGGGAAGCAGGGATTTCAAGTTTCATAAAGAGCTCCCAAAAATTATGATACTTATTAGCTTTCATCTCTCATTGCCCCTATCATAGGCATCTTTAGGTGATTAAGGTTAAAGTGATCAAATACGAGGATATGCTTGACAAGTTGTAAATTGAAAATCTCATGTCCCTTGAATACGAGGGCCGCTCCTCATGCTACTCAAGTTTAGTCATCGGTAAGTTCTTGTCATAGTAAGCACATGTGTATCATGGAGAACCACCAACGGGGTACCCCTTGCCCGATGATACGGAAGAATCCCCATATCAAAATGACAAGGCAAGCAGACAACAAGCATCTCAGCAATCTTCTTATCTACCATGGGAATATGGTGCATTTTTCTCTCTTTCCTCTTTTCATAATTTCTTTTTTTTCTTTTTTTCTTTTTCTCAGTCTCTATCTCTTTTTTATAAGAAGAATGCTTCATAGATGCTCATTATGGTTACGCTGCAGGTTTCCACCATGCTCATTATGGTTACGCTGCAGGTTTCCACCATGACAACATGGATTTGACAAGGCAAGCAGACAACAAGCATCCCAGGCATTTCTCTAACACACATGCATAACTCCATGGACTTACAAGCTCTCCTTTCATTTCACACCGATGACATCCATAGACAAAGTACCAGTGTAATGTTGAAAGCATTTCCCATGACAGCATGGTTCTGCTAATTCACAACTTACAAAGCGCAAGCATATACGCAACATAAATGGGCACAATGGTTCAAGTTTATTAAATGCAAGAAAGTAAAGTGTGCCATCAAATTCGTGAGAGCTTTAATCAGTAATTTTCACATAACAAGTTTAATTTGGAAGGTAGATAAAAGCAAGAATTTACTTGGAATAACAATAGAGCTAATAGGTAGGTATGGTGGACACAAATGGCATAGGTTTTGGTTTAAGGATTGGATGCACGAGAAGAATTCCCTCTCAGTACAGGTTTTTGGCTAGCAAGGCTGGGTAGCAAGTATAAGAATTGAAGGAAACAAACAAACATACAAGTGATAAAAATCAAACATGCAATCTTCCTTGGAAGCACAAAATATCTTAACTAGAGAATACTAAACTTATGAGCAAATCAAGAAAGAAAGATGATGAAATTATTTTTCTTTAGAGTACTTTTATCTTTTTCATTCAGCTCTCAAAAATAGTGATGCTACTGACTGAGCCAGGTTTGCCAAAACCAACTAGATTAACTCAATGGTCCCAAAGTGCTACCAATACTAACAACAAGATCAATCATATAACCGCGAATTGAAAACTAATATAAGCTATGCAAAAGAGTAAATGATAGAACTTCTCATTACTATTCCATAACGACAACTCACACCAAGGGATATATATCTAACGAGAGAGGGGACACTTCCATAATGCAAACGATCCTACATGATAACTTCTCTATTCATAATATGACTCTACTAAAAAGGTAAAAAGATAGAAGATAGTGATATGATACCGTGGCACTCCCCCAAGCTTGGAACAAACCAAGGGGATGCCAAACCTGATGACGAATAACTCCTTTGGTGGTGGTGGTATCCTCTTCATGAGCTCTTTGATCAATTTCCCCAAGTCCTCAATCTCGAAGGTGAGAGTACGAATCAAGTCCGAGTTGTGCTCGATGTGGTGCATTATCATGTCAGATTATGGATCCCAGCTCTTGTGATTCTTTCCCCACTCTACCTCCTTGAAGTCTTCTTTTCCTGCATGGCTTGAACGAGGCAAATCCCAATTGGAGGGTAATTTCCCCTTGGGCATATTCTGGTATTGATGCTGATGGATAATAGTATGGAAAGGATTCTTAGTGCATGGAGGAAGTGCCCAGGGATCTGAACAATAATGAGGAGGCTTCCCTCCAAATGACATAGTCCTGGCAGGGTTTGCCACCACTCCAATGCCCGCAATGGTAGTGCCGGTGTGCCTTGCCTCCTCTTCGTCTTCACTCTTGATCTCCTTCTCCTGCTCGGGGTCCTGGAGATATTCCTCCATAGGCTCCTTTCCTTTATCCTTGGCAGACGCTATTGTGCTTCAAAGCTTTCAAAGATAGTTCCTGGCAGAAACAGATCGAAACGAAAACACGATGAAAACACGATATACGAACCTCGGGGGATCCGGGGGATTATATATTACGAAGTTTCACATCAAAAGGAAGGTACTGGGAGAAAATAGGTCGGAGACGGAGTCCTTAGTGGCCACACCACCTGGTGGCGCGGCCAAGGGTGGGCCCGCACCATAGGGTGGTGTGAGCCACCCTGGATCCATTTCCGTCCCTCTTTCTCCTTGTAGCTTTCCTTATTGGCTAAAAACTGATAAAATATAATTGGATAGTATTCTCGCGGAACTTTTCTTACCAGAACTGATACCTATTTGAATACGGACTCTGCAGGTCTCTGAATTTGGTATTTAGTAGATTCTTCTGGAGTCACCACTTGAATAACATCAATATCTTCATATTCATACACATATGGCTCGAGTCATGAAACCATTCACTTCCTTATACACCATCATCTCCACTACCTGGAAATTTCTTTCACAAAAAACTTCACACAGTTCTCATTAGCAACATTAGTATAAGTGAAGTGATAAAACCTTTTGAGTTCAACTTCAACTGAAAACCATCAAAACATAAGCTACTGTAGCAAATCCTTTTGAAAACCCAAAAAGAATTCAAAAGGAAATCGATTAAAGAAGCAAATGCAAGAGTGGCAAAATCTGTCAAGACAGACCAGCAGCTAAAGATAATTTTTTTACAAAATCTTCTGTTGCTCAAATAAAAAAGTGCAAAACTAACGAAAGTTAAATAACAACCTGGGGCAGAAGCACAAAAAATTACAGCTCAATCCGACAGACAGAGATATCTCACGAATTTTTACGGTGAAGCACAAAAATCTGTTTCGGGACAGCCACTTCTCCAAATCTTACTTCTCTCTCATTAGAAGTTGATCTTGACACAAAAACCAAACAAAAAGGATAAGGAGAGGTTATTACCGAAGTAATAACTTCCAAGACTCAAAGAAACAAAAACAAACTGAAAGCAAAAATAAATTGGGTTGTCCCCCAAAAAGCTCTTTCTTTATAGCCATTAAGATGAGCATGATAATTTTGAAGATGCTCACATAGGAGTATGAATTGAAGTGAAAGAGAGCATTAAGAAGAAAAATACACATGTTTAAGTCTGACCCACTTCCTATGCAAGGGAATTTTGTAAACAAACAAGTTATTGATACCAGAGGCTACTAGCATAGGAAGGCAAAAGAAGTGCAACATAAAAACTTTTAGCATAAAACGAGGAAACTTGATATTATTGAGATGCATAAGAACACTTTTCCCTCTCTTATAGTAACTTTCAGTATCATGCATAAACTTAACAATATAGCTATCACAAGGACCATCGTAACAATGATCACTTATTCTAACAAAAAACACAGGAATACTAGTTCTTATGATACTACTTTGTGAAACAATATTAGAGCTATCCTTACAAAGGATAGTGTGTCCCTCTTCTACATATTTAGTGACAAAGTCTTTCACATTTGCTATTATAGGTTCATCATCCATTTGTTTGTCAGGTTCAACAGCTTTACTTGTACTTTCATTAACCATACTAGCTATCATAGAGTGTTCCTTTATCTTAACTAGGAAAGGCATTTTCTCAATGTAAGGTTCAGGTAAAACATGATTAGCAGTATAAACTTCAGTATTTCTTGCAGGAACACACTTAGCAACATCTTTATATGGTTCATGACACTTATTCCACTTCTTTTTAGGCACTTCAATGTAGGAAGCAAAAGCCTTAAAATAAGAAGCAATAGCTTGAGAGTCTAGACCATACGCATTTTTAATATTTTGAAAGTCATCAGTTCCCATTAAAGATTCAATGTATTAATAATCATAATTTATACCTGGATTTCTACCTTTGTCATTCTCCCAAGCTTCAGCATTGTCTTGAATACGATCCAGAAGATCCCATTTAGCTTCTTCTTCCATGCGAGTGAATGATCCAGCACAAGAAGCATCCAATAAATCCTTATCATGAAGAGAAAGCCTTGCATAAAAGTTATTGATAATAATATTATTGGGGAGCTCATGAATGGGACATTTGAGCATTAGTAATTTCAATCTCCCCCAAGCTTGAGTTGTACTCTCTCCATCAAGAGGCCAAAAGTTGTATATTTGATTCCGATCTTTATGAATCTCACTAGGAGGATAAACCTTTGAATAAAAGAGAGGTACTATTTCCCCCCATTCAAGAGCTTGACCATTCTTCAGCAGCTTATACCATTCCTTAGCTCTTCCTTTCAGCGATAATGAGAATAACTTCTTCTTAACTTGATCTGTAGTAATACCTGCACACTTGAACAACCCGCATAATTCGTGTATAAAGAGTAAATGATCACTGGGATGGACAGTTCCATCCCCAACATATTAGTTATCCATAACACGATCAATAAATCTTGTAGGTATTTTAAAAGCATCATTCTCAGCAGGTGGTGGTTCATCTACTACCTTAGCAATGGTAGTAGCATTACCAAATAAGAAACTCAGCGAATTATCCATAACAAAAATAAAGCAACTAATAGAAGTAACCAATACTCACAGTAGAAGTTTCCTTTACCAGTTCCACTCTCCAATAGCGCTTCACTCCCCAACAACGGCGCTAGAAAATAGTCTTGATGACCCACAAGTATAGGGGGTGTATCACAGTATTTTCGATAAGTAAGAGTGTCGAACCCAACACGGAGTAGAAGGAGCTGTCTAGTGGTATGGATTAGGAATTCTTTGCAAATACTTAGCAAACGGATTTTTAGGGTTTTTTGATAATGCAAGTAAATAAAGTACGAGTAAATAAAAGACAATAAGAATAAATGCAACAAGTGGCCCAATCCTTTATTCAGCAAAGGACAAGTCGGTTGTATTACTTAAGAGGACCAAACGTTCTCGAGGACACATGGGAAGATTGTCAAGTGCTTTCGCTTCATATAGTTCATTAATCTTCTTTAGTTTGTTAAGTGTTGTGTGGGTGAACCTGTGCTAATGTATCGCCCCATCCAAGACTAAATACATACTTGTGATTATACCCCTTGCAAACATTCGTAAGTACAAGAAAGTAATTAAGGTAGAAACCTAACGACAGCTTTAAACTCTAAGACCCTGACGTCCCTCGTGCAATGGTTTCCTAACGGGGGTTCATGTTTCTGTCACTCCGGCAACCCCTACAATTAGTAGCCAAATACACAATGCATTCGCTTAGGTCCATATACGTGAAGTGTCATGTAGTCGACGTTCACATGACACCACTAGAAGAAGTACACCACAACTTAAATATCAAACTATTGAATCTTTCTCAACACAATTCCACTACTAACAACATGACTACTCCCATGTCCTCAAGAACAAAACGAACTACTCACAAGACATCATATGGATCATGATCAGAGATGGAATAATGATGTATAACAATCTGAACATAAACAATAATTTAACGGTTCACTCAATAGCATCAACTACTAAGAGTAATCAACACCGGGAAAGTTTCCCTTAAGAAATATGCAAGATTCAACTCAATTGTTACAGCAATATGGAGATGGTGATGATGGTGCTGATGGTGATGATGATGATGATGATCTCGATGAAGTCCAGCTTGATGGTGGTGTTGATGGCGATGATCTCCCCTATCCGGGAAGGAATTCCCCCGGCAGAAATCTGTATGCCGGAGAGATCTTTCTCTCTCGGTGTTTTCCGCCCTGCAGAGGCGGCGGAATATTTCTGTGGTCGCTCCCCCAGTATTAGGGTTTCGGGAGGATTATATACGCCAGAGGGGAGAGCCAGAGGTGGGCCAGGGCGGCCACACCACCTGGTGGCGCGACCCAGGGTAGCCCGCGCCAGGGGGTGGTGTGGGCCCCCTGTGGCCCATCTCCACTCATCCTTCTGGTAGCCTTCGTCTTTTGGAAAAATAGGATTTTCTGTATATTTTCCTTGATTTTCTGATCTTCGTGAATTTTACCTCCAAACAAAACCTTTTCCATCAGAATCCTGACTGCAGTTGTCCATGCTCCAAAAGTCATCAACCATGCAAAAACAGATGAAATTATATAAGTATCACCTCTTAATATGAAATATATCAATGAATAACAGCGAATTATGATATAGAATAGTGATGCAAAATGGACGTATCATCAACCATGCAAAAACAGATGAAATTACATAAGTATTACCTCTTAATATGAAATATATCAATGAATAACAGCGAATTATGATATAGAATAGTGATGCAAAATGGACGTATCATTGGTCGTTATGGCGTCTGCCTTCGTTGGACGACTCCTGGTTTCTTCTGATCGAAGGAAATATCGTATCTTTGACTTTAATGTAGTGATTCCCTCTTTTAAGCGACATTATCTGCGCGGAAAAATACAAGAACAATGGATTACATACCCGTCTGAATATTAGCATTAGTGGCAGGGTTTAGAGAGATATTTTATCAAAAATATGATTAATATCCAGTTTAAATATGGACGTAGATGGCTATATTTCAGATCCATCAACCTCCCCAAGCTTAAACTTGATCGTCCCGAGCAAGAAAACAAAAATCAAAAAGGAACTCAACATTTAAACTAAAATAACAAGATGGTGATCTTACTCATGATTAATAGTCTCATGTTTCCTCCACTTTCATAAATCTGAAAAACTTCAACATAGATAGAGTAATGGCAAGTGTATCATACGGGTTTCATGCATCCTTATAGCACAGAAAAATTATTGTAAGCATGGATGATTCAAATGAGTAAATTTTATTCCATGTCAAGTAATCAACTCATAGGCTTGCCTTTGAACATTAAAGTAGAATCATGTAAATTAAGAGTGTGAGAGTTGTCATGAAAAGTATATATACTAGAGTATCACAATTCTGCCACATCAATGAATCAAGACTTTGCAAGAATTTTAGTTTTTAAGTAATTGAGAGCATGCCAAAGATTTTATTAGTTTATCGGGCTATGATGGACACTCGTGGCATCACTATGGTTTTTGTTCCTTTTGCATAATGATTACTCATAACAGCCAGAGGAGTGATTCCATCATGATTACAGCTACCCGGGAATGCCAAGAATCTTACCCAATATAGCATTGCTGCTACAAGTGTTTAATCAACTCATAGCCGAAATCTAGGAGTTTCTTCCATGAAGATCGTTCGTAGGCTA
Source organism: Avena eriantha (assembly GCA_910589775.1). Lineage (NCBI taxonomy): Eukaryota > Viridiplantae > Streptophyta > Magnoliopsida > Poales > Poaceae > Avena > Avena eriantha. Next base: position 351,667,441 of record OU342744.1, read on the forward strand.
GCGGAGTTGTTGGCATCCCATGAAGTTATCATTCTTATGATTAACAAGTCAAACTTTGGCATGCTCACTGACGAAGGTTCAACTCATCAATGCCCATTGTTATGGACTTGGGTTTTGGAGAAGGAGGAGGCGCTAGAGGCATCAATCGGCTAGCAAACAAGCACATAGGGGCGCAAGGTTTACCCAGGTTCAGGCCTCGTAGAGGTCCCTACTCCTGCTTGTCTGCTCTTGGAATTATAGAAGGAATCGAAGATTACAGGGGTGCGCAGATGCAATCTGGCAAGAGTTGTGCAAACTAGGGTTGTGATTGTCCTCATCGACGCCCCTCCTAGCCTTTATATAGATAGGCTAGGTCTCAGGTAGTAGGTCGAGTCGGTTACAGATTAGGGTTTACCCTTTGAACTTTCTATCTTAATCTTCTTCTTGCCTCGCAAGCAATCAGAGAGTCTGTGGGCCACTCGAATTCTGGGCCTTGGCAACGTCACCGGCTTCTGCCGTATCTGGACCATATATACCAAACTCGAGTACCTGTAGGGTATACCCATGTCAGTAGCCCCCGAATGTCCAGTGGAATCATAGATTCGACTGGAGACTTTATGAAGTCTTTCGAGTGCATGTCTAAGCATATTTTCAAGTATTCAGTTTGTGTCATAGGGATTGTTGATATACGTGCCTGATTTATCCGATGTATCACTCGAATTCGGAAAAGTGCTGGCGTAATTCGACTCAGGCCGCGGAGGTCTTACAGGAGTCGAATTCCAGTGTATAAGTGTGAGCACTTGACGCGTCCGTCATGGCATGTTCATCGTACCTGCAGGCACGGATATATTTCTGGTAGTGCGTAGCAGATGCGTTGCCAGGCCTTATTCAGTCTTATCTTCTCGCTGCAAGCGCGGCATCCAAAAATTTTAGTCATCGCGTTGATGATTCGGGTGGCCCAGGAGATGTAATCTCTTTGTAGGGAAAATATGAGGCGGAGTCGCCATAGCATTCGAGTGTGGATGTTATCGACACACAGTACGATGTACACATAATCATAGGGTGCGCGGCCAAGGCTCCCTATGGGAGTAGCCCCTGAGTGCCTATTCGAGTCATAGACTCAAGTGGGGACTAAGAACATTTTGCGACTGCTGTCATCTTTAGTTGCTTGTTTCAGTCGAATGTGCTTCCAGCGGTCCCTATGGGAGTAACCCATAGTTCATAATCGAATCGTTGATTCAAAAGATGGGTTTGTCTTGAATGCTGATACACCTGCATAAAAATTCATTCGGGTGCGCGGCCAACGCTCCTGTTAGGAGTAGCCCCCGAGTGCTTGGTTGAGTTGAAGATTCGAGCAAGAACTAAAGTATTCAAAATCTTCTTCTGCTGGAATCGATGACGTCAGTGCCAATGATGTGATGACCTCAGTTGCCCGCGTGAGCGGCTTTGACGAGACGTGACCAGCGATGGATCCCACTTTCTGACTTCGATTTGACAGGGCGTGCGTAATCTTCTGTTTTAACTGCGTCTCCTCGATTTCCATGCGTAATGGGAGTAGTGGGGGAAGGTTCGTGGTTCACCCTCGCCCCGTGTCGATGGCGGTGTGCGCCACACGTTCAGTAGGGTTTTTGCTGGCCATTGGATGGCACCTGCGAGGAGGTTAAGTAGCAGCGAAGCTGCGGTAATTTTCCCCTTCTCTCTTCTTGCTCGTGCCTCCTTCGCCATTGTTGTTCTCTCTGCTTCCTTGCACACTTCCTCTTCGTGGCACTGGACCAGCTCCGTATTTTCCCCAATTACTTTCTCCGCTCGCATCGCCATCGAAATATGGGCAAGAACAAGGGAGGCGCCGCCACTAGGTCTGCGGCCACCATTGCCGCTGCCAAGAAGAAGGGGTCTTCTTTCTTCAATGGTCTTCTTTGTTTCTATGGGCTCCAGCTGCACCAGCTGTCCCCAAATTCCATTCTCCATATCTCTTGCTTCATCGCACTTTGCGAGTGCTGGCTCGGAATCGAGCCACACTTTGGCCTCTTCAAGAGGCTTTTCAAGCTCAAACGTCAGTCGGCGTCTGGTTCGGTAGTCTACGACGTAGGAGGCTACGGAATCCACGTCGACTCCTCCGCCGTCTACTTCGACATCAAGCTCACCGCATATGTCAAAGGGTGGAGAGACAAGTGGTTCTACATCCGCGACCAGAAGGCCGACGGAGAGCACTACGGACTCACGCCCTTTGACTCCGTGGCAGCTTGCAAGAGGAGGCGTTCCTGGAAGAACGTCGTGATGCCTAGCGAGTCCGAGGAAACAGAGGTGCTGTATCAGCACATCTGCAACCTTGAAGGCCGCATAGGCAAAGAAGAGTGTGGCACCGCTCTCATTCGCACGTGGTTGCGCCGCCGTGTTCGGCCTCTGTAGGCCAGAGTCCACCAGATGTACTGTTGTGCTGGTGTGAGCGATGTCACTCGCATACCTGTGGAAGGCATTTCTATGGGTGAGGTAGACATAAGGTTGTGATTGGTGACCAAGTACACTGCCAAGGAGGATCTCCCAGGCGAACCAGTCATGCCTCCTTTCGACGCCTCTAACCCTCCTCCTGAGGTAGAATTGTACTGTAAAGTAGTTTTCTTTGTCAGTGCTATCAAGTACTTGATATATAATGATGTATCTTATGATAGCAGGACTGGAGCATGGCTGCCTCCTCAACTCGAAGGAACTATTCCTCGCGAAGCAGAGGAAGAGGACGAGTTGGAATCGACTGTCCCCATTGAAGAAGAGGAGGGAGCCCCCGAGTCTAGCTGCCACAGTCACAAGCGGTCCCGCGACAAGGATACTAACGCTTCTTCACCGGCGATGCCGGAAGGTCCCGCTGCTGCTGTAGAGGAGCCAATCCCCACCATGCCTACGTGCACCATGGCTCCTCCTGCTCGAAGAAGCTGCGACTGCCGAAGGAGTCGTTGGGTGACTCCTTTGACCTCAAAAAATTTAACTGGTAAGCTTTTAATGCTCACGAGTTCATTTTGCTCTCTTTGAGGTTGCTTTTTCTGAAGTTGTGCTGGGCATGTTTTGTAGTCAAGCGGCGTCATCGTCTTTTGGCGATGTCCAATTTGTGAAGGAGTCCGGAGTCGTAAACTCTAAGTCCAAGGAGGTGGCCGAACGGCCTCCTTCTCCTCTAGTGGTGGCCCACTCTGGCGCCAATTCTTCGAGTTCCCCGCATGCTGGGGAGCACCAGATGATTGCCCGGACGACTACGCAACAATCATCTTCGGAGTCCCTGGAGGAACATGTAAGTGTCCTTTTTATTGTTTAGCACTCAAATTTGTACTTTGGGTTGCCGATGAGTCTTCGTTTCCCTTTGGTGTAGCTCATCGTGAAGGAAGTTTCACGCCTCGTGGAGCAAGTTCTTGCTATGGGTCGACAGCACGCCCTACTGGACAATCGCCGCAGTCGAAGGTTAGCTTTGGATTTTGTCTTTGCCTTCGTGGAAATTTGTCGACTCAATTGTTGTTGTGCCCTGTCTTTTGTAGGTAAGCACAATGAGCTTCTCCGTCGTGTTGCGTCCCTCGAAAAGGGGCTTGCCGCGGCAGAGAAAAAGCGCGATGAGGCAGTCACGGCTCTAGAAGAGTCACAGAAGCGTGAGGAAGAGCTGTGTTCTTCCAATGCTGAAAGGGAGAAGTTGTTCGAAGCACAACTTTTCTCGATTGCCAAGGCTCTCTCAGGTAATTTTCAGTTTGATTTGCGTTGCTCCCTATTTGATGTCATGTTGCTGTGTTAACATCTTGTGTATGCAGATGCCGTCGGCCTGAGCTTTGACGCCCAGTCCCTGCATCGCATGGATGCGTTGGCTGGCGCCGTTGCTGTAGTCGAGGACCGTAGTGTTTCCCTTCAGGAGACACTGGGGAAGGCCAAGGGTGTGCTCAGCCGCCTTCGTGAGGACCTGACTCCCAAGGCTAGGTTAATCAACAATCTTGACGACCTGGTGGAATCCTTTGCCGGAGGTATTCCCAAGGAATTCAGGAACTCCCAGCGGTCTGTCGGCGCCACCATGGCACTCGCGATGGTGCAAGCCCATGGCGTGGAGTTGGATCCCGCCATGATTTCCGAGGCGATGCATGTCGACGCCGGAGGCCAGCAGGTAGTGTTTGATCCCTTCGCTGGTAGCTGTGCTAAATATGGGCCTCAACCTATTGAGACAGTCGCCAAATACTCTGAGGAGCGGCAGCGAGCAAAGGCGGCGAAGACCGCGGCATCTGGGGATACCACCGGCAAGTCCGTGGCGTCGGAGACTACCACAGATGCGATGAAGCCCCTAAAGTCGAAGAAGCAAAATTCTCCCTAGTCTTTATGTGTAATAGCTGTAGCTTAGCCTTTTGTATGAACTGTGCTTTTGTGGGGGGGGGGGGGGTGTTCCCTTGACATTTTATCGAATTTGACTACAGTTCTCTGTTTATCGATGTCTGATGAGTCTCATTTGCCTCTTTCTTTATTGTACCTACGGTCCTTCGAGTGGTCCTTCGAGTGATCCTCATGATTCTCCTCCCATCGATGAAACCTCGGCGCAGCCGCGTTTAAAGGTGGAGGAATTGTCATTGCTTTCACGACTGCGCGATCGCATTAAGCAATTGGAGCGTGAGTTGCCCATCATCCGTGATAGTGCGGATGTGTGGAAGTCGAAGGCGGAGAAGGCCACCGCCCGTGAGGAGTATCTCTTGGAGGAAATGGCGCAGTTGAATGAGTAGTTCAAATGTTAGGTTTCTACCTTCTCATCTTTTCTTTTAGTCAGTCGCAGCAATGCCTTGTCTTCACACTTTGCTGCTTGCCTGATGTAGTTTCTACCGCTCGTCATCCGCAGGATGAAAAGGACCGGGTGGCCATTCGAATGAACAAGCTGACCTAGGAGCAACTGCAGGCGAGTGGGTATTTTTGGGTGGACCATGACCGTGCAATTGCATTGGCGACCCTGCAGGATCATTCTTCTCGAGTACTTCAATGCTTGAATAAGGCGCAGTCGTGCCTCAGGCACATTTACCAGATGATGTTTCCTCTGGATGTTGTCTCTTCAAGCCTATTGGCCCTTTTCGCGAAGTTTCAAGATATAAGCGCGGTACGCGAGTGTGTGTGGCAGCAGCTAGTTACTGGTGCCAAGGCTTCCTTGTCGATGTGCGACTGCATCGGTTAGATGTGGACATGGCATCCGTTGCTGCCGGATTGCCGCCACCACCAGAAGGGATGACCTGGAACATGGTACCGAATTACCAGGCGGTTGATCAATCAGCAGAGGACATCGTCGACTTTTTTGAAGAGTAGACGAATGTTCATCATCTGCATCAGTAGCGTAGTTTGTATCCTGCACATAGATGTATGCGTGTTGTAAAGTTCGTATGATTGTGTTGGGTGTATATAGTACCCATTGATATGTGAAGAGCTTGCTAGCTTGTGTATTTTTCGAGTGTAATGTAATCTTGCAGTTCCTTTTCCTTAGCCTGACATGTGTTTATCTCAGCACCTTGCCAACCTGTCAGGTGCGTTGCAACTGGGTTGGTGTTTATCAAGGGTTTGATTGCTGTTGTGTCAGCTACTCAGGATACTGTGATTTGTTCATAGAACGAAAGTGTAAAGGGTGGAGCAGCCCCCGAGTGATAAAATTGCAAGAAAATAAGGAAAAACACAGAGTTTTGGGGCACTTAGCTTTATTTATTCGCCGAATAGTACGAGGTACAATGTGTGGCTAAGTAGCCTGGCTGAATAGCCTTGTTTGTAATGTAAAAACGACTATGGGTAGAAATGACATAGCTACTCGATGTTCCAGGGGTTGGAGTATGCGACTCCGCTCTTGAAATCTTTAAGGCGATAGGCGCCACCTGGGATTACTTATGTAATCACGTAAGGTCCTTGGCAAGGGGACTCGAGCTTGACATGCCCTTGTTGCTTCAGTCGTAGGACCAGCTCTCCTTCGACGAAGGATCTGGGGCGTAGCCTTCTGCTGTGGTAGTTGTGGAGGCTTTGTTGATAAATCGTTGATCTCTCCGCTACAATTTCCCATGCCTCGTCCTAGAGGTCAACAGAGTCTTTGAGTGCAAGAGTTGACTCCTGCTCGCTGTAAGCAACCACTCGCGGAGCTTTGTAGTGCACTTCTGCGGGTAGCACTACCTCAGCACCGTGCACCATGAAGAACGGAGTATAGCCCGTGGCACTGTTTGGAGTTGTGCGCAGGCTCCAAAGTACGGATTGCAGCTCGTCTGGCCAGTATCCAGCGGCTTGTTCGAGTGGTCGAAGGAGTCGCTTCTTGATTCCACCGCACACGAGGCCATTGGCCTTTTCAACTTGACCGTTGGTCTGCGGGTGAGCCACCAAGGCGTAGCTTATGTTGATTCCCAGGCTTTCGCAGAACTCCTAGAACTCCTTGGAGGTGAAGTTGGTCCCATTATCCGTGATAATGCTATGTGGCACTCCAAAGCGGTAGATAATGGACTTGAAGAACTTGACGACGTTGGCTCCTAATTGATTCGTCACTGGTATGGCCTCTATCCACTTGGTGAATTTGTCGACCACGACTAAGAGGTAGATGTATCCTCCTTGCGAGGACTTTGGGAGCTTGCCGACCATGTCGAGTCCCCATTGTGCGAAGGGCCAAGCCTATGGTATTGGCCTGAGTTCTACGCCAGGTGCGTGTGGTTTGTCCGCGAATCGCTAGCAAGCGTTGCAGTGTTGGACGATGTCCTTGGCATCGCACATGGCCATGGGCCAGTAGAATCCAGCTCGTAGAGCTTTGGCGACAAGGGTGTGACTGCCAGCATGATGTCCGTAGGTGCCTTCGTGTATGTCAAGGAGGACATCCCTTCCGTCCCCGCTGGAGACACACCGTTGAAGTATTCTTGTGATGCTGTGCTTGTGCAGTTCGCCGTGGATGAGGGCGAATGCCTTGGATTGTCGAGCGATGTGTCGTGCATCAGTCGGGTCATCTGGCAGCCTCTTGCTGAGTAGGTATGTGATGTAAGGCTGTGTCCAAGATGGCTCAATCATCATGACCCCCATTGGTCATTCGAGTCCTGTATCGAGCTCCATATCGTCGAGTGCCATTGGCTTGTTGGGTGGCGTAGCCCCCGAGTCCGTTGACGTGCTTGCTTTCTTCTCTGTAGCTTTGGGCTTGATGGAGCGCTCGCAGATGCGCTCGAGGAATACCCCATGTGGTATGGGGGCGTAGGTAGAGCCAATGTTGGCGAGTAGATCCGCCTCTTCATTGCTTTCGCAGCCCACGTGTCGCAGCTCGCAGACGTCGAAGTCTCCCGAGTGTGTCATAGAGGTCGCGATAGGCGATCATGTTGTCGCTCAGTGCGTCGCACTCATGCATCGTTTGGTTAACCACCAATTTGGAGTCGCCATAGATGATGAGCCTCTTGGCGCCGCAGGCTTTTGCCATCCGCATCCCATGGATTAAGGCTTCGTACTCAGCTTCGTTATTGGAGGCGGTGAACTGTATTTGCAGAATATATTTCATCTTGTCTCCTTGGGGCGATGTTAGTATGACACCTGCGCCAGCTCCGTACTTTCACTTGGATCCATCGAAGTGCATTGTCCAAAGATAGGAAATGCCTGGCTTGTCCGGGAGCTGGTTCTCCATCCAGTGCACGAGGAAATCCGGGAGAACTTGCGACTTGATCGCATCGCGCTTCTCATATGTGATGTCCTGTGGAGACAGTTCGATTCCCCAGAGCGCAACTCGTCCGGTGGCGTCAGGATTATTGAGTATATGCCAGAGCGGGGCGTCGTTTACCACCACGATTGGGTGCTCCTGGAAGTAGTGGCGCAGTCGCCTAGCTGTCATGAGGACGCCATATGCTAGCTTCTGGTAGTGTGGGTACCGCTGCTTTGTAGGCGTGAGCACCTCGCTTAGGTAGTATACTGGGCGCTGGACCCCATGGACCTTATTTTCTTCGGCTCGTTCCACTATGAGCACCCTGCTGACCACCTGGTTGGTGGCGGAGATGTAGAGCAGTAGTGGTTCCTTTTCACGAGGCGTCACCAGTACTAGCAAGGTGGATAGTAGACGCTTAAGATCTTCGAATGCTTCTTGCGCCTCGTCTGTCCACTCGAACTTGTCAGCTTTGCAGAGAAGTTGGTAGGAGGGCAGTGCATTTCGCCCATTCGACTGATGAATCGACTGAGCGCCACGATTCGCCCAGCCAGCTGCTGGATGCCTTTTACATTCTTCGGCTTCTCCATGGCCAGTATGGCCTTTCTTTTCTTCGGGTTTGCCTCGATCCCTCTCGCAGAGATGAGATACCCGAGTAATTGCCCGGATGGGACGCCAAAGGCGCATTTGTACGGATTGAGCTTGATCTGGTAGCTGTCGAGGTTAGCGAAGGTCTCACGGAGATCGTCGATTAACGTGGCTTCCTCTTTGGCTTTGATGACGATGTCGTCAACGTAGACTTGTATATTGCGACCAAGTTGGTTCTTGAGGCAAGCCTGCATGCACCGCTGATAGGTGGCTCCTACGTTTTTTTATCCCGAAGGGCATCGTGTTGTAGCAGAACACACCAAAGGGCATTGTAAACGCCATTTTATCCTGGTCTTCCTTCTTCATTCGAATTTGATTGTAGCCTGAGTAGGCGTCGAGGAAGTAGAGGCGCTCACATCCCGTAGTGGAGTCGATGATTTGGTCAATTCGTGGCAATGGGAAGCGATCCTTTAGGCAGTGCTTATTCAAGGAGGTGAAGTCCATGCACATCCGTAGGATGTCCGTGTCTTTTTAGGCACAAGCACTGTGTTAGCGAGCCAGGTGCTTTCCTTGGTCTCACGCATGAAGTTTGTGTCGAGGAGTCTTTTGATCTCCATTCTGACTGCTTTTGCTCTTGGTTCAGACAGTCATCGTATTGTCTGCTTGACTGGCCTTTCGTCTGGATTCACGTTGAGTGAGTGCTCGGCGAATTCCCTAGGAACCCTTGGCATGTCCGCTGGACACCAGGCAAAGATTTCCCAGTGCTCACGGAGGAATTTGACGAGCGCGAGTTCCTATGTGGAACTCATGTTGTTGGCGATGAGGGACTTCTTGGTTGGGTCCATTGGGTGGACCTGGACTTTCTTCGTGTGCACCAACGAGTCGAAGGATAGGTCGGGTCTTGGCCTGCTTAGGGGAGGCAGACTGTTGTCTGTCGACTCCTTCAATCTTGCGAGTTCCTCCTACATGCCGAAGGACTGGGAGATTCTGTTGAATTCCCTGTCGCAGCTGTCAGACCTCTCGAAGCTTCCATTGATTGTGATGACGTTGTTTGGGCCTAGAATTTTCATCTACAGGTAGGTGTAGTGCGGCACTTCTATGAACCTAGCGAACGCGACACGTCCGAGGATGCAGTGGTATTGTGAGGGCCAGTCGACGACCTCAAAGTCGATGCGCTCTCGCCGAAAGTTTTGCGGCGTGCCGAAGATGACGTCGAGGTTGATTTTTCTCAGGGGATATATGCCCTTCCCTGGGACGATGTTGTGGAACGTCGTATCTGAAAGTTCCAGACAAGTTAGAGGGATCCTCATCGCACGCAAGGTACTCGCGAACATGAGGTTGATGCCGCTCCCGCGGTCCATGAAGACGCGACTCATATCGAAGCCCCCAATCTGCGCCTCGAGTACGAGGGGACAATGCCTGGACGAGGAACTTGGCACGGATGATCGCGCTTGTCGAAGGTGATGCAGGAGTCGCTTCCGCTGAGGTACTCAGTGGTGCAAGGTGGAGAGTTTATCGCCAAATTTACTTGGCGAGTGATTGCCTTCTACACTCGATTGGAGGGACATCCCTTTTGGATCATCCCCATGTTGCCCACGGCTCGTGGGTATGGCTCGCCTCCATGATGCTGGACCGGTGCAGCCGCGGGTGGTGGTGGAGGAGCTCCATGTGCCACAGTGCCTGGGGAAGCTCCATAGCCCCTGTTGATCGCGTCGCGATTCATCTGAGCCAGGCCCTCGTGGAGTTTGAGGAACTCGCGGCAATCCTTGAGAAGGTGGCTGGATTTTTTCTTGCCGTCGTGCTTGTGGATGTAGAAGTGCACGTTGCATGGTCCGGACAGTTTGTCCTTAATGGATGTTGCGGGTGCCTCTTCGTGAGTGCGGCGCTGCCACACCTATGTGGTTTTCCCACTGTCATGGTACCCATCGTTGCGATATCCGCTGTTACGGTTGTTATCGCGTTTGTCGGTGTATCCGGCTGCGACCATATTGACTTCATAGTGGTCTTTGTAGATGTGCATTCGACGTTTGCCTCTGCGGTCGCGTCTGTGCCCGAGGTCGTCGTCGTTGGAGTAGGTGCGGTTTTTCACGGATTATTCTCCATCAGCCCACCGATTAGCGATTTCCATTAGGTGGTCGATCATTTTAGGCTTCGAGCGGCCCAGCTCCTTCCTGAGCTCTATACGGCGAACACTGCCATTGAACGCGTTGATTGCGCGGTCCTCCGAGATGTTTTCTGCGGAGTTCTTGATGATGGACCACCTCTGGATGTACGTGCGTAGTGACTTGCCAGACCTTTGTTGGTAGCTTCTCAGTTCTTCGATTGATGCGGTCCTTTTGTAAGTGCCCTTGAAGTTGCGTATGAAATGGTAGACCAGCTATTCCTAGATGCGAATGGATCCGCGTGGGAGGTTGTTGAGCCATGCGCGTGCAGCGCACTACAGCTGTAGCTGCAAGCATTGCATGGCCGTGCTTCGACTCCCGTCGTGCAGTCTGACAGAGGAGATGTGGTCCTCCAACCAGATTTTTGGATCTTGCAGGGCGTCAAATTTTGGGTTCTCCGATGGGAGCTTGAACCCCTTAGGCATTCCCTTCTGCCTAATGGCCCTGCTGAAGCATCCGGCGTCGCAGAGCTCCGTCTTGTCTTCTTCCGAGTCAGTCAAACGAGCATGCCTTGCCCGCATCTTGTCGACCTTGCGCTGCGTGATGTCATCACGCGCGTCGTAGTCGCGGTCATGCCACCGTGAGTGACGTTGCCGTGATAGATCGTGATTGTCGTCACTAGAGGAATACGAGTTGTAGTGTTTGTCCAGAGCCTTGCTTTTCTTTGGCTCTGGTGTTGGTTCTTTATCGAGAGCAGCCTCGATTAGCCCTAGGCCTGCGTTCGTAGATCAGTGCATGACAGCTCGCGGATCTCTAACTAGTGGCTGGTTGTTAAGGAGGTACATGGTGGCCGCTGTCGCTGCAGCTTGTGATGTCTTCGGGAGCATGTTGCCCCGCGTATCCACCATCATAGAGCTAAATTCGAGGACTTTCGTGGCTTCTATGCGTTCTTGCTCGGTGAGGTGGGCCAGTCGAGATCACCTTTTGTTGGCCACGTACTTGTTGCCTTTGGAGGAGGATCCTCCGTGGGAGGAGAGCCTAGCTCGCCGAAGGCTCGACTCGTCCGCTGCCTTTCTGCGCACTTCAAGTTGTGCGATCACCTGCTGCTGGCGCTTTAATTCCTCCTTCAGCAGCCAATTGTAGCCCATCAGCATGTCATGCGGTGTGTTGGGGGTAGAGGATTACCCCGTAGAGCTTCTCGACAGCGGGTCCACTCGTTGTCGTTGAGCTTGATTAGCATATGCTCGTCGGTGTTCTCATTCTTCGTGAGTGACGGTTCTCCTCCCGTCCCATTATTGACGGGCACGCCATTGCCACCGTTGGTGGGGCCGCCGTTGGGTGTGTTGTCGTTGGGTATACCAACGTTGGGCGGTCTGGTGCCAGATCCGGTGCCAGTGTTTTCACGATTAACGCCGTTATCACCCGCGTTGATGACGGTGCACATGAAGTGATTGGGGAAGCTACTGATCCCACAACTTTCAGATCCGGAGCCGTAGGCTCCATCTTCTATGGCTAGGTCACCTAGATCGGATCCACGACTGCTGTCGCTATCCGTGCTCCCAGCTGTTGCTACGGCATTGAGCTCGTCGAGGGTGCCAATTGGTGGCGGGAACCACGATGCGGGAGCAATCTCGGGTGCTGTTGGCTGGTCAAGCATGCGAAGCGTGCCCAGTTGACCAACCTGGAAGCGGAAGCTCCCAATCCCCAAGGTGATCCCATCGCCCACGGACTCAAAAGCCGGGCGAGTGGCCGGCGTGTGGACGGTGAAGACGAAAGCGTCGAAGAGCTGGCGAATCTCCGCTGCTGCAGAGTTTTAGATCACGGTTGACGGGGCTGAAGAAGCTGCGACATCAGCACTCCCAATTCCCACAGACGGTGCCAATTGACGAGGGTTCAACTCGTCAATGCCCATTGTTATGGACTTGGGTTTTGGAGAAGGAGGGAGCGCTGTAGGCATCAATCGGCTAGCAAACAATGACACAAGGACGCAAGGTTTACCCAGGTTCAGGCCTCGTAGAGGTCCCTACTCCTGCTTGTCTGCTCTTGGAATTATCAAGGAATCGAAGATTATAGGGGTGCGCAGATGCAATCTGGCGAGTGTTGTGGAAACTAGGGTTGTGATTGTCCTCCTCGCCGCCCCCTCCTAGCCTTTATATAGATAGGCTAGGTCTCAGGTAGCAGGTTGAGTCGGTTACATATTAGGGTTCACCCTTTGAACTTTCTATCTTAAGCTTCTTCTTGCCTCGCAAGCAATCGGAGAGTCCGTGGGCCACTCGAATTCTTCATCGGGCCTTGGCAACGCCGTGGGCTTCTGCCGTATCTAGACCGTATATACCAAACTCGAGTACCTATAGGGTACACCCATGGCACTCACAAAAACCGCAAAACATTAATTCAATCGAACAAATCCTTTCAAAGAGATCTATTAAGTCTATCAACATTTTAAGTGGTGTCAAGTGTCTCAAGAAATAAGCCTTCAAGACTAAACACTACAACACCCAAGCCTTCAATTGTGAGACTTCTTCTTATTACAATCGTTTAGCAATTTTTAGGCAAGACTTGGTTAATTATGAAAGTTGAACAAAATGAGCCCAATTAAATACCCATGCAAACGCCAATCTTACTATGATACAAAGACTCACTCCACCAATATAATATATCATCATTTACTACTAACTAGCATGGGTTTTTCAAACTTCAAAAGTGGGGAGTCATAAGGCATACCTCTCATGTTTGGTTCCTCTTCTCTCTTCCTTTTTTATTTGTTTCTTGGAAACTCGAAGTCGATCACTCTCCTGCAAACATACGAAGACCTCAAGGTGAAAATAAAAGAAGGGAAAATAGGAAAAATGGAGAAATCTTTTTGATTTTAAGAGAGGGAAGTAAAGAATAGAAAATTGGTGGCAAAGCTTGGCTAGAAAATTTCAAAAGAAAATAAAAAGAACTAAAGATAAAGTGTTGGGGAAACCAACACGAGTGCTTATAAACTCAAATAAAAATGTAACCTCGAAAAATAAAAGCAAATGAACACCAAATAAAGATACATGAGGAAACTTCCCCAAGCTTAGGCTTTTGCAAGCCCTTGAAATCATTGTGGTGGCGGGAAAAAGTCATTACTCTAGTTCGCAAATTGAGTGGAGAGGTTACTTGTTGATTCTCGGAAATTCAAAGAGAGGTTGTGCATCCTCTCCACAGTACCTCCAAGTCCTTGGAAATCTTGGTATGTTGCGAACCGGGTTTGTGGCTGCTCCTCCAGATGAGGAACTTCTTGCTCCTCCTCTTGGTCCTCGTCCTCTTCAGGAATCTCCTCCTCGGGTTGGTGCCGCTCAACCTGCACATCATATAGCAAACATCCTTCCTCGATAGAGAAAATACCATTAGGCAAAGGAGCGGGGTAGATACACCCAGCTCCAGCAATATGCAAATAATAAACACCACCTCTCCTAGTGAGCATTCCACAGGCCTCAAGGTGGAGAAACCAACACGTGTCTCACCTAGTACGGGTTGCAACTCACCTAGATCGATGTCTAGGGCAGTGGCAAGCACGGTGATGACGCCTCCTCCTGTGATTGGCCCTTGGATTTGGGAGGCTTGCTGCTCTAGGTAGCGCACAAGGATGGTGCCCAAGTTGAGTGACAAGTTGAAGTTGATGTAAGCAGCCTTGGTGAGGACTAGGATGTCCTCCTCGTTGAGTCTCGTGAACTCATTGCATGCCTGCAAGGTTTTAGCAATAACATAGAACAAATAGTGAATTAAAGGATATTGAATATCCTTCCCCTTGTTCACTCTACTAGTGAAGCTCATTTCATTATAGTACTGATCAGGGGAAGGGATTAAGCCAGTAAAGGATGCGCGTAGAGCATTAACATCATTGTTTGGAAAATTAAAGCATGCACACCATTGATCTAATGTTAAGGTGTAGTTGTTGTTCATTAGACAGAAAGAAATAGTATCCTCTCCTTGCCATAGTTTAACAATGCTTTGCAAAGAACTTAGGAATTCAATAGTTAAGCGGTGATAAGTAGGTACATCATTGTACACAAAGTTTTGCAGGCTAGCTCTATTGCAAAGTAAATTAAAGTCATTAAAAATACCAAGTTGGTTCAATATAAGGGGGCAAGCCCACTTGGTGGCCTTCACTTCGCGGTTCTTGATCTTGTTGAAGCGTTCACGATGAGCCTGATCCCTGAACCGTATCCCCATGCATTCCTGGGTGATTGCCCGAGAAGCACTAGCAGTGGCACGAGCATGAGTTTGACTCCTTGTGTTCATCTTCTAAACATTGAAGAAAGGAAATAAAATAAAACTTTTTGATCCAACAACAGTAAGTATACTATGTTCCTCATCTAAGCACACTAAAGAATCTCCTCAAGATAATAATCTAGGTAAGAAAATCATGGAAATTAGTTCATAGTAGGTCTCACCCTAGATTGATAATGACAATAGATCGAAGATGAATTTGCAAAAATTAATTGGAGGATCAGAGGAGAAACATAACGTAGATCACTTGTGTGCGAGGAAATCGAACGAAATTGAGTAGAGATGAAGATCCCTTGAGGTTTTGAGAGAGTTTGGAGGTAGAAGACAGAAAAAGGATTGAAGTTTTGGAGTTGGGAGTACCTTCCCGTGCGATTTTGTGGTCGGACCCAACTATATGGGCGGAACATGTGTTCCGGCCATATAGTTGGCGTTCTGTCAAAATATTAGGTATTCCTCCTGGCGGCACAGCTATACGATCGCACGGTCGGAACAAAATGTTCTAACCGTATATTTGGTCGTTAAACTGTTTGTCCCTGCGAAAGAAAACATATGAATATAATTTGTACGGAGGCATTGATATCTATATGACCGTAACTATATGGCCAGAATTTTTATTCCTGCCATATAGTTGGTCGTTAAACTATCTGCACATAAGAAAAGAAATTGTACATAGGCATTCATATCTATATGGCCGAGACTATACGGCCAGAATTTTTTATTCCCGCCGTATAGTTGGTCGTTAAACTCTCAGTACATATTTTAGAAAAAAATTTGATGGCAAAGATAACTATACGACGGAACTATACGGCCAGAATTTTTATTCCCGCCGTATAGTTGGTCGCTAAACTGTCTGTGTCCATCAAAAAATTTATGTTTCTTCGTAAACTATTTCTTTTCCTATAACTTAGCGATATACCTTGTTTTTGACAGAAAATATTGTCAACCAACAATAGCATGAACAATGCATAACTTCAAGTACTACCAAATTTCTTCTCCTCAATTGGAGTTTTCTAGCACTCTTTATTAAACATGAACTTTAACTAAAACTAAAAACTTAACTCAAACCTTAATTTAACATGGGTTGCCTCCCATGGAGCGCTCTTTTACGGTCAATAGCTTGACCTTAATGATACTTACTTGGGCCAAATGAGTGGAACACCCACTTCAAAGTAATTGGCCTTCAAAGTGATGGCCTCCTTCTCGTCATGTTTGGCTTTCTGCTTCTCGTCAAGTGAAGGATCCCACGAAGGAAATTGCAACTTCACGTTCCCTTCATAAAGGTTAATGAAAGCCTTTGTAGTTCTTAGGAAAGGACGGCCTAGTATTATAGGAGCAACAGTGTCTTCAGGCATGTCAACAATAACGAAATCAATGAGAGCAGGACAACCTTTGATGTAAACGAAAGTGTTCTCCTTAATCCCTACAGCTTGTTTGTAGGTAGAATCTGCTAGATGCAATTTAATTCAGTAATTTCAAAGGAGCAAAGAGTTAACTTGTTAAAAAAACTCTTTGGAATTGTTGAGACGCTTGCACCTAGATCACAAAGCGGAGCTATCTCATTAGTTCCAATCTTTATCTTAATAGTATGCTCCAATATGTCATATAGTTTAACATGTAACTTTTCAGCGATTTTCTTGTATTCCTCTTCAAGATCGCGTACCTTAATTGCTACCTGATCAACAAAGTGTTGATACATGGTTTCATCATTACCTTCACTTACCGGAATTTTGATGTTGATCCTTTTTACGAGATCTTCGATGGTGTAGCTTGGTGAAGGGACATTACTATAATCAAGTACTTCAGGCTCCTCCTTTTGGATTCTCATCATTTTTAGTTCTTCAATAGGATTGGGCTCACCTGCAAGTTTAGCTAGAATGAGAGTTTGACTCTCGGTTATCTTACCTAGCTGTGCTTCAACGATCCTTGTTCTTTCTTGAAGGGCCTGTAAATCATGTCTCAAACTAATAGCTTGGTTAGATAATTTACCAAGCATAGCATCATGGTTCTCCGTGATTTTGACTAGAATATTATTTTGTTCATTTTGCGAGTCTATGAAAGACTTAAGCGTTTCTTGGAGACTACCATTACTAGTTCCCATATTATTATTAGAGTTATTTGTAGGACTGGCATAATATTTCTGAAAATTAGGATTGTAACTCTTCTTCCAAGAAGGATTATAATCATTACGAGCTACGGAGTCTATTTCTTCTATATTTGTTTCGGGGGTGGCTCTTACCTGAGTTTCCTTACCTTTTACAGCTAGTATGAGCTCATCCAACTTAGCATTGAGATCTGTGTTCTCTTGTGGTGAGACAAAGATCACCTTCTTCGTGTTTGATCTTTCAACATGCCATTGGGCATGGTTGTCTTTCTTATTGTCTAGCTGCTGCTTTGCTTCGGTAATATGTTTACCCGTGAATGTTCCTCCAACTGCAATATCAAGCATAGACTTAGACACAGGATTAAGAGAATTATAAAATAAATGGAGGATTAACCAATCTTCTATCCCATGACTAGGATAGTTTCTTACACATTCTTTCATCCTCTCCCATGCAAGAGGTAGTGGCTCACATTCTTCCTTTCTAAAACCAGTAATATTAGATCGGAGTTGCATTGTCTTTGTAGGTGGGAAAAATTTAGTAATAAATAAAGAAGTTCATCCCACCCATGATGTAATAGTATTTTTAGGCAAAGATAGCAACCATTCTTTAGCTCTTCCTCTTAGAGAGAAAGGAAACAGACGTAACGCAACAGGGTCAACATCTTTTATACACATCATATCACATATTTCAGTGAAAGTATTTAAGTGTATACCTGTGTCTTCAACAATAGAGCCTCCAAATTGATTCTGTTGAACAAAACTTAAATAATGGGGCTTAATTTCATAATCATCAGCAGCAATTGCTAGCTGAGTAATAGGAGTACGCAAATAATCATTATTGGGAGTAGAAAACTCCCCAAGCTTCTTTTCAGCCATACTTCCTATGTTTTTGGGTTTTATAGATTAAAAACTATAACAGTAAAAATAAGAATTTAAAGACTAACTATTTTTTGGTTTATCAAATAAAGACTAAAAGCAAACTAACAAAATTAAAAATAAGAATTAAAACTAGCAAGGTTCCTAATAACTCACCAGGGTAGCTATTGCTTCCCCGGCAACGGCGCCAGAAAAAGGGTTGATACCTTTGATCCGGATTACGGATGTAGTATAGTTCTTTTTCTCTAGTAGACTTAGGTTATCGAATCCACGAGAAGAGAATGCATAGTGAAGTTACTTTAACGGACCTTCGGGAGTTTTAGAATTCCTTTTGTGTTTTAACCGGATTAGTAGCTTGTGTCTTTTTGTTGTTGTCGATGATGGAGAGAGAGGGCCTAGGGCGTTCGGTTTCACCTATCTGATGGAAATAAAAAATAGAAAAAAAGTATGCATGTAGTTGTTAGATGAAGATAAATTATATATGGGCAATGCATCCATAATTGCTATTGCCTCCGCAACCGCTTATAGCAATAACCTACTAGTCTCATCCATAGAAGAAAGAGAACTAATGATATGCATAGTGATGTCACCGTTAATCCCAAGAAAATCCCTCACATACAGTCGTACTACCCCTTATATCACTGGGGTTTCCAACCTACAGATTAGTCATCACTCATACTCCCTATACCTAGCTTAACCCTTGGCATCTTGGGTACCTGACAGGTTCTTAGATTGAGGCAAGAGAATGCAGCTCTTCTCATTAAATTTTTGGACAAGTTTTATAATCACAAGGATGTTCCCTGGGTTCATCTCGTTTGGCACTCTTACTACATTGATAAAGTTCCTCATGTAGAGAACCTATCTGGCTCTTTTTGGTGGCAGGATGTGTTAAAATTGGTTGATAATTTCAGAGGAGTGGCTACAGTCTCGCTTGGAAGAGGTGATACATTTTTTTCTGGTCTGATAATTGGTTGCTTAATGGAAAAATTCAGTCAATGAAGTCTAGATTTCTACTTCTGCATTCTTATGCATTGGACGAAAATTTATCAGCAGCACAAGTTATGGCAAGAGAGGATATTTTGGACCTCTTCTATCTTCCTTTATCTAGGCTTGTGTATCATGAGTTACAGGAGCTACAGGTTATTCTGCAAAGCAACCCCACATCTGAACAACATGATGTCTGGACTTATAGTTGGGGTGAGAAATATACATCAACTAAATTTTATGCGCTCATCCATGTTCATATTCAAGTGCCAAATGTTTTTCGATGGTTGTGGAAATCTAGTTGTATTATGAAAACCAAGGTCTTTGCATGGCTACTACTACAAGACAAGTTGAATACTAGAGATTTATTATAACAAAGACATTGGAAGGTGACAAACGATACTCAATGTGAGCTCTTCCCTTTGAGGATTCACGAGGATAGAATTCACTTGTTCTTTGAGTGCAATTTCAGTAGACGTGTATGGCATTATTTACAAGTGGACTGGCCTGCTCATACTGATTTGCAGATGGTTTTTGCTGAAGCAAGGAGACGTTTTGGTCGACCATTCTTCATGGAGGTTCTCATTACAACTTGCTGGAATATTTGGCTCTTGAGAAATGGGACATTTTTTAGAAAGGAAAGACCCACTTTCTCTAGGTGGAAGTGTCAGTTTGTTCATGACATACCCTTCTTCAACATAGAATTAAGGCTAAGTACATGGATGCTTTAGTGGATTGGATAGAGGCTTTGCCTTGATTTGTCTATTTGTATATAGGTAGTTATTTTCTTTCTTTGTTTTGTATATAAATTGTTTTTGGTTGATAAATAAAATTATGTTGTGGGGCTGTTACCTCACAGTCCAGGGTCAAAAATGTCATCATGTCATACAAACTAATACACGATCCCATCTATGATAACTCACATGCACAATTGCTATATGGCTAGGCCGAAGCCCTTAGCCCAAGGAGAATTACTCACACATAGAGATGAGATCGATAATCACAAACATTGTAATGAAAATCATAAGATTGATAGCAATATTCTTACAATGTCGCTAATCGGAGAAGAGATCTACTATTACAAGTTGTGGAGTATGGCTATGGAGATGGAAAAGGATGTGGAGATATGGAGGCGGCTTTCTGACAAGGTATGGCTTCTTCGGGGTCTGGGGAGCACGAGAGAGATGTTTTCCTGTCGCCTGAGACTTCTTTATATAGGGGTCCCTTCACGAAAGTTGTTCTGTTTGACCTAATGGAGGCGGCGCCAACTATACAACCGGAGCTATACGGTCGGAATTTTTGCTCCGGTGGTATAGTTGGTCATTACGACGTCTTCCTTTGTTGGACGGCTCCTGGTTTCTTCTGGTCAAAGTAAATATCGTATTTTTGACTTTAATATAGTGATTCCCTCCTTTAAATGACATTATCCGCGCAGGAAAAATACAAGAACAAAGGATTGCATGCCCCTCTGAATATTAGCATTAGTGGCAGGGTTTAGAGAGATATTTCATCAAAAATATGATTAATATCTAGTTTAAATGTGGACGTAGATCGCTATATTTCAGAGCCATCGGTCACTCATTCTGAGAATGATGCAATAGGCGGCAAGGTTTTAGCATCAGCACCTGTTGCTGATGAAGTTGTGGCTGAATTTTCTAAAGGAGACAAGTGTAAACAATATATTGTTGTTGCTGATGTTGCTTTATCTGTGATTGATCATGTCGTAGGTTGTCAGGCAGGGGCTTTGGCACTCGGCGGTGATGAAGTTGTGCCGAAAGTCAAAGCACCGGACGGTACCACTATTTGCGTGAAAAAAGTATTAGAAAATACAGTTGTGCGTAATAATGACAGCAGTGAGGTCCCTATACGCAATGACAAACCATTTTGTGCAGATGTTTTCACGGATACGTAGGGCACTCAAGACGCGCGGGTACCCTAGGAAAAGGCAATGGTCCGTGATTTTTTATGGCTCCCACACCCTCTTTTTTCCCCATCCTCTAATAACTATTATTCCCACAAGAAATGAGACGTGTGTGTACTGTACATTTTTCTTTGTAGCATACAAATACCTCTTGTATTATATTTGTTAATGTAACCTGAAACTTTTTGAGTATGTAATATATAAGATGTTCCTGCAGTTCTGGTGGCAATTTTTATTAATGGGTGTGTCCATGTTATTTATGAACTTTTTTGAGTTTGAAATGTGAACTGCTTTTTCATATATATATATATAGTGCCTTTATGCACTAGTTCAGAGTATTTTCTCCCACAGTTACAAGTAGAACGATTAACTTACATTCTACTTACAGTGAACTTCTTTTTTTTTTTTAGAGTCTAGTGCATTCTCGATTCCTTTTATATCCGCTCTTCCAGCTTTGAAAAGAATAAGAGAAGTTTATGAATCCGTTTGCAGTTCAAGACATGATCCCATTAAAGGTATGATTTTTGTTATTGAACTCACTTTAATTTTTGTGTCTTCTTTATTATGTTTCCAGTAGTTCTTTCTATGAACTCAATCTTACTGTGTACTTAAACTTTTTTTCAAGGGACACTGTACTTTTTAAAAATGATGGATGTTATTGCACACTTGGTCAAGTAGCTGAAGCTTTCAGGCCAAATGGCATGTTGTGTTCTTTTGTTGTGTTAGTGGGAACGTACTTTCTTGGTCAGAAGTATAAGAATTATGATAAGTTGGTCATGTCCTACATTTGTAGTATAAGTTTTTATAGATCTTTGTTATATGAACTATCCTTTTTTCTTTCCTTGCTCACAAATTCTCTCTGAATTAATTATATTCATACCTTTTTTATTTTATTGGAACAGAGACACATAGCTTTTTATTTTATTTTATAGGAAACCTCGATAGCAGACCATTAAGGAATCTTTTTAGTCCCGATGCAGAAGAGTGCCTAGATAAAAAGAAACAGTGAGCTTGATGTTTTGACATTATTCTGAACTTTCTTTTTCATTTCTTTTTCTGCCTTTTTTTGCATTTGATATAGATAATAACTACATTTTTGTCTTCATGTTAACTTCCATTTTTTAGCTATTTTTGTTTTGAACTGTAATTCCATTTACCCTATTTTCCTGTATTTTTTGTCAATTTGCAAGTACTTTTTGCTACTTTTGATCCACCTGATCCTCCTGTCCCTGGTAATGTTGGACACTTCTATGTAGTTGGCGTTAAAGTCAAACTCGAGAGTTTTGAATTGCTTGATTCTCTTCGTGGAGAAAATGACCCTGATGCACAGAAGCTCTTTTTTAAGAAGCTCTAGAAGGAAGCTTCTAACTCTAAAGGGGAAACATTGTATCCTCCATCGATTGATCATTTTAAGATGCACTATGTTAGAGTGCCAAAGCAGGGAGCTGCGTTAGTGATTTTGTCAATCAACATGCTTTTTATTTTTTATTTTGTTTTATGTAGAACTTGCTGTAGGTTCTTCATGCTACAGATTCTGCAGTCATGGGATGACAACAACTTAGTAGTTTTCAACCAATCTAATATCATTAATATAAGGATGACATTACTCTATAGCTGGTTGACTGCTAGTGATTTCAAGATTGATCTAGAGGCCATATTAGGTGTCCAAGGAGGTATCTCCTTTATAATTCTCCAAACATAACTTCTTTTATGCATTTTGTATTTCACATGCTGACTGTCTTTTGCTGTTTACCGAACTTTATTATTTTGATCCAGTTTTGTGTTACTGAGTATGTTTCTTTAATATATGATATAGGTTCTCCTCTTGGACTAGAGGAAGACAACTTTGCTTTGTTCGATACCCAGTTCTACACCCCTAAGGTACATGTTATTGACAAATTTGAGTTCATGGACAAAGTTAGTAAAGCCCAGAAGGTTCTCACTCGTCTGCACCCTCATGCTACCAAGATCAAGAAGGTTGATGCACTAGGAGGGAATACAAAGAACGATTCCCATATAATTGATGATGATGACAACTACTTCACTTCCTCGCTACCAAGAAGGATCAGTAACAAGATTGTCAAAAAGGCTGCTGAAATATGCTCTAGGGGCAGCATCGATGAGTTTGTTACCTAGAAAGGCAGTGGAGGGCTTATTCTCTCAATCAAGAGTCCGACAATTGTTTCCTGGAAGCTTAGGATGCCACTGGTGAAGCTTTTTCCTTACACTTTTCCTGAGTTATCAAAGGCAACTGATCCGAAGAACTTAATTCTGAGCAAATAGTACTTTGATAAATCCGGGAAGTTACTCATTTATATATTTGCCTTTGTTCTACTTTAGTGAACTTTCTTTTTCATCATTACTGAACTTTCTTTTTTAGTGTTTTTGTGCTTTTATTTCTGTTTTTATAGTCCGGATTTTTTATCTCATGTAATATTCTTTCTTTTTTGTGTTTTAACAGGATGGAACTGCTGGACAATATATTTTCTTACTGGAAAGATCATCCAGACATGAAGCACGTGTTTGATGGTGGGCATTGTGTTTTGATGTCACCATTTACCATTTCGTTGTACTTTCTTTTTCAACATATCTAACTTTTTTACATGTTGTCTCAAAATACCCCTTTCTGAACTAGTGTTTTAATATATTCTTTTGTTTTTCATATATTTTTTGCAGTACTTGCTCGATGTGTCCCCGTTCAGGTCAAAAGATGCTGATGGCAAGCTACTGCCAAGGAGTCCTTTCAATGTGAAGCATGTGGCCAGTCAATTCAAATATTACGTTAGAGATTTTGAAAACCTGTTGGATTCAAACTTGGTAATTTTTATTTGTTCATTGTGTTTTCTTGTTGTTTTCGCAAGTTGCATATGTATCTCAGATTGTTATTTCCTTATCATCTCTCATGTTTTTTATTTCTTGTTATATTCTAATCCCTAACTTCAAGGACAACCTCCACACTTTGTACGTTATGAATAGTTACACTAGCTCAGTGTATATTTTCAATAGCAGGAGGTACAAAGGTTTGAAAACAACTAGAACACCTTACCATGGAGATCATGTGGAAATTGTATTTTCATTTTTCTCATTACATTGACTAAAACTTTTATTTTCCATATTATTGGATTTTTTATCTCAATTAATTGTTAGTGAACTAGTTTTTTCTTCATACCTTTTTTAAGTTCACATGTTTATATTTTTGTTAGTTATGTTCTGATGTATGTCTAGTGCCTACTGCTATTTAAAGCAAGCTCAACTATGTTTTTTGTTTAATCTAATTTTTTTTCTTATGTATAACAGATGACCATGACGGTTGCTTTAATGAAGGAGGTGTATGGAGAAGAGGACTACAAGAAAAAAATCGTTTTCAATAAGAAGTGCTTGCAGATAAGTGTAATTTCTTTAATACACCTGAGAAAGGGGCAAACGAGTGTGGATTCAACGTGTTAAGGATTGCTGCCACGTTCGATGGAGAAAAGTTTGTTGAGAGCATAAAGAAAAAAGAAGTATGTTTTCCTATAACTCTTTGCTCACCTACCTTTGATTTTTCGATTCACACATATGCTATTTTTATTTTTGGTTTTTGATTTCTTGTGTTGTCATAACCAGCGACGTGTTGAGGACTAGAAGACTGAGTATATGTACCAATTTTTGTTCCACCCTAATAATCAAGTTTCTCAACTTAAATGGCCAAGTGATATCAAAGATCTCATGTTGTTGCCCGGGCTAGCTTGTCAGTCTACTCAGGAACGTATGTCATAAGCTGCCAAAGAATGTGCTCCTCGCAATGTAGCGGATTGATTTTGACATGAGCATCAGCAATTCTTGTTATGTGAACTACTTTTTGTATATTTATTTGATGTAATACATTAGTGAACTACATGTCATCTAAGATTTGGACCAGGTTTTTATCCTGGTGGAACAAATATATTATTTTCGAACAGTTTTTGTTCATCAATCGTTTTCTTTTTAAATTTTTTTGTTTTGTGTTTTCTGTAAAGTGAACTTCATTGTTGTCTTATGCTAACTTTCTTATGTTGTCCATAATTTATTGCATATCCCATTGTTTTATATTCATAAATGCAACCATAAGATAATCGCATGTGAACTATTTATATCCTCAAAATTAACTTCTTTTTTTCATTCACCAAAAAATGGTTTATACCAAAAAAGTTCATAATAATTATATACATTTTTTTCATAGAGGTAAATTTATTTGTGTCTTAATGTGCATTTATCTTAATGTTAAATTTTTTTAGCCTCGTTTTTATGAGCATTTATGTCTAACTTTCTTTTGAACATTAAATTCCTAATTTAACATAGTGAACTATCGGTCTTATTTTTGCTTATGCCAGAACCTATGTACAATGCATCAATATGCCTAACTTTCTGTTTAATGTTAACTTCCTAATTTAACATAGTGAACTATCATTCTTATTTTTTGCTTCTGCCAGAACCTATGTACAATGCATCAATATGCATTACTGTCGTGGTGGTGACACGGCAGATGCCATGTGTAGGCTAAAGATGGGTTCAATGAGCACTAGATGAATTTAGGAGGGATAGTGTGGTGATTCGATACACAAGTGTTTGTATATCTCTCTTGAAGATGATGGATTACAAAGGCTCCTCAAGCTGTTCGTGGGAAGGAGACTAGCTCTCTTACTACCCACAACTAATCTTTAGGGAACTCCCTTAGTAAAAATGGCCGATCCCCTCTATGGAGGCCCTGGTGCTCCTTATATAGGGGAGCCCAGGTTACAAATCTAGGGCACACGTGGAGGCATATTCTCAGAATATGCCCTTTGGTAAAGCAATATTCCCCTTTTTACACTTTAAACGGCTAGTCTGAACTCGGGGCGTAAGCTTCCCTGAGCCCCTCTGCGGCGAAATGTCATCCGACATTGGTGGCGTCAGCCAACACTGGCTGCATCACCCTTGTCGGCCATGCCACACTGGTCCTCTCCTCTGTCCGCTTCGCTCACGCTATAGTGGACAGAGGCCACCTTTTGACCAGCGAGATTCCTTCCTTCTCCTGGAAGCCAAGTTGTAACCCGGCTAGCGCCCGACTAACTTGGCCACGCGGGTACCTGCAAACAAGGTAGATCAAACATAGCCGGCATAAGTTTTATGCCATCCGGGTTACTGTTAGGCGAACACCCACAGGGTCGGGTCATTCCGTAAGTCGGCCTGCCATGAGGTGACTCGGCCAGCATTTGCTTTGACCTTGCCTTACCTCGGCTAACTCGTCCTTTATACCATGGCATGACCCTACCCGGGGGTATCCCCCCAACATTAGTCCCCGAAGCTGGTGTGGTCTTAGCAACTTCAGCTGATAAGGCCACGACAGGTTCAACCTAGCAAGTTTTGTGCCCTCCTCGCCGAGTCAACCTGTAACTTGGCTCTTTTGACTTGATCTTCCCTTGGCTCATTCCGAGTTACTACTCGCTGGCCAGGTTATTCCCCCACTTATCCGGGTCGTCTTTCCTTCTCATGTACGCTTCCCCATGTCCTACGTGGAGGGTAATCATAATTTTGCCTCATTTTAAGGGGTTGCGCCAATTACTGCGCCGGTTACTTTATTCATTGTCAGGAATAACTGCTGCAAACGTCATGTCGTGGCAACCTCCTCGTTAACTGTATCACCACGTCATGTCGTGGGATCTGCTGCTCCCTGTGGCCCTTTACGTGGCTTGCGTCTGATTGGTTGACTTGGCAAATACACGCCCACTCCGTGTGGTTCCTCCGCAACGGCAAATCCCACTACCCCTCTCAGGGGCGCGGTTAAATATTGGGGCAGGGGCTTCCCTTGGGGATATTCCCCCACTTCGCATGCGCACCTGCCCTTCTTCTTCCTTCCTTTCCTCGACAGTTCCGCCGCCACCACCGCTTCTACTCTGCATAGCACCGCCACAGCCATTCACCCTCGTAGTTGTACTACCGCTTTCGCGTAACCACACTGCCACGGGGCCTTGCCAGTCTCGCTCTTTGCGCCCCATCACCGATTGGATTTACGAGTGCAGAGACTTGGAGATGGCAGAGGAGGAGTTCACCGTTGCCGAAGAGCACAAAGAGGGTGGCGAGGCCCATCTCGAGTGAGGAGGTTGGGCCGGTTCCTGGGTCTGCAAGGATGATATCACTTGGCTCTACCAGAGCCGCCGCATCCCTACCGCAGTCACTTGTCGTCTCCCCTGCGAAGAGATTGTTCCGTTTCCCAACCCGGGTGAGTATGTTGTATTTCTCTCACACTTTCAGCGTGGCTTTGGCCTTCCCGTTAGTGACTTCTTCCATGAATTCATTAACACTTTCGAGCTCCAACCTCACCATCTTCCGGCGAATGCCAACACTTCCCTTTCTTCTTTTGCTTCTAGAGTTGATGGCTACCTCGGCCTCTGGCCCACTGTCCATCTCTGGTTTAAGTTCTTTTCTTTTAGAGGCCATGTTATTCCTAACAAGGAGGCTGACCCCGCCAATAAATCCTTGACCCAATGCAGGGCAGCTTCCATTTCTCCCTAGAAAAACTCTATCTTTCCTCGGGTCACTAGCCTTGAGTCCTACAAAGGTTGGGCCCGGACTTTCTTTTATGTGAGGAACAACGACGCCAAGGTTGATCTTATTCAAGCTCTGCCCTTACCGGATCGGTGTCCCAGACCGAACTCTATGGGGCCGGATTCCAACGCAATCCGCTGCCTTGACGGTTCAGGTGGAGAAATGGATCAAGGAATTGGTCGCACTAAACTGCACGGTGAAGACATCATGATCACCTTCATCCGTAGTCGGATATCCCCTCTCCAAAAGTGTTCTCACAAGCTCTACCACATGAGTGGTCCTCTTGACCCAAATCGTACTTCCTCCTTCGAGCTCGACAACACCGAGATATTCCGCCAAGTCAAGGCTATCGTCAGGGTGGACAAGGATTTTAGCCAAGATTGTGAGTGGGGATTTGAGCATTTCTGCCAAGAAAGGTCGCCTCTAGGGGTATGTTTCCTTACTCGATTGGCTATCCGACTTATGTGGTCTATCAGATTCTCTCCCTTGCTTGATCTAATGAGATTATGTCTTCAGTACTTCACTTAGCAGACAGTTGAGGATGGCCCCGAGCCATCCCTTAAATGGGGGAAAAACCGCGAGGTTTCTTACGAGGTGGAGCTGGATCCTGAGACCTTCCTGCCCACTCCAGATTTGATTCCTAGACGAGGCCCCGGTAAGACCTCTGGTTTAAGGGATTGGGTGGACGATGATAAAGACTCTAATATTGAGATTGTGGAGGTACTCGATCCTGTGCCAATCTCATATGCCTTTCTCATTGGTGCTTCAGCTAATCCAGCCGGTCGGGTCCATGAGGATCCTCCCCTTGCCGTTGGCGACCCGTCTCTTGCTCCCCCAAGAAACGCTAGACAATCTCTGTTGCTGCTTCTCATGAGCCTTCGCCCAAGAAGAGGCAAAAGATATCCGGCGTCAAGGGTGCCAATGTGAACACCCGAATTTTTAAGTTCAGATGCCTGTTATGCCATACATCGCAATCGCAGGAATACCATTTTTGCGAGACATAACAGAATTGATAGCATAGTACCTCATCCATTACAAACCATAATAGTCTTACAAATAATTGATATCATGATCAAGTCTTTATACACATCAAAGCAACGGAAATAAACGTAGTAGATACTCCATTTTCATTGTCACGGGCAATGCTGACGATGGGAGATGATCCTAGTTATCATAGACATCCTGTTGTCCGTCCTCCGGATAGTCCTCTTCATAGTCTAGCCATGGGAATAGCCAGGTACAAAGCCATGTGTACTTTTAAAGTACTCGCAAACTATCACTAATGCAAGTAAGACAATTCTAGTAGGAATCCTAAGCTCTAGGCTTGTTTGCAATAAGCCAGTTTTATTTCAGAAGTACTTAGTAGTAAAGACCTATTTTAGTTGTCTAGATTACTCAAGTGGAAACATAGTTCTCATTTCCACAACCCTGTTGTGGGCAACTAAAAGTTATATTTCAAGTCACAAGTCATTTTGAGAACATCTAACACCGGAACAGTATGGCCATCCGACATCCAACTGTCCATGACCGCGGACGTGGCTATTCGAATAGTTTGACACTCTGCAGAGGTGGTACACTTTCACCACAAAATTCGATACATCCATTAGGGATAGCCCTGAATCATCATACTTGGTATGCGGATAATCAATCATAACCTTTCAATTACACACCCTAGTATAGGCACCTCCCCTATGAGCTTGGCCTCCCAGCCATGGGAATCCGCCATCCCGGGAACTGCATAGGTGGTCACTTCTTTCACTCACAGTCACGAGGTAGCCTCAGCTTAACCCCTTTTCCCGTGAGGGAACCCATACTAAGACACATAAACTTCCAGTTAAGCCCTACCAATTCAGGTATTGTGGTTGTACTATAAATGCTGGAATGGCATCGCATCCGAACCCAACCATCAGTTTTTATTCAAAGTCAAGGCACATGCCTCATTCATCATCATCTTCAAGTCATTGTGTTTCATAACCCATGTCAAAACATTTCAATAGAATGACTCATCATTCTAAGGTTTTCATAATCATTTGCTCCAAGTGTTCCCATCTAAAGTGATCAATAGTAGTTTAGCACTAGCAACTATCAATGAGGGTATCACTATAGAGGGGTGCTAATCAAGTGTAACTACCCAAGCCTAGTTATATGCTCTTGATGGCATATGTCCTATTTTCCAGTAATCACCAATAATTAACTATTTAAGAAACTTTGGTAAAGGGAAAAATAAACCTTGCTGGTAAAACTTGGGATTGGTGTAATCAAGGTTGCATCTCAATAGCATGCATGGTTTACCTTGCCTTGGTTGGTACAATGGTCGAAGTGCTCCTCTTCTTGTTTGTAGAATTCTTCCTCCTCGTAGACCGGGTTGGTACTAGTGTCTATAAATACGAGGTACACAATCACCAAACAATACTTAGCTACTTCTATTCAGCACACAAAGGCTAACACTAGATGATGTAGCATCATCTCAATCACCATTGAATTAGTGACATGGTCTTATTTGTCTTATTTTGGAAATGCAATTTCTACTCATCAAAAAATACTTAGGATTTAATATTCTCCAATTATAAAATATGGGATCATGTTGACACATGTCATCACCACATATTCCAATACTTGGGAATGTGATTTAAAGTAGATGGCATATATTACAAGGTTTAATATTGTTATTTAATATAATTAAAATGACGACTGCATGTAAAACTAAATATTTTTACATATTCAGATAGATCATGGCAAATGTAATTTTTGACAATCGGAATCAACTCAAAAGCATTTATGGTTGATTTTAGAAAAATGTTTGAAGTTGGAAAAGTCACTACCTTGATATTTTTACTGTGGGTGATCTACAAGTCCAAAATGTTTGAATCCAATGGGAGTGTTTAGAGATGTTCCTTTCTTTTCTAACAAAATTGGAATCACGCAATTTGGTTCAGTGAATCTTCTTGAATTCAATTTCAAAGTCATCTACAGAATAGGATTTTTAAATAAAAGACAAACCTATATTTGAATTGCTGGGCGTGCGCAGGAAAATTACTGGGCCAGCCCAACTAAATAGAGCCCGTGTAGAGGGCTTCACTTACGCTGGCCCCACGCGTCAGCGACTGGTCCAACGCGAAATGGTAAGTTCTATTCCTAGCCGCACGATTAGAGCACGATCGGCAGATCCACGTCGTCGTCTCCCTTATTCAACCCTAACTCTATGGCAGGGGTCATCGGGGGCTTACCAGGGCTCCAGCTAGGTACGGCGGTGTGGGCAGATGAACTATACATCGACAATGGTTCAAATGGTGGTCATGGCGGCTGCTGGGCGCCTCCTAGCGCTGGCTCCGTTCCGCCATTGCTACGGCAAACTCCGGTGCAATTTCGGCGCTGCTGGCTTCGGCTTGCTCCAGGGATGGGTCAGAGAGGTTGTTGGGTGAGAGAGGAGTCGAGTGGGGTGTGTTTTGAGGCAAGGGGAGGGTCTATATATACCCCAGCGAGGGGAGCATCGGGGCATGGCTCGGGCTCGTCGTCGACATTGTTATACTGAGCTATGGGCATGGCGGAGGGGGGTAGGCTGACGTAGTGCTCCTTGGCGATCATCATGAGAATAGTGGCACGTCGAGGTGTGGTCTCAATCGGTCGGGGACGTCCATGCCATCCTCGGGTACCGCAGGCGTTCGTCACGGCGTATGGCGTGTACACGTCGCGTGAGGTCAAACGGGCATGTCTAGGATTTTGTTGGCATCGCGGCGAGTGCATTGATGCAAGGGGAGAGCAAGGTGCGGCGTGGTTGCGCGGGATTTCTCGTGCACTAGCGTGCGTCTCGGCATGGAGAATAGAGAAATGGGCGCGGCTGCGCTGGCATCTCCACGGGCTGGCGTTGGTCGAGGCGTACATGAGCGGGTGCGGTGAGGTCACGACTATCTCCCAGATGTCATGGGAGAGTGCGGTGAGGCGTGTAGCATTGAGTCCATGTCGGGGTGGCATGGTGAGCTCGGGTACGATTTGGCACTGGTCAAAGGGTCGAGTGAGCGAGGCTTAGCTGCACAGGCTTGTACTAGGGTGAGTGTGGGCGAGTTGTGGAGGCCGAGTGAGGTACAAAGATGATTGCAAGAATGATCTAAACAGTGTGGAGTAGGTAGCTCTGTACTGTGCTCATAAGGTGTTTGATCAAATGGCCGCAAGAGAAAAAGATTTGAATTTTCAAATTATATTTAGTGGGTTTGCTGATCATAAGCTTTAGAGTCTCTAGTTGCAAGGATTGGTCAAGTGGAGAAGGTTTTGATGGTTTTTGAAAAGTTGCTATCTTGATACATGAGACATATTCAATTTTGAAAAGTCCTCTAAATGGATTTGAATTTGTGCTGGTAAGTTTTGAAAGCTCACTTGTGTTCATTGTCACTTGGTCTAGCAAGGTGAGAAAATAAATGGAATTGTTTCTGGTTGAAATTATTTAATAGAGATGCTCCAAATGAGCTAGGTGTTAACATTTGCAAAAGTGACCATTAGCATATATGCTTTATATTTTGATTTTCTTTTGCTTTGGTTTGGTTTTGATTTGACCTAGATGATCTTGTTGTGATCTTTAAATAAATTCTCATCATTTATAACAAATAGAACATGGCATATCATGCATTCACACATCATTAACAAACACACACTTGCATTCATAATTGTTTCAGATTAAAAGTTTTTCTTAACCCTAATTTTGGTTGCTTGGAAATTGATATCCTCATTTTAATATTTTTGAGATGTTACAGCCAACAAGCCGGTACCCAAGGTCACTGTATAGAGAGCGCCCAAGATCCAGGAACCTCCAACCTCAGCCGAGTAAGTCATTTTTCCTTCGTCGTCCATTTCCGGATTATGCTTCATTATCTTTGTGTATTACTTGTCTTTCTTTCTCCTTTTTAATTTGTTGTTCGCTATCTGATTCGGCAGGGCCGCCAGGGAGATCCCCCAGAGTGGTCCCAGCATCGCCTCTCCTATTCGAAGTGCTCCATCTCCCCTCCCCTCCCCCTCGTGACGATGATGTTCGCCCGCCGAGCCCTATCCAAGAGAGCTCAGCGGCCACTCCGGATCTGAGCCCACCTCCTCACGAGGAGGGCAATGTTCATGTGGAAGGAAGTAGGGCTACCAAGGATACGGCTATGCTAGATCTCCCCAGCTCCTCTTCGGTTCAGCCGCAACCTGCCATCGAAGAGGTGCTAGTTTCATCGGCACCGACCCAAACCTCTTCTTCTCCAGTACTAGCGTCAGCAGTAGCATCAGCTCCAGTACCAGTGTAATCACCAGCACCAGCAACAACACCAGTACCAACAACAACACCAGCAATAGCGCAAGCAGCAACAGCAACACCAGTGCCAGCACTAGTGCCACCACCAGCGCCCAAAAAGCCTCAAGCAACTGCCTCCAGATCAACTCCTTCCATTAAGGACATATTCCAACCAGCATCTCAGGCTCAATCCGGATCACAAATTTCAGCTCCTCTGCAGCGGCCCAAGCCCGGCAGCAAGAGTAAGAAGGTTGCCGAGGTTGCCAAAGACCCAGCCTCCAAGGGCACAAACATTGAGTCTAGATAGCGTACACTCGTGTCCATGACTAAGAAGGGTAGCCCCGCCTCCGGGTCATCTGCCGCCGAATCTGATGGTAGCAAGCAGCTTACCTTGCACAGCTGTCTAGCTGCTACCCAGATCGCGAGGCGAGAGGCCCATGCCAAAGGTCTGGTGATGAGTCAGGTGCTCAGGAGGGAGAGTTATAGCCCGATGCTCATTGAATATGTCAATAATTGGAACGACGCCGAGTTTATCAATCCCCAAGATGATCTTCCGGAGAAGTTTGATCCGGCTAAGCTCAGCGGCTAGATGAACACTTCCACCAAGGCCATATCTTTTGCTGGCCAAATGATGGAGGTAAACCCTTTTTTTGTTATGCCTTTTAATATGTAGAAACACTTAGTGATATAGCCATTAGTCCCCGAGCCTCTGGGGGAGTTATTCATTACTCGGCCAGATGCTCTTAGAAAACTAGCACATGTCCTTAGAAGCTTCAAATATTCACACACCTAAAGCCAGGTTAAGTTCCACTTGGCCCGGATCTTGCAAACCTCGAATATTCCCACACCTAGAGCCGGGTTAAGTTCCACTTGGCCCAGATCTTGTAAACTTTGAATATACACACACCTAGAGCCGGGTTAACTTCCACTTGGCCCGGATCTTGCAAACTTAGAATATTCACACACCTAGAGCCGGGTTAAGTTCCACTTGGCCCAGATCTTGTAAACTTCGAATATTCACACACCTAGAGCCGGGTTAAGTTCCACTTGTCCCGGATCTTGCAAACTTCAAATATTCACACACCTAGAGTCGGGTTAAGTTCCACTTGGCCTGGATCTTGTAAACTTTGAATAATCACACACCTAGAGCCGGGTTAAGTTCCACTTGGCCCGGATCCTGCAAACTTCGAATATTCACACACCTAGATCTGGGTTAAGTTCCACTTGGCCCGAGTCTTGTAAACTTGGAATATTCACACACCTAGAGCCGGGTTAAGTTCCACTTGGCCCGGATCCTGCAAACTTCGAATATTCACACATCTAGAGCCGGATTAAGTTCCACTTGGTCTGGATCTTGTTCAATATTCACACATATTTCTTCTTATTCCTAAACTAACATTTGCTTCTTTCAGATCACCACCAACCGCTGAACTGCTGAGTTCCAGCGTCTGCTGGACACATACAAGGACCTTCGCTCCAAGCATATCAAACTGATTGCTGAGCTGAAAAATAAGTGTAAGTTATTTCACTTAGGATATCTACTCTTACTCTTCTGTCTCATGCATTCTCTGGATTAACCTTCTATCCGGATTGTACAGCCGAGGTTGAAGCCGAGAACACCATCATGAGGAAGAACTTGGTCGATATCACAGGTAACTCGTCTTAGTCACTTAGCCTTTGCCTGTCCTCACTTCGACTTGGCAGATAATTATACCTCGGCTCTTCTGGGTCAATTAACCATTGCAGTGACACTTCAAGATAGCGTGCCTATGCCTAACATGATGCTTCACTTTCTCGAACAAGCAGGAAAGCATCAGGCCGAACTTAAAAAGAAGGATGATGAAATCGCCAAGCTTCTCCTCAAAGATGATGAGATAACTCAACTGAACACCGAAATCAAGAGGCTCAAGGATCTTCATAAGGCAGAGCTGGACAAGGCTGACCAAGACTTTTCTAAGGAGAAAGAGCGCTTGAAGAATCAGCTGACCAAGGATAAGGAGTTGCTGAAGGAGGCTGACACCAAGTTCGCCTCAATGAATGCCGAATGTGAAATGCTGAAACGCTGCTTCACTTGCTGAACTGGGTCGGATCCTTGGCCATATCGCACATGAGTTTCCTTCCTTTTGCCATCATTTCTTTATCTAGGTTTGGCCCTTGTATCCGTGTTGAATTTACATGTTTCCCATTTTTAGGCAATTTCCCCGAATCTGATGCCATCGCCAATGATGCAGTTGACAAGTTTCACGTGCAGCGAGGTACTCCGGCTGGTCCTTCCACTGATCCAATTCCTTATGATATGGGGGACATGCCGGTGAGCCTTGCAGCGTGAACAGAAGTCGTGAGGAACTATGGCGCAGATATAATGCCAGTAGTTATCCGGATCTTCCGTGCCCTGTGGCCCAATGATGACACCCTCGAAGGTTCAAGAGCTTTCCTTCAAAAATTAATGGAGTGCGAGACTCAGCTAGATCTCTGGCAAAAATCTGTTGCACGCACGGGGGCTGATACGGCATTGACTTTCGTCCTATCCTGGTATGAGGCATTGGATCTGAAGGTGCTTAACCGCATGCGCACTAGATCTAAATGGACTAATGATCTGGAGTGTATCACTCGGCGCAAGTCCTGCGCCTACAACATTATCCAATATGCCTTCTGCCACAGCTGGAATGAAGGTTCGAGCTTTCTTGGCCTCGTCGACAACGCCTATGTCTCAGATGGATCAAATGGTGAAGAAGATGAAGAAACCTCAAATTTGCCGAGGATACCGAAGATCCGAAGGATGCTGGGGCCCACCCAGAAGATGAGGCAGAGACTAGAGCTCCGTCTACCGAGGCCAAACTACCCCCTCCTGCAACTGATGATTCGGCTCCTGCCTCTGCTCCTTGAGCCAATAACTTTAACTTTTATCAGATCCCCAGTATGCCAGGTGCAGACGTATTAAGCATAATGGTTGTGTTTTTCTACTAAGTTCTTAACGTCAGATTAACTTGGGTGCCGAGGTTTCATTAATAAACTCATTGCCGGCATACATACAGACATGTGAGAGACTCGGATACATACACTTCTGGTAAGTGTAAAATGGGCGAAGTAGAGCTACATTCCATGGACGTTTAGATTCCTCGTCAGACCTGTCCGCCTTGTTCATTTCTTGTGGCTGCGCATCAATGAGGTAATAGGAATCATTGTGCAATGCTTTGCTTACAATGGATGGTCCTTCCCATCGAGGGGATAACTTATGCATGCCAGCAGTGCGCTGTATCAACCGAAGTACAAGGTCACCTTCCCGGAAGCCTCGGGGGTTTACTTTCCGGCTATGGTAGCGTCGGAGATTTTGCTGATATATGGCGGATCTGGACAAGGCCAGTTCTCTCGCTTCTTCCAGCAGATCAACATCATTTTGTCGGGCTTCCCGCACTTTCGCTTCTGTGTATTGGGTGACCCTGGGTGAATCATGCTCTATGTCGGCTGGTAGTACAGCTTCTGCCCCATATACTAGAAAAATGGCGTATAGCCTGTTGATCGATTCGGAGTTGTTCTTAAACTCCACAGTACTGCTAGTAGTTCTTATATCCAGCACCCCGCTGATCTTTGTAGCGGCCCAATGAGCCGGGGGTTTATCCCAGACAAAACTAGTCCGTTGGATCTTTCCACTTGCCCATTCGATGCAGGGTGGGCTACTGATGCAATATCTAGCCGGATCTTCTTCTCTTGGCAAAATCTTGCAAATGCTCCTTCAGAAAAATTTGTGCCATTATCAGTTATGATACTATGGAGATAGCCGTATCTCAAGATTATATCTTTGAGGAATGTCACAGTTATTGCCCCATCACATTTCCTGATTGGCTTTACCTCAATCCACTTGGTAAATTTGTCTACCATAACCAAGATGTGGGTGATGTTTCCTTTTGCCGGCTTAAATGGTCTGACCATGTCCAAACACCATACCGCAAATGGCCAAGTGATAGGTATATTTTTCAGTTCCGACATAGGCATGTGTGTCCTTGTGGCGTACCTTTGACAACCATTGCATTTTCTCACAAGATCCTCGGCTTGCTCCAATGCACTTGGCCAGTAAAATCCATGCTAGAAAGCTTTTTCCACTAATGCTCTGGATGATGCATGATGCCCACATTCCCCCTGATGGATATCTCGGAGTATGTTAAGCCCTTCTTACGGGTCAACACATCGTTGCAGGACACTGGTGACACTTCTCGTGTATAATTCGGCATTAATAATAGTATATGCCTTTGCTCTTCTTTGGATTTGCCTCAAAAGTACCTCATCACTTGGCAAAATTCCTTCTTTCAAGAAATCAAATATTGGCTTTGCCCAGCAGGTATAACTCAGATAGGAAAAAGCTCCTCATCAATTTCCATCGCTTCAACCAACATAACTCTAGCTGGATCCAGCTGAACAGTGCCCAGGTTTTGCGAGGCAGTCCCCGGGTTTCCTGAAGCAGTTCCCGGGTTTGCTGATGTGCTGCCCCTATCTATATCCATTGGGATAGCCTCTGATCCGGAGTTAGCCAGGACGTAAATTGAGTCAGATTCTGGTGAAGGTGAGATTTGCTACTGAGATGACCCCAACTTAGACAATACATTGGCTGCCTCTTTTTCAAGCCGAGGTACATGGTGGAACTCACATCCTTCAAAGAATCCACTTATCTTTTGGACACGGAATCTATAAAGTGCCATATTTGCATCCAAAGCATCCCAATTTCCAGACACTTGATGTACCACCAGATCCTAATATCCAAAGCATTGTATCCGACGTATCCCCACTTCCTTTGCTACATTGAGCCCATGCACGAGCGCCTCATACTTGGCAACATTGTTCGATGCACTAAAATGGATCTGGAGGACATATTTCAGTTGATCCTTCTTGGGCGAGGTAAGCACTACCCCGGCCCCCAGTCCTTCCTTTAGCTTCGACCCATAAAAGTGCATCCTCCAATAGTTTGAGTCCAGCAAAGGTGGTTCGTATTGCATTTCAGCCCAATCCACGAAGAAATCCGCCACTGTTTGAGATTTAATTGCATCTCTCCTATCAAATTGTGGTGCGTATGGGGCTAACTCAATTGCCCATTTCGCAATTCATCCACTAACATCTTTGTTGCTCATTATCTCGGATATAGGCGCTTCGCATATCACTTTGATGGGGTGTTCCTCAAAGTAATGCTTTAGCTTCTTAGCTTCCATATACATGCCATATGCCATATTTTGGTAGTGAGGGTAATTCTTCTTCGAAGTTGACAACACCTCACTTAGGTAGTACACTGTCCTGTGCACCGACTTACCTTCCTCATCACGTTCAACTACTATCACTGCACTTACGACTCAGTTGGTCGCGGCTATATAGAGCAACATTGGCTCTTTAGATAGTGGCGAGGCTAAGACCGGTGCAGAAGACAACATCCTTTTTTAACTCATGAAATGTGCTATCAGCTTGCAGTGTCCATGTAAGTTTGTCTGCCTTTTTCATTAACTGGTAGAGGGGCAACACCTTTTCTCCGAGCCAACATAGAACCGACTTAACGATGCCAGGCAACTTGTTAACTTCTGCACATCGTTAAGACACTTCGGTAGTTCCATTTTTTCTATAGCTCGGATTTTTGTGGGGTTGGACTCGATACCTCGGCTAGATACAAGGAAACCGAGTAACTTCGCTGCCGGCACACCAAAGTTACATTTTTGGGGTTAAGCTTCATCTAGAACCTCCTTAGGTTTGCAAATGTTTGCCGGATATCATCAAGGAGCGTTTTGCTTTCCTTGGTTTTTATTACAACATCATCCACATAGACCTGCACATTTCGACTAATTTGTTCATATAGACATTTTTGCATGCATCATTGATACATTGCTCATGCATTACGTAAACCAAACGGCATAGTGCGATAGCAATAAGACCCGTACGGGGTGATAAACGCAGTCTTTATTTGATCAACCGGGTTCAAAGGTATGTGGTGAAAGCCAGAATAAGCATCTATGAATGGCAACAACTCACACCCAGCAGTTGAATCTATGACCTGGTCTATCATTGGCAGTGGGAATGGATATTTTGGACACGCCTTATTCAGGTGCGTGTAATCGATACACATACGCCATACAACTACCACATTCGGATCATATTTCTTCTTCTCCATGAGCACCGGATTAGAGAGCCAATCCGGGTAAAGGACTTCCATGATAAATCCGGTTGCAAGGAGCCGAGCTATCTCATATCCAATGACTTTTCTCCTGGCGAAGGGGCGAAGAGGTTGCTTCACCAGCTGTGCTCCGGGTCTCACATTCAAAGAGTGCTCGGCCAACTCCCTTGGCACACCTTGTAGGTCCTGTGTAGACCAAGCAAAGATATCCCGATTCTCACGGAGGAAGTTGACGAGCTCGCTTTCCTATTTGTCACTTAACCTGGCACCAATAGTTACGGTGCGATCTGGGAACTGGTCATCAACATGCACTTTCTTTTTATCCTTTATTGCTTGAAATGAAACACTTCCATGTGGGTTAGGCAGAGCTAGCATATGTTGTTGCGCGGACTGAGCCAACGCAGCCACCTCCTAAATTTTCCTCTTCTCTTGAGCAATCACTAGTGACTCAGCCAGGTTAGACCCGACAGAGGCACACTCAATGGAACGCCTGAAGTCCCCGGCTATGGTGATCACTCCCCTTGGCCCTGGCAATTTCATCTTCAAGTAGCTGATGTGAGTACATGCCATAAACTTGTTCAAAGTTGGCCTGCCAAGTAACGCATGATACGTGCTTTCCAAGTTCACAACCTCAAACTCTAAGTTCTCAGTCCGGCAGTTATCCCTTGTGCTGAATAGCACATCAACTCGAACCTTACCAATGGACTCGCATGAGATACCCGGCACGATGACATGGAAAGTGGTCCTTGTTTCTTGGAGCATGTTCTCCGATATTCCCAACTTGTGCATGGTAACCTTGTACATGATGTTAATGCTACTACCATTGTCTATCAGTACCTTGGAAAATCTAACATTGATATTTGGCCCAATGAACTTCGGATCCAACACCAGTGCATACGTCCTAGGACTCGGCATGAGCTTTGGGTGGTCCTTGATGTTCCAGGTAATTTCTTGTTCTTCCCTAGGCATATACCTCATCACATTCGGCATTACTGCGTTCACTTCCATATGTCGGCGCTGCAAGCTCTTTCTATCAGTTTCCTCAGTGGTGAACACACAGTAACTTTGGTGATGCTCTCTATACTCATTTCTGTCGTCCTGGCCATGATATCCTTGGTCTTGCTTTTGCTGATTATTCACCTGATGCACTCCATCCCTTCTATCCTGGTTCTCATACCTCGGTGGAGGTGGAGGCAACATTAGTTGCTGTCCATTCCCCCTAGTGAGTTGTTGCTGCCGAGGTGCATTGTTCCAAGGTGCTTCGTGCCGAGGTCCATCGTGCCGAGATGCCTGAGAATTCCCCGAGGTACTATGCTCGAATGTGTATCTCGGCCTATCCTTTCTTTCTTGCCACTGTTTCTTCTGTTTCGGCATCCAAGGTTTCTTGCCTTCATTCTTTTTTTCACTATTGTCCTCCAGTTTTCTGATGCTGGCTAGCTCCGGCATTGTGCTGATCCTGATCCACAACCGCTACTTGTTGCGAGTTGTAGCGTAATTCGGCTGATCGTCCCTTCTCTTACCCTAGAAATCATTGTGCCGCGATAATCCGACACCCTCTCGTGGGTAATATTCATCATTTGACTCATTGGACATCATCCGAGGCTCGGTTGGATCACCCAAGGCGTACGAATCAGCAATTCGAATCATTTCGGCCAACGTGGTTGGAATATCTCTCTGCAATCTTTGCCACAACATACTTGCATACCTGCACCCTTGGGTGAACCATGCAATAGCTTGTGACTCAATTACCCCTTCACAGGAATTCCTCACATTGCACCAGCGAGTCAAGAACTCCTGGTCTGTCTCATTCGGTCTTTTCTTGCATAACGCTAGAGTTTGTGGCCTATTCTTCCTCTTGTATGTGCTCGAGAAGTTGTTGATGAACAACTCCTCAAAGTACAACCAACAGTTAATGCTTCCTAGCGGCAAATTGTTCAACCAGACCCTTGCTAGCCCTTCCAACATCTGGGGCACATATCTCACAGCCCATCTCAAGTTACCCGTGGCAATGTTCACTGCAGTTGCATAATCAATGAGCCAATCATCCGGCTTAGTGCTGCTGTCACATGTCTTTGTTCCTCGGGACAACTCGAAATTCAGCACTGGCGGCTCCCTCATGATCCGAGGTCTAAAGCATGCTGGACCCGGAGGGCCCTGCACTTCAATCATCTCTGACCTATAGATCTGGTCCTACTTCAGCCTTGCATCATCCGGCTACAAGTTCCTGCTTCCCAATCTTGATCCAACCACATGGTGCTCCGGCCTTTATCGGGTCATATGGGACCATCTGTTTGTCTTTTCTCCCCGAGGTTACCAACTCCTCTCTTCTAGGTCCATCATGAGGTGATGATGAAGCTCATGTGGACCTTATCGGGTTATTCCTTGCGGACTGAACTACATGCGATGCTTCGGGTTGCGTCGGGTTTGCCTTGTTCATTTCCTCATTCTGCTGACATGCTACCCTTAGCAAATGGTTAACTCTCTCATGTTGCCTTTCTCGGGCCTCTCCAGTCAAACCCTCTAACTCGGATGAGGCTGCATTAGCAGCCCTGAGGTTTTTTGCCAAGGTGCTATACCTCTCCAGCCCTGCTGTCACTATAGTAGTTGTATGCCCCGGCTTAGGCACATACTCCTTGTCTATCTCAGTGATCAGGTTCCTACCTCGGATTTTTACCCCATCTATGTGGTTAGCCTTTGCATACTCCCATAATGTGATGTTCAGTGACTGCTGTAACTTGGCTTCCTTCTTTGCCCTAGCTAACATTTTTTGCCTAGTCTCCTCTAGCTCAGCATGTGCCTGAGCTGGATCTACCAGTGGTGCTATGGGTGTTGCCAAGCTATCTATTGCCTACTACAGTACATTTTCTGACCTCTCTAGCTGAGGGAACCTAGATCTTGCATGTTTTGGCGTTGCCTCTGGCTCTAGCGCCGGGTCATTGTTTGCTCCTGCATCTGGCGCTGTCACCATGACCTCAGCGCAGCTAGTGGGCCGAGATATACGCGAGCCACAAGCAGCGTTAAGGGGTGGTTCACCCCCCTCGATGACGTGCTGCGGGTGAACGCAGGATTCGTCGACATCGATGTAGATCTTTTGGGCGCCAAGCTTGATGAAGAGGCCATTGCACGGAGCAGGACAACTGTCGAAACTCCCAACATTGTCGTTGATGTAGTCCAGAGCAACAAAGCGCCGAACGAGCCTAGCGACGATATGCTCACCGGTGCCAAAGATGTTTCTCGTCTGGATTTTTACCCCTGCTAGCGCCAGTAGCCCCACGGTGGGCGCCAACTATCTTGGTGGTGGCACAGAAGATGCCATGTATAGGCTAAAGATGAGGCCAATGAGCACCAGAGGAATCCAAGGAGGGATAGTGTGGTGATTCCACACACAAGTGTTTGTATTTCTCTCTTGAAGATGATGTATTATAGAGGCTCCTCGAGCTATTCATGGGAAGGATACTAGCTCCCTTACTACCCACAACTAATCTCTAGGGCACTCCCTTAGTAAAAATGGCCGACCCCCTCTATGGAGGCCCTAGTGCTCCTTATATAGGGGAGCCCAGGTTACAAATCTAGGGCACACGTGGAGGCATATTCTCCAAATATGCCCTTTGGTAAAGCAATATGCCCCCTTTTACACTTTAAACGGCTAATCCGGACTCATGGCGTAAGCTTCCCTAAGCCCCTCTACAGCGCAACGTCACTCGACATTGGTGGCGTCAGCAGAAACTGGTTGCGTCACCCTTGTCTGCCACGCCCCGCTGTCCTTTCCTCTGTCTGCTTCGCTCACGCTACAGTGGACAGAGGCCACCTTTTAACCAGCGAGATTCCTTCCTTCTCCTGGAAGCCAAGTTGTAACCCGGCTAGCGCCTAGCTAACTCGGCCACACGGGTACCAGCAAACAAGGTAGATCAAACATAGCCGACATAAGTTTTATGCCGGCCGGGTTATTGTTAGGCAAACACCCACAGGGCCGGGTCATTCCATAAGTCGGCCTGCCATGAGGTGACTCGGCCAGCATTCGCTTTGACCTTGCCTTACCTCGGCTAACTCGTCCTTTATACCCCGGCGTGACCCTACCCGGGGGTATCCCCAACAATTACTTTCTTTTTAATGTTAACTTCCTAATTTAACATAGTGAATTATCATATTATTGGAGGAACCTTTGTGGATGTCTTCTGTTTCTGATCTACATTAACATATTTCCTCGTCTCTGCTGTACGAGGTTCTGAACCAGTTTCACCACTATTGGTGTCTTCTCCCATCTCTGGATTTTGTGAATTGTCATGAAACTCTCCATCTGAACATATGGAACGCGGAACTCCATTTGTTTGAAGTAGGTTGCATGGTAGGTGGAGAAAAGGTTCTGTCACATAGACAGGTTTGTTACACTATACTGGTGAGTTTGGAGTTTTTGGTGGGCCAGACCAAATCCCTATTATGTCCTCTTTCTACTCAATTGATGTCTGCATCTTTTTCAGCTGAACTATGCTGGTAGGGCCACAGAACGTCTTTTGTTGCTCATCAAATTAGCATCTCCCTTTTCTATAAACCTTGTTTCTATCTAAACCTTCTTTCTATCACTCGAAACCTCAACACTTTTTGTACTTGTTTCATCTTTGGAACCACTTTGAACTAAACGACATGGTTGGTGCATCACAGGCTCAATGATAGATATAGGCTGATCACACTTCAATGGAGACAGAGGAGGCTTTTTGGGACCATCCCAACTCAAAACCTCCTCTTCATCTTCACCGCTCATGATGTTTACCAACTTCAAACGTTTAATTCTATCTAAATCCTACATGATAAAACTTTAAAGTTGTAATCAGTGCTTTTCAAGTGAGCTTTTATCTACAAGTGAACTACTTAATTTTTATAGCACATATAACGTAGAGTGCGCTCACAAAAATGCATAATTGTCTGTTTTAAAATAATGACTTGAACAGGATAACTCTATTAAAGCGAACTAACTTTTTTCATGTACTGAACTTTCTTTTTTTCCAAAACACTGCATTGTTTCAATCAATTATGAATTTTGTACAGTTAATTTAACCACATGAACTATGGATTTATATTTTAGTGAACTACATTTTTTAATGCGAGGTGAACTTTTCTGTAATCAAGTATGAACTACAATATGTATGGCAGGTGAACTATAATTTTTTCAACTCTGTGTTTCTTTTTTTAATCAATTATGAACTACATACATTTTTAAAATATCCACATAAACAATAGAACTACATTATATTGAACTGCTTTTTCAAGTAATCACATGAATAGAATCACTTTATTATAGCGAACTAACATATTTCATGAATAGAACTTTCATTTTTTCATAAGCTACATTTGTGATAACATATTAAATAACCTCGTGGTCAAGATAACTATATACTAGTGAATTACATTATTATATCAGGTGAACTTTATTTTCAATCTATACAAAACCAAGTTTGTTTTATACTGTGCAGCTTGATTATTAAACCAAACAACATCTAGTTAACTAACCATAGTCTGAACATCAAAACTTTAGTTGATAATATGCACAGTCCCACCATTTGAACTGCCAAATTTATATGCACAGTACCACCATCTGAACTGCACCATCTATATTTTCTACATCAAGTGAACTGCACATTTTTCAAAATACTTCTAAATTTGGACAGAAATAAACCTGAGAATCCGTAGTAGCATGATCTGGTCTTCTTCTAATGGGAGCCATAATTTATTGAGCTACAGATTTATTGAGCTACAGATAGGAGGAAGAACCAGAGGATAGGAGGAAGAATGCGCTCATCATTGGAGAGGAGGAATAAGCCGACAATAGGAGGAAGAACGAATCCACAGCCGCTCGATTCTAGAAGCTCACCATCGTCCTGCGTCAAGGCCTCCCTCGCGCGACTCTCGGCTCGTCATCGCACCGATGGATGTGGTTAGGTAGGGAGCTCATCGCTGGCTGTTGCGGTCTCCCTCACATCGGCTACTGCCGTCGAGTCGCTCGCCCACGCCGGCGAGGTAGGAGGTTGTTAGGATGGGAGCTCGCTACCGGCCATCGTGGGCTCCCTCACGTCGAATACCGCCATCGACTCGCTCGCTCACGCCGGCAAGGTAGGAATCAGGAATTGATCGAGGCTGGGTTGTCATGGTTCGGGAT
Organism: Avena eriantha; assembly: GCA_910589775.1. Taxonomy (NCBI): domain Eukaryota; kingdom Viridiplantae; phylum Streptophyta; class Magnoliopsida; order Poales; family Poaceae; genus Avena; species Avena eriantha. The sequence goes on from OU342744.1 coordinate 351,711,978, forward strand.
CGGGGCAAGATATTAATGCCAGGTATTAACCTGTCAGAGGCGGGGTTGGGGTCGAGGAAAATTCGAGACGATCGAGTCTATGTCAAACAGGGGTGGTTCCTGTATAGTTATATAGGAACTCTCTTAAGGGAGGTTCCTCTTTAGCTCTTCTCTCTCTATAATTATTTATATATACTAGAGCTATTCTGCAACCGGTTGTAGTATATTATTCTGCACACCAGACTGCACTTCCCTAGATACTATAATTGTACTGCCTCGTGAACTGCCCTTCATATAGTGACTGAACTGCCTATTGTTCGTATGAGTTCGTCAAGTTTGGCGATGTATTTTTTTATTCTATTCTATTTAGTCGATCAACTGGGCTAATCCGCATCTGTGCTTGAGATTTTTAGACCTAATTAACGCTGGCATGTCCTCAATTTTTCCCTGCCCGTGCTTAATCGCTCGTTTCCGTTTCTATATTTCTTCTTTTGGTTCCTTAATTACTCCATCGATCTAGTTCTATAGTGGTTTAAAACTTTAAATGTTCTCTCAGATGGGGCTGGGAGGGACCTCCTCCAGTTCCAGCGGCGCGCTTGCGGGCGATGAACGCCTCGAACACCTTGCGCCGTCGGCGGCCTTGGCTCGCTGCGGCTCGACATTGGCATAGGAGAGGTGGGTTGCGGCGGCAATGAGGGAAGCGCCTGTGAGAAAGAGGCAGGTCATGGTGGCGCGCTTCCTCCGTGTCGCTGCGTACTACAGCCAAACCATCTCGCCTCCGGGATGACTATTGGGTATGGGAGTGTGGAAGACAGAGTATATTTTGTTTCCGCAATCGAAATGATTAAGACAGATAGAAGACAAATCAATGTTTACTTGTCATGAAGTGTGTAGGGGAGGGTTGGGGGTCTCCCCCATATTCTTAGAAACATAATGGAATTTAAATTTTACTAATTTGTTCATAAGTCTGTCTTGTTACACATATATTTGTGAAGTTCCCTCTTTTGGCCTCGTGTACTTCCTGTAAACTTTCTTTGTGCTTCCCACCAGTTGTATCGTGTACTTCCCTCTTTGTGAGACTTGTACTACCTGTCAGATTCATCTGTGCTTCTCTATAGTTATAGTCTGCACTTCCTCCATTTTATGTGCTTGGTGGTCTTAGATTACATAGATACGATAGCCTTAGGTGTTAGGGTACCGAAGGATTCATCGTCATTGACCTGTTAGCATCGACAAGAGATGTATCCTCAATACCCTAACACCCTTTCGAGGCTTCATTACCCATACGTCGTGTTAGGGGCGACGGGCGATGAAGCTGAGCCGTTGTCCCATAGTATTGTGTTTAGCGCGTGAACAACGACTTAAGGTTGGGAGTGGGTTGTGTTAAGAACCCCCAACTTATATATTGTTATGCAAACAAGACTTAGATTTATTTTCCCATTATTTTAGTTGTCGACGTGTTAGCATTGACGCTGCATGGTTGACCCTTTTTTATTCCCCACCCCCACCCCTCATCCTCCCGGCACCCTAATTTCTAGTTTCCTGTTTGAACTTCCCTATATAGGTCATGTGTACTGCCTTACAACTTCCTCGGTGCTTCCCCTAAGTTTTAGTCTGTGCTTCCCACCATTTGTAGCTTGTACTTCCCTCACTTGTACTGCCTGTCAGATTCATCTGTGCTTCTCTGTAGTTATAGTCTGCACTTCCCTCTATATGGCACATGTACTGCCTGTTAGCTTTACCTGTGCTTCCTTATTGTTGTATTCTGCACTTTCTCTATGCTTCCCCCCTTTGTAGTATGCAGGTCTTCTTCTTTATTGTTAGGGTACCGAGGTTTCGTTGTTGTCGACGCGGTATTAAGCTTGTACTTCTGGTCTGTTATGAACTGTGCTTCTCCCTTATATTTTTATGAATCTTTGATATTATTAAGGGTATGGTTAGAATTTATTTATGCAGACTTGGTAATGCGGTTTCAGTATGTTTTAGGGTAGGTTTGTGTTTTTTTAGGTTTTGTGATGTATTTCCTTAATCTTAATTTCCTTGTAATATGGATGTAGCAACAGTTTTGTTGAACAATAGTTTTTAAAATTAAATACTAGCAATTAAAGCAATAAATGTTGAATAACCCACCACCGCACTTGCCTCCACTTTTTTCACCTTGTCTAAAATTTTCTCTCCCCCCTCTCTCTCTTGGTCACCACGGACACGAGAACGCCTCTCTCATCAACTCTCCGCCCCCCACTTCCCCCTAATTCTCTCCCCAGATCGCACACTCTCGCCCAGGAACTTCCGCTCTGAAGAACCGCTGCATCGACTCAGTGATGTTCCTATATCTTCGCTGGGTTAGTCTCCTTTTCCCTTCTCCATTCCCGACGCCATGTTCCTCCTGTGTATGCAAAGCGGGCGATTGAAACTCGGCTAGTTCATGGTGCGGTTCATCCTCCACAAGCATCCTCTGTCTCTGGTGCTTGTACTTCTCTTCTAGTTTAGCTTTCTCTATTCTTCTATGATTTCTTTGTCTACGGGATGTTCTATTTTGTGTGGCCTCCATTTTCTCGTTCTAGATCTAGGGTTCTTACATGTAACTTGTTGTAGGGGTTGATTCGGGGTGGTACTGCTATTTCGTGGCAGCATTGTCGACATGGCGGCTGCATCAGGGGAGTTTTCCATCCCCGGAAGCACTGAAGGTAAGGGTTTTCCCCTTTCTTTTATGTCATTTAGTTTCTGATTTCATGATTTTCCTTCATAAGTCCAGTAGATTAGGTCATCTATGTGTTTTTTGTTTCTATGTTTTTTTAGTTTTTCCCTAGACAAATTTTTGTGAAGTATGTGCTTGAGAATTTTTTATGTGTTTCTTATGGTGTAATTAGTTCATTATATGTATTGTTGTGTAGTTTAGTTCAGTATATGTTTCTTGAGAAATGTTTCGCATGTGGTTGTTGTTTAGTTTAGGCATACATAATTACTGCTATATGTATATGTCTGTTCTTCCTTTATATGCATGGTTGTGCTGCTTGTTTTTCTACATGTAGTATTTATATGAATTTTTTGGTACATTCATTATTGTTCTTCTTATGTATTTATATCTGTACTTCCTTATGTTCATGTTGTATTTAGATGAATTTTCTTGTTTTACATGTCTTTTCTGCACATGTATTAGTGTTTTTATTGCCATCTTATCATGTTTAAATTTTAAAATATAAATGATGTGTGTTAATTTGTCCTTGTAAAAATTATGCATGTGTACTGTAGAGCTAACTTGGTGGTTTTACATAGTGTTTCTCATGAACATCTGCAGTGTACTGTCCTTTTGTGACTGTTTGTTCTTCTTATTATTTAGCATCTGCACTGCCTTGTTCTCTTTATGACTTCTCTGGTATCTGAATATTTTTTCTTGTAGGTGCTTCTGCTGATACTGAGTATAGTCCAGATGTTTGATCTGCTCGTGATCCTATAGTTGCCCCACCTTCTGGAGATGCTCAAGCTACCAAAAATGGTGATTCTACTGTGCCGCAGGTTAAAGCTGCTGATAATTTAGGTAATTATTTTATTTTTACTTCCTCCATTTTTTATTCCATGAGTTTTGATCTATGTATTAATCTACTTTTAGTTTTATTTGTTTTATAGTGTGTCGGTTCTGTCCTTTTATACCTATTTGTTCTTCTTAGTATTTAACATCTGCACTGCCTTGCTCTTTTTCTATCTTTTCTGTTATCTGAATATTTTTTCTTATAGGCGCTTATGTGGATTATGAGCATAGCCCAGATGATGGATCTGTTGGTGATCCCCTATCTTCTGAAGATGCTGAAGGTAGCAAAAAGGATGATTCTACTGAGCCCCAGGCTAAAGTTGTTGATAACTTAGGTAATTATATGAATTTTCTAATTATTGCATGACTGTTCTTTTTACTATGGAACATATGCATTCCTATTTTGATATCTATGTTCTTCTTGATATTAGACATATGTATTGCCTTGTTTACATGTATGTTCTTCTTTATATTGAATATATGCACTGCATTGTTTACATGTCTGTTCTTCTTTTTATTGAACATGTGCACTGCCTTATTGTTTAGGTAATTTTGTTTGTGCTTTCCTCATTTAATGTTCTACCTATTGATCTATTTTTTTGATTTCTTGGTTTTGCTAATGCAGAAGAGCTTACTCAATCTGCTGACAAGACTATCACATATATTGTTTTGTCAGTTGAAGCAACATATAGAGCAAAAAATATGATGCTTTTGTTGATGATGATTCCCAGCTTGGTTCCTTGGAGTTGTCAGTTACACAGTCTCAGAGTGTAACTAGATTTGAGAAGGTTACTCAAATAGAGGATGTACCTGCTCAGCTTGCAGCTGAAATAGTTAGGTTAGATGACAAGCTTCTGCAGGCTATAGAACGTAAGAAGAAGGCACTTCATGATGATAAAGTTGTTCAAGATTTTGCTCGTACTGTTTGTAGTGGCCCATGTTTTCAATCAAAGAAGAGGACGCCTGTTACAAAGCAAAAGTCTAGTAACTCTGTCAGTCCGTAAACGCCCTCGTGTTCGAGCAACTGCTGAAGCTCCCAAGGGGAAGAAGTGTGCTCCCATCCTCAAGCAGGCTACCCCAAAGGCTAAACAATCTGGTGTTAAAGTTTTTTATATCCCCTTTCATTTTTATGTTCTTAGTTTCTTTATTTTGTTTTGTAGTTTTTTATATCGATATATTTCTTACTTTTGTTTTCAGAGGAAGGAGCCTGCTGGCCAGAAGAAGGAGCCTATTGTGTATAAGAAGGAGCGTGCTGGCCAGAAGAAGGTTGCATGTAAGGTTAAAGAGTCTGTTCATTTCGAAGATGATGATTATTCTGTTGATGAGGGAGTTGAGCTAGCCGATGAGGATTTTGCTACTGAAAATCTTTTGGACGGAGATGATGTTTCTGAGGTGAACTTTCTTAACTTTTATTGATTTTTATTCATATTTTTGTACATGTGTACATTAGTTCTTCATGTTATAGTAATTTTGAAATTACCATTTATGTACCTCTGTACCTACCATAATATTTTTGTTATTTTTATTACTTAGTTGTATCTTCTTATGACTTTTACTTCCCTTTCTTATGTAGTTGTAGTTATTCATGCTTTCATCCATTATCTTATCTCTCTTTGTAACTTGATCTTCCCTACATTGTAACATTGTGCTTCCCTGCTTATCATTCTTGTACTTCCCTTACATTGTACATTTGTATTCCTATTTCCTTTACATGTATGATGTAATTTGTTTTGCCATTCCATTCCAGCAGGTCAAGGTTGTTCACAGGATAAAGAGGAGAAAGAGAGGTGATAAACAAGCTGACACTTCTGGTGATGTTGTTGATGATAAAGAGCGGTTCAATACCACCGCACGGTGCTCGTTGAAGGAGTTGGATCTGTGCTTCAAGTTATTGAAGGAATGCCACTTTGTTTTGCTTACGAAAGGAGGTGTTGGTCATCTAAAGGATATGACTATCAAAGAGAATGTCAACCGCCGACTCATTGCCTTCCTAATGTACAAAGTAGACCCTGTTACGATGACTCTAGATCATGGTGATGGTCACAAGAAGATGCAGATAACTGCTGAAGCGATACACTTGTTGTTTGGGCATCCTGATGGTAATGACTCACCTCCTAGACCTTCAAACAATGGTCATGATAAAGCATTGATGGATCTGAAGGAGGAGCTTGGTATTCCAAGGAACCATCATATAAAAACTGATGATCTTCGCGCGTTGCTAAGAGGTCTTGTTGATGATCCTGAGAATGATGTTTTGGCTTTGAAGATCTTTGGCATCATATTGTACAATAAGTTCATCTACCCAGGAAACACGAATCATGTTGCGAGGGATACATCGATGGTTGCTGATTTTGATCCTTTTAAGTTCGAAACCCATGGACGTATGTTAGCTTCTTGTTGATGAGCTCATGAGATTCATTTTTATCTGGCAGTCAGTAAAAGCTGACTGGAGATCAATCCCTGGTTGTGGCATCATGCTTTTTCTAATGTATCTTGACCATATTGACCATCGGAAGCTAAATCCTAAGGATATGCGAACTCCTCGAGCTCTATACATTAATCCTTCAAATCTTAGGAAGCTAGCTGATCTAGATTGCATCTAGGAAGGGAATAAGGACCCTGCATCTTGGATTTGGCAAGTTACCGGTGAGCCATCTTAGACAAATCCCTTTTTAAGTATGTATTAACTTTGTACATTTTGTATTGTTCTGGGTATTTATCTTTGTTTTGCAGTGGAAGGTAGCCAATGATGTTGTTTTTGGTGTTGATAGTTCCAAGGGAAGTATGAGAACTTCTCGTGTTTCTTCAATGAAGAGGAAAGCTGGCTCTGTTGGTGGTAAATTAGCTTCTCGCAACAAGTTAACTACTGGAAGCACCAATGCATCTAGTGTTGATGCTCAAGGAAGTAGTGTCAATGATTCAGCTACAACCTTTGTGGAACTTGATGGTCTTCTTTCGAATGCATATGTTCTCTCTCTGAAATTGCATAGTACTAGTGTATGGCTTAGCCATACCGCCGGCTTTTTTCCCCCTGAGGATTGTTTTGATGAAGAAGCCTCCAAGGATATCCTAAATGTGGAGGCTGCAAATCTTGACCATTATCAGAAGAGCATTTTTATGATTCGCCAAAGTGTTTCTTTGTTGCAAAAGACACAAGATGCTTTCGGAAAACCCTACGAAGCTAAATCACATGCATACCTTCAGAAGTTGAATAAAGCTGATGTGGCAGCAGAAGCTGCACTGAAGTGAGCTCTTCTTTTTTACTGATAATGCCTGTTATTTTTTAATCATTATAATTATACTTTCTTGGTTTGAACATCTGCGCTGCCCATTTCTTATGTCCCTATGCTTACCATTTCTTGTGTTCTATGCTTCCCATTTGTTATTTACTACACTTCATGTTACGAACATCTGCGCTGCCCATTTCTTATGACCTTGTTCTTCCCTTTATCAACTTATGTGCTTCCCATTTGTTATTTAGTGTGCTGCCCATTAGTAATATTGTTTCCTCTTATCCGTTTCCTCTTTCTTTTATTTTTTGTAGGTTCAAGGTGATGTCGAACTGGAATCTCCAGTTGTTGCTGAGAATGTGCCTTTGCGTACTTCTGTCACTCCTCCTCACGAGAATAGCAACATCGATAGTGATAAAACTGTTTCAGATGAGTATCATTCTCACAAGGCGACCGATGACGATGTTGTTGAATAGCCTGCTATTGATACTATTGATTCTAGCCACCATGTAGCTTGGAGCCTAAAGATGTTGTTGCGCCTTCTGTGGAAGTTGTTGTAGCATAGGATGTTTCTACTCAATCTCCTCTTGTGCCAGCTACTGTTTTGTTTCTAGATTATGGCAGGAAGGTTGTTGCTCTAGAAGAAGAAGACACTGTCGTGGAAAAGGGCCCTTTGGCTTCTATTGATGCCAGTGAAGTTTCAGTTGATCCAAGCCATGCTGCTAGTGCAGTTGATGTTGATGTGCATGAAGCTACAGTTGATCCAAGCTCTACTACTCAAGAATTAGGCAAGATCCCATAAAGTCCACCTTTTATAATTATCCTTTAATGATGTGTTGCTTTATTACTGTATGTGGGCTTGAATCAAACTGGGATATGGGATTTGTATATTGAAACAATGTGGTTGAAATTGTTATGTTTAAATTTGTGCCACATGTGATGTAAATAAAGACTATGTAAACATAATCCCTATTTCATTTTGTGTGTATCATGAAACTCTTGTTGCGTGTGATTGTGAATGTTCGCTTTTATGGATCAGTCGTAGTCTTCTGTCCTTTTCACTGCAGGGTGGAGCTTAACATCTTTATGTGATAATCTGTACTTATCTGATAAAGCATTTGCACTTCTTTCATTTATGTATTAGTAACATCTGTACTGCCTACTGTTTTAGAGTGTGCAAGTGCCTCTGTTCTTCTCATGATGAGCATTTGTACTGCCTTGCACCTGTAGCCATTAGTCCTACATAGCATCTGCACTGCTGCTTTTTAATGTTTGTACCTCTCGTGTCCATGCTTTTGTGCTTACCTGTAAACATGTGATGTACTTTTTTGATTAGTTCATACTATACTCTTTCTTATTTTTGTAGATGATAGGTTAGTCCATAAACATGTGATGTTATTTACTGCGCTTCCTGTTATGAACATCTGCACTGCCCATTTCTTATGTCCATGTGCTTACCATTTCTTGTGGTATGTTCTTCCCAATTGTTATCCCCTACGCTTCCTGTTATGAACGTCTGCGCTACCTATTTCTTAAGTCCATGTGCTTCTCTTTACTAACTTTTGTGCTTCCCATTTGTTATGGTCTGCGCTGCCCATTTATAATATTGTTTCCTCATATCTATGTATGAAACAATGTAGGTAAATCTCTATATCTAGATGAAGATTAAGTTTGTATATATGATACCCAAACTCTTGTGCGTCCTACTGAAGTCAGTAATGTCATGATGATCCAAAATGTGATGCTTCTAATAAGGTTGTGAAATTTAAAGATGAGGTTCATCTTGCATACACTCCTGGAAAGAAGTTAAAAGCCTTCAATCTTGGTTCACAAAACAACGATTCTGACGATTTCGTGAAGCCATGTACTAGGACTGTGTTAGCAGTGAAACAGGTTCCTGTCTAGAAGAGAACTGATGCAGCTATTGACCCTTCGAATATAACGTCATCCAAGAGGGCCCTAAGAAAACATTGAAGTGGAGTGGACCTGTTGAGAAGATCAATTCGGGAGAATTCAAACATCTTAAAAACGCACGTCTACTAAGAGATTTCATGCTCAGCAAGCATGGAATGGAGCATTATGGAGAGTAAGCAATCTTTAATTTCTTGTTAGCTTCGTTTGTACTTTATGCTCCATTAAATTTGTATTGCCTTGTGTTGACATTTGTGCTTCTTTCTTTATTTGTTCCCATACTTTATTTATATTTATTTTTTATATGTTTCAAGCAACCACAAACTGTTTTTTGTTTTTTGAACTACATTATAATGTTATGTAAATTTGTTCATGTGATGGACCTCTTTGGGGATGAAGTTGCTTCAGTATTCACAGGTGCTGAAGTAACCAAAGCATTTGGTGAATTTGGAGAGCTTGAAGGAGAAATGATGGATTTCATTATTTCTTCTTGGAAAGCTGAACCTAGCATAAATCGTGTATATTTGTCTGGTTATCATGTGCTTTTGACTCCTTTTTTCCTCACGGTAAAGATAAGGAAACGTTCTATTTCTATTATTCTTCTACTTTATACCCTGTACAAAAAAAATGATGTCTTATGTTTTTTTAATATCATATACACTGTAGTACCTGCTTGAAATGGATAATATGACGTCGAGCAGGAAGTTTGATGTCACTAGAGTTTTCCATTATTTCAACAATTATGTTAGACCAGGAGAGAATCTTTTGCTGGCAAATCTGGTAAGGCTGAGGTTCATTATTGTTGTACTTTCACGCCTTTTATTTGCACTATGAACCTCTATTTATGATATAAGATATTTTTATTTTTTGTAATAGATAATGATGCCTTACTGTAAAAAAAGATACCTGGTTCAGTGACAAGTCATCATGTCCTATATGTGTTGAACAAATATTATGCCTCATTTGATGTGCTGGATTTTTATGACTGGGATAGCCACCCAAATCTGTCTAGGAGTTCTTTCCATTCTAGTGATACTGCAGAGATTGTAAGTGCTCAACAAATTTATTTACCTTTTCCACTAAGTTTGTTAATTTAAAGAAACCTGAACATGCTATTTCTTGTCCTTACATTTTTTTCTTCAAAATTCTTAAAAAACAGGGACGAAGGATCTCCTTATTAATGGAAGGTGTTTATGGGAAAGAAGCGCCTAAGAAAAATTGACATCCAAATTGGAGGAAAGTTTCAGTTAGGCCTACCTATAAGAAATTCCCTAAGCAAGGTGTCAACCCATGCGGGTACTACTACCTAAAGTATGCATCAACTTATGATGGGGATGAACTCGTAGAAGCAACCGATACTTCTAATGTATGTTAATTAACATAATATAAGTTATTGATTAACTCTTAATTTGTGAAAGTTGTATTAATGATTTTTAAGTTACTATACATGTTTTTTTCTGTAGGAACATGTCCTTGATTGGAAGGCAGAGCACATGTACACACTTGTCTTTCATCAATACAACAAGGTTTAGCTCGATCAACTTCCTCCAGAGATTCAGTGTCTTTCTCCACCTACATTGTCAACCCAAGGAGAAGAACTATTTTTGATGTTAAGCCAGAAGAAATAGTTGATTCATTATTAGCTATCATAGCTATTTGTAATGGAACTTTGTAGGATTACCATCACTTTCAGTGTAGAGATAAATAACTGCAATTGTAAAGATTTTCATTTTGTGGTTTATCTATACTTCTCTTCTTATTAAACTTGTGCTTAATTCCCAAATGTTTGTGTGCTTCTCGCTGTTGAACCTTGTACTTCCCTGCTGGTTATATATATTAATTTTCATGTCATAGTGGCACTTCCTATATTCTTTTAACTGGACTTCATTGTAGATAATACATGCGCTTATTCTCTGGCACTTCCTATATTCTTCATTTTTTTCTCTAGCTATTCTTCATGTTTTTGTTCCATCAACTTTAAATTTGATCTTTAAAAGGATAGTTTTACTTATCTGTATGTAAATGTGCGTTTGTTTGGTTAGCATCAATGTTGCATGGTAGGGAGACCATTTTGTATTTACACTTCCCTCTATGGGGAATTTGCACTGCCTGTTAAATTCCTCTGTGCTTCTTTCTTTTGTAGTCTGCGCTTCCTCGGTTTTAAATTTGGATTTCCCTCTGTGTAGCACATGTACTAACTGTTAGTTTCTTCTATGCTTCTTTCTTGTTGTAGTCTGTACTTCCTCTTTATCTTAGTTCTTCCCTTTGTATCATATTAGTTCCTCCCTTGGAATGTACAGACTACACTTAGGACAAATAATCCATGTAAATATAGCCATGCTGGGTATGCAATGTATCACAGATTTTATATTCTCAAATATTGTACACATCAATAATCCCTTTGAAGAATAGCTATGCTAGGTAAGTACAAATGTGCTTCACAGTGGAAGTGCAAAATATTAAAGCCTCATTTCCTTTTTCTGTTGCTTCTTCTAGTTCTTGGTGGTGTTGCCTTTTCTTCTTCTTGCTCCTTTGCTTCATCTTCGTCTTCTTCATTGAGGACGACCATGTAGCCGAAGAAGCAGAAGAATATGATGATGATGATGAAGTTGAAGAATACAAGGATGAAGAAGACAAGAAACAAGAAGACAAAGACGAGGAAGAAGAAGATCTTCATCCACTCCTTCATCACTTTCGATCTGTTTCTTACTCTTTCATCTGCTTCATTTCTTTTTCTTTCAATAATCTCTTTGCTTTAAGAATCGAACATGTGCGTGCGTTGTGACCTTTCATCTTATTGCACCCACTACAGATCCTTCTTCTCGTACCTTTTCCTTTACGCTTTATTACAATTGCTTGTGAATCAATGTATTTTTTAAGTTCTAGACAATTTCGAGAATTGTGTCTTTGTCTCTTATTGCAAACACCTCATTTCCTAATTCCTTTTGATTTCCTGCGGTCTTGAATGTCGTCATCGCCTATCTCTAGCTGGTAATTCTTCTTCATAGCTCCAGGAGGCTTAGATCCTCCTGGCTGCTTATTCCTACTGCCTTTAGTTTTTGACTGAATAGGTGGAAGTATTACCTTTTTAGCAAACTCAGATTCCTGCTGATCTTTTTGTCTATTGGGAACTATGTGGCTTGTGGCTCGAAATGATTGATATCTGGGCACAAGTTTGAAGTTTCTATAGGAACGGCATCAGGATCATCCATTGTTGGTGCTGACGAACCCATTGCCTCAAGCTCATCCAATAGCTCTTGTAGTCCCTATTTAGCTCGAGCACGCTGTGCTTCTGAGCCAGTAGCTGTTCTTGAAATTTTCATAGCCAGCTGTTGGACTTCATTCTGCTGGTAAAGGACAGAAGTCCCATCATATGCTTGAGTCCTGTAATCTCTTCTATCAAAAGTGCATTTCTGACGTGCACCATTTGTGTATCTCCCCAGTATGTACCATAGCGGAACACTGTCAACCCTAAGGTGATCGAGCATGGAAATCACATGAAGGCAGAACAGGCCTAAAGTAGCAAGTTCAGACTATAATTAGTAGGAATACAAACAATACATGTAAACTTTTGAATTACAAATGTACACGTCAAGGGAAGTACAAATATGAAATGCAGGGAAGCACAAAAGTACTATATAGGGAAGATCAAATTATAAAGTCAGAGGAATTCATGGATGAAAGCATGAATAAGTACAGTTACAGGTCAAATGGAATTACCTATATGCTCAAAGAGCTGGCATTCGCATCTATACTCGCCTCCGATTGGATCTGCAAGAACTCTGAAGTCATGGTTCGACCATGCGAAATCAATTGTTGTTTCGTGAAAGGTCACCAGGTAATTATATTCATCAACATGAGGGTGGTCTGGGTTTTTATTGATGCGGAACAGAGTGCTCCTCTTTAGCTTTGTCTAGAACTCTTTAAATATGGCCTTCGTGTACAACTTTCTAAGCTGATTCTCAAACCCGTAATAAGTTCTCATCATCGATTCATTCTGCAAAATTATAAAGGCAGGTTCTTTAAATATGTAACACAGAAAAAGTACGCACGAGGTTTTCAAGATATCCAACAACCTACAAGCGATGCCACTATTTGTTGATTCTCCGTCTATCGCCTCATGAAGATGAATTTGTTAACCTGCTCAGCGAATCTGTGCAAATTTTTGCGCTCTGAAACAAATCCTCGCTTAAGGGCAGAATTCATACTTTCACTGCGCTGAGTTGAAGTCATCCTAGCATAGAATGCATTCTTAAAGTAGGCAGATATCTAGTCCTCCCTGTCTTGCCACAGCTGCATCAGCATTGTGTCCTCAAGTAAGTTGTATTTGTCAAGAAGATCTTGCCAGACATGTTCAAATTATGTGGGCAAGAGTGACCAATTAAGGAGTGATGTAAATTCTTCCTTGAATGTAAAATGAATCTTGTATAACATGGATAGGTGAATATTATAGCTTGTGCAGGGTCTTGTAGAAGACGATAGATATTTCTTTTCCCATTGGAACGTCTTTGTCTGCAAACAGGATATGTTAAAGACAATCACATATCGATTAGCTCCATTGATCAGTTGCAAAAACAAGAAATGAAGATATACCTGTTAGAATGATTGTCGGATGCTTGTCATTCATGCATTTCAAGAAAGTTTTGAACAGCTAGACGAAAGATTCTAGACTTTCATCCCTAACAAGAGCGCACGCAAATAAAGTAGACTACAAGTGGCGATTCACTTCAACAAAGACACCAAGAGGCATATGGTGTATGTTAGTCTTATACATGGTGTCGAATGTCATACAGTCATCAAAATCTTCATACAAACCCATGCAGCTTGCATTGGACCAATAAATATTCTTTATTTGGTCTTTGGCATCAAGCTGAAAGTCAAAAAAAACTCATTTTTCATCTCGCCAAAAAAAGACAATATCTTCTGCACATCGTCAGCATTATCTATTAGCGACTAATATGAGAAGTACAGACATGTTAATTAAGAAGATCGAGAATAACAGACAGACAGTTAACAATAATATACTTAGTGTATGATTAGTGAATCCCTTACTGGTTTATTAAGTCGCGTCCATGCATATTTAAGTACTACGTGCCTCTTACTGATCCATATAGGATGGACATTATTGTGTGGTGTGGTACATTTTGAAACTGCAGAAACTTCACATACTCTAGCAAGGAAGGATCAAATGTTTTGTGTGAATTATAAATACAAGCATGCTAGGACTGATTATCAAATTGTGGTTGTGTTTATATCTTATATTCTCGAGGACGAAAGTACCATCTAACTTTTCCTTGGATATGGTGGTGGCACGGCAAATGCCATGGATAGGCTAAAGATGAGGCCAATGTGTGCTAGGGGAATCTAGGAGGAAAACATGGTGATTCCATGCATAGATGTTCTTGTCTTTCCTCTATCAATGGTGGTTACAAGTGCTCCTCGAGCTATTCGTCAGAAGGAGACTATGTCTCTTACTCCCCACAACCTAGCCCTTGAGCTCTAACTTAGACCGAGAAAAATGACCCATCCCCTTCTATGGAGGCCCCGGTGCTCCTTATATAGGGGAGCCTGGGTTGCAAAGTTAGGGAAAACTGGCGGCATATTCTCCGAATATGTCCCTTGGTTAAAGCTAGATGCTTCTTTATTCCCTTTAACGGCTCGTCCGGGCTTTGGACGTAACCCGCGACGTAATCCTTGCCTTTAAGCGTCACCAGACATGGGCTACGTCAGCCGACATTGCCCACGTCATCTTGGTCACCCCTGACCCGTTGGTCGTCCTCTCTGCTTTCCTTTGCTCATGCTACAGCTAACAAAGCCACCTTTTGACCAGTGGGAGATTCCTTCCGTCTCTTGGAAGCCATATGATAGTCCGGCTAGCACGTGGCTAACCCGGCTATGAGGGTACCTGCATAATAGACATACAAACATGGCCGGCATATGTTTCATGCTGTTCGAGCTAAGGCTAAAGAGATGCCTGACGGGCTGGTTACTCTGTGGTTCTGCCTGCCTTGAGGTGACCCAGCCAGCACTTGCTTTGACCACGCCGTACCTTGGCTAACTTGGCCTTTATACCCCGGCGTTAACTTACCCGGGGGTATCCCCCCAACATTAGTCCCCGAAGCTGGTGCCGTCTTAGCAACTTTAGTTGTTAAGGCCACAGCAGGTTCACATATCCGGATCCATGCTTCTTTGGTCGAGTTACCCCGTAACCCGAAGTTTTTTCTTTGGCGATCGCTTGGCTCATTCGGAGTTATTCCTCGCTAGCCGGGTCTTTTGCTCTCTTATCCGGGTTACCTTTTACATCTCTCGTACGCTTCCCCACGTCCTACATGGACGGTAATCATTATTTCGCCTCATTTTAAGGGCCACGCGCATTTAATGCGCCAGTTACTGTTGCAATGTCAGGAATAACTGTTGTGTGCGTCCCTTCACTGCAGCGCCTCGTTAACTGTAACACCACGTCGCGACATGGGATCTTCTGCTCCCTGTGGCCCTTGTTGTGGCCATGCTCTGATTGTCTAACTCACCTGCGTACACGCCCGTTGCGTGTGGCGTGGCAACCGCAAAGGATCCCACTACACACCCTCTCGCGCGGTTAAGTAGGGGGCCTGGCGCAATATTTGGGGAAGTTCCCCATTTCTCTCGTGCTCCCCAGCCTCCTTTCTCTCTTACTGCAATTCCACCGCCACCGCTGCTTCTTAGCCATTGTTGCGCCACCGCGACCGCACTTAGCAACTCCTCGCGCCTGCGTCGCTGCTTCCGGCCAAAGTCTCCACCACGGGGACCTGCACTTCCAGGCTCCCCACCAGCGGCTACATCTATTCTGATTTTGTCCTCGAGGACCTCGACTTTGCCATGATAGAGGAGGAGGAAGCCATGGTCGCCCAATAGGAGGAAGTAGAAGAGAGCCACGAGCGTGGCTGTTGGGACGGTGCTTTCGTCTGCGAGGACGACCTGGATTGGCTCTGTTCCACGCGTCGCATTCCTGCCGGTGTCGCTTGCCGTCTCGCCGCCGATGAGATTTCCCCCTCTCCCAATCTAGGGGAGTATGTTGTCTTTCTCTCTCACTTCCAGTACGGCTTCGGCCTTCCTGTCTCTGACTTTTTCCACGATTTCATCTCCACATACCAGTTGCAGCCGCACCATCTCCCTGCCGATGCCATCACCTCTCTATCCTCTTTCGCCTCCGGCATCGAGGGGTATATCGGCCTCTGGCTGTCTAAGGAGATGTGGATTAAATTCTTCGGTCTCTGGAAGAATGTTGTTCCTGCTAAGGAGCTTACTCCGGCGGAGAAGCACCTGACTCAGTGCGGCGGAGCCTCAATATCTCCCCGTAAGAACTCCGCATTTCCCCGGGTCACCGGGCTCAAGTATTGCAAAGGCTGGGCCCAGACTTTTTTCTATGTCCGGAACACAACTTCCGAGGACTTCATCTGGATCCTCCCCTTCAAGCTCGGTCCTCCGGACACCTCTCTTTGGGAGAGTATCTCGAAGCGGCCCACAGCTCTGGTGAATCTGGTTGATCGCCGGATCAAGGAGCTGCTCAAGGAGAAGCTTCAGGGGGAAGACATTATGATCACCTTTGTCTGCAGCCGGGTCTCCCCCCTTCAGAAGCACGCCCACAAGATCTACTACTTGAGTGGCCCCCTCGACCCCCACTAGACTTCATCTTTTGAGCTTGATAACTCGGCGGTTTACCACCGAGTTAAGGCCATCTTCAACATGGAGAAGGAATTCTCCGAGGCTTGGGAATGGGGGCTAGAGCCATACACCCGGGACAACCCTCCTCCAAAGGTAAACTTCGTACTTACAACTTTTCCGGGTCTCTCGATATGCCGGACAACTTTCTTAGCTTAACCATTACTGTTTTATTCTCAGCGATTTCTCCAGCACCCACTAGAAGATGGCGAGGTGCTGACGAGCAAGTGGGTACCAGACCATGCCGAGGAAGACGGGGTGGAGCCTAATCGAGAGACTTTCCTGCCCACTCCGGACATCATCAAACGCAGCTCTGGTAAGGCCTCTTCTTTAAGGGATTAGCCGGATGACGATGACTCAGATGTTGAGGTTCTGGAGGTACTTGACCCGGTTCCCATCTCTTACGCATATCTGGTTATGTTCAAATCTTCAGCTAACCCAGCCGGTCAGGTCCACGAGGTTCCCCCTCGCCACGGGTGGTCCGGTCTCTGCTCCCTCCCAAAAGCACGCGGTAACCTCGGCCGCAGCTTCGAAGGCGTCGCCACCCAAGAAGAGGCAGAAGAAGTTTGGGGTGAAAGCCTCGACTAAGCTGGCCGCCAAGAGAATGGTCCGGATGGCGCCCAAACCTCGGGCACCCCAAACCTCAGACGAGCAAGTCTCTTTGCATTTGCACTTGGGTTTTTTCCTTTCTGTTTCACCTTTGCTTCTTATCCGTCTTATCTTTCTCTTCTTGACTTGGTGCTTTTTATTTTCTAGAGCTCCTAGGGTTATTCCCCAGAGCGGCACCGACATTGCCTCTCCAATTCGGAGCAGTCCTCCCTCCCCCCCCCCCCCCCCCCCCCGCGCGCGATTATGACACTCGCTCGCTCAGACCTATTCAAGAGGGCTCTGTGGCTGCGCCTGACCAGAGCCCACGTCGTCATGAGGGGGGCAATGTCGGCGCGGGGGGTAGTGGGGCAGCTCAGGGTATGGCCATGTCATATCTTCCCAGTTCCTCTTTGGCGTCAGCGCCTAGTGTTGAGGTGCCAGTTTCATCGGCACCGCCCCAATCAAGTTCTTCTCTAGTTCAAGTTTCTTCAGAACCAGTAGCACCAGCGTCTCCAGCACCAACAGCACCAGCTCCACCAGCACCAACAGCACCAGCAGCATCAACAACATCAGCAACATCACCACCAGCACCAGCATCAGTACCAACAGCAGCACCAGTAGCGACACCAGCAACAGCAACACCAACAGCCTCAGCAGCAACAACCTCCACCAAGGCCCCAAAAAGGAAGGCTCCACCGGCCGCCTCCGGATCAATGATGTCTATTGCAGACATTTTCCCGCCAGCTTCCCAAGCTCCGTCCGGATCAGCGGCCTCGGATCTTCTGCCGAGTCCTCCGTCATCCGGCAAGCTCAAGAAAGCTACCGGATCAGCCAAGGGCATCACCCTAGGGTCTCCCGTTGCCGGATCAGAGGGTTGCTGACAGCTTGTCCTGCATACCAGCCCTGTTGCAGCTCAATCGGCCAGGCGAGAAGCCCACGTCAAAGGCTTGGTGGCGAGTTACTCTCCGAGCGGCGAAAATTACAGTCCACTACTCCTAGAGTATGTGCGTAACTGGAACACCGCTAAGTTCATCGACCCCATGGATGATCTGCCAGAGAAGTTCGGCCCAGCCGAGTTCAGCACCCAGATGAATTCCGCCACCAAGACCATCTCTTTCGCTGGCCGGATGATGGAGGTAACTCTTTTCCTCTGATGTGGTACTTTGTATGCATGAGCACTTGTAGATATATCCCCTAGTCCCCGAGCCTCTGAGGGAGTAACTTGTTACTCGGTTGGATGC
The DNA here is from genome assembly GCA_910589775.1 of Avena eriantha. Taxonomy (NCBI): domain Eukaryota; kingdom Viridiplantae; phylum Streptophyta; class Magnoliopsida; order Poales; family Poaceae; genus Avena; species Avena eriantha. The sequence goes on from OU342744.1 coordinate 351,730,154, forward strand.
TCCTAGAGAATTTAGTTTTCGTCCTTAGCAATTTCAAATAGTGATGAAGTTAGAGCGGGGTTAAGTTCCCTTGGCCCGGATCTTGTAGACTTCAAATATCCACACACCTAGAGCCGGGTTAAGTTCCACTTGGCCCGGATCTTGTACACTTCAAATATCCACACACCTAGAGCCGGACTAAGTTCCACTTGGCCCGGATCTTGTAGACTTCGAATATCCACACCCCTAGAGCCGGGTTAAGTTCCACTTGGCCCGGATCTTGTAGACTTCAAATATCCACACACCTAGAGCCAGGTTAAGTTCCACTTGGCCTGGATCTTGTAGACTTCGAATATCCACACACCTAGAGTCGGGTTAAGTTTCACTTGGCACGGATCTTGTAGACTTCGAATATCCACACACGTGGAGCCAGGTTAAGTTCCATTTGGCCCGGATCTTGTAGACTTTGAATATCCACACACCTAGAGCCGGGTTAAGTTCCACTTGGCCCGGATCTTGTAGACTTCGAATATCCACACACCTAGAGCCGGGTTAAGTTCCACTTGGCCCGGATCTTGTAGACTTCGAATATCCACACACCTAGAGCCGGGTTAAGTTTCACTTGGCCCGGATCTTGTAAACTTCGAATTATTTTCACTTTTCCTTTGAACTTGACATTGTCTTGATTTTTTTAGATTACCACTAACCGCCAATCTACTGAGTTCCAGCGCCTGCTGGACTCCTGCAAAGACGTTCGCGCGCGTTATGTCAAACTCCTAGAGGAGCACCAGAAGAAGGGTAATGTTTCTTACTTAAGACTTTTCCTTCTTCCACTTTCGTTCGTTCGAGTTATCTGTGATTCGTATTAATTTGTTATCTGAACCATGCAGTCGAGGTTGAAGCTGAGAATATCATCATGCGGAAAAATCTGGCTAAAATCAAAGGTATCTCATCTCGTTCAGACCATCATTGTGTGCTATTTACTTTACCTGGTGGATATTTATACTCCGACACCGCCGGATTAACCCACTGTTGTAGTTTCTCTTGAAGATAGTGTTCCTATGCCTGATATGATGACCTATTTCCTCGAACAAATAGGGAAACATGAGGCAGAACTGAAGAAGAAGGACGATGAGATAGCTCGGCTGCGGCTCCAGGACTCGGAAATTACTCGGTTGAATGCCAAAATTCAGAGGCTCAAGGACCTCCATAAGTCCGAACTGGAGAAAGCTGACCAAGTGTTTGCCGAGGAAAACGAGTGTTTAACCACGCAAAAAGAGTGCTTATTGCAGGAAGCCGACATCAAACTTACGTCGGTGACCTCTGAATACGAGAAACTCCAGGCCCACAACGCCAATGTCCATGCCAAGCTTCAGCGAATCCTCTTCTAGATTCCCCGTGAGTTCTTTGCCTTTGGTCAACTTTCATTTTTCCGGATTTGGTGCTTTTGCTCACTGTTTTCTCTGTTCTGTTCTTAGGCAAATTTCCAGAAGGTGATACTCTTGTTGCTGCTACCGTAACCCGGTCCAGCGAACAACATGGTATCCCCACAGGCCCTCATATCGAGCCAATTTTGTATGATACTGAGGATCTGCTGGCGAGCCTCTTCACTCGCATGGAGCTAGTGAAGAACTATGGCGCAGACATTATGCCGACGACAATGCGGATGTTCAGCTCCCTCTGGCCCACTGAGCCCACTCCCAAAGGTAATGCGGTGTTGATCGCCAAACTGATGGAGTGCGAGCATCAGCTGAATCCATGGCGTGAGTCGGCTGAGCGAGCCAGGGCTGACATTACCCTGCAGTTCGTCCTCTCGTGATACGAAGGAATAGATCTGGGGCTGCTTACCCGCATGTGCACCGGATCCAAGTGGACCGAAGATCCGGCGTGGGTTGCGTGTCGCAAAGCCAGTGCTAACAAACTTATCCAGTATTCCTTCTGCCATGCTTGGAATGAAGGGTCGAGCTACCTTGACCTTTTCGATGATGAAGTTGTCTCTGAAGGTGAAGAAAATGAGGGGAGTGAGGGTGAGGCCTCCGAAAGAGGATGGCAAGGCTGAAGACCCAGAGGATGGCGAGGCTAACCCCGAGGATGAGGCCAAGGCTAGCGCCCCGCCCCCAAATTCCGAAGTACATCCTCCTTTGGCCGATGATTCGGTTGCTCCCCCTGCTCCTTAAAAAACACTTGATTGTATTCGTCAGACCCCCGGAATGCCGGGTGAAAGTGTATCTAAGTACCTTGGTTTGATTTTGCTACAGTTTATACTGTTTGGAACTAAGTTTTTAATGTTGGATTATCGTGGGCGAAGTCCCCAAGTTTCGTGTTGGAAATATGCCCTAGAGACAAATAGTATAAGGACTATTATCATATTTCATATAGTTTATGATTAAGTTTTATATCATGCTATTACTGTATTGAGTGGAAACATCAATACACGTGTGATATACAAACAAACCAGGGGTTCCCAGTGAAACTCTAGTCACTGGTTCATTGGTCAGCAGATGATCATGTTTCCTGATCATGTGGCATTTATGCCAGTTGGAAATGAGGTCATAACATTTTGAGAATGAGATGATGAACCAATACCCAACCTAAACATCGTGATTCGATCATGTCACGAAGTTCAAGTTACGATGATTAGAAAAGGATCCTCGTAGACTATTCCTTAGACCGTGAGGCTATATCAATCACTATCTCCCGAGAGTGCTTAGATAGCATCAAACGCCATCTGGTAAAACGGTGGTTATAAAGGTGTGTTCGGGTATTCGGAGGAAACCGTAGAGGCAATATATGTCAAGAGCGGGATTTGTCCGTCCATGTGACGGGAAGATACTCAAGGGCCCACTCGGAGAAGTTATATCCAATAGCTGCGCAGCGTGTGATTAGATCACGGGGATATCACTTGTCGGAACGAGTCAAATAGCATTGTTCAGTAACGAGATTGAACTCGACATGAAGATGTCATTGATCAGGTCTCGGGCAATGCAAGTATCGAATGACAAAGGGAATAAGACACGACTGTCACCGGTTCAAACGACGAAAGATCTTCATAGAATGCACAGGGGACACATGGCCATCCAGGTCCCTCTGTTGATCATTGGTACAGGAGTGTCCCGACCATGTCTGGAGTGTTCCCGAACCGTAGGGTATCACGCTTAAGGGCTTGATGATGCCTAGAGCGTTTTTATAGGATCGGTAGAATCACCGAAGAAAAGAAGGGAGAAAACCGAAAGGGTTTCGGTAAGTCCGGAGGATGTCCGGAGTGGAGGTGGAAGGTGTTCTATGGCCACGGAGATTAAATGATATGTGAATGAATGTTAAATATTGATTTAATCATTTATTCATAATTATTTAATAAAGATAAAATAAATTAAAAGGTCAAAAGGCTTAATGGGCCAATTTCCGGAGGGAAAGGGCCCATGAGGGAAAGGAGAAGGGGAGAGGACTAAAGGGGGGTGGCCGGCTGGACCTTGCCCCCCCCCCCGCGTGGCCCACTAGGGGTGGCCGGCGGCCTCCCCTCCCCCTCCTCTCCTTTAGTCCCACCCCGGTACTTGAGGGGAGGTAGTACCTCTCCTCCCTATATATAGTGGGGTATATTGGCCTAGAAAATACACCCAATAATCAATAAAGGTCTCCCCACTTTTTAGAGGACCTCCAATTGATATTTTCTCTCTCCCCCCCCTCTCTCTCTCTCTCTCTCTCTCTCTCTCTCGTGACCGTGGTCCCAAGTCTAGACTGTGCGAGCGAGAGGCATCTTCACCGCGGAGCGCCGTCGCGCTGCGGGATTCGGATCCGGGAGGTCTACTTCCACAACTGCTGCTGGATCGGGGAAGCGGGAGTCATCGTCAGGCACCGGACGTGTGTAACTCCCACGAGGTGTCACACTTGAGGCACTCAAGTCATTGGAGCCAGAAGGAGCGCAAGGACTTCATCACGACCTTGAGGTCGGCTTCGGCTCGTCTACATCAACCACGCTCTCCTGAGCATTGACAACGCTTTTCGGTCTTCAAGGGTAAGTTCGCGAAAAGCCCCTCCCGTTACTGTATTACTAATAGATCGGTTTTGGCAGCTTCAGGGGTTCAAGGGCGTAGAGTAAAATTTATTGTTTTTATGCGCGGAACCCCTACAGTGGTATCAGAGCTAGATCTATGTGTAGTAATGCTAGTACGGGTAGAACACACGAGATGTGGCGTGTGGGCGTTGATATTTTAGTTGTTACCCTCCCACGTGTACTTGTGTATACCGCAGCAATGCTTGATGAAGCGGCCCCCAACCGACTTTACGCGTTCATTCGCGAGACTGGTCCATGCTTGACATACAGCTTGTACCGTATAAAGTGGCTTAGGGGGGTGTCTGTCTCTCTCGCATAAGTTGGTATACCATTTGCAACGGAGGGCCCCGAAAGGGGTGTAGTATAGACAACTACTTGATCAACGTTGTGCTGAAAGTTCGTAGGTAAGAACGGTTCTCGTACGAAAGCCCATTCAGCCACGTAAAACATGCAAAGATAAAGTAGAAGCGTCTAACTTTGTTTTGCAGGGGGGCGTTGCTTTGTGATATGGTTGTGGAAAAGGTAAAGTAATTACCTTTTGTTGCATAGTAGTAGATAGTCACGAAGGGGACGAACTACCACGTCGGAATGACACTAGTACCCTAGTGTCTACGGTGCCGGAACTCTGGCACTAGAACCCGGTAATGACGGATGGAGATCACGATGTGAAGGACCATATCACATAGCATTTGCATTCAATGTTATTGTTTGTATGTCATATTGTGTGCTAGTATTAGATACTCGATGGTAGCCTAATAAGAAGATCCCTGTTAAAATAACCAACGATTGTGTTCCCCCTTAGTGTGCACCACCAAGAAAGTTCTTCGGTATGAGGCGATCCAGGGTGACATGCCTGGGTGTCAGACATATCTACGTTCACATACAGTGGGTGTAAGCCATGTTGCACAGCGAATACACTAAGGTTGAGTTGGCGAGCCTAGCACGCTAGAGAAGCGTGGCCTCGGAACGCGGATGGTCGAAATATCGAGCACGAGTCGCATGAATGATGTGACCGAAGTTTAGCGTCCACCCTTGAACCCACATTGATGGTCGTGACGATTGGGGGAGATGTGGCTGATAGGGGTCGTGTTATCACTAGAAACCCTCATTGGGGATAGGTTTTTCTGAGTGGAGTTATTACTAACTCATTTAATTATAAACTTAGTCTAAATTCCTTTTGCAATTATAAATGTAGATGGCTCACCGTGAAGCTTACTTTGAGATTGAGGATTGGGTAAAGGGTGAAAAACTTAGACTTGATGGATCCAACTTCCCTAGTTGGCTTGTGCGCCTAGATGATCTCCTTACTAGGAATCATGTGGTAGACTACATATGCCACACGATGGATTTGACTGAGCCAGACTACTATGAGACCCCACAAGAGCTGGCAGACCGCTACTATCGCCAAGAGATGTCCACCTACATTCAGATAATAATGCGTTACGGGATGGTGGATGAACTACATCCGCTCATGGGTGATCTTGACCCATATTCGATGGTGGATCAGCTGAGAGCAGAGTTCATAGGCCATGTGCGCATGTGGAAGCACGAGTTTCTTGGAGAGTTCCTTTCCATATAGATGGAGGAACATACATGTCTGAAGAGTCACTTGGAGCGCATGCTTGATGCACACACAAGACTGGTTCACTTCGTGGATTACTGGATGGCTGATCCATTTGCGATAGACATACTGCTTTGGTCATTGCCTCCCAGCTACAAAGGACATGTCCAGAGTAGCATCATGAGTGGTGATACGGAAGCATTAGATTTCCATGAGTTCATATTACGTTTCCAGAACGTAAAGGTTGAACCAATTGCCGGAGAGGTCATCGACGACAAAGGTATATATTTGATATACAGTTTTATAAATGTTATAATCTTGCAAACACATTGCAGTGTTAAGTATATCTGATACTTGTTCTGTTTTACTGAAAACAGGTTCTTCTGCATAGAGGTGCTTGCTAGAGAGGAGGTGACGTTGCGTGTTGATGGCGAGCATGATGATGATGGCCAACAACACTCTCCCTCAATATTTATAATTTAGTTTATGTTTAGGATGATTAATGTAATCAAGAGATTGTGAACTTCTTTAGTGTGTCTCACACTTCGTGAGACGGTTATTCATATCAGTTTGTAACAAACAGTTGTTCTGCTTTTATGAATGATTTCTATTCGTGTTCATATCTTGTTTGATTATGTGTGAATTGTCCTTGTTGTTTGAAACTAATTGATAATGAATGATAATTTGTAAAACATTAAAAATGCCTTGTGTAAAATACCCAACTTAATGATATTTCATTAATGAATGAAACCATTGTTTAAATTCAAAGTTATGTGATAATATGTGAAAGTCATTCGATTTCTTTTCACATATAAATCATGCCTAAGTTTGGCGAAATAACTTGAACATCGTGTATTACTTGAATACAAAGTGTTTAAAGAATTGTTAAAAGTAAATACATATTCAATGTATTGGGTTTTAACGGAAAATGGTAATTATCATTAAATGATTGTTTAAATGTGTAAAGTAGTTTACCAAAGGGAACATAAATATGAAACTATTTGATTTGATCAAAGTGTTTCATCAACAAAGGGTATAAGTATAAAAGAGAATCTAATTACTATGATTTGATCAATAGTAATAAAGTTCAACTTTATAAGAATGGAATAACAGAAATTGTGGAATGCAAAGTGTTTTGAAACATCAAAGCATCACAATGCGATATTAGATATCAAAGGGGTTGAATAGAAGGCACCAAATAAATCGTTGTAGAGTATATGTAGAGACCATTAGTTAGAAATAGTTAGCACTCAATTAGAATTGGTAAACCATTTGAATTCGTGAAAGTTTTGGGATTATTCGATATAACCAAAACAATAGCGAATAAGTCCTTGTAGAGTATTCTTTGGAAACTTTGAATACAAAACTCATAGCTCAAACCAAAAGGAAAGCAAGATTCGTATTGCTTGGATTTTGGTACATTCTTGAGAAAGCTCACTTCTAGTGATATTTCTCAAATATGGAGCAAATGGAAATTAGTGTAAAACACGATGAGGATTCAAAACCCTGCATCAGAGTGTTGAGAAGCGCAACTGACAGCATTCCTGAACGATTCTTTTCACAAAAGGAAAGAATCAATGATTTTGATCATTGTGTTTTTCCCTCCACTATTGTTTTCACTATATGAAGTAGGATTCAAAATGTAAATCCATATCTTGTATGGAAACATTGGTGAATCACTTGTCATGATTTTTGGAACATGACATACCTACGAACTACAAAGGAAATGATGGTAAACTAAATTATGAGAAATCCTAGAAGCAAAATTCCCTTGAGATTAGAAAGCAATTCATTGCTGAATCTCATAAGTAAAAGGAGTTACTTGAATTTTCCCAAATGACTGCAAAGCCATAGTAGGAAAAAGGGGGTGAATGACAAAAGCACAATTTGTTAAGTATTGGATAAATTCAAATGAATTTGATTCATGTGTGCTAAATGTCTAAGTTGATTTAAAACTAGTAAAGTACTAGTATCTCATAATAAATCTCCAAGTTTGATATTTGATCAAAGGATTTTGAAGTTATTCAAAAATAGTAAGGAGATATGCAATTTGCATAAAATTGAGTGGGAGCTATGTAAGTCTTCCTTAAACAATATGTGATTGACATAATTTTAAGTGGGAGCAATATAAGACTCAAATTCAAATATGAAGGAACATTGTTTGAGTAAGAGTACTGACTCATACCCAAATATGTTAGCAACATAGTTTGAGTGGGAGCTTATAGGAGTAATTCTTAAAGTAAGTTAAGGATGAAAGAGCAAATACTTATAAATAATGATTTTTAAGATGTAGAAGTTGATGATAGATCTATCATGATATTATGTAGTATTCCTTAAGGCATTCTGAAAAAGGTTTTCAGGATAGAAGTTAATTAAGGAACTAGTCCTTAAATAACTGAAATTAGGAATAGCATTAAGTTTGACATCAATGGTTGAAAGAAAGAAATGGATGATCATCATCCACTATGTTAAGACATAGGTTCTATCTTAGTAAACCATGATGATAACTTAGCATAATAAGTAATCCAAATAAGGAACGTTTGAAAGTGATTAAGTTCGAATCACAAAACATTGAGCTGAGTTTTGTCCGCAGTGCCTAATAGAGAACTGTGGACATATTTTCCAAATCCATAAAGGATAACATATCTTAAAGCATAAAGAGTTATGTTATAAGGGAATATGTTGGAAATTCCTGTAGATACCAATTAAAGTCAAATAGGAAGCGAGGTGAACAAAACATTGAAAGTTGCACCGAGTACACTAGTGTTTTGATGAATACATTTATAATAATAGATAAGGGTACCATATAAAGTGTTGTATAATGTTATGGCGGGGCTAATTCACTTTTAACGTAGAATGATGTGTCCCAGGGAACAGTGCCCATGAGAAAGCCCTCGAGGTTGATCTAAAGTCACTATAGGCTCTTGGAATCAGGCCTCGTTCTGCTGCCATAGCGACGATGCATACACACAGATGCTGTCATACGATGATAGAATATTAATGTCAATCATAGTGACATTAATAAGCTGCAAAGGAACTGAGACTGTAAAGTACAGAACCAAGACTCGACCTCTTCCATGAGCAAGCATGTTCTAGGTACCGGTTATATGGTGCCAATAATTAAGAACAAATGCAGCTAGTGTATTTGTACTCTAGTGCAAGTGGAAGACTGTTAGAAATATGCCCTAGAGACAAATAGTAGTAAGGACTATTATCATATTTCATATAGTTTATGATTAAGTTTTATATCATGCTATTACTGTATTGAGTGGAAACATCAATACACGTGTGATATACAAACAAACCAGGGGTTCCCAGTGAAACTCTAGTCACTGGTTCATTGGTCAACATATGATCATGTTTCCTGATCATGTGGCATTTATGCCAGTTGGAAATGAGATCATCTCATTCTAAGAATGAGATGATGAACCAATACCCAACCTAAACATCAAGATTCGATCATGTCACGAAGTTCAAGTTACGATGATTAGAAAAGGATCCTCGTAGACTATTCCTTAGACCATGAGGCTATATCAATCACTGTCTCCCAAGAGTGCTTAGATAGCATCAAACGCCATCTGGTAAAACGGTGGTTATAAAGGTGTGTTCAGGTATTCGGAGGAAACCGTAGAGGCAATATATGTCAAGAGCGGGATTTGTCCGTCCATGTGACGGGAAGATACTCAAGGGCCCACTCGGAGAAGTTATATCCAATAGCTGCGCAGCGTGTGATTAGATCACGGGGATATCACTTGTCGGAACGAGTCAAATAGCATTGTTCAGTAACGAGATTGAACTCGACATGAAGATGTCATTGATCAGGTCTCAAGCAATGCAAGTATCGAATGACAAAGGGAATAAGACATGACTGTCACCGGTTCAAACAACGAAAGATCTTCGTGGAATGCACAGGGGTCACGTGGCCATCCAGGTCCCTCTATTGATCATTGGTACGAGAGTGTCCCGACCATGTCTGGAGTGTTCCCGAACCGTAGGGTATCACGCTTAAGGGCTTGATGATGCTTAGAGAGTGTTTATAGGATCGGTAGAATCACCGAAGAAAAGAAGGGAGAAAACCGGAAGGGTTTCGGTAAGTCTGGAGGATGTCCAGAGTGGAGGTAGAAGGTGTTCCATGGCCATGGAGATTAAATGATATGTGAATGAATGTTAAATATTGATTTAATCATTTATTCATAATTATTTAATAAAGAGAGAATAAATTAAAAGGTCAAAAGGCTTAATGGGCCAATTTCTAGAGGGAAAGGGCCCATGAGGGAAAGGAGAAGGGGAGAGGACCAAAGGGGGGTGGTCGGCTGGGCCTTGCCCCCCCCCTCACGGGGCCCACTAGGGGTGGCTAGTGGCCTCCCCTCCCCCTCCTCTCCTTTAGTCACACCCTGGGACTTGAGGGGAGGTAGTACCTCCCTCCCCTATATATAGTGGGGTATATTGGCCTAGAAAATACACCCAATAATAAATAAAGGTCTCCCCACTTTTGGGAGGACCTCCAATTGATATTTTCTCTCTCCCCCTCTCTCTCTCATGACCGTGGTCCCAAGTCTGGACTGCGCGAGCGAGAGACATCTTCAGCGTGGAGCCTCGTCGCGCTGCGGGATTCAGATCCGGGAGCTCTACTTCCACAACTGCTGCTGGATCAGGGAAGCGAGAGTCATCGTCAGGCACCGGACGTGTGTAACTCCCACGAGGTGTCACACTTGAGGCACTCAAGTTGTTGGAGCCTTAAGGAGCGCAAGGACTTCATCACGACCTTGAGGTCGGCTTCGGCTCGTCTACATCAACCACGCTCTCCTGAGCGTTGACAACGCTTTTTGGTCTTCAAGGGTAAGTTCGCGAAAAGCCCCTCCCGTTACTGTATTACTAATAGAGAGGTCTTGGCAGCTTTAGGGGTTCAGGGGCGTAGAGTAAAATTTATTGTTTTTATGCGCGGAACCCCTACATTTCGTTTTCTTGTTCTCCCAATTTTTGGCTCGTCTCGTGTCTACCTTGATTCGGTTTATTGACTTACGAGTCCGAGATTCAAAAAAATTGACTTAACAATACTTGAAACTTTGAGATTAGCTCAAATAATCCGGCGTTAGATAAATACAGTAAACACAGGGTTAGTCCGAATAATAAATGTTGGATCGCTTAAGTTCCTTTACTTAGTCGTTTTTCATGTGCTTTGCCATTCCAAACTTGTTCTCTTGCTTGCCATGAAGCCAATTCTTGTTGGACAATAGCAAAGTCGAAGAGTTGGGTTTTTGGTGCTCACACATTACTAATCCGACTAAGATATAAGCGACTTAACCAGCCGACATAAAAATACGAAAGCAAGAGGAACAATTATTATGGCAGTCCCCGAGTTTCTGCTTGGGGTGCCAAAGTTTCATTAATAAGCTCATTGCCAACATACATAACGACATATGAGTAGCTCGGATACATTCACTTCTTTGTCACGTGTAAAAAGGACAAAGTAGTGCTACATTCCACGGTCGCTTAGATTCCTTTCCGGACCTGTCCGCCTTGTTTTTTTCTTGTGGTTGTGCATCAATAAGATAGTAGGAATCATTGTGCAAAGCTTTGCTTACAATGAAAGGTCCTTCCCATGGCGGGAACAACTTATGCATGCCAGCAGTGCGCTGCACCAATCGGAGTACCAGATCACCTTCCCGGAATACTCGGGGGTTTACTTTCCAGCTATGGTAACATCGGAGATTTTGCTGATATATGGCGGATCTGGACAAGGCCAGTTCTCTCGCTTCTTCCAGCAGATCAATATCATTTTGCCAGGCTTCACGCACTTCGGCTTCTGTGTATTGGGTGACTCTTGGCGAATTATGCTCTATGTCGGCTGGTAATACAGCTTCTGCCCCATATACCAGAAAGAATGGCGTATAGCCTATTGATCGATTCGGAGTTGTTTTTAAACTCCACAATACTGCTGGTAGTTCTTCTATCCAGCACCCCGCTGATCCTTGTAGTGGCTCTATGAGCCGGGGTTTTATCCCGGACAATACCAGTCCGTTGGAGCTTTCCACTTGCCCGTTCGATGCGGGGTGGGCCACTGAAGCTAGATCTAGCCAGATTTTCTTTTCTCGGCAGAACCTCGCAAATGCTCCTTCAGCGAAATTTGTGCCATTATCAGTTATGATACTGTGGGGGTAGCCATATCTCAGGATTATATCCTTGAGAAATTTCATCGCTATTGGCCCATCATATTTCCTGATTGGCTTCACTTCGATCCATTTGGTGAACTTCTCGACCATAACTAGGATATGGGTCATTCCTCCTTTAGCCGGCTTAAATGGCCCTACCATGTCCAGGCACCATACGGCAAATGGCCAAGTAATGGGGATAGTTTTGAGTTCCAACATTGGCTGATGAGTTTTCGTGGCGTATCTCTGACAGCCATTGCATTTTCTGACCAAATCTTCTGCTTGCTCCAAAGCACTTTGCCAATAAAATCCATGCCAGAAAGCTTTTGCCACTAATGCTCTTGAAGATGTGTGGTGACCACATTCTCCTTGGTGGATATCCTGAAGTATGTCAAGTCCTTCATCCGGGTCAACGCACTGCTGTAGTACTATGGTTACACTTCTCTTGTATAGTTCAACATTGATAATGGTATAGGCATTTGCCCTTCCCTGGATCTTCCTTGAGAGTATTTCATCATCTGGCAAGATTCCGTCTTTCAGGAAGTCAAATATTGGCTTGGCCCAAGTGGGTATAATTTGGACAGAGAAAGGTTCCTCGTCAATTGCCATCGCATCCACCAAAATAACTCCCGCCGGGTCTGGTTGTCCAGTCCCCGGGTTTGCTGAGGCAGTCCCCGGGTTTGCCGAAGCAGTCCCTGGGTTTGCTGAGGTACCTCCCCAATCTATTTCCATTAGTGTAGCTTCTGATCCAGAGAATGTCGGGATATAAATTGATTCGGATTCGGGCGATGGAGTAATAGATCGTTTTCTTAAGTGTTCCAAGGCAACATTTGGCAGGATTGGTTTCCGGGATGAGCCCAACTTGAACAGTACATCGACCTCCTCGTTTTCAATCCGAGGTATGTGGTGGAATTCACATCCCTCGAAGAATCCGCTTATCTTTTGCACATGAAATCTGTAAAGGGCCATATTTGCATCCACGGCGTCCCAGTTGCCAGATACTTGCTGCACCACCAAATCCGAATCTCCAAAGCATTGTATCCGACGTATCCCCACTTCTTTTGCTACTTTGAGACCATGTACCAGTGCTTCATATTCGGCGACATTATTTGAGGCACTGAAATGGATTTGAAGGACATATTTCAATTGATCCTTCTTGGGCGAGGTAAGAACTACTCCGACGCCCAGCCCTTCTTTTAGTTTTGATCCATCAAAGTGCATTTGCCAATAATTAGAGTCCGGCAGAGGTGGCTCATATCGCATCTCGGCCCAGTCCACAAAGAAATCTTCCACAACTTGCGATTTGATCGCATCTCTTCTGTCAAACTGCGGTGCATACGGGGCTAGCTCAATTGCCCATTTTGCTATCTGGCCACTTGCATCTTTGTTACTCATAATCTCTGATATGGGTGCCTCACATATCACTTTGATGGGATGTTTCTCAAAACAGTGTTTGAGTTTCTTGGCCGACATATACATACCATACACCATCTTTTGATAGTGCGGGTAATTCTGTTTTGAAGCAGATAATACCTCGCTCAAATAGTACACTGGCCTTTGCACCGATTTTCCTTCTTCTTCGCGTTCCACTAAAATTACTTCACTTACGACTCGGTTGGTCGTGGCTACGTAGAGAAACATAGGCTCCTTGGGTAGTGGTGCGGCTAGGATTGGTGCAGTAGACAACATCTTTTTCAATTCTCGAAATGCGATATCCACCTATGGCGTGCATGTGAATTTGTCTACCTTTTTCATTAACTGGTAGAGGGGAAAGGCCTTGTCTCCCAGCCAACATCGAAACTGGCTCAACGATGCCAGGCAACCAGTAAACTTCTGTACATCGTTAATACATTTTGGCAGTTCCATTCTCTCTATGGCCCAGATTTTTGTCGGGTTAGCTTCGATACCTCGGCTTGACACTAGAAAACCAAGTAACTTTCCTGAAGGCACACCAAAGGTGCATTTTTCCGGGTTAAGCTTCATTCGGAACCATCTCAAGTTCGCGAATGTCTGCCTAATGTCATCAAGGAGCGTATTGCTTTCCTTAGTTTTTATCACCATATCGTCCACATAAACTTGCACGTTTCGACCTATTTGGTCATGTAAACATTTTTGCATGCATCACTAGTACGTTGCTCTAGCATTACGTAATCCAAATGGCATAGTGCATTAGCAATAAGTCCAGTACGGGATAATAAACGCAGTCTTTATTTGATCATCCGGGTTTAGGGGTATCTGGTGGAAACCAGAATACGCATCAGTGAATGATAACAGCTCACATCCGGCAGTTGAGTTTATGACTTGATCTATTCTAGGGACTGGGAATGGATCTTTAGGACACGCCTTATTTAGGTTCGTGTAATCAATACACATGTGCCATACCACGGCCACGTTCGGATCATCCTTCTTCTTTTCCACAAGCACTGGATTAGACAGCCAATCCGGATAGAGTACTTCCATGATAAACCCGGCTGCAAGGAGCCTAGCTATCTCATCCCCAATGACTTTTCTTCTGTCCTCAGCAAAATGCCGGAGAGGTTGCTTCACCGACTTAGCACCGGGTCTTACGTTCAAAGAGTGCTCGGCCAACTCCCTCGGCACACCTTGCAGATTCTATGTGGACCAAGCAAAGATATTTCGATTCTCACGGAGGAAGTTGAAGAGCTCGCTTTCCTCGTTGCTGCTTAGCCCGGCACCAATGGTTATGGTGCGCTTTGGGAATTGATCGTAGATAGGCACTTTCTTCGTATCCTTTGTGGCTTGGAATGACACACTTCCATGTGGGTTGGTCAGAGCCGTCATATGCTGTTGTGCGGATTGAGCCAATGCCACCACTTCCAATATCTTCCTTTTTTCCTGAGCTATCACGAGTGACTCGGCTAAGTTAGATCCGGTTGAGGCGCACTCGATCGAACGCCTGAAGTCCCCGGATACAGTTATCACTCCCCTAGGTCCGGGCAGTTTCATCTTTAAGTAGCTGATGTGAGTACTTGCCATGAACTTGGTCAACACGGGCCTGCCGAGTAACGCATGATAAGCGCTTTCCAGATTCACTACTTCAAACTCCAAATTTCCAGTCTGGCAATTATCTCTCGTGCCGAATAACACATCAACCCGAACCTTACCAATTGGCTCATAGGAAATACCTGGCACAATGCCGTGAAAGGTGGTCCTCGTTGCTTGCATCATGTTCTCTGATATTCCCAACTTGTGCATGGCGTCCTTGTACATAATGTTGATGCTACTGCCGTTGTCAATCAACACTTTGGAAACCTCACATTGAGATTCGGCCCGATAAACGTCGGATCCAGGACCAGTGCGTAAGTCCCTGGACTAGGCATGATCTTTGGGTGATCCTTGATACTCCACGTAATCTCCTGATCCGACCAAGGCATATATCTTACTACTGCTAGCATTACCGTGTTTACCTCCATATGCCGGCGCTGCAAGCTTTTCCGGTCAGTCTCTCCCATGGTAAACACAAAGTAGCTTTGGTGATGCTCCCTGTATTCATTTCGTCCCTCATTTGCGTGGTAACATTGGTCTTGCTGTTGGTTGTTATTCACTTCATGCACAACATCCCTTCTTTCCTGATTTTCATACCTTGGCGGAGGTGGAGGCAACATTAGTTGTTGTCCATTTCCCCCTGTCAGTAATGGCTGCTGTGGTGCCTCATTCCTAGGTGCTTCGTTCGGAGGTGCCTGAGCATTCCCTAAACTGCCTTGTTCTAACTTTCTCATCCACTCACATTGCCGGGTTGTATGATTCGCCGGACTATTTGGACTTGGTGTATGAAACTTACAAGGTTGATCCAACATAGACTCAAACGTATACCTCGGTCGATCTTTTTGCTCTTGCCATTGCTTTTCCTGCTCCGGGGTCCAATGCTTCTTCCCTTCATTTTTCTGTTGCCAGTTTTGCCCTCTAGTTTTCTGGCGCTGGTTGGCGCCGGCATTGGGTCGATCCCGGTCCACCACTACCACCTGCTGCGAGTTATATCTGTAATCCAGACGCTCATCCCTTCTCTTTCCTCGGAAATCATTTCTCCTTGATGACCCGGAGCCGTCTCGGTTCTAATATTCCTCGTTTTCCTCACTTGACATTAGCCGAGGTTGGGTCGGATCTCCCAAAGCGTATGAATCTGCGATCCGAATCGTCTCAGCTAAAGTGGTTGGTATATCTCGTTGCAGCCTTTGCCACAACATACTTCCATATTTGCAGCCCTGGGCGAACCACGCAATTGCTTGTGATTCAATTACCCCCTCACATGAGTTACGCACGTTGCACCACCGAGTCAAGAAATATCGGTCAGGCTCATTCGGTCTCTACCGGCATAACGCCAGCGTCTGCGGCCTATTGGGCCTCTTGTAAGTGCTCGAGAAGTTGCTAACGAATAACTCCTCAAAGTCCTGCCAGTAGTTAACACTTCCTAGTGGCAAGTTATTCAGCCAAACTCTCGCTGGTCCTTCCAACATTTGAGGTACATACCTCACTGCCCATCTCAAATTTCCAGTTGCAATCTTGATCGCCGTTGCGTAATCAATCAGCCAATCCTCTAGCCTAGTACTACCATCGTAAGTCCTTGTTCCTCTGGCCAATTGAAAGTTCGACACTGGCGGCTCCTTCATGATCCGGGGCCCAAAGCATGTCGGACCAGGAGGACCTTGTACCTCGATCAGATCCGACCTGTAAATTCTATCAAGTTTCAGCCTCGCATCATCTGGCTGCAAGTTTCTGCTTCCCAGCCTTGATCCAATTATATGGTGCTCTAGTCTGGGGTATCCGTCGTTGATCATAGATGAATAACCATCATTGTATCTTTCCTGATCCGAACAAACATTCTGCTGTTGCGCTGCTTGACATGCACTTCTCTCCTGCTGAGGTGCGCGTTGCTGCTGCTGCTGTCGAGGTACATTTTGTCCTGTTCCCACCGGATCATGTTGTCTGGCATTGCCATTGGCAGCGTTCCTTTGACCGGCATTGCCTTGGTCACGGTTACCTCGGCCAGCTTCACCTCAGCTGGTGTTGTGATGATCTTCATCTACTTGCACCGCTTTGCCTTTTCCATCTCTCACCGGGTCATAGGGGACCATTTGTTTGTCTCTTCTCCCGGAGTTTACCACCTCTTCTCTCCTGGGGTTGTGACCCGGAGATGATGCGGCTCCGCCGGACCTTTCCGGGTTATTTCTGGCTAAATGAACCACGTGTGATGCTCCTGGTGGTGCCGGGTTTGCTTTGTTCATTTCTTCATTTTGCTGGCAAGCGACCCTCAGCAAGTGGTTCACCCTCTCTTGTTGCCTTTGCCAGGCCTCTCTGATTAGACCTTCTAACTCGGACGCAGCCGCATTTGCTGCCTTGAGGTTCTTTGCCGGGGTACTGTACCTCTCCAGCCTGCATGTTACTATCGTGGCTGTCTGACCCGGCCTAGGCTCGTGTTCCTTATCAATCTAAGTAATCAGGTTTCTACCTCGGATTTTTACTCCATCTATGCGGTTGTCCTTTGCATATTCCCTCAAAGTAATGTTTAAGGACTGATGTAACTCTGCTACTTTCTTTGCCCCGGCTAACATTTGTTGCCTAGTTTCTTCTAACTCAGCTTGCGCCTGAGCCGGATCTACCACTGGTGCTATTGGCGTTGCTAGGAAATCTATTGCTTGCTGGAGCACATTCTATGGCCTCTCTAGTGGTGGAAACCTAGACCTTGTCTGCTTCGGCGTGACTTCCGGCTCTGGCGCGGGCCCTTGCTTGCTCCTGCGTCTGGCGCGGTCATCATGACCTCAACCCTGCTAGTGGGGCGAGTGATACGCACACCACGAGCTACGCTGAGAGGTGGTTCACCTCCCTCGACAACGTGTCGTGGATGAACACAGGACTCATCCATGCCGACGTAGATTCTGTGTGCGCCAAGTTTGATGAAGACGTCGTTGCGCGGAGGGGGTGCCTGTCGAAGCTCCCCGCGTTGTCGCTAACGTAGTCCAGCGCACCAAAGCGTTGAACCAGATCGGAGACGACGCGCTCGCCAGTGTCGGAGATGCTTCTCGTCCAGATTTTCACCCCTGCTAGCACCGCTAGCCCCACGGTGGGAGCCAACTGTCATGGTGGTGGCACGGCAGATGCCATGGATAGGCTAAAGATGGGGCCAATGTGTGCTAGGGGAATCCAGGGAGGGAAAACGTGGTGATTCCACGCACAGATGTTCTTGTCTTTCCTCTATCAATGGTGGTTACAAGTGCTCCTCGAGGTGTTCGTAAGAAGGAGACTATGTCTCTTACTCCCCACAACCTAGCCCTTGAGCTCTAACTTAGACCGAGAAATATGACCCATCCCCTTCTATGGAGGCCCCGGTGCTCCTTATATAGGGGAGCCCGGGTTACAAAGTTAGGGCACACGTGGCGGCATATTCTCTGAATATGCCCCTTTGTTAAAGCTAGATGCTTCTTTATTCCCTTTAACGGCTCATCCGGGCTTTGGACGTAACCCGTGACGTAATCCTTGCCTTTAAGCGTCAGCAGACACGGTCTACGTCAGCCGACATTGCTCGTGTCATCTTGGTCACCCCTGACCCGCTGGTCCTCCTCTCTGCTTTGTTGTGCTCATGCTACAGCTAACAAAGCCACCTTTTGACCAGCGGGCGATTCCTTCCTTCTCTTGGAAGCCATATGATAGTCCGGCTAGCACGTGGCTAACCCGGCTATGAGGGTACCTGCATAATAGACATACAAACATGGCTGGCATACGTTTCA
This sequence comes from Avena eriantha, assembly GCA_910589775.1. Lineage (NCBI taxonomy): Eukaryota > Viridiplantae > Streptophyta > Magnoliopsida > Poales > Poaceae > Avena > Avena eriantha. The sequence goes on from OU342744.1 coordinate 351,748,640, forward strand.
TGCCGGCCGGGCTAAGGCTAAAGAGATGCCTCACGGGCCGGGTTACTCCATGGTTTGCCCTGCCTTGAGGTGATCCAGCCATCACTTGCTTTGACCACGTCGTACCTCGGCGAACTCGGCCTTTATACCCCGGTGTTACCCTACCTAGAGTGTAGCCACATCTCTTTGTTGTTTTATCACGCTGCCTATCAGTTTCAGAAATAGAGCTCTTGTACTTCCCTTGTCAATTATAGTACATGTATCGATTGTTATGGTTGTGTTGTCCATTATTTATTCCAAAACCAGCATGACGGGCATAATTGTTGTAAAAATTTCTGGCATCTTCAAAATCTGAGAAAACCATTTTAAGTTTAGGCACAAGGTAATCAGGGAGGTCATCTTGCTATAAAAATATAAAATGAAAAATGTCAGTATAGATCAACATAAAAGAGAAGCACATAGATAATTTAATAAGAAGTACAAAAGGCAACAAAATATTTATCTGTACTTACATGGCTGTAGCAACGATATTCTACTAGGGTTTCAATTTCTCTAGGAAGAATTGGGCATGGCGGTGTCACCAATGCGGCATGCAGAAGCGGATCAGCAGGTGCATAACGATGCTTTTTAGACGAAGGTGGTAAAGGTGCACACGAAGGCAGACAAGAGGAATACCGTGGAGGTGCACGTGAAGGAAATGTGTTCACGGTAGCATGAGGTGCATCATTAGCATGAGGCTCATCAAAGTGCACCTGCTGGGTGTGCTTTTTATGAGGATTCTGATTTGGAGGATGCATAGCACCAACTTCAACAATCTTTCGTGAAGGACGAATAGTTGTGACCGCACGAGCAATCTGATTAATACGCTGCGGCAGAAGAGGACCAGGATTTTTTACTAGTAGCATTTCTGAATATGCAGCTGAAACTGAAGGTGTTGTTGTAGGTTATTGTATTGACTGAAAACGCTCTGGATCCGGTGAGTATGCGGTACCAAAGAAGTTCCGCGGAAGTTCTGGAGTCCTCCAAGTGGAATCTAATTCTTGCATTTGTAGAGGATATTCATGAAATACAACCGGTGTTGTTTCTTTCATTTTTTTTAACCTTCCAGTCATCATATTCAGATACATGCCTTTCTAAAGGATCAGTATGAACAACACCCTGTGTTGCCTACAAATTACATCCAAAAAATTAAGAACAATTTGAAGAAGATCATAGTACCACAAGGGAAGTACAGACTTGGAGCATGGGAATATCAGATTAATTTACTGGGCAGTTCAAAGTGTTATTAGGTTTTGTTAATTTCACATATCTTATAGCTATACCATAAGAGAAGTACAGACTTCGAACATGGTAAGATCAGATTCATTCACCGGACAGTTAAAAAGATGCTAAATTCACATGTATTTCACTAACTTAAATATGTGCAGCAAAAAAATTACAACTTCCAATAAGGGAAGCTCAAATGATAACAGCTGGCATGAGAAAGTTTGCTCACCTTGCTAATTTCACACCTTGATCGCTTCAGATGTTTAAATTTTGAGGAAGTACACTTCATTTCTAGTGCATCTGGTAAAGAAATGTCCACTAAAGATGATTTGTGGCCAAATCTAGGAGAAGATCTTGTAGGAAATACAGGAGCTCTAGGTTTTATTCAAAGATTTTTCTTCTTGGATGCAGGAGGAGCCATAACTCTGGTCTTCTTCAAATTTGTGTTATCTAGTACAAAAAATAACAAGATTACCTCACAGATCGAATAGAAAATTCGAGAAGAATACTCAAGAGGAAGGAGGAGGATTGCGCTCACACTGGGTCACGCAGTCCGCACGACGAGGAAGGAGGGGGATGGCATCGGACACTGGCGGAGCTCACTCTTGTGATGAGGAAGGAGGAGGAATTGGACCGGACATGGGAGGAGCTGGCTCCCTCGCGTCAGCTCCCGTGCCTAGGCAAGCGCTTGGAGGCTCGCTGCACGGGAGGAAGAAGATGGCTCTGTGTCTCCGTCAATCGATCCACGCGAGGGAGAAGGTTGTTTTGACGGAGAAGCTCGTCGGAGATGAGCGTAGATTGCTCCCTCGCGTCGGCTCGCACCGCGGGAGGAAGAAGGGGGGTAAGGAGGAGGAAGGTGGTTCTCAGGGGGTGGTTGCCGGCGGACACAGGAGGAGCTCGCTCCCTCGCGCTAGCGCACGCGCCGGCGCTCGATCGCTCGCTCCGCGAGAGGGAGAGAGGGAGAAGGAGGAGGAAGGTTGTTCTCAGGGGGCTTGCCGACGGACACGGGCGGAGCTCGCTCCCTCACGCCAGCGCTCAGCCGCTCGCTCCGCGGGAGGGAGATCTCTCCGTCGGGATCGAGGCATAGGTGGCGTTTTTCACGTTTAGGTGCCGCCTGGTCGAGAGGTTGTGTCGCGTGTGTCGAGCGTCCACGCGTCTTATATTCTGCACACTGGTTTCAGAATAGTTCAGCCATAAATAACTGGGGAACCATGGTGCCCAGATACCATATCTGATACGCGTAATTTTTGTCATGACCTATACATACCTGACGGTATGCATACCTAATGTACACATATCTACTGTACACATACCTAAAATATGCATACTAGAATTACATATACCTTCAGGTATATATACCTAAGGTATACGTATCCTGCATATGTGTGTATATATTCAACTTGGTTACGTACACCTTAAGTATGTATACATTCTATACGTATACCTTAGGTATGTACACCTTAGGTATGTAAAATTTGGTTAGCGTACGCTTTCAGGTACGTACGAATTCGAAGAAATACATGTATGGTGCCCGGACACCATGGTGTCCCATATATATTATTTGACACTCAGGATGTAGAATAGTTATTCTTCACCCACCATATATCTTTCAAACCGTATATGATTTTTATATCACGTAAATTTTCTCGAAGTCAAGAAGAACATAAGAAAATTTAAACATGTCGTAAAAAAATTGTTTACATGCCGTATAAAAATACGACATAAAACACGTATTTCTATGTTTTTTAAATTATAATGACTCTTAAATTTTATTTTTATGTCAATTTTTGTGTTTGTGTTGAATATAAACATAATTATTACTATACAAAACATAAATTTTTATATGTCAGAACATAAAAATATGTACGGTGCAAAATAACTATGCTACACCCTGGGTGCTGAATATGGTTTATATATATATATATATATGGGATATATTCATACTTCCGGATGTAACTACACCCACGTGTGTTTCACACCATGTAGTTAGTATCTATCATACCGAAGAGTATATACGCATAGTATGAAGTATTATAAGACGATTTGGTAGTATATGTACTAATTTTAAGATAGTATGTATAAGTTTTTCACATACTCTAATTTTACGTACAAATATGAAGGGTATTTCGGAAATATAGTGCAAACCATGGCTCCACTTGCATTTTTTCACGTAACTTGATTTAAAGTATCTTATATGTAGTATATGAACATACTCAAACTGATAAAGTATCACGTATACTTTTGTATGGGATTATATAAGACGTGGGTACACCCAGGAGTAAAAATGATTATATATATATATAATATTTCTTACTCCCGGGTGTAACTACACCCACGTCTCATATACTGCTTTACAGAACTATTTATAATACTGTATCTGTTTGAGTATGTTCATATACTATATCTAAGATAATTCCAAACAAGTTAGGTGAAAAAATTGCAAATGCACCCATAGTTCTCAGTATATATGTAAAATACCGTCATATTTGTACGTATAAAAGAAGTACGTGAATAAAAATCACATACTACCCAAAAATAATATATATTATCCAAATATTCTTATATAGTTCATACTACCTATATATAGGCTCTAGTATGATAAATACTGTCTAAATTGCGTGAAATACACGTGGGTGTAACTATACCGGATGTAGTATAAATATGTCATATATATATATAATATATATATATCAACTTATAAAGCATTTTTGACCCTAGATCTGAAGTGACGTCGTTAACAGACCAACCGCCCCTTTCTTTCTCTTTTCTTCCCGCACCGACGGTCTGACCCCACCCTAGATCTGAAGTGACGTCGTTAACAGACCAACCGTCCCTTTCTTTCTCTTTTCTTCCCGCACCGACGGTCTGACCCCACCTTTCCCTAGCTCCAGAGTCCAAACCGGCATGTACTCCTTTTCTCTCTCTATTTTACCCCACCCCACCCACCACCGTATGTCAACACGCCGGCCACCCACGCCCACCTCCGACCTCGATCTCCGCCGCCGTACAGGGATACACCGCTGGCACGGGCCCCTACCTCCTCCCGTCACCGTCCAGAGCGACGCTGCCGGTCGTGCCTCCGGTTCGTCTGCCGCCGGCCCTTACTCCTAGCTCCTTACGTCAGCATCCGCAGCGACGTCGCCGGCCGGGCCGTGGAGAGGCAGGGTGCAGTGCGTAGATATCAGGACTAACCAGACTGGTGTCGAGTGGTAGCAGCTGTGCCGTGTGGGGATATCCCCATCCCGTGTGATTTCAGTCCCGGATCTGATTTGATTCTTTGGTTTTGTTCTTTACCAATTTTTTCCTGAACCAGATTGCTTCATAGACTACAGATCCTGTGGGTTGCCCAGCGTGAGCCACCACGTCCGCAATCTACAAGCTTTGACCTGAGCCGGTCTGGAGCATCGGAGGAATCGCGTCGGATGTAGCCAGGGCCTCCGCCGAGTTCCCAACCTCTTCCGACGATGCAGACGGAGGAGCGTGTGGTTGCCGCCGGTGCGCGGTCTGCAGGGGCAGATGGATGGAGGAGTTCCTGGTTGCCGCCCGCATGGAGGAGCTCCTGGTCGCCGGCGCCCTCCGCCTCACGCCCATCTCCGTCCGCAACTGCGCTTCAAGATTTGTTGTGTTGCTCGTTAACATCAAAGCTTGCCTTCAAGATTTGTTTCAATAATTGTTATTTTGTTCCGGTATTACGAAAACAATGGTTGTTCAAATAATTACTGTATTCCATAAAGGATGGATGAACTTTTACAAGTCTTGTGGGAGAAATCACATCCATAAACACTATTGCTAAAATGTCGCAAGACAAAATATTGAAAGATCACTTGCGAAGTGACATCGTTGTTTAAATTATATTGGAAAGAAAACATGAAGAAACTCCATGTTGATGGAATTTTGGAGTCTTTTGATTTTGATCAAATGACGCTTGTGAAACTTTCTACAGATAATTAATACTTCGTTCATAGGCCAAAAGGAACGAATGACTGGCTTATTGGAACTTGTACATATAGATGTATGAAGCCCATTATGTAGTCAAGAGCGATGGATTTCAACTTCATATGCTTTCTCCGAGAATTTGAGTGAATATATGTATATTTACTTAATAAGGAGGAACTATGAAACATTTGAAAATTGATCAAAGACTTTCAAAATGAAGTTGAAAATCATTGTAACAAGAAAATAAAGAGTTTATGATTCGATCATAAAGAAAGATATTTGAGTTACAAGTTTAGCAAAACACCTAAGATTTGAGGAATCGTTCCATGGATTTGCATTTCCCAAAACACCATAGGAGTATGGAGTGTTCAAGATATGTAATGAAACCTTGTTTGACATGGTAAGATCAAAGGTGTCATTTATAAAACTGCCATTATATTTTAAAGATTAAAGCTTTAGTGACTACCGCTTTTACACTGAAAAGAGCTCCATCATGATCCGTTGAAATGACACCATATAAGTCATGGTTTGGGATAAAACCCGAATTGTCTTTTCTTAAATTTTGGTATGTAATGCATAAGTAAAATGTTTACAACCAAAGTCGGATAAGCACGTCTTTGTAGGTTATCCCAAAGAATTTGTTGGGAATTTCTCCATAACACTGAGGACAAAAGAGTTTGTTATTTGGAACGTCAAGTTTCTTGAGAAGGAATTCTTCGTGAAAAGTTAAGTGGGAGGACAATAGAACTTTGATAAGGTTGTTGAACCTTAGCTATATGTGCTAAGTAGCGCAGCGCCGGAAAGTGTCCCGGTGACGGCTACAATGCTCATGCCTCTCGTGATTACAAAAGGTGTGATCTCGGAGATTAGAGTTCCTATAGAACCATGTGGGTCAGTAAGAATCAAATAGTAAGATTTGATAAGCAAGTCGTTATTGTTTTGACAATGATGAACCGACTACATGCAAAGAAGCGATGATGGGCCCTGACTCCATAAAATGACTAGAAGTCATGGAATCCGTGATAGCATCCATACACAAGAAATCAAGTTTCTGAACTTTGAAGACCCTCCGGAAAGGCGTGAAGCCTATCGGTCGTGTTTGGATCTATAAAGAAATAGACATGGATGTTTCAAATCTATGAAATAGTCGACATGTCGGAAAGAGTTTACGACAATGTTCAAGGAATTGACTATGATAAGATTTGATCTTTCATAGCGATATTTAGTCTGGACGGATTAATGTAGCAACCACTACATATATTTTGGTATATGGTAGTTGAACAAACAAAACAAGTTCTTCTAATAGAATAGTTACCTAGGACGTGTACATGACACGATCCAAAGGGTTTTGTTAATTCAAAGGATGCTAAAAGAGTATGCAAAACTTCAATGGTTGAAGTAAGCATAGCGGAGTTGGAATCTTCACCATGATGAAACTGTTAAAAGAGTTTAAATTCATCGGAGATGATGAAGATGCTTGCATTTGCAAGAAATTAAGTGGGAGCGCTGAGACATATTTCTAATACATTATGTAGAGGACATATTGTTGATTGTAAATGATGTATCTTGTATTGACACAGGTTAAGAATTTCATTTTGATGAAAGACTTAGGCATAACCCAAGAATTAGGCATCAATGTCTATATGGATAGATTGAGGCGCTAATATGGTTTTGCCAAATTTACATAGATAAGATGTTGAATGAGTTCAATATAGAAACAACAAGAAAGGTTCTTGATGCACGGAAAGGACTGAATCAAGATTCGAGTGTGTTGACACGAGATTCAAGTGTTTTGACACTTGGTGAAATTACAAGAATATTTTGATCAATCATTCTTTGAGATGTACACATCCAGATATGTCCTATGCTCTAAATGTTATGAGCATATACCAGAATGATTCATAAGATGATCATTGGACAATAGTAAAAATATTCTTATGAGCTTTGGAAGAACTAAGAATATATCATGTATAAGTGACAAATAGTTAAAGGTAGTTCATTGTAAAGTGTTACATTGATACTAGTTTTGTCACAGGATACAAATTAAGTTTATCTCAATTTAAACTATGGGTGGCACAATGTAATGAAAGGAAGTTCCATAACGGATTTGGTTGAGTACCAAAGTTAAAACATTGTGACAGATACTACAACAAAAGGCTAAGTATATAAACTGCTATAGTAGCAGCAAAGGAGGGCATTTGTGTTAAGTAGTTTGTTATCAAACTAGGTGTGGTTCATAGCGGGATAATACTATGAAGATACATTTTATGACAATAGTATCAACATGATTTAATCCCGAGGAACTAAAGGTCTCACCAAAGGACCAAATTTATACAATGCCATCTCATTGGAGAATGAGTAATGCGTAGAGACGCAGGGACATGCAAATACACACGGACCTGGAAGTGTCAGATCCGAAGATTATGTTTACCACTAGCAATGGTGTCTATACAACACCAGAAAGCCATAGGTGTTGAATGCACAAGTTTTTAACTAGATTATTGACTCTAGTGCAAGTGGGAGACTGTTGGAGATATGCCCAAGAGGCAATAATAAAGTGGTTATTATTATATCTTTATGTTTATGATAAATGTTTACATCCCATGCTATAATTGTATTATTAGGAAACACTAATACATGTGTGTTTTGTAAACATAAAAGAGTCCCTAGTAAGCCTCTTGTTAAACTAGTTTGTTGATTAATGGATGATCATGGTTTCCTGATCATGGATATTGGATGTCGTTAATAACAAGGTTATATCATTAGGAGAATGATGTGATGGACACACACCCATAGTAAGCGTAGCATAAGATCAAGTCATTAAGTTCGTTTGCTATAAGCTTTAAAATACATAGTAACCTAATCCTTCGACCATGAGGTTATGTTAATCACCATCACCGGATGGGTACTTTGATGACATCAAACACCGCTTCGTAACTGGGTGGTCATAAAGGTGTCATTGGGTATTCTGAAAGTATGTGTTGAAGCGCATGGACCAAGATTGGGATTTGTCCATCCATATGACGGATAGATATGCTCTGGGCCCTCTCGGTGGAATGTCATCTAGTTAGCTTGCAAGCATGTGACTAGGTCACAAGGGATGACATATCACGGAACGAGTAAAGAGTACTTATCAGTAACGAGGTAGAACTAGGTATGGAGATACCAACGATCAAACCTCGGATAAGTATAGTATCGCGAGACAAAGGGAATTGGTTTCATATGTAAGTGGTTCAATCGATCGCGAAGTCATCGTTGAGTATGTGGGAGCCATTATGGATCTCCAGGTCCCGCTGATGGTTATTGATAGGAGATGTGTCTCTATCATGTCTACATATTCACGAACCGTAGGGTGACACACTTAAGGTTCGAAGTTGTTTTAAGTAGATATGGAATGTGCGTTGGAGACCGAATGTTGTTCGGAGTCTCGGATTGGATTCGGGACATCACGAGGAGATCCGGAATGGTCCGGAGAATAAGATTCATATATAGGGGATCATTTTCTAAGTTAGGAAATGTTCCGGAGTGTTTGTATGAGGATTCTAGAAGGTTTCGGAATGTTCCGGAAGGTTCTAGAAGATATCTTGGAGTTTGCTTGAAAATCAAGATAGGGATCAAGGAGTCCTGGTGGGTCAAGACACGGATTCGTGGGGGAGGAGGACTCCTTCCCCCTCCCCAAATTCGTTGGCCATAGAGGAGGGGAGTCCTACAAGGACTCCCCCTCCCCAGGCGCGCCTCCTCCCCTTAAATAGAAGGGCAGGGGCGCCCCCTCCACGGAAGCTCTCATAACGTCTAATCTCTGCCGCCTCTCTCCTCCACCATATTCTGCACAGGCATAGGCGAAGCCCTGCAGAATTCTCTACTCCACCACCACCACCACGCCGTCGTGCTGCTGGGATTCCGTGGAGAAGATCTACTACCTCCGCTGCTCGCTGGAACGGGGAGAGGAAGGTCTGCTTCGACTCCGCACGTGTGACCGACTGCGGAAGCGCTGCCGAATCGTGGCGCCGGAAGGATCGTCAATTTGACCAAGGGCGGAAGTGCTGCTGGAACGCGACGCCGGAAGGATCGTCTACTTGACCGAAGGCGGAAGCGCTGCTGGAACGCGACGCCGGAAGGATCGTCCACACGATCTTGAGATCGGCAAGTGATCGACTACATCAACCACGAGATCTAATCTCGTTAACGCTTTCGGATCTACGAGGGTTAGTTCCCATCTATCTCGTTGCTCATGTCTAATAGATTAGATCTTGGCTTTTATCTAGATTAGATCTAGGTTTTGTTTGTTCTTGCGGTAGAAATTTTTTGTTTTCCATGCTACGAACCCATCATCAACTAGGACACTTTGGGTGTTCCTAGGACTCAATTTCAAACAGAAACAAATAGGGATTTTTGCACCCCTTGCTAGTACACGTAGTGATGTACCAAGGCCCACTTTGTGTTTTCCGAAAATATCCAAACTCTAATTTTAAATGACATTTGAAAATGGAATCCATCTCATATGTCTAGATCACCATTTTTCAAAAACCATCCAAATGAACTCCCTTTAAAAATCCCAAGCAACCAGAGATGCTTAAGCATGTGACAAACCACTCCACCAAAAATCTCTGAAAAATTCAAAAGTTTTCTTCATGCGGCCATTTGATCGAACACTTGGTATGCACTGATCACACCCTAGTTTAGCTTCACAGTTTCTACATGGTTTTGCCACCCATTTGACCCCAAATCACTCCCTCTGTCCCTCTTTGATCTAACCATGCCATAATCAGTCCACCCCTTTGTCCCTAGTAGCAGTACACCGCCATCCCGAGGCCATGCCCACTGGTCGATCACGAACGCCTCGCAGGAGACCACCAGCCCCTCTCCGCCGCTCTAGGGAGTGAGGCGTGACCTCACCGCCGTCCACGGTCCACCCCACGGCCACTGCTAGCCACTGGACCCCCGAAGCCAAGCCCCGCACTGATGTCTCTGCACCGCGCCAGCGCACGCCAGAGCGCCATCGTCGACAAAGCGCCACACGCCGCGCCTCGACCACAGACCGCGCGCGCCGCTCCGCCTTGACCACCTCAACCCGCCAGACATGCCCGTAACCCGCCGCTCGACCCACAGTCGCCGGGAACCACGTCGAGCACCGCCTCTGTCTCTCAGAGCATGAGACGCTCCCAACCGATAGCCACTGCCCCTCCCGTCGCCTTTAAGCCCTAGCTGACCGCCAGGGAACCTCCCACCCTCCGCATACCCGAGCCACGCCGATAGCGCCCTGTGCCGTCGTCACCGACGAGCTCCGCCCACACCTCTCTATCGCCTCGCCGGGCCTATATAAGGAAGCCACCCCAGCACGAATTCCTCACACTCCCATCTCACCACTAGTCCTTCCCCACCTCTCGCCGGAGCAGCTCGAGCAGCCAACCGCTGGAATTTCACTAGAGGTAGCCGCAGCAGAGAAGGAGACGCTCCCGTCAATTTTGTCCACCCCTAGAGCTGCCGCGACTTCGCCTGAGCCCGCCGTCGTCTCCTCGTTCGTTTGCCTGCCTCACCGCACTCGCTGGAGCCCTAGTACACCCTCACCACACCCCCCACCGAGCCGCTAGGTTTCCATCTAGCCGGCGACGTGTCCGTCGTCGACGATGAACATGAGACGTAGATCCTAGCTCTAATCTTACGGTCCACAATGCCCTGTACCGCTTCGCGTTTAATGAACCACTGACAGGCGGACCCCCCTGTCAGCAGTCCTCAGCGCCGCGGAGTGAAACCAGCCCGGCCCATTAGTGTTCCCACGCAAGCCCGTAGATTCAAATCTAGAATTTTCTTTTTAGACTTAAACTTAGTTTTGTTCCTTGGTTTGAAAATCAATCCAGAGAGTTTTACAAAACCAAATTGAGTGATTCCAATTTGGTTGGAAAGGTAATGAAAATCTCTATCCAATTCCATTGGATTCAAATAAACTAGAGTTATAGAATTCTCCTAGCAAAAATAACAAGACATAAGCTTTTTCACCTTCAAACATTTTTATAAAATCAACCATAATAGCTTTTGAGTTGATTCCAACTCTCAAAAATCATATTTTACCATACCTATCTGAATGTGTAATAATATTAAGGTTTTTCTGCAGTGAGTTTGGACTAGTACCAAAATAATGCTATATAGGCATTTCTAGTCACTTTAAATCATTAATTATTAAACTCAAACTTATTAAAATATGATCCAACCTTTAAATCACATTCCCATATATTAGAATATGTGGTGATGCCATGTGTCCACATGATCCCATATTTTAATTGGAGAATATTAAATCTTAGTTAATTTCAATGAGTAGAAATTACTTTTCTCAAATAAAATAAATGAAACTAGTGATTAAACCTTGTGATGTTTGTGATGATACTAGATAATCAAATGTGTGCCTTAGTGTGCTAAATAGACTAGTTAAGTATTGTTTGGTGATTGTGTATTCCGTATGTATTTATAAACAATAGTACCGAACAAGTCTTCGAGGAGGAGGAGTTCTACCAAGAAGAGGAGGAAGATAATTTCAACCACTTCACCAACCAAGGCAAGCCATCATTAACAATGCAAGCTAAACCTTGTAATCTAGATAACTTAAGCAAGATGCCTTAGGCATGCTTGGTTATACATGTTGATTTATACCTACCCCAAGTTTTACTTAAGGTTTACTTTCTTTTACTTTACCTAAGTTCTTTACTTTGTTTATAGATAACATAAAGAGTATAAACCTTGGCCTATCTAGTTAGACTTAGATGTAATTCTATGGCATGAGATTGATCTTAGCATCCCACATTAGTGAACACTCTTAACTTAGTAGTTTAGAGCTAAACCAAAAACTTGATCACTTTAGATGGGAATACTTGGTGAAAATGACTTGTGAAAACCTTGGAATAATGAGTCATTCTATTGAGATGTTTTGACATGTGTTGACAAACACCAATGGTTTATGATGATGAAAATGTTGAGGCATGAGCCTTAGCCCTTTTATAAAAGCTGATCGTTGGGTTCAGATGTGATACCATTCCAATGTTACCATACAACCACAATACCTGAATTAGGTAAGGCTTAGCCGGAAGTTTATATGCATTAGTATTAGTTCCCTCGCGAGAGAGGTTTGAGCTGAGTCTACCTCTCAATGTTGTCCACCTATGCAGTGCACAGGATGACAGATGGTCATGGCTGGGAGGCCAAGCTCATAGGAGAGGTGCTTATACTAGAGTGTGTAAGGGAAAGGTTATGTTTGATTATCTGCATACCAAGTATGATGATTCAGGGTTATCCCTGGCAGATGTATCGAATTTTGTGGTGAAAGTGTACCACCTCTATAGAGTGTCAAACTATTCGAATAGCCGCGTCCACGGTTATGAACAGTTGGAGTGGCCATACTGTTCCGTTGTCAGATGTTTTCAAAATGACTTGTGAGACAAATTGTGACATGACTGGACCACAACAGAGTTGTGATTATGACAATTAAGTTCCCACTTAGGTGATTTCAAACTTTATTTTATCTTTCTTTGTTTCTGAACTCATCTTAGGTTTGAAACTTAACTTTACAAATAAACTTAGAGCTAGCAGTCCTACTAGAACTATCTTAGTTGTTAGTGGTAGTTTGCGAGTATGTAAAGAGTACTCATGGCCGTCCCTAGCTATTCCTATGGCCAGACTATGAGGAGGACTACCCTGAAGGAGGACAGCAGGACGGCTACGACAACTACGATCATCTCCCATCGTCAGCATTGCATGTGACACTAAAGATGGACCCCACCGCTACGCTATTTATTCTGCTACTTGATTGTATTAAGACTGGATCATGAGATCCTTTATTTGTGTAAGACCTTATTATGGTTTGTAATGGATGATGTACTGTGATATCCTATCTGTTATGTCTCACAAAAATGGTAATCCTGGGATTGCGATGTATGGCATAACAGGCATCTGGGATTAAAATCCGGGTGTTGACAAGTTGGTATCAGAGCCATCCTGACCATAGGAGACCCTAGTTACAATGGATGTCCGAAAAAAAACTTAGTTTCAAAAACCAAAGTGAGTATTTGTGAAAACTATTTCCTCTCTTACCCTTGGGATTCTTTCTGTCAAAAAAAATCATGTTCCTCCAAATTCTTACATTACTACATAAAACTTTGACACACTTGATCACTTCACTAACTTTCTCATCCTAAATTCTTATAGATGGAAGTTCAGTACAACAAGTTCTACCAGTTGGGCAACGGAGGCCAACTGATCTTCGAGAGGGATCTTGATTCACTGTCGGAGTACATGGAGCGTCCTCATCTGGAATTTCTTGGAGCTCAACTCAATGTTCCCCCAGGAGGAGATTTACAATGGATAGTAGTTGCTGATCTTCGAGGAAAGTTGGAAGCACCAATGTCCGAGAGGATTCAGTTCTCTGTGAGAGAGAACAACTGGCTAGATGGATTAGCCAGGGCAATGCATGAAGCTCTCGCTCGTCTCTACAAACAGAATGTCAACTTGATCTAAGGAACCCGCTTTGCTCACTATGCAAGGCGTGATTCTATGGGAATGCCTCTGGATATGCCAAGTCACCCAGAGTTGAAGCGTCAAGTGGAGAACCTCAACTTCCTACTGTACGACAGATAGAAGGAATTGGACAATGCTAGGAAGTTTGCCAACCACAACCTTGCCATTGCCGCCCAGAAGGCCCAGACTTTCTCACTGCTAGTCAAGGATCGTCAGTCACTTCGTCGTCAACGCGCAAAGAAGGAGCACACCATCGACCGTCTTTGCAAGAAGGTGGCCGAACTCGAGAAGACCATCAAAGAGCAAGAAGCTCGGCTTGCAGCAAAAGAAGAAGAGGAAGAAGAAGAAGATATCCAAGGGGATATTGACTCATACCTCAGAAATGATGATGACTACCTGGAGGATGATGCCATGGACTTCTACACCGATGATGATGACTCCGACTTCATCGACGATGACTAGATGCACTAGAGCACTGTCGTAGGAGTGAGGAGTATCGGTCAAATTGTATCTTAATTTGCGGAATGGTTCTTAAAACCATCTGGTTTTCCTTTTGTTGTGGTGTGTGTGTGAGTTTGTATCGTGTGCTTTGCTTGAATGAATGAAAAGAAGTTAGTTGCAAAACCTGAGTCAAACTCAAAGTTTTAGCTTTGAAACCAAAACCATGAACCTTAGAACTTTACCTCTTACCCCATTATCTATCTCAATCTTCAGATGACTCGTGGAAACCAAGGAGGGAGCAGCTCATCGCAGGACCCAATGTTGCAGATTCTGCAGACGCTCATTGTAGACCGTGAAGCTAGTAGGGCAGAGCGCCAAGCAAATCTAGCCACCTTGCAGCAGATCACCCAAATGGCTCACAACAATCAGAACCATGGAAATTAGGATCATCATGCATCCAAACTAAAAAAATTCTAGAATACCAATCCCCCAATCTTTAGCCTGTCTAAAAACCCACTGGATGCTGATGATTGGTTGCAAACCATGGAGAACAACTTATAAGTCATCGGAGTGGATGCCAACGAGAAAGTTCTTTTTGCCACCCACTATTTGGTGGGATATGCAAGAGCATGGTGGAACAGCACCCGCACGATGAACCATGGTCAAGTGATGACATGGGAAGCCTTCAAGATCAAGTTCAACCGCACCCACGTGCCGCAGGGTCTAGTCACCAGAATGAGAGATGAATTCAGAGAGTTAAAGCAGGGCAGAATGACTGTAGTGGAGTACCGTGACAGATTCTTATCCCTCGCAAGGTATGCACCTGATCAGATCAACACGGAGGCCAAGAAGAAGGAGATATTCCTAAATGGACTACATGATGAGATGCAGACAGTTCTCGTCAACATACGTTTCGAGGATCTCGAAGAGCTAGTCGACTTTGCCATTCAGATGGAAGGGAAGATTAATCAAGGAAACAACAACCACAAGCATCGGATGATGCACCAAGCTGGATCCAATAGTCACCAGAAGTACCGTCCCAACCCGTCTGCCGGATATGCCCCACGGAACAATCAACCCCCAATGTCTCGTCCAACCCCAACTGTAGCGGAGGAAATGTGAAGTCTGGAGCAAACAACAATCACCCCGGCAACTCTAGCAATTTCAACCATGCACCTCCCAAGCACAACAACAACAACACTGCACCCAGAACTAGAAGCAATGTTGTGCCCGTGGCAGCAAAGAGTCTCAGATTACGTGTTTCGAGTGTGGAGTGAAGGGTCACTATTCCAATGAGTGTCCCAAGAAGATTGCCGCCACTGCCAATGTGAATGCCCCAGCTCAAAAGCAGTGTCGTGTTCAACCCGAAAGAAGATTTGCCCCAGGGAAGCCTGACAACCGCAACGGCCGTCTCTTCCACATGAACGCCGAAGAAGCCCAAGAAGCGCCAGATGTAGTGTTGGGTATGTTTTCTGTCAACTCAGTTTTAGCAAGAGTTTTGTTTGATTATGGAGCATCGCACTCATTTGTCACCGAAGAATTTGCATGCACTAGTAAGATTCACCCAACCAACTTGAAGCAAGTCATGATAGTTCAAATCCCCAGTTCAACAACAAAAGCTAGAAAAATTTGCAAAGTTGTGCCTATCAGAATACATGGGATAGATTTTTATGCCAATCTAATAGTACTTGGAACCAAAGGATTGGAAGTAGTACAAGGAATGGATTGGATGTCAAAGCATAAAGGATTGATAGACTGTGCCAAGGAAGCCATCACCATGAACAATAACTCTGGAGTCTCAGTAGAGCATATATCTGAAACCTTGCCCCGTCAATTCACAACAAGAGTCTAGCCCTATCCACCATAGACCAAGTCAAAGTAGTCTGTGAATACCCCGACGTATTCCCAGATGAATTGCCCGGTATGCCCCTGGACAGGGATATTGAGTTCATTATTGAACTAATCCCCGGAACCGGACCCATAGCCTAGAGACCCTATAGCATGAACCCATCAAAGTTAGTGGAATTGAAGAAGCAGATGGATGCTATGTTGGCAACATGCTTGATTCAACCAAGCGCATCGCCATGGAGATCGCCCGTGTTATTCGTCGACAAGGAGGATGGAGGTAACCGTTTGTCCACAGATTACAGGAAGCTGAATGACGTCACAATCAAGAACAAGTACCCATTTCCCAAGATAGAGGATCTATTTGATCAGTTGACTGGTGCCAATGTGTTCTCTAAGATCGATCTTAGGACTGGTTATCACCAACTTAAGATTCGTGCAACGGATATTCCAAAGACCGCCTTTACTACCGGTTATGGATTATATGAGTATACGGTCATGTATTTTGGATTAACCAAAGCCCCTGCTTATTTCATGAATCTCATGAATAAGATCTTTATGAATTTTCTAGATAAGTTTGTCGTTGTGTTTATCAATGATATCCCTATCTACTCCAAGTCATAAGAAGAGCATGAGCAACATCTAAGAATCATCCTTGAATCCCTTAGAGAGCATCGGTTGTATGCCAAGTTCAGCATATGTGAGTTCTGGCTGAAAGAAGTAGGATTCCTAGGACATATTCTGTCTACCGGAGGAGTCGTTGTTGATCCCGCCAAGATCAAAGATGTCGAAGAATGGGAAGCCCCAACCACTCAAACCCAAGTCCGTGCATTTCTCGGATTAACGGGATATTACCGCAAGTTCATAGAAGGATTCTCGAGCATCACGAGACCCATGACCCAATTGTTGAAGAAGGACAGGAAGTTTGACTGGACTGACAAGTGTGAAGCAAGTTTCCAAGAACTCAATAAGAGATTGATTTCAGCCCCAATATTGATCATGCCAGATATCAAGAAGCCGTTTGATGTGTATTGTGATGCATCCAAGATTTGTCTCGGATGTGTATTGATGCAAGAAGGCAAAGTGATCGCATATATGTCTCGACAACTGAAGCAGCATGAGCAGAATTATCCTACCCATGATCTTGAATTAGAAGCCGTAGTTTTGGCATTGAAGACATGGCGTCATTACCTTATGGGTAACCGCTATGAGATTTACTCCGATCAAAAGAGCTTGAAGTATATTTTCACTCAAAAGGAGCTGAATATGAGGCAAAGGAGATGGATAGAGTTAATCAAGGATTATGACCTTGACATTCACTATCACCCCGGCAAAGCGAATGTGGTAGCGGATGCTCTTAGCAGATTGCCGTGTAGGCTAAACACCATGATCAAGGAGAAGCAACCAAGTTTGCATGAGGAGTTGGAGCAGTTTAGAACTGAGCTAGTTAGCAAAGGATTCTTAGGTAGCATTGAACTTCAACCCACTTTGATTAGCCAAATCAAGGAAGCCCAGAAGGGAAATGCAAGTTTCGATGGAATTAAACGTCGTATTGGTACAGGAAAGGTACCTGGATTTACCGAAGATGAAGAAGGAGTTCTGTGGTACAAATGATGTATCTGTGTGCCAGCAGATTCGGAGCTGAAGCAAGTTATCATGCAAGAAGCTCATGATACTCTTTATTCTATCCACCCCGGAGGAACGAAGATGTATCAGGATTTGAAGGAGCAATTTTGGTGGCACAAGATGAAGAGAGAAATCGGAAGCTACATCGCCAAGTGTGATATCTGTCAGAGAGTCAAAGCGGAACATCAGAGACCCACAGGACTATTGCAACCACTGCAGATTCTGGAATGGAAATTGGATTCTGTCGGAATGAACTTTATCACCGGTTTTCCTACTTCTAGTAGGGGAAATGACTCAATCTGGGTCATCGTTGATAGACAGTCCAAGGTAGCTCACTTTATACCTGTCAAGACAACCTACCAGAGTTCAAAGCTAGCAGAGTTGTACATTGCTAGGATTGTTAGTCTACATGGAACCCCCAAGACCATAGTATCGGATCGAGGAACCCAATTTACCTCGAGACTTTGGCAGAAAGTTCAAGAAGGATTGGCAACCAAGTTGAATTTCAGCACAGCTTATCACCCGCAAACCGATGGACAGACTGAAAGAGTCAACCAAATCCTAGAAGATATGTTGATAGCTTGTGTGTTGGAGTACGGATCAAAATGGGAAGATTGTTTGCCTTTCGCAGAATTCTCATACAACAACAGTTATCAAGCCAGTTTGCAAATGGCCCCATTTGAGTTCTTATATGGAAGGAAGTGCCGTACCCCTTTGAATTGGTCGCAAGTAGGAGAGAGTCAGATTTTCGGACCCGACATTCTACGAGAAGTCGAAAGTTCACAATGTCCGTGAGCACCTCAAGACCGCCCAATCCAGACAGAACAGTTATGCTGACAAGAGAAGGAGAGACCTGACTTTTAATGTCAGAGATTTTGTGTATCTCAAGGTTTCGCCATTGAAGGGAACGCAACGTTTTAGTCTGAAAGGAAAGTTTGCCCCCAGATATATCGAACCCTTCAAGATTCTGAATCGTCGAGGAGAAGCATCGTATCAACTGGAACTGCCAACAGAGATGTCTGCCATCCACAATGTGTTCCATATCTCGTTACTTCACAAGTGCATAGAAGTGTCGAATAAGACCGAAGTTTTCAAGAACATCGATCACCGAGCCGTTGATATCAACAAGGATCTGACGTAACGTGAAGTGCCCATCCGTATCTTGGAGGAAGCCTACAGAACTACCAGGACCCGGAGTATCAAGTTTCTCAATATTCAATGGAGCAACCATACCAAAGAAGAAGCCACTTGGGAGCGAGAAGATTACATTAGGACTGAGTTCCCAGATCTCTTTAGTTCCTAGTTTTCTTTCTTAAATCTCGGGACGAGATTTTTTTTAAGGGGGGAAGGTTTGTAACATCCCAAAACTTTAACCAACTGATCAATATTCCAATCACCCAATTTAGGGTTAACAAAAAACTTTTCCCATTTAAAATATTTAAGCATGCATATGTATGTTGCATTAAATAGGAGTTGATTTGAATTGCCATGATTGTTTGTTCTAATGGTTGTAAAATGATTCTAAGATGAATGCCACATCATCTAGATCATTCCCAAGCAAAATCCAAAGAAAAAGAAATCAAAAAGAATTAATAAAAGGAAATGGTCAATTTTGCCATTTTAATCAACTAGGACACTTTGGGTGTTCCTAGGACTCAATTTCAAACAGAAACAAATGTGGATGTTTGCACCCCTTGCTAGTACAAGTAGTTATGTACCAAGGCCCACTTTGTGTTCTTCCAAAAACATTCAAACTCTAATTTTAAATGACATTTGAAAATGGAATCCATATCATATGTTTAGATCACCCTTTTTCAAAAACCATCCAAATGAACTCCATTTAAAAATTCCAAGCAACCAGAGATGCTTAAGCATGTGACAAACCACTCCACCAAAAATCTCTGAAAAATTCAAAAGTTTTCTTCATGCGGCCATTTGATCGAACACTTGGCATGCACTGATCACACCCTAGTTTAGCTTCACTGTTTCTATAGGGTTTTGCCACCCATTTAACGCCAAATCACTCCCTCTGTCCCTCTTTGATCTAACCATGCCATAATCAGCCCACCCCTTTGTCCCTAGCACCAGTACACCGCCACCCCGAGGCCATGCCCGCCGGTCAATCACGAATGCCTCGCAGGAGACCACCAACCCGTCTCCGCCGCTCCAGGGAGTGAGGCGTGATCTCACCGCCGTCCACGGTCCACCCCACAGCCACTGCTAGCCACTGGACCACCGAAGACAAGCCCCACACTGATGTCTCTGCGCTACGCCAACACACGCCAGAGCGCCACACGCCGCGCCTCGACCACAGACCATGCGCGCCGCTCCACCTTGACCACCTCAACCCGCTAGACACGCCTGTACCGTGTCGCTCGACCCACAGTCGCCGGGAACCACGTCGAGCACCGCCTCTGTCTCTCAGAGCGTGAGACGCTCTCGACCGATAGCCATCGCCCCTCGCGTCACCTTTAAGCCCTAGCTGACCGCCAGGGAACCGCCCACCGTCCGCCTACCCGAGCCACGCCGATAGCCCCCTGTGCTGTCGTCACCGACGAGCTCCGCTCACACCTCTCTGCCGCCTTGCCGGGCCTATATAAGGAAGCCACCCCAGCACGAGTTCCTCACACTCTCACACTTCCCTCTCACCACTAGTCCTTCCCCACCTCTCATCGGAATAGCTCGAGCATCCAACCACCGGAATTTTACCGGAGGTAGCTGCAGCAGAGGAGGAGATGCTCCTGTCGATTCCGTCCACCCCCGGAGCTGCCGCGACTTCGCCTGAGCCCGCCGTCGTCTCCTCGTTCGTTTTCCTACCTCACCACACTTGCTGGAGCCCTGGCATGCCCTCACCACACCCCCCACCGAGCCGCTAGGTTTCCGTCTCACCAGCGATGTGTCCGTCGTCAATGATGAACGTGAGCCGTAGATCCTAACTCTAATCCTACGGTCCATAATGCCCCGTACCGCTTCACGTTTAATGAGCCACTGACAGGTGGACCCCCGTGTCAACAGTCCTCAGCACCGCAGAGTGAAACCGGGCCGGCCCATTAGTGTTCCCGCGCAAGCCAATAGATTCAAATCTAGATTTTTCTTTTTATACTTAAACTTAGTTCTGTCCCTTAGTTTGAAAATCAATTCAGAGAGTTTTACAAACCCAAACTGAGTGATTCAAATTTGGTTGGAAAGGTAATGAAATCTCTATCCAAGCCCGTTGGATTTAAATCAATTAGAGTTATATATCTCTCCTAGAAAAAAATAACAACCCAGAAGCTTTTTCACCTTCAAACATTTTTCTAAAATCAAGCATAATATCTTTTGAGTTGATTCCAACTCTCAAAAATCACATTTTACCATACCTATCTGAATATGTAACAATATTAAGGTTTGCATGCAGTGAATTTGGACTAGTACCAAAATAATGCTATATAGGCATTTCTAGTCACTTTAAATCATTAATTATTAAACTCAAACTTATTAAAATGTGATCCAACCTTTAAATCACATTCCCATATATTATAATATGTGGTGATGAAATGTGTCCACATGATCCCATATTTTAATTGGAGAATATTAAATCTTAGTTAATTTCATTGAGTAGAAATTACTTTTCTCAAATAAACTAAATGAAACTAGTGATTAAACCTTGTGATGTTTGTGATGATACTAGATCATCAAATGTGTGCCTTAGTGTGCTAAATAGACTAGTTAAGTATTGTTTGGTGATTGTGTATTTTGTATGTATTTATAGACGATAGTACCGAACAAGTCTTCGAGGAGGAGGAGTTCTACCAAGAAGAGGAGGAAGAGAATTTCAACCACTTCACCAACCAAGGCAAGCCATCATTAATAATGCAAGCTAAACCTTGCAATCTAGATAAATTAAGCAAGATGCCTTAGGCATGCTTGGTTATACATGTTGACTTATACCTACCCCAAGTTTTACTTAAGCTTTACTTTCTTTTACTTCACCAAAGTTCTTTACTTTGTTTATAGATATCATAAAGAGTATAAACCTTGGCCTATCTAGTTATACTTAGATATCATTCTATGCCATGAGATTGATCTTAGCATCCCACATTAGTGAACACTCTTAACTTAGTAGTTTAGAGCTAAACCAAAAACTTGATCACTTTAGATGGGAATACTTGGTGAAAATGACTTGTGAAAACCTTGGAATGATGAGTCATTCTATTGAGATGTTTTGACATGTGTTGAGAAACACCAATGGTTTATGATGATGAAAATGTTGAGCCATGAGCCTTAGCCCTTTTATAAAAACTGATGGTTGGGTTCGGATGTGATACCATTCCAATTTTACCGTACAACCACAATACCTAAATTGGGTAAAGCTTAGCCGGAAGTTTATATGCATTAGTATTAGTTCCCTCGCAGGAGAGGTTTGAGCTGAGGCTACCTCTCAATGTTGTCCACCTATGCAGTGCCCAGGATGATAGATGGTCATGGCTGGGAGGCCAAGCTCATAGGAGAGGTGCTTATACTAGAGTGTGTAAGGGAAAGGTTATGTTTGATTATCTGCATACCAAGTATGATGATTCCGGGTTATCCCTGACAGATGTATCGAATTTTGTGGTGAAAGTGTACCACCTCTGCAGAGTGTCAAACTATTCGAATGGCCGCGTTCGCGGTTATGGACAGTTGGAGTGGCCATACTGTTCCATTGTCAGATGTTTTCAAAATGACTTGTGAAATGAATTGTGACATGACTGGACCACAACAGAGTTGTTATTATGACAATTAAGTTCCCACTTAGGTGATTTCAAACTTTGTTTTATCTTTCTTTGTTTATGAACTCAGCTTAGGTTTCAAACTTAACTATACAAATAAACTTAGAGCTAGCAGTCCTACTAGAACTATCTTACTTGTTAGTGGTAGTTTGCGAGTACTTAAAGAGTACTCATGGTTTTTTTCCCTGGCTATTCCTATGGCCAGACTATGAGGAGGACTACCATAAAGGAGGACAGCAGGATGGCTACGACAACTAGGATCATCTCCCATCATCAGCATTGCCTGTGACACTGAAGATGGACCCCGCCGCTACGCTATTTATTCTGCTACTTGATTGTATTAAGACTGGATCATGAGATCCTTTATTTTTGTAAGACCTTATTATGGTTTGTAATGGATGATGTACTGTGATATCCTATCTGTTATGTCTCGCAAAAATGGTAATCCTGGGATTGCGATGTATGGCATAATAGGCATCTGGGATTAACAATCTGGGGGTTGACACCCTCACGCTCCTCCCCATACTCCTAGGCGCTTCCGGTTCTCGGATTTTGCAGTTGTTAGGGTTTGGAGCGAAGAAGTTGCTGGCGTTTGCTCCACCGGCCCCATTGACGGCTTGCATTTCGCGGTGGAGGGCCGACGTGTTGCGTATCTGATACGTTGCAAACGTATCCATAATTTTTGATGTTCCAATGCTTGGTTTTATCTACTTTATTTTGTTTTGTCCACACTTTGGAGTAATTTCTATACACTTTCTTGGACTAACGTATTAACGAGAGCCATAGTGTCAGCTGCCTGTTTTCTGCTGTTTCTGGTTCCAGGAAAGTCAGAAAATGAATATTCTCAGAATTGGACGGGACAAAAGCCAAAGTCAGTTTATCATCGAGGGGGACACGGAGCCAGAATACGAGATGGAGAGGGGCCAGAGGGCCGCCACACCACATGGCCGCGCGGCTAGGCCTGGCATGCGCCAGGGGGTGGTGTGGCCGCCTAGGGCAACCCCTTGGCCTCCCCTTTCACCTATAAGATGCCTCCGATACAGAAACCCTAAGGACCCGATAAAAATTCCTCGAAAGAGTTTGTAGCCGCCGTCATCTCCATCCCTAGATCGGGAGGGATCTGAAGCTCTTCCCGGCACCCTTTCGGAGGGGAGAATTCACCCTGGAGGCCTTCTTCATCATCATGCAAGCCTCCGGTGTGATGCGTGAGTAGTTCATCTCTGGACTACGGGTCCATGTAGTAGCTAGATGGCTGGTTCTTCTCCTTTGTGCTATCATGTTTAGATCTTGTGAGCTCCGTTCATGATCAAGATCATCTATTTGTAATCCTACATGTTGTGTTTCCGGGGATCCGATGGATATTGAGATGCTATTTCAGATTGATTATTGATTCTATCATGTCTTTGTTATTTGTGATCTTGCATGCTTTCCGTTGTTAGTAGATATCTTGGCCAAGTAGATGCTAGCAACTACAAGAGTTAGTATTTATGCTCGATAGTGGGTTCATGCCTCTAGTAATCTGGGAAGTGACAGAAATCTCTAAGGTACTAGATGTGCTGTTGCTACTAGGGAGAAAACAACAATCCTTTGTTCATAGAATAATCGTATTGTTTACTTTAGACGCAATGCGGAATGCAATTATCTGTTGCTTGCAACTTAATACTGGAGGGGGTTTGGATGATAACCTGAAGGTGGATTATTAGTCATAGATGCAGTTGGATTACGGTCTATGTATAATGTTGTAATGCCCAATCAAATCTCAAAGGAGTCAAGATGGTTAGTATATGCATATTGCTTTCTCGATGTTTGTCAATTGCCCCGCTGTAATTTGTTCACCCAACATGTCATCTATCTTAAGGAGAGGCACCACTAGTGAACTATGGACCCTGGTCCTTTCTTTTACCATCAATCTTTAACAGTGTACTGCTTTCTGTTTACTTTTTGCAAACTATTACTTTCTTCCAAACTATACGTTTAATCCTTTGTTTTCAGCAAAATTGGTGAGATTGACAACCTCACTGTAAGTTGGGGGCAAAGTTCTATGGTTGTGTCGTGTAGGTTTCCACGTTGCTGCTGGCGCCGGTAGTGCGCCCTGCCAAAGTCCAGCTAGCAACACCTTTGAGGTGTTTCCTTGGTCCTACTGGATTGATAACCTTGGTTTCATAACTGAGGGAAAACTTACTGTTGTACTCATCATACCTTCCTCTTGGGGTTCGCCAACGAGCTCGTTAATACACGAGTCAGCAAGTATATTTTCTAGCACCGTTGCCGGGGAGTCAATGACATCTTCAGAAGGGGAGTCCCTCATAACCAATCTCTTTACTTTGTTTTATTTGTTTTGCTTAGTTTATTTCTTCTTTGTTTGCTTGTTTCTTTATCAAAAACACACAAAAATTAGTTTTACTAGTTTGCTTTCTTTATTAAAAACACAAAAAATGACTACTCTTGAAAACACTAAGTTGTGTGACTTCACTAGCACCAACAACAATGATCATGTGCACACCTATTCCTCCACCTGTTCCTGAAGCTACTTTCTTTGAAATAAAACCTGCTTTACTCAATCTTGTTATGAGAGAAAAAATTTCTGGTATGGGTAATGAAGATGCTGCTGCTCATCTTAATAACTTTGTTGAACTTTGTGAGATGCAAAAGCGTAGGGATATAGATGGAGATATTATTAAGCTTAAATTGTTTCCTTTCTCTTTGAGAGGAAAAGCTAAAGAATGGTTGAATTCCTTAACTAGGAATAGTTTTGATTCTTGGACTAAATGCAAAGATGCTTTCATTAGAAAATACTATCCTCCTGCTAAGATTATATCTATGAGAAGTGAAATAATGAAGTTTAAACAATCTGATAATGAACATGTTGCTCAAGCTTGGGAAAGAATGAAATCTTTGGTAAACAATTGTCCCACTCATGGACTGACTACTTGGATGATTATCCAAACCTTTTATGCAGGATTGAACTATTCTTAAAGAAATCTACTGGATTCTGCTGCTGGAGGTACCTTTATGACCATTAATTTGGGTGTTGCAACAAAGATTCTGGATAATATGATGGTTAACTATTCTGAATGGCACACTGAAAGAGCTCCACAAGGTAAGAAGGTAAATTCTGTTGAAGAAACCTCTTCCTTGAGTGATAAAATTGATGTTATTATGTCTATGCTTGTTAATGGCAAGGCTCATATTGATCCAAATCATGTTCCCTTAGCCTCTTTGGTTGCTCAAGAAAATCAAGTTGATGTGAACTTTATAAGAAATAACAATTTTAGCAATAATGCCTACAAGAATAATTTTGGTAACAACAGTTATAGGCCATATCCTCCCAACAATGGTAATGCTTATGGAAATTCCTACAACAATAATAGGAGTGCTCCCTCTGAACTTGAAGTTATGCTTAAAGACTTTATTAGTAAACAAACTGCTTTCAATAAAACTATTGAGGAGAAACTCTCTAATGCTGAAAGAAATATAGCATCATTAGCTGAAGCTCAATCTTCTTTGAATAAAATGGCCGCTAAATCTGAAACTAATGAGAATCCCTTTGCTGCCACTAATGCCATACAAGTTAGAATTGATGAAAATGTTAGACTATTAGCTGAATTGCATGCTAAGTGGGAAAGAGAAGATGAAATTGCTAGAAACATTAGTGTTTCTAC
Organism: Avena eriantha; assembly: GCA_910589775.1. Taxonomy (NCBI): domain Eukaryota; kingdom Viridiplantae; phylum Streptophyta; class Magnoliopsida; order Poales; family Poaceae; genus Avena; species Avena eriantha. Next base: position 351,774,645 of record OU342744.1, read on the forward strand.
TATCACTACCACTAGTGTTGAGGCTAGTAATAACTCTACTACTTTAGATGATAATTATTATTTTGATCTCAATGGTTGCAATATCTCTGAAGTTACTAAGTTCCTACAAAAGCTTGCTAAAAGTCCTAATGCTAGTGCTATGAATATGGCCTTTACAAAACACATTACTGATGCTCTCATAAAAAATAAAGAAGAAAAGATGAAACATAAAGCTTCTATTCCTATAAAACAATAAGATGGTTGGGAACCCATCATTAATATGAAAGTGAATGATTTTGACTTTAAAGCTTTATGTGATCTTGATAGTAGTGTTTCTATTATGCCTAGAAGGATTTATGATATGATTGATTTGCCACCATTGGAAGATTGTTATTTGAATGTCCCACTTGATGATAATGCTAAAAAGAAACTCATGGGGATTATTAATGATGTTCTTATTATGGTTAACAATGCCTATGTCCCCGTTGATTTCTATGTTTTAGATGTTGAATGCAATGCTTCTTGTCCTATTACTTTGGAAAGACCTTTTCTTAGAACTGTTGGTGCCATTATTGATATGACAGAAGACACCATTAAATATCAACTTCTACTCAAGAAAGGTATAGAACACTTCCATAAGAAGATAGAGAAGATTTATTTTGCCTCTCCTATGAAAACAAAATTTACCCTTAATGCTTCTTCATTTGACAACACTTGATTCTTTTTATTACTTCTTATGCCTAACTTAAAGGCGTTAAAGAAAAGTACTTATTCGGAGATAACCCAAAAGTTTTAGATGAGTCATGGAAGTTATTACTTCTGTAATAACTGCTCCTTATCCTTTTTATTTGCCTTTTGTGCCAAGAGTAACCTCTAATGAGAGAGAAGTAATGATTGGGAAAGTTGCTGTCCCGAAATAGATTTCTGTGCTTCACCGTAAAAATACGTGTAAAATATCTGTACGTCGTTTTGAGGCGTAAATTTTTGTGCTCCTGACCCAGGTTGTTATCTAACTTTCGTTAGTTCAACACTTTTTGATTTGAGCAACAGAAGGTCTTCGAAAAAATTGGTTTTTACCTGCTGGTCTGTTTTGACACATTTCTGCTATTATTTGCATTTGCTTCTTGTTGGTTCCTTTTTGAGTTGTTTTGAAAAATTGAGCTTTTTGAGGAAAGTACTACAGTATCTTGTGTTCTAGTGGAAGTTTTATTGGTGTTGAAACTGAACCTAAAGACTTATTATCTTGAGTGCACTAATGTTGCTAATAAAGATTGTGTGAAGTTTTGTATGAAGGAAAAATTCGAGGTGTATAGAGAGAATGATGTAATGAGATGAAGAATGGACTAAATATCAAGCTTGGGGATGCCACCCCATTTCACCCCAAGAAATATTCAAGAGGTACAACCGTCAAAGCTTGGGGATGCCCAAGGCATCCCCTTCTTCATCAATAAAAATCCCAGGTTTCTTCCAATACTTTATTTTTATTGTTTCATACACAGTTGTGTTGTTCTTGGAGCGTCTTCTTTTTCGTTTTCGTTTTGATTTTTTGTTTGCTTGGTCTTCTTAGTTTGCTGAATAAATTGTTTGGACCCCCTCTTTCATACATTGGTTTTCAAATAGTTTGGTTTGGATTGGAAAGATTAGGAAAAATTCATGCTTAAGTGGTAAAGAGAGCTTGTTTTTGACTATGGCTTATGTTTTGTCATGCCAAGCTTGATATTTTTTGTATTTATTCTTAGTGATCTTTGCTGTAGCATGACATGTTATAAACAATTGATATTGCTTAATGTGCCTTTGAAGAATCATGCGTTGTTTTAGCATATTAAAGCATAGTATTGTGGTATTCTCCTTTAATGATTTATTTGGGTTGACTTGGCGCATGCTCACACCATGTTATGACTATCCCAAGTCACCATAAGCCTTTATGATCCTTTATTTTTCAACTTGTAGTATCACTTTATGCTTTGATTAATGATGTTTTGTCGCTCTGCATGATTATGGCCATTATTGCTCTCTTAGTTGGTCGCTCCTAGTCTTTTGCTAGCCTCCATAACCAAGTATGAGTTCCACTCATGCATCCAACTCCTAAAACCAAGTTATTCCAAAGAGTCCACCATACCTATCTATTAGCATTTGCTATTCCAAGTATATTCATGTTTTTATCTACCTTCCGAATTAAACTTGTTATGAGAAAACTAGTGATTAAAGCTCTCACGAACTTGATGGCACACTTTACTTTTCTTGCCCTTAATAAACTTGAACCATTGTGTCGTCTATGTTGTATATGCTTGCACTTATATGTTGGGGATTAGCAGAACCATGCTGCCATGGGGAACGCTTTCAACATTGTACTTGTACTTTGTACCTAGTTGATATCATACTCTTTTGTCTATGGATGTCGTCGGTGTGAAATGAAAGGGGAGCTTGTAATTCCATGGAGTTATGTATGTGTGTTAGAGAAACGCCTGGGCCGCTGGTCTAATCCTATTGGGGATCACAGTAGATTTTTTTTCCTACGATGGAACCCCAAAACTGCCTAGGATCTATCTATGTAGTAATGCAGTAACGGCCAATGCATAGAGAATACATACCCATGTAGACCGTACGCGGTTAACGTTCCGCGGGGAACATGGTTAAAGTAGTCGTACTCGAAGCCGACCTCAAGGTCGCGAAGCTCCTCGCAGGTCACCCCTTGCTCCTTCTTCATCTTCATTGTGCAGCAGCTCCAGCTCACGACATTTAAGCGCCCCAAGTGTTGCGCCTCGTGTCTTCGTACACATCCGGTGCATGATGAGACCTCCGGCTCCCTGATCCCGTCAGGAGTGCGGAAGTTGATATCTGGCTAGGAATCCCTGCAGCGCAACGACGAACTGCAAGTGTGCCTTGATCACACAGCCCAGACTTCGGGCCATGGTCACAAGGTATAGAGAAAGTCAACCAAAGGACTTCTCCAAAATTGTTTGTTTAATCCCACCCATGGGCACCCCTTTATATAGGCTAAGGGGGTGTGCCTTTCTCAAAGGCTAAGCCATGTGGGACTAAATGTCAAAGGAAAAAGGGGGAAAAGGAGCTCCCCAGCCGGCTGGGCCACAAGGGCCCAGCACAGCAGCCTGCTACAGCCAGCAGTAGAGAAGCCTGGGAGCAGGGCGGCCGGGTGGGCCTTGGCGTGGCCCACCTCGTGGCCAGCTGCTTACCGCGCAGCGGCGGTCGCCAGCGACTGGCCCAGGTGGGCCTTTGCCTCTGGCGGCCCAAGGCGGAGAGGCGGCAGGGAGGGAGCGATCGGGTGGGCCGGCAGTGGTCGCGGCCTACCTGGCGGCCTGGCTCCCCCGCGCGCCCGTGTGGGCTGGGGTCGAGCCGGCCGGCCTGGCGGCCGTCTGGCTGCTGTCTGCCCCCGTGCGACTCCCTTTATCCGCCGCCCGTCCACTAGCGTGGCCCAGCTGCATGCCTGTAACATCCCAAAACTAAATCCAAAGTTAATCAAGATCAAATCTACCCAATTTAGGGTTAACAAAAACTTTTCCATTTCAAATAATTAAGCATTCATATGTGTGTGCGTTTAAATTAGGAGTTGTTTTGAATTGCCATGTTTAAGTGATCCATTGGTTGTAAAATGATTCTAAGGTGAATTAAACATCATCTAGATCATTCCCAAACAAATCCCAAATAAAAAGAAATCAAAAATAATAAAATAAGCAAATGGTCACTTTTGCCATTTTAATCACCTAGCCTACTTTGGCTATTCCTAGAACTCAAATCTCAACAGAAACAATTGTGGATCTTTTCACCCCTTGCTAGTACAAGTAGTGATGTACCAAGGCCCACTTTGTTTTATCCCAAAAACTTTCAAACACTAAATTTAAATGACATTTGAAAATTGAATGTAGTTCATATGTATAGATCACACTTATTCAAAAACCACTCAAATGAATTCTATTTAACAAATCCTAGCAACCACAGTCTACCAAGCATCAGATCAAAGCATCCACCAAAAATTTCCCAAAAATTCCAAACTTTTTCTCATGCGGCCATTGTGTCGAACAGGTGGCAGGCAGAGATCATCTGGCCTAACTAACACTATTGCTAGTTAAGCCCTTGTCCCCCAATTGACCCTCTCTACTCTCCTCTGTCCCCCTGAGTCCAACCAAGCCATCAACCAGCCTCCCCCTTCCCCGCAGCACCAGTGCAGCGCCGCCTAAATGAGGTCGTCGCCGGCCAGACGCGGGCAACACGCCAGGGACCAAGTCGTGCCAAACCAGCGTGCCCACTAGCTCCGCCCAACCCTATAGCCGCCCACGGTCTACCCCTCGATCAACCCCAGCCCCTAGACCACCTCAGCACCGTGTCGCCCTTTCTCTCTGCGCCATGCGCAGCGCACGCAAGAGCGCGATCGCCGCCAGCACGCAGCAGACCGCGCCTCAACACCAAATCATGCACGCCACTCTGCCTCGACACCAGCACCCCGCCAGACACGGCCTTGCACCGTCGCGCGACCCATAGTCGCTGGGAGCCACGTCGAGCACCGCCTCTGTCTCCCAGAGCGCGGGAAGCTCCCGACCATATGCCACTGCCCCTAGCCATGCCATTTTGCCGTAGCTGACCGCCAGCAGACTGCCCATCATCCGCCTACCTCACCCACGCCGGTAGCCCCCTGTTTCGCCGTCACCGACGAGCCGCGCCCATGCCTCTCGGTCTCACCGTCGAGCCTATATAAGGAGGCCACCCCAGAACCATCTCTTCACACCATTCCACTCCCCTCTCTCCACTGACCATTTCCCCTCTCTCGCCGGAGCCGCTCGAGCCGCCGTTCGTCGGAATTGCACCGGAGGTAGCCGCGGCAGAGGAGGAGAAGTTGCTGTCGATTCCGTCCACCTCAGCCCCGTCCGCGACCTCGCCTGAGTTCGCCGTTGCCGTCCAGTTTGATCGCCCGCCTCGCCGCACTAGCTGGAGCCCTGGTACGTCCCCAGTAGACCCGCACCGGCTGTTTAGGGTTTGGTCTCGCCGGCGACGAGTCCGTCGTCGACGACGAATGTGGACCGTTGATCTATGTTCTAATTGTAGCGCCCAGATCGTCCCGTACCGCTTCATGTTTAAAGAGTCACTGACAGGCGGGACCCCCCGTCAGTAGCCCTCTACACCACGGAGCACCACTGGGACGGCCCATTTAGTTTCACGCGTTGACCCAGTTAATTCAAATTAGATTTTTCTATTTAGGTTTAAAAGCAGTTATGTCCCTTAGTTCAAAAATTAATTCAGAGCGTTTTATAAATCCAAATTAAGTGATTCCAATTTTGTTAGAAAGCTAATGAAAATATCTATCCAGGACCGTTGGATTTAAATCATTTAGAGTTAGAGATCTCTCCTAGTAAAAATAACAAGACAGAAGCTTTTGCACATTCAAATATTTTTCTAAAATCAACCATAATAGCTTTTGAGTTGATTCCAACTCTCAAAAATCACATTTAACCATACCTATCTGAATATGTAATAATATTAAGGTTTGCATGCAGTGACTTTGGACTAGTACCAAAATAATGCTATATAGGCATTTCTAGTCACTTGAAATCATTAAATATTAAACTTAAACTTATTAAAATGTGATCCAACCTTTAAATCACATTCCCATATGTTAGAATATGTGGTGAAGACATGTGTCCACATGATCCCATATTTTAATTTGAGAATATTAAATCTTAGTTATTTTCAATGAGTAGAAATTACTTTTCTCAAATAAAAAGAATGAAGCTAGTTAATAAAACCTTGTGATGCTTGTGATGATAATAGATCATCAAATGTGTGCCTTAGTGTGCTAAGTAGACTAGTTAAGTATTGTTTGGTGACTGTGTATCCCGTATGTATTTATTGACGATAGTACCGACCAAGCTTTTGTGGAGGAGGAGTTCTACCAAGAGGAGGAGGAAGAAAACTTCAACCACTGCACCAACCAAGGCAAGCCATCATTAACAATGTAAGCTAACCCTTTCAAGCTAGATAACCTAAGCAAGATGCATTAGGCATGCTTTGGTTATACCACTTTAATTACTACCTACCCCAAGTTTTATTTCCAAGCTTTACTTTCCTTACTTTACCAAAGTCTCTTACTTGTTTGATGGTAGCTTAAAAAGTATAAAACTTGACCTATCAAAGTGAGATTTAGATGTCATTCTATGGAATGAGATTGATCTTAGCATCCCATATTAGTCAACACTCTTAACTTAGTAGTTTGGAGCTAAACCAAAACTTGATTCACTTTAGATGGGGTTACTTGGTGAAAATGACTTGTGAAAACCTTGGAATGATGAGTCATTCTATTGAGATGTTTTGACATGTGTTGAGAAACACAAATGGTTTATGGTGATGAAAATGTTGAGGCATGAGCCTTAGCCCTCTTACAAAATTGATGGTTGGGTTCGGATGCGATATCATTCCAATTTTACCGTACAACCACAATACCTGAATTGCATAAGGCTTAGTCGGAAGTTTATATGCATTAGTATTAGTTCCCTCGCGGGAGAGGTTTGAGCTGAGCCTACCTCTCAATGTTGTCCACCTATGTAGTGCCCAAGATGACGATGGTCATGGTTGGGAGGCCATACTCATAGGAGAGGTGCTTATACTAGGGTATGTAAAGGAAAGGTTATGTTTGATTATCTGCATACCAAGTATGATGATTCAGGGTTATCCCTGACAGATGTATCGAATCTTGTGGTGAAAGTGTACCACCTCTGCAGAGTGTCAAACTATTCGAATAGCCGCGTACGCGGTTATGGACAGTTGGAGTAGCCATACTGTTCCGTTGTCAGATGTTTTCAAAACAACTTATGAAATGAATTGTGACATGACTTGACCACAACAGAGTTGTGACTATGACAATCAAGTTCCCACTTAAGTGTTTTCAAACTTTATTTTATCTTTCTTTGTTTCTGAACTCAGCTTAGGTTTCAAACTTAACCTTACAAATAAAATTAGTGTTAGCATTCCTACTAGAACTATCTTACTTGTTAGTGGTAGTTTGCGAGTACTTAAAGAGTACTCATGGCTTTTGTCACTGGCTATTCCTATGGCCAGACTATGAAGGAGACTACCAAGATGAAGGACAGCAGGATGGCTATGATAACTAGGACTACCTTCCATTGTCAGCATTGCATGTGCCCCTGAAGATGGACCCCACCGCTACGCTTATTAATTTATTCCGCTGCTTGTTGTATTAAGACTGGATCATGAGATCCTTTATTCGTGTAAGACCTTATTATGGTTTGTAATGGATGATGTACTGTGATATCCAATCTGTAATGTCTCACAAAAATGGTAATCCTAGGATTGCGATGTATGGCATAACAGGCATCTGGGATTCAAAATCCGGGTGTTGACAATGTCGCCTTGTGTGGTGGCAGTTATCTGCGGCCCACGGGGCTGGCTGTTTTTCTTTTTCCATTTCTTTTTCTGCAGCTTTCCTTCTAGGCCTTTTCCCTCTGGGATTTGGCCTAATATAAAAGTTGTCTTCATAAATCTTAATCTAAATATTATTTAGAATATATTAATTCATAATCAATATATAATAAATATATATTCAAATTCCCATTTATCCGAAAACACTTTTCCGGTGTTTTCCTTTATTCCTTCTCTGAACAACTTCGGAACTCTTTGTGGAACATTTCCGGCTTTCTCTTTCTCTACTGTGATTCCATCTTACGAATGAGCTCTCTCATCGTACCCTTAATTGTATCCTCTCATAGCTCGGGAATGCTCTAGACATGATCTGTATCAATGATAAACAGAGGGACTAGGGATATCCATGTGACCCCTATGCATTCCTGATGACAATGTCATTTGAACCGCTAAATGTAGCATCCTTGTCCTTTTGTTTCTTGATACAACTTGTCCGAGATCCGATCATTGGTATCCCATACCTTGTTCAATCTCGTTCACAACAAGTTCTGTTTTCTTGTTACCGTGATATTACATCCCCGTGACCGAGTCACATGTTGCAACATTTATGGATGTAATCTCACCAAGCCGACCGTATGTATCTTTACCCGTCATGTGGGTGAACAAATCATGGTCTTGCAGTCACATGTCATCTACTGTTCCTTTGGAATACCCAACATACACCTTTATAACCACTATATTACCAAGTGGCGCTTGATGCAGTCTAAGCAGCCTCGGGAAACAGTGAGTAATATGAGCTCACGGTCTAAGGAAAAGGAGTCTAGGTATAGTTGTTGCAACAATGAACTATATGACTTGATCATGTTGTGATCCTTCGAGGAATGTCCAATCATATCATTCTCAAATGATATGATCCCGTTGTCAATTGGCATAAATGCCCATGATCTTGAAACCCAGATCATCATCATGACCAACGAACTAGTATGAATAGAGGCTACTAGGGACTTGGTTGTTTCATACCATACCAGTACCAATGTTTCTACTTGGCACAGTTATAGCACAATATGAAACTATTATAAACTAATTGAGATATGAAAATAAAAACCTATTTATTATTTGCTTCTAGAGCATATCTCCTTCAGCTCCCACTTGCACTAGAGTACAAATAATCCAGCTTGCATTTTGCTCATATAAACCATATACCATATGCATTTACAGATCATGCATGCTCATGGGAAACGTCATGTCCATGTTCTGTTTTACCAGATCATTATGTCTTTTGCAAATCGTTGATGTCTTCCTAACTTTGACATTCACACCATTATCTTATAATGGGTCGAAGTATTTTTTTGGCAACAAAGTGAGACTTTGTTTCTAGAGTTTATGATGACGGTCGTTTTCACCGTTGTCATCTAAACTTTGAAACACACTTTGTTATCCTTTGTGTATATACTGTAGTCATGCCAGCAGAACAAGGCCGGATTCCAGGAGCTTACAGTGACTTTAGATCAACCTCGAGGGCTTTCTCATGGGCACTAGGCTGTGGGACACATCATTCTACGTTAAAAGTGAACTAGCCCCGCCATAACATTATACATCACATCAGATGTAGCCTTTATACTTCTATATTTATGTAGATCCTAGTGCATGAAATGCAACTATGCCACTTACATTGCTTCTTGCCATTTATGTACAAACTTAATTCTGGTTTAGTGATCAACTTAGGAATCACTTAAAGACACGTTCTTACGGTTAAGACTTTGTCCTATCAACCAGAACATCGGGTCACATTATGTCGAGTATACAACATGGTTATGTGGAAGAACCTATGACTGAGGCATAGGAGATGCAACGCATCTCTTTGTTTCAACCATAGTTGCAATACAAACTCAATGCTTCATATAGTAAGAACTACTTTCTCACCTTGTTCCATTCTGAACTTCTTCAGAATCTTGCTTAGGACATTCTGAACATCTTTCAGAATCAAGTCCGGGAAGCATTCGACATTTAGTGTTTATTAAACTCACCAATCTATCTCGATAGATCTTATTGCTTAATAACTTCAACTTCATCCTTATTTATCTAACTTAAATATTATTAACACCAATCACATCATTCACATATGTCGTCCACATATCACAGAATGATTTCACGCTCCCACTCAAATATGGCATTCATGTTTGAGATCCAGGGATTTCACTTAGCTCCCACTCAAAATTAGGTTCTCTCGATAATCTTGGACATTCCAAAATTCTTTGATCAAATCAAGAATTCCACTAACGAGATTTCAGTGACCATTCATTTCTCGTACTTAGGTCCATCACGCTTCTTTGTAATTTGTAGGTATGTCTTGTTCAAAACACGACAAGTGAATCAACAATATAATTCCACAAGCTTGTTAGAATATATGGTTGAATCCTACTTTCTTTAGTAAAAGTATTCCCTAAAACTTTATGATCATTATCATTAGTTTCTCCTCTATTTGTAGAGTTTGGTTTCCCGAAACAAATTCCGCTGCGCCACTCAACAATTCGGAGGTAAGATCAAATACCTTGTTTTGATCTTTTACTTTCTTCCACCTGTATCTTCATCAAGACACGTCAACTTTGGACAACAACATGTTTGCCCCTTTGTGGAAGATACATTCATAGCTTCCTAAGAATGCTCTACAAAGACTTGTTTATTTGCCACGACTTCGATTTCTTGAAATCTCTAGAAACTCGAACTTGCCATAACACTTATGGTGTTGTTTCCACGAATCTTTAGATGTTCCTTTGTATTTCAAATGAGTGTTTGCTTATTTTGATCTCTAACTCTAAACGACAACTATAACCCCGATGAGAGATAATATGTATCTAATACAAAATGACTATGATGTTTAGACATTTCAACACAGTTTGAATTCGTCCAATTATCATAATTTGTGAAACATCTTTCACAAGTCCCTTTTATGCTAAACTTAATTGAATACTTTAGTCATGTCGATCAAATCGAAGAGACTTGTTAATTCAGTTAATTCAATGTCCCATTTAGTTATGAACTCGTTTGAACAATTCAAATCATTTCAAACTTCATGTTTCATTAAGTAAATACACTTATTCACTTAAGTCCACAATTACCAAATGATTTCCACTACTTGTTGAAAATACGATACATCATTATGTATAAGATTCAACATTTCTTCGCATATCACCGTTTTACCAGAATGCGGAGTTTTAGTCATTCTGCCCAAGGGGCATGGTTTTGCAAAGTCTCTAGATCAAGAATATAGGACCCCGATCTTCATTTACAATGAAGAACATGCAATAACCAAAATGACTTGAACTATAGTGTCATTTCATCATTAAACTTTGGATATATTTTAGCATTCTAATCCTTTTATAAATGTTTAAACTATTATCACTAACATAGTGATGAGAATAACTTGTTTGTAATCGTAATGTGACCATAACGGTATTGTTCATAAGAATAGTACAAACTTGCTTGTAACTTGTTCATATGAATAATCGTCTCGCCAAAAGCAAGACACACATATAGGGATTACAAATTTATATTCATAGTCCACTAATCCAAATGAAAAACTTTGAGGAAAGAGGTGATGTCGGCCATCAACTATTTTGTTTGCCGTCATCAAGTCACATTGCCTCAAAACCAGCAATTCTCAAGCAGATCATCCTGTTTTCACAAAACAGGACAAGTATCTAATACTTTGCAAACTGCAACAAGTTTTGCAAGAACCACATTTATAATTTTGTATATCTAACATATACCTTTTTATTCATGACCTCCTATTGCAATCAAGACCTTCTAAGAGTTCTCAACTCTAATGCAAGATCACTAAGTGTTTTTCCAAACATTCTGGAGTCATCGAATTATCTCCTAATGGTTATTGTATCAAGAAGAGAAGATCACCTTTTACGAGGATATCCCTCAGGTGTGGGTATTAATCTATGAAGTTGGACCCTTTTGCCAAGTTCCATATTAAGCAATATATTCCCATGGTCGCAAAGGACCTCAATGGGATAGGCCAAGGTCTACTAAGATATTTGCAACCAGACATCTAGACTAAGTTTATAATAAGAGATCAATTTATAATTGGTCTCCACTAAAATTGTCATCCCCTGGACGATTTTAGTGATCACATGATCCCTATCCTCTGCACCTTCCCTGATCATCACGGCCATCAGTGCATTATCAAAGGTAGACATTCAATAATGCCAATCACATCATCCATGTGACTCATGTTCGATCTTTTGATCTCTTGTGTTCCGAGGCCATGTCTGTACATGCTAGGCTCGCCAAATCTAACTTATGTGTATTCGCTGTGCAACATGGCTTGCACCCACTATATGCGAACGTAGATATGTCTGACCCTCGATCATCACAACCGGCCTCATAACGAAGAACTTTCTTGGTGGTGCACACACAAGGGGAACACGGAACATTGGAATTAAATAGGGATTATCTTATTTGCTACCGTTGAGTATATAAATACTAGCACACAATAAGATGTAAAATAGGTATCAACATCGAATGTATAATGTGATATGATATGGTCTTTCTTGCACCTTGATCTCCATCGAGCGCTCCGGCATGTTCTCCATATTTCCATTGGTTTGACACCAAGTCCACGACGCCTACACCAGGTCGTTCATCGGAACGATGACTATTACTATACTACTTAGTAACAGAAAAGTAAACTACTTTACCTTCGTAATGGCCAATGCCATATCATAATCACATGCCCCCTGCAAAATAAAGTTAGACGCCTCTACTTTATCTATTGCAAGTTTTACACGGTTGTTAGGGCTTTCGCAATAGAACCGTTTCTAATCTACGAACTTTCCAACCACAACATGGATCCAACAGTTGTCTATACTACCCCTCCATTGTAAATGCTATATCAACTATTGAGTGAGAGACAGACACCCGCTAGCCACTTATACGGTACAAGCCGTATGTTGAGCGTGGAACCGGTCTCGCGTACGAATACGCGTAAGGTCGGTCCAGGCCGCTTCATCAAACAATACCACGATATAAACAAGTGCACGTTAGAGGGTAACAACTAAGGGATCAATTCTCGCACAATACTTGTGCGTACTGGTCGTACAACACTCCTACGCATAGATCGGCGCTGATACCACTGTTGGGGATCGAAGTAGAAAACAAAAAAATTCCTACGATGGAACCCCAAAACTGCCTAGGATATATCTATGTAGTAATGCAGTAATGGCCAATGCGTAGAGAATACATACCCTTGTAGACCGTACGCGGTTAACGTTCCGCGGGGAACTTGGTTGAAGTAGTCGTACTCGAAGCCGACCTCAAGGTCGCGAAGATCCTCGCAGGTCACCCCTTGCTGCTTCTTCATCTTCATCGTGTAGCAGCTCCGGCTCACGACATTTAAGCGCCCCAAGTGTTGCGCCTCGTGTCTTCGTACACATCCGGTGCACGATGAGACCTCTGGCTCCCCGGTCTCGCCGGGAGTGCGGACGTTGATATCCGGCTAGGAATCCCTGAAGTGCACCGGCGTACTACAGGTGTGCCTCGATCGCACAGCCCAGACTTGGGGCCATGGTCACAAGGTATAGAGAGAGGGAGGGAGAAAGTCAACCAAAGGACTTCTCAAAAATTGTTTGTTTAATCCCACCCATGGGCACCCCTTTATATAGGCTAAGGGGGTGTGCCTTTCTCAAAGGCTAAGCCATGTGGGACTAAATGTCAAAGGAAAAAGGGGAAAAGGAGCTCCCCAGCCGGCTGGGCCACAAGGGCCCAGCACAGCAATGTAACACCCTCGAATCGGCCCTATGCAAGTTTTAGCCCTTTTCGCCAAACCCGCATAGAAACGATTCAAGGACGCCCACCAGGCACTTTCGTGCGGGTGGAAAACGAAGTAATACCATTACACAACAGTCCTCGATGGGACCCACAGAACAGATATATATACAACAGCGACTCCATGTGTCAAGAATACAGATATACTATACAAAGATTCAAATCACCTTGAAAACGATAGAGCGCCCGACTACGGACAAGATGCAAATGGGGCTAAGAGCCCTGAAGAATAACCAATGGCGTCCATAACCCTGCCCAGGCCAAGACGGAAGGGTAACCCTGCTAACGACGTCGATCTCAAACCTGCTAAAACAAAAGGGGTGCCGACAAAGGGCAAAGGAAAAAAGAGGAGCGTCAGTACTGAGGCCAGTACACGGCGAGGCTAGAATTCGGCGGCTCTCGCCTACATAGGTATGGTGGGCTGAAGCGGCAGCGGAGCATGCACTAAACAATCTATAGAGACTCAATACAACTGGCGGTTATCAGAGAGGGATAAGAAAGACCTATTCGATCCAACCTGAAGCTAACACCGAACAAACCCATCCTGGTATTTCCCCCTCGAGACCAAACGAGGAAGTCGGACCAAGGAACTCACACAGTTGGCAATTTTACTCATTCCGTTATAGTTGTAGCAATTACTAATCAGATATAGATAGCATTAGTTGTCTTGAAGCATTAGCAGTGGCAATGTTAAGTAACAATTCCGTGGTAGTTGGAACATTTACTATTCAGATATAATTGTCCTGAGGAATCCCAAAACCCAGCAATTGTTGACACTTTTATCACATTCCATTGGAGTTGCAATACTTACAAGGCAGGTAGAGTATGACACAGGTCACCACAGATCCACCAGTTGCTGGCATTTTTAGTATCCATTCCGTTATAGTTGCATCTGATTACTAGTCACATATTAAGTCAAATTTATAGCACTACTTTAGTTATGCTTGTCTATGATCGAGATATTGTGCTCCAAGTCGTCCATAACCGCGGACACGGCTTTCAGAAAGTTTTACCCTGCAGGGGTGCACAAATAGCAACACATGCTCGATCAACCTCAGAAAAACCAACTCAAAACCCAACGAGGCTTTCACGACAAAGCAATCATAGGATTCATAAAATATTTCAGGGGGCCACCCCACTAAGCTACCCGCAACGAAGTTGGCCGGCTCCGGAACGGACCCAGGGTTTGTGACAATGGCTGTAAACGACTGGGAACCCGAAAGTGTGACTGGGCTTGTCGATACCGCGAAAACATTCCACATTCCAAAACAGTACAGGTGCTCCACTCACAATCGTAAATAACACAGTAACACATGGCATAAGTACATGATCATAATAAAGCCCCAAACTACTTGTGGCCCCAAGAAATAGAAATGAATCAAGCTCTGGCTCAGGGGGTCCACGGCCTCCTGGATGTGGATAGTGCGAAAAATCAAGGAACAGGTATCAAGTACTCGGGGTCCTACGGGACACAAGTGAGCGTGGAAGAACCAAACAACATCTATTGCCCACCGATGCCTCTGCATTAGTTATATCTAGCATTTTTAATAGTTGTATTTAAAGTCATGATCAACTCCACCATTAAGCATCTCCCCCATAAACATCTGCCAGCGTTCCAACAATTGTGGTACTTGAGAACACGAGTTGACACCTGAGCAAGCGACTACGACTCGCAAGGCTAGCTATCTACCAAACACAGGTAATAGGAGGTGTCCAAGGCAATATAGAGGCTGCATGGGGTATAACTGGTGTACGGAATCTAAAGCATCGTGACAAGGATAGCAATAGATCAACATGAGGAAATAAAGACTATAAATACAAAAACGGTAGAAGGGGGAGAGATGCTCGCCTGGGAAAACACTGCCGACGGAACATAGCCAGAGAACTTGTCGGCACTCGCAACAACTCATCAGCCTAATCCGTGAAGAAGCAAACACTAGCAGAAACACCGGATACAATATTTAATACTACGGCAGAAGATCCGGCATGCTTATGATATGATGCATGACATGGCACAGATGCGGTGCAATTAGGCAATATTAAGCGGAACTGGGGTCCCGACAATTAATTAGATGGTTCGAGTTATTTAGAACCCCGCAATTTAAATGTTGTTTTAACAGGGCAAAACATGGCATCGGTTCTCTACGCAATTTAGATGGAGTCCGGAATAAGACAAAGGTATCCCGCAGATGGACTCCATATTTAATTATGACGTGAATCGGAAAAATAACCCGGACCCACAAAATATGGATGCATGCATGAATAATTTAAGTATGCAACAAGATAGATGTCATTTATAAAATAGGGATCTCGGAAAAAGGAGTCACACATGGGTATCGGCGATCTTGCTTCGATGTGGTTCCATTTCGACAGGGTTCGACGGGGATCGTTCTTGGCGGGATCGGTCTTCACATCCGGGAAGAAGGTCATGGCGTTCCATCAGTGGAACTTGCATCGGTGGCCTTCGAGCGACAACAATTTGGAAGAGCTTGTAGTAGCGGGTACTTGACGAAGTCGGTCTCGTCAGCCGGATCCATGTGGGCGATCTTGGTGTCCGGGTAGAAGACCTTCGGGCATCGGATCCGTGTAGGCGCATCAAGGCCTCGACAATGGGGTGCTTGGTGAAGAGCATGGCGTTCCAGGTGGAGAACTTGGCGTCTTCGGATCTGAGATGGAGATCATGGCGGTCCGAGGGAACGGTCTTTAGGTTCGGGGTCTTCTAGGTCTTGGCAATGCGTGAAGAAGGTCTTGGTTTCCAAGGCGAAGATGTATGGATCCGCGTTGAAGATATTGACAGAGGCTTGTTGGAGCCGCGGGCACACACCAGAACAATGCCAAGCAGCGGCAAGGAGCTGTAATGCAGCTAACCCGCATGAGACACAGAGCTGCAGTTCAAACAGACGAGCACCAAACAAAACATCTCGAGAACGAGCTCGGGGCCGAGGACATCATGGACAATGCAACGTCCACCAGTCCGCCAAGGGAGACAGACTCCGATGCGGAAGAGCCAACATGGGCAGGAGCACGAGATAGTCAGCGCGCGTGTGAGTAAGAGGCATAGGGGCAGCACGACGTGCCCAGGAAGGAGGCGCCGGTGGTCGGTGGCATGAGGAGGGCCGCCAAGCGTGGCGCGAGGAGGCGCCGAGGCAGGTGGCTGACGATGGTGGTGGCTGGCCGGAGGGCCTCCGTGGCGAGCGGAGCTTGAGATCTTGCGGCCGACGACGGGGCACAGAGGGCGGCAAGGACGGGGAAGCGGCCCGGAAAAGCGGTGGCAGACGACGCCATCGGGGCTCCGGCGAGGGTCTGCTCGGGGCAAGCACAGGGAGGAGAGGAGGCGAGGAAGGCGTCTCGGGTCGGGCACAGCAGGCGCGGGGCTCGACGCAGGCGCGACTCACGTGGAGGCGGGGCGAGGGAGGCGGCGCGACGTCCAACGGCGGGCGGCACGCGCAGAGGCGGCGATTGCTACGGGAAATCCGGGGAAGGCGGCGGGGTTGTGGGGTGAGGAAGGGAGAGGAGGATGGGGAAGCAGAGAGGGCCTGTGCTGCGAGCGGTGGCCGAGGTTGGCCGGGAGCGGGGCGGCGCCATGGAGCTGGAGCGGGGGATGAAGAGGGAGACGGGGTAGGTGAGCGAGGACAGGGGAGGAGGCGATGGGAGCAGGGTCGGTGGGGTGGGGCCAGGACGAGCAGGGTGGGCTGCGTGTCCACTGGGTGGACCGGGTGGCGTGGTAGGTGGAGTGGGGCGCGGGGATCGGTGTCGAGGGGGTGGTCGGTCGGCAGGAGGTGGGCGGGAGTTTGGCTGGTATGCGTGCCTAGGTGGAGAGGGAGTGGCCCAGGGAGGTGAGGTGGCCGGCCCGGATTGGGCGGGGTGAGGTGGCGGCGGGGGCAGGTGGCGGGGTGAGCGGTGGGTGCGGCTGGCTGCGCGCGGGTGCGTGTGTGTGAGTGCGTGTGTGTGGCTGTGTTAGGGAGTAGGTAGGGTGGGGATTTGGTTAGGATTAGACTAGGTTTTAGTTTAGGGCTTGGAGGTGGCCGGCCGGGCTTTCGGGCCTGGTGGGCTGCCTCCTAAAAATAAACAAATAATTTTATTTATTAAAAACAAGGCTTTTGCAAACCGTATTTAGACAAACCAAAATATTCCGGAGACCCGGGTTTTTAATTTGAATAAAGACGGGAATATTTAGAAAACAAAACTAGGCTTTTAGAAAATAGTTTTTAAACAAACGATGCATGATCATGACAATGCTCAAATGCAATGTGGCATGATGACATGAGCATGCGGTCATGATGATGCAATGCACAAAAACAACGCGATTTTCTAGTAGTGGTTTTGCGGGGCGCCACAAGCAACCCGCTACAACTAACAGCAGAGAAGCCTGGGAGCAGGGCGGCTGGGTGGTCCTTGGTTCGGCCCACCTCGTGGCGAGCTGCTTCCCACGCGGCGGCAGTCGCCAGCGAGCGGCCCGGGTGGGCCTTTGCCCCCGGCGAACCAAGGCGGAGAGGCGGCAGGGAGGGAGCGGCCAGGTGAGCCGGCAGTGGTCGTGGCTTGCCTGGCGGCCTGGCTCCCCCGCGCGCCCATGTGGGCCGGGGTCAAGCCGGCCGGCCCGGTGGCCGTCTGGCTGCTGTCCGCCCCCGTGCTGCGCCCTTTATCCGCCGACCATCCACTAGCGGGGCCCAGCTACATGTCGCCCTGTGCGGTGGCAGTTATCTGCCGCCCACGGGGCTGGCTGTTTTTCTTTTTCCATTTCTTTTTTGCATCTTTTCTTCTAGGCCTTTTCTCTCTAGGATTTGTCCTAATATAAAATTTGCCTTCATAAATCTTAATCTAAATATTATTTAGAATATATTAATTCATAATTAATATATAATAAATATATATTCAAATTCCCATTTATCCGAAAACACTTTTCCGGTCTTTTCCTTTATTCCTTCTCCGAACAACTTCGGATCTCTCTGCGGAACATTTCCGGCTTTCTCTTTCTCTACTGTGATTCTATCTTACGAATGATAGCTCTCATCGTACCCTTAAGTGTATCCTCTCACGGCTCAGGAATGCTCTAGACATGATATGTATCAATGATCAACAGAGGGACCTGGGATATCCATGTGACCCCTATGCATTCCTGATGACAATGTCGTTTGAACCGCTAAATGTAGCATCCTTGTCCTTTTGTTTCTCGATACAACTTGTTCAAGATCCGATCATTGGTATCCCATACCTTGTTCAATCTCGTTCACAATAAGTTATATTTTCTTGTTACCGTGATATTACATCCCCGTGACCGAGTCACATGTTGCAACATTTATGGATGTAATCTCACCAAGCCGGCCGTATGTATCTTTACCCATCATGTGGGTGAATAAATCCCGGTCTTGCAGTCACATGTCATCTACTGTTCCTTCGGAATATCCAACGTACACCTTTATAACCACTGTATTACCAAGTGGCGCTTGATGCAGTCTAAGCAGCCTCGGGAAACAGTGAGTAATATGATCTCACAGTCTAAGGAAAAGAAGTCTAGGTATAGTTGTTGCAACAATGAACTATATGACTTGATCGTGTTGCAACCCTTCGAGGAATGTCCAATCATATCATTCTCCAATGATATGATCACATTGTCAATTGGCATAAATGCCCATGATCTTGAAACCCAGATCATCATCATGAGCAACGAACTAGTATGAATAGAGGCTACTAGGGCCTTCGTTGTTTCATACCACACCTATACCAATGTTTCTACTTGGCACAGTTATAGCACAATATGAAACTATTATAAACTAATTGAGATATAACAATAAAAACCTATTTATTATTTGCCTCTAGAGCATATCTCCTTCAAATCCATGCCGTCATGGTGGAAACCTGCAGCGTAACCATAATGAGTTGTCTATGAAGCATTCTTCTTATAAAAAAAGAGTTAGATATTGAGAAAAAAGAGAAAAAGAAAAAAAAGAGATATGAGAAAAGAGGAAAGAGAGAAAAAAATCACCATTTTCCCATGGTAAATAAGAAAATTGTTGAGATGCTCGTTGTCTGCTTGCCTTGTCATTTTGATATGGGGATTCTTACGTATCATCAGGCAAGGGGTATCCCATTGGCGTTTCTCTATGATACACATGTACTTACTATGACAAGAACTTACCGGTAACTAAACTTGAGTAGCATGAGGAGCGGCCCTCATATTCAAGGGACATGAGATTTCCATATTATACTTCGTCAAGCATATACTCCATAGTTTGTTCACTTTAACCTTAATCACTTCAAGATGCTTATGATAGGGGCAATGAGAGCTGGAAGCTAATCAGTACCATAATTTTTGGAAGCTCTTTATGAAACCTGAATCCCTACTTCCTTCTATGAAGGCCTTTCTTTTACTTTTATGTTGAGTATCCACCTTCTATCTTTATGCACCTACTTTGTGTGCATAGTGGCCATTCTTAGTTCTATGTGCATTGTCCCAAGACTTGTTGATTGATGCATAGCTTTGATATTGCTTGTTTTAAACTATTTGTATCTAGTCGCTCTTATGAACTTTGAAGGTGTCCTATGCATTTATGTTTGCTACCCTATGAGGGACAAGCTGAATGCCACTATGCAAACAAACATCTTGCAAAGCATTGTTATTCATGAATCTTTTGTTCGTGCCTTTTCATGTTGCAACATAGGTGCTTTGTCTTATTGCTAGAACTTTATCTTTCATGCTATGCTGAAGTACTATGATCCCAGCTATCAATGTTTTACAAATACTTTGATCAAGTTTATGATGGTGCATGTTATCTCAAAAATTATTCTTTCTTTTTTATCACTTACCTACTCGAGGACGAGCAGGAGTTAAGCTTGGGGATGTTGATACGTTGCAAACGTATCCATAATTTTTGATGTTCCATGCTTGGTTTTATCTACTTTCTTATGTTTTTTCCACACTTCGGAGTACTTTCTATACACTTTCTTGGACTAACCTATTAACAAGAGCCACATTGCCAGCTGCCTGCTTTCTGTTGTTTTTGGTTCCAGGAAAGTCAAAAAATGAATATTCTCGGAATTGTATGGGACAAAAGCCATAGTCAGTTTTTCACCGAGGGGGACACGGAGCCGGAATACGAGACGGAGAAGGGCCAGAGGGCCACCACACCACCTGGCCGCGTGGCCAGGCCTGGCCCGCACCAGGGGGTGGTGTGGCCGCCTAGGGCACCCCCTCGGCCTCCCCTTTCGCCTAAAAGATGCCTCCGATACATAAACCCTAAGGACTCGATCA
Source organism: Avena eriantha (assembly GCA_910589775.1). Taxonomy (NCBI): domain Eukaryota; kingdom Viridiplantae; phylum Streptophyta; class Magnoliopsida; order Poales; family Poaceae; genus Avena; species Avena eriantha. The sequence continues at coordinate 351,795,094 of OU342744.1, forward strand.
AAATTCCACGAAAGAGTTTGTAGCCGCCATTATCTCCATCCCTAGATCAGGAGGGATCTGAAGCTCTTCCTAGCACCTTGTCGGAGGGGAGAATTCAGCCTGGAGGCCTTCTTCATCATCATGCAAGCCTCCGGTGTGATGCGTGAGTAGTTCATCTCTGGACTACGGGTCCATATAGTAGCTAGATGGCTGGTTCTTCTCCTTTGTGCTATCATGTTTAGATCTTGTGTGCTCCGTTCATGATCAAGATCATCTATTTGTAATCCTACATGTTGTATTTGCAGGGATCCGATGGATATTGAGATGCTTTTTGAGATTGATTATTGATTCTATGGTGTCTTTGTTATTTCTGATCTTGCATGCTTTCCGTTGTTAGTAGCTATCTTGGCCAAGTAGATGCTAGCAACTCCAAGAGTTAGTATTTATGCTCGATAGTGGGTTCATGCCTCTAGTAATCTGGGGAAGTGACAGAAATCTCTAAGGTACTAGATGTGTTGTTGCTACTAGGGAGAAAACAACAACCCTTTGTTCATAGAACAATCGTATTGTTTACTTTACACGCAATGCATAATGCAATTATCTGTTGCTTGCAACTTAATACTGGAGGGGGTTCGGATGATAACCTGAAGGTGGATTATTAGTCATAGATGTAGTTGGATTACGGTATATGTATAATGTTGTAATGCCCATTCAAATTTCAAAGGAGTCAAGATGTTTAGTATATGCATATTTCTTTCTCGATGTTTGTCAATTTCCCCGCTGTAATTTGTTCACCCAACATGTCATCTATCTTAAGCAGAGCCACCACTAGTGAACTATGGACCCCGGTCCTTTCTTTTACCATCAATCTACAATTGTTTACTGCTTTCTGTTTACTTTCTGCAAACTATTACTTTCTTCCACACAATACGTTTAATCCTTTGTTTTTAGGAAAACCGGTGATATTGACAACCTCACTGTAAGTTGGGGGCAAAGTTTTGTGGTTGTGTTATGCAGGTTTCCACGTTGCTGCTGGCGCCGGTAGTGCACCCTGCCAAAGTCCAGCTAGCAACACCTTTGAGGTGTTTCCTTGCTCCTACTGGATTGATAACCTTGGTTTCATAACTGGGGGAAAACTTACTGCTGTACTCATCATACCTTCCTCTTGGGGTTCCCCAACGAGCTCGTTAATACACGAGTCAGTATCCTCGTTGATCTTCTCTGGAGGCTGGTTAGTTCATCGAAACCTACTCCACGTCCGCTCTTTCATGCTTTGGTCTTTGGGGTCGTGTCTGCTTTACTGACATCCCTAGATTCAATGTATGTGTAGGAGGAATCTACTGCTAGTTTTGTGTTAGTTGATTTCTATGGATTATTCTTGTTATCCAGGACACGGAGGTTTGTTTAATTTCATTACTAAGTTTTTTTTGATTTTGTAGTTAATTTCTTCTGTGTGTTATGTTAACTCCTGCTGTTTTTCAATTTTGTTGCTCTGCTAATAATCAATAGTAGTTAAAATGATGCTTACTACTGCCTGATAATCAATATCCTATTAGTTGATGTTAGGTTATTTATGGTATAGAGGAAGATAATATGGTGTTAGTTGAACCTAACTTCTGTTATAATAGGGTGTTAACTCTCGTGCTTCTTTTGTCCGTTATATATGTTTGTTGTCACTTCAGAATGTTATTTGATTGTAAAGATGTTTTGTCTTTAGCAGATTCTAAGGAAGATAAATGTGCACTACCAGCTGAGCCGCCTATTGTGAATAATGAATTGCCTGAAAATGAAGATCAGGATATTCCAACTTCTTTTGGTATTAATGAGTATAATTGAGCGGGTAATGCATTAGTTTTAAGCGAAGAGCAGATTGCCCCAGCTGATGTTGGTATTGTGGACGGGGATGTTTCAGCGGGCAAGAATGATGTCTCACACAATACACCAGCTGCACATGGTGTTATATACTCTAGTCCTGATCCCATTGTTGTTGTTTTTGAACCTACTGTAGATATCCATACGCACGAGCAAGCTAGAGATAAGGAGACGCAGGATCAAGATACATGCAATGATTCCTAGAGTATAATTTTCTAATATTCCTATGCCCCTGCCATATATCCTCGTATTTTCGCCTAATAGTGTTTTTGTGTTTGTTTGTTTTTACTTCTCATATATCTGTTGTTATGTATTATTACCCCGATATTTACTTTTACTTTATTCTGGGTAAGCACTAGTTGGGGGAGGCTGGTTGTAGTGGGTGAACTTTTTTAATGTTGTAATGTAATAAGACTTCAGAATGATATATGTATTGTATATTTTGTTCCTTTTTATGTTTTTGCATATGATGTGTGTCATTTGTTTGTTGTTTTGTCCATATCGAGTCAGAATCAACTATGCGTTTACTGGCATGTGACCTTCCTTTCTTTTTCCTTTTTAACAGCATCCACTGTGTTCTCTACCCTGTCCACTGCTCCAGCTTTGGATAAAATCAAAGAGGTTTATCATGCAGTGTAGCACCCCGGTAAAACCACTACTAGAAAATCGCTTGATGTTTTTGTTTTGTGCATCATCATGATCACATGCTCATGTCATCATGCCACATTGAATTTGAGCATCATCATATCATCATGCATTTGTTTGCCTAAAACTATTTTCTAAAAGCCTATCTTTGTTTTCTAAATATCCCCCGTCTTTATTCCAAACAAAAACCCCGGTCCCTTTCGGATATTTTTGTTTTACCTAAAAATAATTTACAAAGGTCTTTTAAATAAAACAAAATAAATATATAAATAAAACTATTTTTCTAGTGGAGGCAGCCTGCCAGACCCAAAAGCCCGTTTGGCCACCTACTACCCCAAACCCTATTCTCCAACCCTAACCTACCCATCACTAGCGCCAACCCACCCCGCCGCCAACCACCAGAACCACACGCAGCGACCCACCCAGGACCCACCGACTGACCGACACCCCCGTGACGGGTGACCATCACCCGCTCTAGCCCGCTGCGCACGCTACCGCATGCCCCGTCCCATGTAACACGCGCGCCGCACGCTCCCAGGCGCGTCCCGCAAGCAAACCCCACACCGCACCGCACGCCACCCCAACCCGGCCCCACCTCGCATCGTGACCGCTCCCGCACGGACCCGTCACCCTCATCCTCTCCTTTGTAGCATTCGAAGCCACCAACCGCGCGGCCGTCCTTCCCCAACCTCGCCGCCTTCGGCCTCGATCCCGCGATCTCCGACCGCTGCCCGCCTCAGGCCCTGCTGCAGCTCGCCAAGGCATGCCCCTCCCCCCGCTCCAGCCATGGATGCGCAGGACCCGCTCTCCTCCTCGTCCACAGGCCACGACAGGGACACCGCCATGGCACGCCTCGTCCGCCGTCGCCCCGCTCGATCTGCCGCCAAGCTCCGCGGCCCTCCCCGCCGTCAGCGCCGCTCCTCGCCTCGACCGGTGCCCCTCCGGCTAGCGCCCAGCCTGCATCGAGCTCCGGCGCCACCTTCTCCTGTAGGCGGCAGGCGCGACCACCGCCCCTGCTTGTCGTTCAAGCCAGGCCCCGCCATGCCGCTCGCCTCGCCGCAAGCTCCTCTTCGTCCCGGGCCGCCTGCGGACTCTGCGATGTGCGCGTGCCTGCGACCACCTCCTGAGCACGTCCTCGCCTCGTCCACGCCGCCCTATCCGCCTCCCTCGCCCTGCAGAGCGCCGTGGCCACCCCAGCGCGTTCGAGCCTCCTCCATCTGCAGATGAACGACCCAAGACTTCATGTACGTCTCAAACGAGCCCTGCAGCTCTGATGTTTTTATGCGACTCCTACTGGTAAGGTGTGTTGAAGGATGATGTGTTGAAGTGCTGGTGGTGACATAGTGATGTGGACATCGAGCTGTTGTTATGTGGATGGGGTACTGCAGGTGTGTATACTGCGTGACCGACGATTGCACGAGGACCCAAAGAGCTAACGACGAGAACCTTACCAACGCCAAGATCCCCCATCCACAGATTCGATGACCAAAGATCATCCTCACGGAACCGACTGGATCGCCTTCATGGACCCGGAGAATCCCTGATCATGGACAACAAGGCGACGACCCGTAACTCCAAGTACTCCTTCACGGACTCAAGATCTCCTTCCCGGATCCGAAGACCGACCTCGCCGAACACGAACCCCGTCGAACCCCCAAGACCTTCAACCCTAATGTGTGACCCTTTTCTAGCCCTATTTTATAATTTGCCATATATATAAATTGTTGCATATTAAATTGTTCATGATTGCATACATCTTTGGGTGGTTGGGGGTATTTTGCCGATTCACCTAATAATTAAATATGGAGACCATATGTGGGCTTTTCTAGTCTTATCTTGGCCCCATTTAAATTTGTGTAGAGAACCGATGCCATGTTTCGCCTTGTTAAGCCAACATTTAAATTACGGGGTAGCTAAACAACTTGAACCATATAATTAATTGTCGGGACCCTAGTTCCGCTTAATATTGCCTAGTTGCGTCGCATCCTTGCCATGCCATACATCATACATACATCATGCCGGATCTTTTGCCGTAGTATTAAATAGTGCATCCGGTGTTTCTTTTAGTGTTTGCTTCTTCATGGATTAGGCCGTTGAGTGGATGCGAGTATCGGCAAGTTCTTCGGATATGAATCTTCGGCTATGTTTTTCTAGGCGAGCAATCTCCCCCTTTCTACCTATTTTGCATTTATAGTCTTTATTTCCTCCTGTTGATTTATTGCTATCCGTGTCACGATGCTTTAGTGTTCCGTACCAGATATATTCCGTGCAGCCTTTATATTGCCTTGGACACCTCCTATTACCTGTTGTTTGGTAGATAGATGGTCTTGTGAGTCGTAGTCGCTTGCTCAGGTGCGATCCCGTGTCGTGAAGTACCACACATTTGTTGGAATGTTGCCATATGCTTTATGGTGGAGATAATCATGACTTTAAATACAACTTGATTAAAATGGGAATAGTTATAAGTAATGCAGAGGCATCGGTGGGCAATAGTAAATATTTGGTTTTTAACTGCTCACTTGTGTCCCGTAGGCCCCGAATACTTGATACATGTTCCTTGACTATCGCACTATCCGCATATGGGACCATGAATCCCCTTAGCCAGAGCTTGATTTATTTCTTATTTCTTAGGGCCAAAAAGTAGTTTGGGGCTTTATTACTATCCTGTACTTATGCCATGCTTTACTGCTTTATTTACGATTGTGCGTGGAACATATGTACTGTTTTGAAACGTGGAAGGTTTTCGCAGTATCGACAAGCCCAGTCACACTTTTGGGTTCCTAGTCATTTACAACCATTGACACAAACCCTGGGTCCGTCTCGGAGCCGGCCAACTTCATTGCGGATAGCTTAGTGGGGTGGCCTCCTGAAATCTTTTATGAATCCTGTGATTGCTTTGTCATGAAAGCCTCGTTGGGTTTTGATTTGGTTTTTCCGAGGTTGATCGTGTGTGTGTTGCTATTTGTGCACCCCTGCAGGGTAAATCTTTCTGAAAGCCGTGTCCACGGTTATGGACGACTTGGAGCACAATATCTCGATCATAGACAAGCATAACTAAAGTAGTGCTATAAATTTGACTTAATATGTGACTAGTAATCAGCTTCACTACAACGGAATGGATAATAAAAGTGCCAACAACTGGTGGAACTGGGGTGTATCGTGTCATGTTATATCTGCCTAGTAAGTATCGTAACTCCAATGGAATGAAATAAAAGTGCCAACAACTGTTGGGTTTGGATGTCACATGTTAATTGTATCTGAATAGTAAGTACTGCAACTACAACTGAATGGTTAACTAAAACTGCCCACTACTTATGCTATCAGGACGACTCGTGTTATCTATATCTGACTAGTAAGTGCTGCAACTATAATGAAATGAATAAAACTGCCAACTGTGTGAGTTCCTCGGTTTGACTTCCTCGTTTGGTCTCGAGGGAGAATACCAGGATGGGTATGATTGGTGTTAGTATAAGTTTGGTTCCGAATAGGTCTTTCTTATCTCTCTCTAATAGCCGACAATTTATCGAGTCTCTATAGGTTGTTTAGTGCATGCTTAGCTGCTACTTCAGTCCACCATACCTATGTAGGCGAGAGCCGCCGAATTCTAGCCTCGCCGTATACTGGCCTCGGTACTGACCGCTCCCTTTTTTCTTTGTCCTTTGTCGGCACCCCTTTTTGTTTTACCAGGTTGTGATCGACGTCGTTAGCAGGGTTACCCTTCCGGCTTGGCCTAGGCAGGGTTATGGACGCCATTGGTTATTTTTCAGGGCTCTTAGCCCCATTTGAATCTTATCCGTACTCGAATGTTGTATCGTTTTCAGCGTGATTTGGATCTTTGTATTGTATATCTGTATTCTTGACTCAGTGAGTCGTTGATGTATATATATATATGTTGTGTGGGTTCCATCGTGAACTATTGTATAATGATATTACTTCGTTTCCACCCGCACGCAAGTGCCTGGTGGGCGTCCTTAAATCGTTTCTATGCGGGTTTGACGGGAAGCGCTAAAACTTGCATAGGGCTGATTCGAGGGTGTTACATGCAGTATGCAGGCTGAGGAATGACAAGAAGAAAGAGTACTTATCTTCACTTTTTTTGTTTTTTGTTTCTGTTGATGACCATATTTGTTTTCCAGTGTGATTTTTCTTGATTTATTTGATGTTTGTGATATTTTTTTCAGGGGCATCACACTCTTTAGGAACGATGAGTGTTATTCCACAATAGGCCAAATTGCAAGGGCTTTCCAGCCAACTGGGTTTCTTTGCTCATACACAGTATCTGTTGGAATTTATCTGCTTGGAAAAAAATACAAGGGATCAGAGCAGTTGATTGTACCGTATATTTGTTGTGTAAGTTAATTCCTTATATTTTTGTCTTAACTACTGTTTTTTGTTTTGTTATGGATGGATCCATAATATTTGTGTATTCTATTGTTTTTAGATAGTTAGCTCCCATGATTTTTTAAGGCTGCTAGTTCATTGGATTTCTTTTTAGGTTTATCTACTCTGTCAATGAAAGTTAACTTTCATTTATCATAAACTTAACTTCCTTGTTACAAAACAGTAATTTCCTTTTTTTCTTCATGCACGGCTTTCATGAATGTTAACTTCCAATGTTTCATTAACTTATCTTCCTAGCCCCTTTTATGATTTTATATTTTTTCTTTACGTCGGCTATGATGGTTTTAATCAGAGGCATATTTTCGAAGGAAACCTGCATAGCAGACGTGTGCAGAAACTTTTTAGTGTAGATTCGGAAGACCGTTTGGACAGAAAGATATTGTAAGTGTGAACATTTTTTTTAACATATTGTTTCTCTCTGTTTTTTAGTTTTAGGTTCATTTTTCAGTTTGTTTCATCATTATATTCAGTTAACTCTTGATAATTTTTATTTCTTTTGTAGATTCTTTTTGCTACTTTCGATCCTCCTAACCCTCCAGTCCCTAGTGTTGTGGGCCACTTTTGTGTTGTTGGTATCAACATGTGCAAAAGCATTTTCAGTTCCTTGATTCTATGCGTGACGCTGATGATCCAGATGCTTAGAGGGTAATACACACGATGGTTCAAAACATCGGGAAGTTATGGAGAGAAGCTTCCAATTCCAAAGGTGAAAAGTTTGATCCACCAAATATTGATATCTAGGGGATTGACTATGTTAGAGTGCCAAAACAGTCAACTCCATAAGTTTTATTGCAATATTTATAGTTTTCATGCTAACTTCCACTGTGTTTTCCATTGTATGTGTTGTGTATTTGAGAATTTTTGCTATGTGTGATTTTAATATTTGCATTTTTTTAATATTGATCTTCTTCTTTGTTTTTTGATCCAGCCATTGCTGTCGGTTTTTCATGCTCCAATTATTGTTAACTTTTGATGGAGAGGTTTGGTGACTTTTGACCAGAAAGATATATTAAATATAAGGATAACCACATTGTACAGTTGGTTGCCTGCACCTGATTTTAAAATTGATTTAACAGAAATGTTTGGTAATGATCCAGGTATGTTGTCTCTTTTTGGTCCCTTTATTTTAAAAAATATATATGTGTGTACATATTGCTTGTTTTATACCTAACTTTCACTGTATATGATGTTAACTCCTACTTTTTCCATTTTTTGAACTTTATTTTTTGACTGATAATAACTAGTACTGTAAAATGATGCTAACTACAGCCTTAATGCTAATTTTTTATTTCTTTATGTAATATATTATGTTTAAGTAGATACTATTAGTATATAGGAAGAAATGTGCTCTATGTTTTTTTGTTTTAACATAACTTTTGTTATAGGAGGGTGTTAACCCCCTCATTTTATCTTACCTCTTCAGCTATTTGTAGTTAACTTCTAGTATAATATTATGCTAACTTCCCATGATACACTGAACTGTTATTTTTTTTATAGTGCGGTTAACTTTTCATATGTATTTCAGGAGTTCCTCTTGCCCTAGAGGAAGATAACTTCGCGTTATTTGAAACTCAGTTCTTCACACCATAAGTTATAGCTTTACGAGAAAAAGAATTTCAGTTGCAAGCTGTTAGCAAGGTGAAGAAGGCTATCGCAAGACTGCATGGCTATTTAGTGAAGAAACCAAATACCACTAAGGCATTGGTAGATGTGAAGGAAAAGGAGAAGGTATTAGTAAATGTGGATGACGATGATGATGATTTTGTCTCTCCGCCACCCCCGAGGACTGTTGCAAAATCTATCCAGAAAGATGCAGTTATCTGCTCAGCTACTAGCAGCAACGACTTTGTAACACAATTGCCAAAAAATCAACCACCTGCCCAACCTCCTGTACTTTCTAACGACCAAAGTATCTAAGAAGCTAATGAAAGATGTCCCTGAGTTTGTTCCTTACAAATTCCCATGCTTAGTCAAGGCCAAACAATTCAGAGATTTAATTTTAAGCCCGGAGTACCTGAAGGAACATGTTGAGTAAGTACCATTGCTATCTTTTTCTCCCTTTTTCTGTTGTTTTACGCATGTTTTATATGTTAATTTGTTTTCTGCTAGGTGGTTTGTTACCCCAATCTGAACTTATGTTTTTGATCATTTATTGTCATTTTTGTAGGTCGACTTTGGTTATGTTCACAAACAATTTTGTTGATCATGTATCTATTGATGGTAATTACATGTTCAAACTTTTTGGCCGTGGACAAGAGATGGTAGCTGAGATTATTGATTATATTTTCTCTTTCTGGAAGGATGATCCCACTATAAGAAAATGTTTGAGTCTGGTGATCGCATTTTACTTTCGCCTTATACTGTCCCTGTAAATTCCGCAAACTTATGTTCCTTTTGCTAGTAGTTTTTCTCATTTGTCATTTTGGATTTCATTGGTTACTTTTTTGTGTGTTCAATTTGTTTTGCAGTACCTTCTTGACTTCTCACCATGGTTTTCAAAAGATGCTGATGGAAATGATATTCCAAGGAAAGCTTTTGAAGTTAAGGCAGCAGCTAAATAATTCTTAGGTTTTGTGAGGGAAGGAGAAAACCTGTTGGATGCAAATCTGGTAATTTTTTTGTCCCTTTTGATTTTTGTGTGTAAATTGTTTTTTCATGGTGGTACTGAAGTTAACCTTCTACATATGCATCACTTAACTTTCATAGTTGTCTGTTACAACAAGTTATTTTTGGTACATATGTATCACTTAACTTCCATATCTGTTTTCTACACATATTCTTATCCGTTACTTCAAGAGAAATGATCACACTCTTTACGTGATGAATCGGTACACTGAGACGCTTGATATTTTTGATTCAAGGAGGTACTCTAATCTTCAGAACTTATCTAGGAGCGAATTCCACGCCGACCGTGTCAAAATTGTATGCTTTTTTTTCTTTTTCATTTGAATTTTAAAATCTGCAATATCCATGTGTTTTTGCAAACTCTAATGTTTTATGTATTTTTTTACCCTTTGTGTTTTATTCTTGAACACAACCAAACATATCAAAAGAATGGTTGCTGTTATGAAGGAGGTTTATGATGTTTCTGCTTTCAACAAGAAAGACACGGTTCAGTGGGATGTAGTTGCAGATAGGTGCATATATGTGCTGACCACAGAGCAGGGTATCAACTAGTGCGCATTTTACATGATGAAAATGGCTCCTTTCTATGATGGCATTAAGATTACGGAGCAGATCAAAAACAAGGATGTTAGTTTTTACATTTTTTTACTTGAAACACTGCCACTTTTTTATGTTTCTAATATTGCTTGAACTCCACTCCATTTTCTCAACTTATTTTAATTTGTTTGCTTTATTTTTTTGAAATCAGGTACGTGTTGAAAACTGGAAGGCTGAATTCATGTTCCAGCTCTTGTTCCACATGAAGAATGAACTAGGTCCATCAGATTGGCCAACTGTTTTACAAAAACTTACTTCTAAAAGGCACATCTTTGAACCATCCACTAGCAACTGTCAATCTATTGTTCGGGTTGTAGCAAGATGCATTATAGTTCTGTAAAAACATGTTGTACATTGAATATGATTTGTATTTCTAGTTTTTATACTGTTTCGATGTATTACCATATATTATTGGTATTTTGTGGATGCACCATATTTGTGATCTATATTTGTTGTTTGGCTAGTATTTTTGTGGTTAGCAGCTGATTCATGTTTGTTTTATGAAAGTTAACTTCCAAGGTTTCTAGAAATTAACTTCCAGTACAACAGGAACTTAACTTCCAGTATATCTTTATAAAAGTAGACTAGTGAATGTTCATGTTTACCTTGAATTATATCTCATTTTATCTACAAGGGTATATTCTATGTTTCACTAGAAAGAGTTTAAAGCAAGCTGAAGCCCACATTATTGAATACTTAACCTCTATTGTCTGTAGTTTTAACCTTCAAATTTTTTACAAGGTAAATTTCTAAATTTTTAATTCTGTTCCACTTCATTTTTGATAAGCATACATCTACTATTCCACTTTTTATCTATCTTTTTTTAAGCTAACGTCCATGTTGTTCTAATGGTAATCTACTTTATTTTTGGCTAAGCCCCAGATTTTTCTACTATTAACCCGCATCTTTTACAAACCCAACCTCTACAATTTTTTCTACCGTATACTTCAATTTTTCTACATGTTAACTTCAGTAGTTGTCATACTTGACTTCAATACTATTTGTAAGTTAACTTCCAAGTTGTTGAAAGATAACTTACAGTTTTTCATATATACATGCATCCATACACATGTAAATGTGCCACTATTAAACAATACTTATAGCTAATTAACTTACAATGTGTTCATTGGAAAGAGTCATCCCAGTGACAAAACCATCAAAAATTTGCAACCAAACAAATTAGTAGAATTCTGCAAGGATATATAATCACTGGGGAAGTCCAACGTTTTTAACATCTATATAAGTTTTATCTATACAACACTATCTGGTTTTCTCGATCTATTTTTTTGTACATATATATGATCTTTTCAACTTTTCTTAAATCTGCAGCTCCTTCTTATTTGATTCTCCGGTGGTGTGTCCTCTTTTTCTTTTGCTCCTTTCTTGTGTTGTTTTGGTGTGCTATTTGCAGTTTTCTTTTTTGTATTCAAGTATTGTTGTTGTTTCCGTAGTTGTTCCTCTAGTTGCATTCTTTTGCACGTCCTTGCGTTGTGTCCTCTAATTTTACCACACTCGTCACAAGTACGTATTCCTTGTGGCTTCATCTGTGTAGCTGTTGTTTTCTGTGGAGATCTCTTTTTGCACTTGTTGCGTCCTTGTTGAGCATCTACATTAGGACTTCGTCAACTCCACTTTCTGTTTCTGTATGAGCTTCATCATCATCTTTAGATCTGTTGCTTTTGTCTTCATAATCTTCATCCACATCTGTATCCAGAACAGCTTCATCATCATCTGAGATTTCCTGATTTGCTAGCAAATTCTGGATGCATTTTTGACTTTCTCTGTAGGGCTAGAAGTGTCATACACTTTCTGATGTGTATCAAGTAGTTTTGCCGCGAGCTACCTCTTCGTGCATGTTCTTGCATTGTGCCCTCTGATTTTTTTTGCATATGCTGCATAGTCTCTGACCTTTTGAAAATCCATGGTTGTCGAGCTCTGGCTGTAGACGTGCAGGAGCAGAATTCTTTCCCTTTTGTTCTTTATTCCGACTCCCTTTTGTTCTTGCTACTGGTGGTGGCTGTAAATCTGTGAATTGGTCACCATCTTCAGTAACAGGGATATTGTCGGACGGATTAGAGCCTTGCGGAACTTCTCCATTCGCTGATGTCCGATTGTTACTGTCAACATCTAATTCACTGGTTTACATTCGTGCATTAACTTCTCTAAAAGCCGCCAGAACCATCTCGAACTTTTCGCCTGAGTAGTATCCTCTATTCACAGTCTTCATTGCCTCATTGTATAGTATAGTTCGTATGTATTCAAGTGATGTTCCTCCTATCTCCGATGTTTTGTAATCTTTGAGGTTGAAATTTGGATCTGTGACTGCATTATTTGTATACCTTTGCAGTATGTACTTCTTTGGGATCTTTTTCAGTCTTACATGCTCAAAAACAAGTAGGACATGATGACAAAATAACCCTGTAAAAATAGTTTTAATTTTGCGTAAATTAAAAATAACCTGATTTAGCACATTTTAAAAATACATTGATTAAGGTCAACTTCAATATGAATGGAAACTTAACTTCCACAGTTTAGTAAGTAAAATAACTTCAGTAAAGCCAACTTCAATAGAGTTAACCTCCATTGTTCTACAAAATTAACTTCCATATCTTTTTATTAAATTCATTTATTTATTTGGCATATTTTTCTCCATGAATGCTAACTTTTTTTTATGTATTCCTGATATTTAATCCCCTTTTTTGTTTTTGTAAAACAAATTTTTCTAAAAAAGCATTCATGTAATTCCAATAAAAAAAGAAAATCAATAATTTGTTCGTATGATAAGCAACATATTCTCAGTAATGTTACTCAGATAATTTACCTGTATGCTCCCATAGTTTGCACTCGTACTCAAATTTTCTTTCTGTTTCATCCGCTAGCAGAACTCATGCCTCGACCAAGAAAATATCCTACTTTGGTTGTAGTGATGGACGAGGAAGTGTGTTGGGTTTTTCGAAGATGTTGTAATTCTGAAAGCTGTGCTATGATATAGGCGTTCTTTAAACACCGAGTACACTGCTCTCGTGTACTCCTTTAGTGCTTGTTCCTCAAATCCATATCTGGTCAAAGGTTTCCTTGCATCCTGCACATGTAAACTAACATATCATCCAATGCACTATGAAGTATTGTTTTACTTAAAACATCTATTACAAACCCAACCTCTACAATTTTTTCTAATGTATGCTTCAATTTTATATAAGTTAACTTCAGTAGTGTGACATACTTAACTTCAATATTTATTGTAAGATAACTTCCATATTGTTCAAACATAACTTAAATATTTATCCTTTATTTAAAAAATAAAGAAGCATGTTTTGCGATTTGTACCATTTGCGCAAGTGTTTCTGTGTTTTCTGCTTCTCGCCTTGTTTATATACAGCTATTTACTTGTTTCGCAAATATATGGAGATTATCTTGTTCGTTCACAAATCCTTTCTTCGGCACATGGTTCATGCTCTCACTTATCTGTGTCAATGTCATTATAGCGCAGAAAACATCCTTCCAATATACCGAGATCCATGTAGTCCTCTTGTTCCACGGGTTGATCATCACATTGATATCATGCAGCCTGTACTTATCAATCAGTTCATGCCATGTTGCTTCAAATTCTGACGGCATTAGCAGATGGTTCAAAATCTCTGCTAGCTGGTCTTTCAGGTCAGGAAAAAGTTGGTAAAGCTTTCTCAGCGAAACTTTATGCTTTCTCATTATGTGCCATCTACATAGCTTATGGAGAGACCTTGGGAAAGTCGCCGGTATAGCATGCGCCATAGAGGGACACTGATCTGTATTCAACATCAGTAACACTTTGTCAATTTTTTCACAATCAATACTATATTAAAATACATATCAATATATATCTAAGTTAGCCATATGAACACCTAGTTAACTTCCTTAAAAATAGCAAGTGGACTTTCATGACAACATATAGTTAACTTCTAGATACTCAGCAAGCCAGAGATTTTTTATTATTAAAATAGCTACCAAACTCCCAATAGACAAAGAAGTTGGCTTTCATAAAAACAGCTACCTAACTTTTTCATTTTTCCCCAATTTATATTATATTTAAATTATTCGTATTAATTAATATATATCTAAGTTTTCCATAACAACATCTTGTTAACTTCCTAAATCAGAGCAAGTGAACCTTAATGCAAACATATAGTTAACTTCCAGATGCAGAGGAAGCCACCGTTTTTATCATATAAATAGATACCTAACTACCATAAGAAAACAAATTGGCTTCCATAAAAATAGCTATCTAACTTTCATAAGAAGAGCAAGCATCATCATTTTTCTTAATAAATAGATACATAACTTCAATGGACAGAGCAAATGGACTTTCATAAAAATAGCTAGCTAACTTTCTTCAAGGTTAATATTGACATACCTGTTAAAATACAAATTGGCTATTTCCCACCCATGTATTTCAAGAATGTGCTGAATACCCATTTGAATGATTCTATGCTTTCGTCGCCCATCAGTGCGACACCAAAAATTGTTGACTGTAAATGATTATTGACGCCAACAAAAACTGCAAGTGGCATGTGGTATATATTGCTCTGGTATGTTGTATCGAAAGTGATACAGTCGCTGAAATTAGCATATGCAGCTAGCATTTGACCAGAAAATATTTCTAATTGTGTTTTTTGAATCAACTTGCACATCAGAATAGTGTTGGAGATATGCCCAAGAGACAATAATAAAGTGGTTATTATTATATCTTTATGTTTATGATAAATGTTTACATCCCATGCTATAATTGTATTAACCAAAAACATTAATACTTGTGTGTTTTGTAAACATAAAAGAGTCCCTAGTAAGCCTCTTGTTAAACTAGCTTGTTGATTAATGGATGATCATGGTTTCCTGATCATGGACATTGGATGTCGTTAATAACAAGATCATATCATTAGGAGAATGATGTGATGGACACACACCCGTAGTAAGCATAGCATAAGATCAAGTCATTAAGTCGTTTGCTATAGCTTTAAAATACATAGTAACCTAATCCTTCGACCATGAGGTTATGTTAATCACCATCACCGGATGGGTACTTTGATGACATCAAACACCGCTTCGTAACTGGGCGGTCATAAAGGTGTCATTGGGTATTCTGAAAGTATGTGTTGAAGCGCATGGACCAAGATTGGGATTTGTCCATCCATATGACGGATAGATATGCTCTGGGCCCTTTCGGTGGAATGTCATCTAATTATCTTGCAAGCATGTGACTAGGTCACAAGGGATGACATATCACGGAACGAGTAAAGAGTACTTATCAATAACGAGGTAGAACTAGGTATGGAAATACCGACGATCAAACCTCGGATAAGTATAGTATCGCGAGACAAAGGGAATTAGTTTCGTAAGTAAGTGGTTCAATCGATCGCGAAGTCATCGTTGAGTATATGGGAGCCATTATGGATCTCTAGGTCCCACTGATGGTTATTGATAGGAGATGTGTCTCTGTCATGTCTGCATATTCACGAACCGTAGGGTGACACACTTAAGGTTCAAAGTTGTTTAAAGTAGATATGGAATATGCGTTGGAGACCGAATGTTGTTCGGAGTCTCGGATTGGATTTGGGACATCACGAGGAGATCCGGAATGGTCCGGAGAATAAGATTCATATATTGGGGATCATTTTCTGAGTTAGGAAATGTTCCGGAGTATTTGTATGAGGGTTCTAGAAGGTTTCGGAATGTTCCGGAAGGTTCTAGAGGATTTCTTGGAGTTTGCTTGAAAACCAAGAAAGGGTCAAAGGAAACCAAGTGGGGCAAGACACGGATTCGTGGGGGAGGAGGACTCCTCCCCCCTTCCCACCGCCGGCCATAGGAGGGGAGTCCTACTAGGACTCCCCCTCCCCAGGCGCGCCTCCCTCCTTTAAATAGAAGGGAGGGGGCGCCCCCTCCTAGCCCTCTCCCACAACTTCCAATCTCTGCCGCCTCTCTCCTCCTCCTTTCTTCTGCACAGGCATAGGCGAAGCCCTGCAGAATTCTCTACTCCACCACCACCACCACGCCGTCGTGCTGCTGGGATTCCGTGGAGAAGATCTACTACCTCCGCTGCTCGCTGGAACGAGGAGAGGAAGGTCTGCTTCGACTCCGCACGTGTGACCGACTACGGAAGCGCTGCCGGAACGCGGCGCCGGAAGGATCGTCCACACGATCTTGAGATCGGCAAGTGATCGACTACATCAACCACGAGATCTAATCTCGTTAACGCTTTCGGATCTACGAGGGTTAGTTCCTATCTGTCTCGTTGCACATGTCTAATAGATTAGATCTTGACTTTTATCTAGATTAGATCTAGGTTTTGTTCGTTCTTGCGGTAGAAATTTTTTGTTTTCCATGCTACGAACCCATCAAATAGAAATTCTCGTTCTCAGCTTTCATATCATCAAAGAACTTGGACGGTTTCTGCACATCGTCTGTGTTGTCGAGGTGTGTATTACGCGCTTTCCTACAAAATTTGTAGTTTATAAATATCAGTTATTGCCAAAGAATATGAGTTTATATGATTTCTTTTTTTCATGCGTTGATACTTACATGTTCTTTATATTCTTGTCATGGCATGGTAACTTGTTGCGTCCACCATTCATCCTAGATAGGAATCTCATTATGCTACTATGCTCAACATTGCTAAACTAGAGGCCTTTAATCAAATCCTGTAGCGTTGCGTCGACATGTTTATGTGAATGCAAGAACATTTGTATTGATGGAGTTAACAGCAATGGGTGGTTGTGTTCTAGGATTATATCCATCACAACACAGCTACCATCATCTCTCTCTTTTAATCTCATAAATGCTTTGCAGCCAGTTTTTTGCCCACTTTATCCCGTTGTCCGTCAGATTCATCGAAACCTATGTTGTGTGTTCCCTTGCAGACACATCGCAGATACCGCAGTCTGTTGTTTCGTTGGGATTTCTTAATGCTAAACCCAGTGTGCTTAGCATATGTGTTGTAAAACTGAAAAGCCTCATCAAATGTTTCGAATTCCTGGGAAATTGTAGGTATGAGACTCTCTGGGAGCTCAGGTGCCTGCATATGTTTCCTAGGCACAATATGTTAGTCACTATTAGTTTTATTATCTTTTTTATAAGTAATGAAGATAAAATAAACAACATTTTTCATTTTTCACCATATCTAGAATGCTATGTATTTGCTATTTTGTTATTTCATAATTAATTGAAAGAAATATTTTACAGGAACTCACATGTGTGTATGATTGTAGAGGAGTTGGTGTTTCTTCCTGCCCTTGGTTGATGGGGCAAGGTGGCGTGACAACAGGTACATGAAGCAAAGGATCTTTTGAAGGCATATGATTTGATGAAGTCGCATTTTTATGCATTGCATCATTCTCAGATGTATCATCTGGTCTCGTATCCTTTGATGATCTTACTGGCAGTTTTGGTTTCATCTGTACATCTGATGTTTTCTTATCAACTTCATTATGTGCACATCTTGACTTCCACTGTTACTTTGCGTTGCCCTTCGTGGAAGACGAAAAACTAGATCTCTAACAACAATTCGCTCATTACAGCGTACATGTGAGCGTGTTTTTTTGGACCAGACCACATCATAATGCCATCGTCATTGGAGTGGTTGTCCGATGAGTCTGGAATTGACATAACTGCTTCTTGATGGAGACTTAACTGCCCAATGATGATCCCTGAGTTACCATAACTGTGAACAATGTCAACATTGTCTGCATCTATTACTTTCTGCCTCTTGTGTTGCATATGATTCCTAGCTATAAGACTTGTATTGCTTGAAACACCACTTGACAGATTCACATTCACATAGTTCTGCACTGATGTAGACTTGGTATTGGGATTAGGGCATGCTCTGGTATCAGCTTGTCATCTTGGAAGACGCATCATAGGTTTAAAAAAACCTATAGGATCATCACATATCACAGGAGAACGTTTACGCTTTGGTGGGCCAGACCAGCAGTATATTTCTTCACCTCTATCTACTATCTTTTCAACCATATCATTGTTTCCATGGGCCATTTTTAGTTGTGTATCTATTTCAAAAAACTACCGAGAAAAAAAACAGCATGTGTTAATTTTATGAAACACCTAACTTCCACATTCCCTAGTAGCTAACTTCTATACATGAAATTAGTTTACATTTTTTTTTGTCATCGCTGATCAAGCACATGTTGTTTTTCAACATCCCAACCCCCACAGTTTACCATTGCTAACTACCATCTATGAACATTTTTGTTCCAAATTTTTTTTGGTGGTGCAACACATTTCATATTTTCGCAAAAACCCAAACCACTCTAGTTGAACATAGTTAACTCCCATACACATAATTAGTGGAGTTTACATTAAAATATGTACTCTATTTTTATACCTGAAATCTTTTCTCGGAGAGGCTTGATATTTGCTTTTCAATATTTGCTTCTAATTTCTCAATTTGCTTTTCAATATTTGCTTCTAATTATGCTAGTTAACTTTCTGTTTTTTTTCCAGAATTCTAAGTGAACCCACACAACAGTGATTATCAACTTTAAAACACAAGTCATCATAGTTAACTTCTCATACTATCACATTGTGACTCCCAAAAAAAATCCTGAACTGCCCCAGTGATATATTTTTTCCAACTAATTTTGAGACATTCAGTTAACTCCCAAAAAACACCACAAAACTACCATGAATTATTTCTCTTAACTTCTAGAAATAACACAAAACCAACACACTACTGATTTGCAAGTTCCTCTTTGCTCACAAGATTAATTTAGCAGTTAACTAGCAAAATTTACGGCAGTCAACTAGCAGGATTTACGGCAGTTAACCAGCAGTGTTTACGGAGTTAACACGCAGTGTTTCCGCACATACCTCAGAAATTTTCTTGGACAGCCCTTGCCGCCTGATAGGCGCCATGATTACCGGTGGTATCTCACTTGTACCGTTGCTGGGGCCCTCGCCAAAGGAATCCGTTGACTCCTCCTCATGTTTGCTGCCGTTGTTGCTCGCTCGCATGCGTCGTCGCAGCCCAGAATAAGATCTTTAGGTAGAGGACAAAGGGAAATTCCGTCACCTCCTCCCTCGTGTCGGCCTTTGCCGCCGCTCGCTTATTGGTGCCGCAGCAGCCCAGAATAAGGTCTTTAGTTGGGGAACAAGCGTGGAACTCCGACGCCTCCTCCCTGGCGTCGGCCTCCGCCATCGCTCGCTCGTTGCCGCCGGCGCAGTTAGGGTTCAAACGGGTAAAATCGACGGAGGTGTCTCCGCTCGGGGGCGGGGCTTTGAAGAAGGGGCGTGATCGTGTCCGGGTTGGGGACGTTCCGGGAAGTCCAGGTCTGGGGGTGGGATGTCCGGATCGTGTCCTGTTTGGGTTAAGAGACACCTTTCCAAAAACTGGGTGGTTCCTAGATAGTTATCTAGCAATCTCTTAAGGGAGTTTCTAAATAGTATATATATATATACGACATGACATATTCATACTACACCTGGGTGTATACACCCACGTGTGTTTCATGTCATGTAGGCAGTATCTATCATACTGCAGACTATATATGGATAGTATGAAGTATATAAGAATATTTTGGCAATATATATATATCATTTTTTTTGTAGTATGTAATTTTTATTCACATACTCCTTTTATACGTACAAATATGACGGTATTTTACATATATAGTGCAAACTATGAGTGTATTTGCATTTTTTTCACCTAACTTGCTTGGAAGTATCTTAGATATAATATATGAACATACTCAAATAGATAAAGTATTACAAATACTTCCGTAAGGCAGTATATGAGACGTGGGTGTAGTTACACCCGGGAGTAAGAAGTATTTTTCCTATTCCTATATATATATATATATACCCGGGTGTAGTTACACCCACACGTGTTTCACACTATATATGCAGTATCTACCATACCGGAAGGTATGTACGCGTTGTATGAAGTATATAAGAATATTTGAGCAGTATATATACTACTTTTTTGGTAGTATGTAATTTTTATTCACATACTCTTTTCGTACGTACAAATATGACGGTATTTTACATATATAGTGCAAACTATGGGTGTATTTGCAATTTTTCACCTAACTTGCTTGGATGTATCTTAGATATAGTATATGAACATACTCAAACAGATAAAGTATTATAAATACTTTCATAAGGCAGTATATGAGACGTGGCACCTAGGAGTAAAAAGTATTTTTCATATATATATATATATATATATATATATATACCAGAGCTATTGTGCAACCGGTTGTAGAATATTATTCTACGCACCAGACTGCACTTCGCGTTGTTAATAGTTGTACTTCCCGAATGGCAGTACTGAGCTTCTCATTTGAATTTTGTGAACTGCTTATTTGTTCGAACGTACAGATTTTATTTCTAGTTTCTCAATGCTTAATCATAATTGTACAAATGATATACCGTTGGAAAGATATCAAAAAACCACAACTTTTTCGTCTTCAAAGTTTTCAAAGATTCTACACGGTTTGAATTTAATTTAAAAAATACAAAATCCATCTATATGGATGGAAAGATAACGAACTTTTTCTCTGGTTTTCTAACCCCTTTTCCAAATGATACAAATGATATAGTATTGGAAAGAGATTGAAATTGCACATTTTTTGTTTTTAAAGTTTTTTCAAAATCTGTACAGCTTTAGAATAATTTTGAAAATACAAAAATTCGGATCTATTTAAAACGAGCGGACGGTATTTATATGATTATTTCTCAACCGTTTGTCGGAATGATACAAATTATATGGCGTTGGAAAGCTATAAAGTAGGAACAACTTTTTCGTTTAGAATGTTTTCGCAAATTCCTTGTGGTTTAGGAGCAGATTTGAAATTACCGTCTGCTCGTTTTAAATTTTTTATGGTTTAGAAGGAGTTGTCCGAACTTTTCTTAACTAGTATTTGTACTTCTTGGATTATACATTCGTACTTACCAAAATCGAATTGTACACTTCCTCTAGTTTGCAGACTTATTTATTATTTTTCAAATATTCATCTTTTTAATAGCAATACACGTTTTGTATCCCCGCCCAATATGTAGTTTCATACTTTAACTTTCTTCTATAGGGCATGTGTACTGCTTGATAACATCCTCTATGCTTCCCCCTATTGTAGTCTGTGCTTTCTCTGCTTTAAGTTGAACTTCCCTCAGTGTGAAATCGGTATTTCTTGCTAGGTACCTCTGTGCTTCTTTGTAGCTGTACTCCGCACTTCCTTTTTTCTATGTACATAGTGGTCTTAGTTCTCGTAGACGCGGTAGACTTAGGTGTTAGGGTACCGAGGATTCAGCGTCATCGACGCAGTAGCGTTGACGAGAGACGTAGTCTCGATACCCTAACACCCATTCGAGGCTTCGTCACCCATACGCCGCGTTAGCAGCGACGGGCGACGAAACCGAGGCGTTGGCCCATAATATTGTGTTAAGCGTGTAGACGACTTAGGGTGGGGTGGGTGGTGTTAAGTCATCAGCTTATATATCATTATGCAAACAAGACTTATATTTATTTTCTCATTTTGTACTTGTCGACGCGTTAGAGTTGACGCTGCATGGTAGACCGTTTTGTATTCCACCCCCACCCAATATCTAGTTTCATACTTTAACTTCCTTCTACAGGGCATGTGTACTGCATGTTAACCTCCTCTGTGCTTCCCCCTATTGTAGTCTGCGCTTCCTCTTCTTTAAATTGAACTTTCCTCTATGTGGAATCTTTACTGCCTGTTAGCTACCTCTGTGCTTCTTTCTAGTTGTAGTCTGCACTTCATTGTTTCTATGTGCTTAGTGGTCTTAGTTTTCATAGACGCGGTAGACTTAGGTGTTAGAGTACCGAGGATTCATCGTCTCGACGAGAGACATAGCCTCGGTACCCTAACACCTATTCGAGGCTTCGTCACCCATACGCCGTGTTAGCAGCGACAAGCGACGAAGCCGAGGCGTTGGCCCATAGTATTGTGTTGAGCACCCGCACGACAATTTAGGGTTGGGGGTGGGTGGTGTTCAGTCCCCCAGCCTATATATCGTTATGCAAACAAGACTTAGATTTATTTTCTCATTTTGTACTTGTCGGCGCTAACGTGTCGACCGCTGTATGGTTGACCGTTTTGTATTCCACCCACCACCCAATATCTTGTTTCATACTTTAACTTTCTTCTATAGGGCATGTGTACTGCCTGTTAACCTCCGTGCTTCCCCCTGTTGTAGTCTGTGCTTTCTTTTCTTTAAATTGAACTTCCCTCTATGTGAAATATGTACTACATGTTAGCTACCACTATGCTTCTTTGTAGTTGTAGTTTGCACTTCCTTTTTTCTATGTACTTAGTGGTCTTAGTTTTCATAGACACGGTAGCTTTAGGTGTTAGGTACCGAGGATTCGTCGTCGTCGACGCGGTACGTCGACGAGAGACGTAGCCTTGGTACCCTAACACCCATTCGAGGCTTCATCAACCGTACGCCACGTTAGCAGCGACGGACGACGAACCGAGGCGTTGGCCCATACTATTGTGTTGAGCGTGCGCACGACGACTTAGGGTTAGGGGTGGGTGGTGTTAAGGCCCCCACCTTATATATTGTTATGCAAACAAGACTTAGATTTATTTTCTTATTTTGTACATGTCGACACGCTGCATGGTAGACCGTTTTGTATTCCACTCCCACCCAATATCTAGTTTCATACTTTAACTTCCTTCTATAGGCATGTGTACTTCTTGTTAACCCCCTCTGTGCTTCTCCCAGTTGTAGTCTGCGCTTCATCTTCTTTAAATTGAACTTTCCTCCATGTGAAATATGTACTTCATGTTAGCTACCTATGTGCTTCTTTGTAGTTGTAGTCTGCACTTTCTTTTTTCTATGTATTTAGTGGTCTTAGTTTTCATAGACGCTGTAGCCTTAGGTGTTAGGGTACCGAGAATTCATCGTCGTCAACGCGGTAGTGTCGATGAGAGACGTAGCCTCGGTACCCTAACACCCATTCGAGGCTTCGTCACCCGTACGCTGCGTTAGCCGCGTTGGCCCATCGTATTGTGTTGAGCACGCGCACGATGACTTAGGGTTGGAGGTGGGTGGTGTTAAGATCCCCTAACTTATATATCGTTATGTAAACAAGACCTAGATTTAATTTCTCACTTGGTGCCTGTCGACACGTTGGTGTCGAAACTACATGGTAGACTATTCCACCCCCACCCAATATCTAGTTTCTTCATACATTAACTTTCGTCTATAGGGCATGTGTACTACATGTTAACATCCTTTGTGCTTCCCCCTGTTGTAGTATGTGCTTCCTCTTATTTAAATTGAACTTCCCTCTATGTGAAATCTGCACTGCATGTTAGATACCTCTGTGCTTCTTTGTAGTCGTAGTCTGCACATCTTTTTTTCTACGTACTTAGCGGTCTTAGTTTTCGTAGACGCGATAGCTTTAGGTGTTAGGGTACCGAGGATTCGTTATCGTTGACACGGTAGCGTTGACGAGAGACGTAGCCTCAGTACTCTAACACCCATTCGAGGCTTCGTCGCCCGTCACCGCGTGAGCGTTGGCCCATAGTATTGTGTTGAGAGCGCACACGACGAATTAGGGTTGGAGGTGGGTGTTAAGACTCCCAACTTATATATCATTATGCAAACAAGATTTAGATTTAATTTCTCACTTGGTGCATGTCGATGTGTTAGCATCGAAGCTACATGGTAGACCATTTTGTATCCCTAATATCTAGTTTCATATTTGAACTTCCCTCTATGGGGCATGTGTACTGCCTGTTAAGTTCCTTTGTGCTTCACCCCTATCGTAGTTGCGCTTCCTCTGTTTTAAAATTGAAGTTTCCTCTATGTGGCACGTGTACTGCATGTTAGCTTTCTCTGTGCTTCTTTATTATTGTAGTCTGCACTTTTTCCTTTTTATGTAATCCTAGTTTACGTAGACACGGTAGCCTTACCGCGTCGACGACGATGAATACTCGGTACCCTAACACCCTTTCGAGGCTTTGTCGCCCGTCTCCGCTTAACGCGGCATACGGGTGATGAATCCATGGTGTTGGCCCATAGTGTTGTATTGAGCGCGCGCACGACGACTTAGGGTTGGGATGGGTGGTGTTAAGACCCCAACTTATATATTGTTATGCAAACAAGATTTAGATTTAATTTCTCACTTGGTGCATGTCGACGCTATGACGGTGCATGGTAGACCATTTTGTATCCACCAATATCTAGTTTCATATTTAAACTTCCCTTTACGGGGCATGTGTATTACTTGTTAAATTCCTCTGTGCTTCTCTCTTGTTGTAGTCTGCACTTTCTCTGTTTTAAATTTGAACTTTCCTCCGTGGAGCATTTGTACTGCATGTTAACTTCCTTTGTGCTTCTTCCCTATTGTTTTCTGCACTTTCTATTTTTTATAGACTCGGTGGTTTTAGTTTATGTAGATGTGGTAGCCTTAGGTGTTATGGTACCGAGGCTTCGCCATCGTCGACGCGGTAGCCTAAAAAGACTTAGATTTAATTATGCCTTGGACCATTTAATACCGTAACCCGAAAATTTCTAATGTGTAAAGTCGCACTTAGCCAACTAAAAAAATCATATTGTTAAAGAACAAACTTAGCTAGATTGTAAAAACACAACTTAAGCATATTGAAAAAATCAAGTTAGTTGGATTATCCAAACTAAATTAGGATTATAAACTTAACTGGATTATCCAAATAATGTTAATCTGAATAAACCAATATAAAGTAAAGATAGTCTATCCAAACTGAATTAGGAATAGGATATACTCTTTCGCAAAAAAAAGAATAGGATATACTCCCTCCGTTTTAAAATATAAGATGTTTTAGCTTTATGAAATGAGCGTATCTAGATCACTTTTAGTGTCTAGGTTGACTCTAAACCTAGATGAACCTATATATTAAAATAGATCTATCTACATTTGTTTCACAAAGCTAAAACATCTTATATCTAAAAACAGCTGGAGTATATATAGGCAAACGTATTATACAGTTTACAAGATTAGAAATATTTCCTCGCCATTATTATTTCTTATCCTCTACCATCGCACATGGTCCCTGCTGCATGTCTCCCAGAAAAAAATACTGCCAATATCTTATGTGCGCATGAGAGAGAGCATCAGTATCTACCGACAAAGTGACTACGAACAACAGACAGTGAGAGAGAAGCATCGGTTATAGATAGTAACAAACACTTAGAGGCCATGAAATCACGGCTACTAAACAAGGAATTTAGAGTACAACTTACCTATGCTAGAAAACAAGGAATTTAGAATATAAAAGTTATACAGGACAAAATAGCAACTGTAGCTTGCAGAACATCGGCATGTAGCAAGAGACATGCAGCAACAGCCGCATCCCTGCTAGTTAGCGAGCCGAAGTTCAGGTTGACTTTCTTATTGATGCCACAGGCCACAGGCCACAGCACCCGCGTGATAGCAGCGGCAGCCTGGCGACACATGAAATGGCGGAGCAATAGCTAATGGAAGCTGCAGCAGGTCCGCACGGCGGCGACCGAGAAGCTCCTGGAGGTAGGTGGCCATAGAGGCGTCGGTGCTGTCTGGTTTCTACCAAACAGCGGAGGGCGGACATGGGACACCGGGACGGCAACGGCGGGTGGTTCAAGGGGTGGTGGTGGCAGGTGGACCCAGGACGGCGGCGCCGAGTGGCCACCAAGACAGTAGTGGCGCTTGGAACCATCGCGGCGAGGAGCAAGGGTGCGTGCGACTACAAGGAAGAAGGCAGGTTTTTCCAGCGCACGATGGCTCTATAAGGCAAATGATGTACCGAATATTATTACGTATACCGGTTTTATAGAATAGTGCGACCATATATATACCATATTTGTATTTTGTACATATCCAGAGTGTACGTACCTAAGGTTTACATACCTAAGATATACCTATCTAAGTTATATATACCTAAGGTATCACATAACTAATGTGTACATACCTAAGTTACATATATATACACGTATGCTGTGTACGTACACCTTAGGTATGTAATATGTTAGATATATATAACTTTGGATAGGTATATATAGCTAAAATAACATGTGCACTATGGTGGCCAGACACCATATATGATACGCGTAATTTTGCTTTAAACCATACATACCTAAGGGTATACGTACCTAAGTTATACATACCTAAGATATGCATACCTAAATATATATACCTAAGGTGTACGTACGCAACATATGTTTATATATATATATATATATATATATATATATATATATATATATATATATATATACACGTAGTTGCGCATAGGCTATCCACCGCTGATTCTCTTCACTTGATATAGAGAGCACATATTTCCATACCTAAAACGGTGTATCCTTTAGTTAGGTTGTTAGCTCCGTTAGTTGATGGACCACACAAACCCTAGTTGAGTAGCTGGCCATTTTAAACGTAAACCCTAATATCCTATGTACAATGGTATGCACAAAACCCTAATCAAACTAAGGTTCCATTCCTTGTCAAACCCTAATGTACTATTTGCACAAAACCCTAATCAAACTAAACTTCTCAGGTTATCCTTTTTTAACGCAAACCCTAATATACTATAGACAAAGACATGCACAAACCCTAATCAAACTAAGCTTATCAGTTTATGCTATGTGTTTTCTTTGCTCTAGGTATAGTAGACAAAATCTTAGCCGTAGAAAGAAGCCACCCTAATCAAAACAAGCGTTGTTTTGCTCCCATAGCTAGGGCTGCCGCAATAAACAAAACAACCTTTGTTTCGTTTTCTTCATATTCTCATGGATGCATGCGGCCACCAAGCACATACCAAAACAACCTTTTGTTAGGGCACTCTTTTGTATGGCACATAGTCTAAAGCTTTTGCATGCAAAACCTATTTTAATCCTTGTTCTCAATCCCTTCTCATTTTAGATGCTAAAACTTTTGTAGTCAAAACTTAGTGCTAAATTGGAACCCATGCCAAAACCTAGATTCTTGCATGCATGCACAAAACTCACACCGTTATCTCACATGTTCCACCCCACTTCCATCTAGAGGTTGCATGCATTTGATCCCTAAATCCAATGGTGCTCTGCCTATGCACAGCTACGCCAGGACTACAGGGTGTAGAATAGTTATTTTGCACCCCCTTAAAAGGTTCCTAGATAGTTATCTAGGAACCATCTACTTTTTGGAAAGTTTTTCTTAACCAAAAAGAGGATGACCCGGACATCCTCAGACGGTCTCCGACTCGGACACGTTTCTAGAGACATCGCCTTCTTCTTAAAAGCCTCGCCCCGAGCGGAGAACCTCCCTCGATTTTCCCTACCTGCCCCGCCCCCAGAGACGATTCTGGGTTGTGTCGGCACCGACGAGCGAGCGACGGCGGAGGCCGACGTGAGGGAGGAGGCGCCGGAGTTCCCCCGGTTGTTCCCGAACTAACCACCTTCTTCTGGGTTGTGCCGGCGCCGACGAGCGAGCGGCGGTGGAGGCCGACGAGCGAGCGGCGGCGGAGGCCGACGCGAGGGAGGAGGCGCCGGAGTTCCCCCGCTTGTTCCTGAGCTAACCACCTTCTTCTGGGCTGCGCCGGTGCCGACGAGCGAGCGGTGGCGGAGGCCGAGCGGAGCGGAGGCGGAGGAGGCAGCGTCGGATTCCCCAGCGAGGGCACCAACCGATATTTATGGCACCAATCAGGCGGCAAGGGAAGTCCCTGCAAAAATCTGAGGTGTGTGCCAAAATCCTTATAATTAACTGCCACAAATCCTGCTAGTTAACTGCTGTGAATCCTGCTACATCACTACTACAATATTACTGTGAGTTGTCAACACCCGGATTTTTAATCCCAGATGCCTGTTATGCCATACATCGCAATCCTAAGATTACCATTTTTGCGCGACATAACAGATTGGATATCACAGTATATCATCCATTACAAACCATAATAAGGTCTTACACAAATAAAGGATCTCATGATCCAGGCTTAGTACAAACAAGTAGCGGAATAATAAGCGTAGCGGTGGGCTCCATCTTCAGTGTCATAGGCAATGCTGACGATGGGAGATGATCCTACTTGTCGTAGCCGTCCCGCTATCCTCCTTCCGGATAGTCATCCTCATAGTCTGGCCACGGGAATAGCCAGGGACAAAAGTCATGAGTACTCTTTACATACTCGCAAACTATCTAACAAGTAAGGTAGTTCTAGTAGGAATGCTAACTCTAAGTGTACTTGTAAAGTTAAGTTTGAAACCTAAGCTGAGTTTAGAAACAAAGAAAGATAAAATAAAGTTTGAAATCACCTTAGTGGGAACTTAGTTATCATAATCACAACTCTGTTGTGGTCAAGTCATGTCATAATTCATTTCATAAGTCATTTTGAAAACATCTGACAACGGAACAGTAAGGCCACTCCAACTGTCAATAACCGTGGACGCGGCTATTCGAATAGTTTGACACTCTGCAGAGGTGGTACACTTTCACCACAAAATTCGATACATCTATCAGGGATAATCCTAAATCATCATACTTACTATGCAGATAATCAAACATAACCTTTCCTTTACACATTCTAGTATAAGCACATCTCCTATGAGCTTGGCCTCCCAGCCAAGGCCATCTGCCACCCTGGGCACTGCATAGGTGGACAACATTGAGAGGTAGCCTCAGCTCAAACCTCTCCCGCGAGGGAACTAATACTAATGCATATAAACTTCCGGCTAAGCCTTACCCAATTCAGGTATTGTGGTTGTACGGTAAAATTGGAATGGTATCGCATCCGAACCCAACCATCAGTTTTTATAAAAGGGCTAAGGCTCATGCCTCAACATTTTCATCATCAACAACCATTTGTGTTTCTCAACACATGTCAAAACATCTCAACAGAATGACTCATCATTCCAAGGTTTTCATAAATCATTTTCACCAAGTATTCCCATCTAAAGTGATCAAGTTTTTGGTTTGACTCTAATCACTAAGTTAAGAGTGTTCACTAATGTGGGATGCTAAGATCAATCTCATGCCATAGAATGACATTTAAGTCTAACTAGATAGGCCAAGTTTTATACTCTTTATGCTATCTATAAACAAAATAAAGAACTTTGGTAAAGTAAAGAAAGTAAAGCTTGT
This sequence comes from Avena eriantha, assembly GCA_910589775.1. Taxonomy (NCBI): domain Eukaryota; kingdom Viridiplantae; phylum Streptophyta; class Magnoliopsida; order Poales; family Poaceae; genus Avena; species Avena eriantha. Next base: position 351,824,294 of record OU342744.1, read on the forward strand.
AAATAAAACTTAGAGTAGGTATAAGTCAAAAGGTATAACCAAAGCATGCATAAGGCATCTTGCTTAGGTTATCTTGCTTAATTCTAGCTTGCTAACAATAGCTTGCCTTGGTTGGTGCAGTGGTTGAAATTCTCCTCTTCTTCTTCGGGGTAGAACTCCTCCTCGTCGTAGACTTGGTCGGTACTATTGTCTATAAATACATACGGAACACACAATCACTAAACAATACTTAACTAGTCTACTTAGCACACTAAGGCACACATTTGATGATCTATTATCATTACAAACATCACAAGTTTAATGAACTAGTTTCATTTATTTTATTTGAGAAAAGTAATTTCTACTTATTGAAATTAACTAAGATTTAATATTCTCCAATTAAAATATGGGATCATATGGACACATGTCATCACCACATATTCTAATGCATGGGAATGTGATTTAAATATTGGATCACATTTTAATAGGTTTAAGTTCAACAATTAATGATTTAAAGTGACTAGAAATGCCTATATAGCATTATTTTGGTACTAGTCCAAATTCACTGCATGCAAACCTTAATATTATTACATATTCAGATAGGTATATTCAAATGTGATTTTTGAGAGGTGGAAACAACTCAAAAGCTAGTATGGTTGATTTTAGAAAAATGTTTGAATTTGAAAAATCTTTTGTCTTGTTATTTTCTCTATGAGAGATCTATAACTCTAATTGATTTAAATCCAACGGGCTTGGATATAGATTTAAATTATCTTTCCAACAAAATTGGAATCATTCAATTTGGATTTGTAAAACTCCCTGAATTGATTTGTAAACTAAAGGACAGAAACTAGTTTACTTCTAAAAAGAAAAGGATTTATTTGAATCTACTGGGTTGTGCGGGAACACTAATGGGCCGGCCCAGTTTCACTCCGCGGCGCTAAGGACAGCTGACAGGGGGTCCCGCCTATCAGTGACTCTTTAAACGCGTAGCGATACGGGGCAACGTGGACCGTAAGATTAGAACTAAGATCTACGGCTAGGGCTTGTCGTTGACGACGGACATGTCGCCGGCGAGATGGAACCCTAGCGGCTTAGTGGGGGTGCAGTGGGGGCATACCAAGCCTCCAACGAGTGCGGCGATGGGGGCGATCGAACAAGGAGACGACGGCGGACTCAGGCGAGGTCGCGGCAGCTCCGGGGGTGGACGAAATTGACGAGGACTTCTCCTCTGCTGCGGCTAACTCCGACGCAATTCTAGCGACTGGCTGCTCGAGCGGCTCCAGCAAGAGAGGGTAAATGATCAGTGGTGAGAGGGGAGTGTGGGAGTGTGGCAAATGAGGCTGGGGGTGGCCTCCTTATATAGGCTCGTCGAGGGGACCGAGAGGGCGACGGCGAGCTAGTTGGTGATGACGGCACAGGGATAAAATACAAAAATATGTACTTTCAGAAATTACAAAAAAGAAGTTAAGTTACAGAGATCCTAGAAGTTAACTTGCATAAATCCTAGAAGTTATCAAACAAGATACAGAATATTTTTCAAGTGTTTTAAATAATAAAAACAGAAAAGGCAATGAAAAAAATCTCTAAGCAAAAAGAATGGGAAAGAGAGAAAACATTATACCTCAGACTCAGCAGCTGATTGCCCTAGAACTATAGTGAAGGTGGATTTGTCAACGCCACCACGAGAAGGGACATCATCATTCATATTCATCAGTCTTGCTATAGTATCAGCTTCTCTTTCGTACGGTGTGCATATCAAATCTTGCTTACGACCAAATTTAGCAAAACCTTTGCACAAAAACTTTACAACAGACACCATGTCAACAAGGAAACTAACTTTAGGATCAGAAGCCTCTTTCATAACTTCTTCGGTAGGCCCGTGCCTAGTAGGAAAAAGGCCAGCTATACTGTCAAGACGATCAACTATAGTTGGAACAACTTTAACAGTATCACTAACTTTCTGTAGTAGCTGATCAATATCTTTTATGGCAGTAGAGGACGTAGACTTTTCACTTTTAGAAAACATTGATGCATCAGCAAACCTCTCACCAGCCACTGGAGCCTGTTCACTCACCAACTCGGGCTCAGACCTCTCGATATGCTCATCAGGATGCTGAGACCTCTCAATAGGCTCATCACGATGCTCAGACCTCTCAATAGGCTCATGAGGATGCTGCAATATTACCAAAGGATCATGGGACTGAATGCTATCGATGTACATATCTTCCACGCGGATGGAGTATGAATAAACAATGTCATTGCGACCCTTCCACTGTATATCAATAAAAAAGGGGATAGAAATGAATCAGAATTCACATTAGGACCAGACAGAAAAAAGGGTGGAAGTTAACTTTTCATAAAAATAGTAATTAACTTTCATAAATGATGGAGGTTACCACCATGAAAACAAAAAAAATCATACATAAAAAACACAAACTTAAAACTTTCAAAAAACTAGAAGGCTAACTTTTACTATGGTCGAAGTAAGAACCCTTATAAAAAAGCCATGTATCCTAAATTTCTTATGTAGTGCACATCGAATTCTATTCTCAAAATAGGAATAAAACTTACAGTAAGTTAACTGAAACAAAAAAAACACTGAAAATAAAAGGAAGTTAACTGTATAAAACCAAGAAGTTAACTATATAAAACAAGGAAGTTAACAATGGAATAAATGAACATTCTTCAAATAATTGTCGTTGACTGTAACAGTAAGAATGAACATATAGGGGAATTAAATAACAATAAGGAACACGAGTTCACTCATCGTATATACAACATAAAAAGCATGGGGGTGGTTTACTGACCGGAAACTTCCCAAAAACGTACTTGGACAAATCACTTTTGCCATTCTTGATAATGTCTTCAGAATAGATGGCTTTCAATGGTTTCTCGTGCAAGAAGTTAGCACGAGGGGTCCTGAGATGCATCACAGAATGCTTTTTTGAATGACAGCTGTCTAAATACATAACTATAGGGACAATACCACACCCTTCGGGACCGACCTGTGCTATATTGGGATCCTGATATTTCTCCACTGCTCGCTTCAACTCATCAAAAACTAACTGGCAGAAATCACTTGAAGCCATCTTATTATAATCCATGTTTACAAGCATTGCCGCCTCTCTACTAAGACGAACGGCGGATCCAGGACATACAAGCTTCATGAAAATGGTACCAAAGAACACCTTGACAGTTGTGTCAACTTTTGATTCATCCTTAACAAGCTCAGGAAGCAGTTTATAAAGATCCTTGGTATCAATAACAGCATTACTCTCAAAACCAAGCTCTGCCTTAAGACTCGCCATTGAGGAATCATGGCCACTCCCTGCAGGCCTTGGGACTATTTCACCTCCCATTGGGAACCCAAAAATGCGATGCACTGCTTCCCTGTTAACACACAGGATCCTTCCAGCGCCGCAATCTATTTTCATAGTTGTTGTGTCAATCTTCTTGAGCAGGAAACACATGAGAACACGTGACACATTGCCCTCCAACACCCAATCAAACACACATCCGAAACTTGCTTCTCTGACTTTTTTTATGTGAGCATCCTTCATCAACTTCACATCCTCCAGAACTTCTCCCAACGAACAACAAAAAGTCTGTTGGAAGCGATCTCAAGCATTGTCGTCATTTCCAGCTTTTTTTATGCCACGCGGCTTCCTCGTCACAGCAACTTAAATCTTCTTACCAACATTTTTAGGATATGTGTCCACAGCAACTCTACTCCTCTTATTCTTTGTAGGCTGATAAAAAACAATTGAAAAATATAGAAAAAATATATCAATATAATGAAAGTTAACATTGATGATACATGAAGTTAGCACAACAAAAAAAAGTGGCAGCAAAGATGAATGGTAACCTTTTCGGGACAAGCTGCAGAGGCATCCTCCCCACCAGAATCGTCATCCGTGTCTGGCACATATGTCTCATCCATGGTACAGCGACGCTTAGAAGATGAAACTTTCACAAGTGATGCTTGCTGAGCAGAAATCCTATCATTCCTCATCACAGCAACACGAGGACTACGGCGAGTAGGAGTCATAGCAGACAACGTCCTCTTAGCAACAACAACCCTATTCTTCTTGGTTGATTTTGTGGGAGCACATGGCTCTGCTGGAGCATCATTTTGCATGCCTAGCAAACCGGCATTTTGTTGCTTTGACTTCGACGAGTGCTTCCTATAGTACATCTTAACCTTCTCATTGTATGCAGCAACCCTAGAACTGTGTTGCTTGGCATACAATTCAAGCTACGCTTTCACATTATGTTCCTTTGTAACCTCCTTTGTACCATCTACAGATTGAGACGGCGTGTCCTGCCATACAGGGAAACCATCATCCTGCTCCTGCACACCAGGTGTGCTATGAAAATAGGTCCAATTGTCATATCACTAGAACCCTCTACATCAGCTCCACGAACAAGTGTATGCTCATCATACGAGGGTGTCCCTCTTACACCATCGGGCCCCAAAGCACTGGCAAGCACAGTATCAGATGCAACAACAACTTCTTCAGGTGGGTCAAGATCAACATAATCAGCATATAACATATCCAAAGTTTGCTTAATAGTTTTATCAGCTCGTATAACAAAGACAAATGTATTAGTGATAAAAAATGAATTCATATACTATAGGAATGCATGTTACCTTCAAAAACTGGTTAAGATATTATTACAGAATTGGCATTATGTTCCAATAAACTAAACACAAAGCTATAAATTTCAGATATAATGCACATAATCTCGGAAGTTAAGATAAATATATGATAGAAGTTATAATTAGAAGTTATCAAAGTTAAGCTAAAGTAGACAAGGTGCACTAGTAGTCTAAATTTAAAAATATGAAAGTTAGATGCAAAGATTTAAATAGGTAAGATACAAATAAGTTGGGAGTTACACTGAATTATAAAAGTTCAAACAGGTAAAGTTCACATAAAATGCACATAAAAATCTAGGAAGTTAAGGTAAATGAATAATAGAAGTTATAATTAGAGGTTATCTGAGTTAAACTAAAAAGTAGACAATTTGTACTAGTAGTCTCAATTTTAAATAGGACAGTTAAAAACACATAACTAATAGGAAAAAATATAACAGGTGTTTCATTTTACAAATAAACTAGGTAGCAGCACATAAAAAATAAGATAAAAGAGTTAACAAAAGTATTGAAAGTATTATAGAAGAAACCTCCATCAGTAGTAGATAAATCTTCCAAAGTAGGATTATTTTCCACAGATATAACTACATAATCAACATAATAAAAACTAGGAGTTAATTACTAATAAAAAGGGAGGAAATTAAACATTAAAAATTACAAGTTAAACAAAGAAAAAGAATGGAAAAAGAATAAAACCATACCAGGTGGAGATACGGGTTTTTGATAGGATCAACCACATGGTGATCGTCCTTGGCCATATCCCGCATCTGCATGATAGATTCAGAAACTAGAAAAACATGACTAAGCAGGAAAGGAATGCCAACAGCTAAACTCAATTTTGCATCACGGTCAACTAATTTAGCTTTCTTAATAACCGTAACAGGGTTTGAACTCTCAGAAGCATCACCAGATCCTAGGAAAACACGCACACAATTAACAGAAGTCATTACAAAAATGCAACATAAAAAAGAACACACTATAACAGACAAGAATTAACTAATATAAATGTGAAGTTCACATAATGAGCTTGAGAAGTTAACTTGTCAGTAATCATGCCTAAGATGTTATTACAAAATTTGCATTGTGTTGCAAAAAAAACTAAAAATAAAAGATAGAAAGTTCAGAGACACTAAAAATATAAGTTAAAAAAAGGAAAGCTAGCTGCAAAAAATGAAATAGTTAAGATACAAAAAATTTGGGAGTTACACTGAACTATAAAAAATCAAAACTAGAAAGTTCAGAAAAACACACATAAAATATAGGAAGTTAAGACAAATATATGATAGAAGTTATAATTAGAAGTTATCAAAGTTAAATTAAAGTAGTCAATATAATATGAAATAGTAGTATAAATTTAAAATATAAAAGTTAGAAGTTAATATAACAGGAACTATAAAAGTTGAAAGCTACAAAGTTCAGATATAATACACATAATTCATAAAAACAAGAAACTAATAGGAAAAAACATATCACAGGTGTTTCATTTTACAAAATTAAACTCACGAAACATATATCAATTGGAAAAAAATAATAATATACGACAATGGATCCTATAATTTATTATAGCATCATAATATACTAGAAGTTAACTTCAAATAACTGAAAAAGTTCAGACAACACAGGGGAGTTAACACCCTCTTATAAAAGAAGTTAGGTTCAACTAACATCATACAACTAGCATAAATCAACTAACATCAACTAGCAGGATATTGTTAGGCTGTAGTTAGCATCATTTTAACATCAGCAGAAAACAAAATAATGGAAAAACAACACGAGTTAACATCATACATAGACAAAATTAACTACAAAATCGAAAGAAACTTAGTAATCAAATTAAACAAACCACCTTGTCATGGATAATGAGAATCATCCATAGAAATCAACTAACACACAACTAGCAGCAGATTCCTCCTACACAGACATCGAATTTGGGGACCTCAGTAAAGCAGCCGCGACCCAAAGACCAAATCAGGATAGAGCGGATATGGAGTAGGTTTCGGTGAACTAACCAGCCTCCAGAAAAGGACAAAAGAATACGTAGCACGTCGGCCCTTCACCGAGAAACACAAGCCGTCAATGGCGCCGGTGGAGGAAACGTCGGCAACTCCTCCGCCTCCGCCCAAAACCCTAGACACCTGGAAAATCCGAGCATCGGAAGCGCCTGCGGGTACGGGGAGGAGCGCGAGGGGTACCGCGCGCGTGAAGTAATGCTAGAGCGAGGGGAGATAGTGGCCGATTTCTACGGGGCGACGGCGGCTGCCGGAAATCCTGGCTACGAGTAGTTAGAGCGGGGTGGGAAGAGAAAATGTCGGGAATGGGAGTTATGGCACGCACCCGGACCAGGTGCCAAAGAAACACCCACCCGGACACGGCCCCGCACGATATGAGCCCAAGCGGCCAGTTAAAAATACGCACGAACCAACATTTTACGTGAAAAATAACGTCTGTAGTGGTCTAGAACGGAAGTTAATATATGCAATGTACGGAAGTTAACACCTGTTTTCTGGGAAGTTAGGATGGGGTTCCTGAATAGAAGGGGCTAGAACCTTTCATTAATATAGCAGTGGAGGTACAAGATTATTACAAAGTATCCCATAAAATAAAAAAATAACACATAGAAACACTCTTTTGTTTGTAAGAAATGAATGAGAGAGATATGGGTTATAAATAAAATTTCTCCCTATTATAAATTTCTAAAATGATAGATAGGAATATAGTGAATAAAGTCATTGTGACTCCCATAAAAGGAGTGGTCCCCCAATCCGAAGCTATTTTCCATATTCCGAATTCAAGGGTTTCAATAAACTACCTGCACCAGATCGTTTTGGCCTAGGTTTAGAACTATCTTCAACGGTTTGTGTAGATCCCTGCCATTTGTAGAAAGGATCTTGCTAAAGGATTGTAAATTACAATCTAGCCCCTTCTCTTCCCCACTGTGGAGCAGGGAGCACAGGATGCTGCAACCATGGACGAAGAGGGGGACAACACCACTTGCCTCCGGCCCGGCGAAGCTCTCAGCATCTGAGCTCGAAAAGGGCCTTCCAATGGAGGTTGAAACCAACATGGATAAGGCCGTCTTGGCCAATGATTTTGGCGTCTTCCATTCAGACGCAGAGGATGAGCTCACAGAAAAAAAAGTACTTGGACCCAGATCCACCCCAGGTGTGCTTCATCTTTGAGTACATCTTTCCCTATCCCCACCATGGAGCTCAAGGAAAAGAGGAGAGACAGAGGGAGGCAGACTTAGAGCAGAAAGAGCACACCAACAGTTTAACAACCAGAGGCGTAGCTCTAAAAAGTTAAAGAGGTCGACAACCACTAAATAAATTTCAACGTACGCAGACAGAGGGCTGCTCCATTTCACTCCAGCATTGATGTCGAGTGGGTCATCACACATTTCGTATCAAGCTTCAGTATTGACATCCATCACTCTACTATAAGAGCTCGGCTTTCGCTTCGTGGGCATCAAAAGTTCCTATTAAATTCATAAGTGGCTTCAACTCATATGGTAACTTTATCAGGATTCAGGAGACATTCTTTGAGTTCTAAAAAGAGGAACATTCTTTAATAAGATGGTCACGATACTTCGAAAACATGACAGCAACAACTACTGGAGAAAACCACCATGAGCCTTTTTATGACCATTTCAGGCTTTTACACTAGAGCCTAGTTGGCAGACAATTAACCACCTTGAGGACAAACAACTGGGACCTATTATTCCGTACAAAATGGATACAAACCTACAACAACGCAGAAAGTCAAGCACAACACAGATGACAACAATCTACGTTTGTTCTAACTGGAAAGGCGCATACGAACATAACAACTAATCATCATCCACGTGAAGATCGCGGCCACTTATCGTCAAAGGGCACAGGAAAGATCCTCTCCGTCCTGGTGGTAGTATACATGCATTCTGCAACCTAAAAGGCTACCTAGTAGCTTTCTTAGGGTTAATTGGCCAAGGAGCTTCCGCCATCATTATCGGCCCCAGTGCTCCTGTGGAGATCAGTGGCAGAAGGCTCGGAGGTGGGCCCACCTGCTGCATAGGTTGGTTCAACTTGCAGGGCCTGGGCCTGGGCCTGGGCCTGGGCCATGCCATTGACAACCCCATGTCTCGCAGCCATTTGACCGGCGAATGGAAGCAACTGAGCTTGCTGTTGCTGTAGTTGCTGCTCCTGCATCTGCTGGGGAGTTAGAGGGGTCCTCGGAGGGAACATTGGCACCTGTGACATGTAATGCCCTGCCCCTGGCGATGCACCAGGTGGAGCCATCTGTATGCAAAAGTCCCATTAGTGCATGCGCAGAAAGAACATATGTATGTTGACTGGAGTTCAGAGACATGACAAACCTGAGGACGGCTTACGGAGGTCTGTGGCTGGGTATCAGCAATTGCAGCCAAATACAAGAGATTCTTCTGAAGCTGGGCTTGATACCTGAAAGTTTACTAGGAGATGAAATTTCTATATGTATCTCCACATCTGTCTCACAAGAAATAGTGTTGCGTAAAACAAAACTTGTTCAATGCATCTATCTATTACCAATTATAGTACGCAAGCATTATGAAACGCCAAGAACATCAGGAAGAAGAAAAGCATCACATGCTATGCCCTCGGTAACAAGATAGTGAACTACTCCCTCTGTCCCATAATATAAGACATTGTGGGACGGAGGGGATAATGACAAAGAACGGAAACCGTCAGTTATCGTAAAAAACATACATTGGCTTAGTGACACTGCCAATAGGTACACAGGCTGACATATATGATGCATGGGCAAAGACATAAAGGACAATGGAACTGCTGATCTGGCACACACATGGAAGATTACGAATGGGTACATACTTGTAAAGCAATGTGATACTTCTTAATGCTAGCTGTAAAAGACAACAATGTTACAACGTGAAGTCTAAGAGAGTAAAGGTTGGTTAGAACAATCTGTTGTACGTCAAAAGGTGTGCATATTTACCTAAAAAGAGTGAGCATACTATGCTATTTATACGTTTATTTGAGATGGCCAAATGCATCTTTTGACAGTTTTGAATGTTTGTTACAGCATAATACATATGTAAACCATATTGCTGACACGGGTGCAGTTGTTGTTTTTATTTGACACTTCCAATGAGAAGGGACACTACCGGCGCTAAGGGTTGGCGTCAAGGTCGACATCTTCAATATTATGACTGGCCTCCACAAGGACAACATAACCAAATTACCTTTACTACACCAGTCGTGCTGTCCCTCCTACCTCCTACAAGATTTACTGCCTCAAAAGAAAAAGTTTGTCAAGGCGCAGACAAGCACCTGCACAAGAACCGCAACAGGGTGTTCTACAGACACTAGTCATGGACTGACTTGATGCCACGTGTAAGTGCATCAGCAAGAAACGATCATGAATTTGAGGATTGAGGAATGTTGACCCAGTTACAAGGTTCTAACTGGGAGTACTTCAATGGGTGGAAGAAGTACCGAATTCTCTTCAGGACCTTGTTCTACCTTTTGCATCCGAACTTTTGGTCTATGTTGTTGTCTACAGAATTTAAATATTGTTCCTCAAGAATATGGCCAATATATAAGTTACAGTTCTGCTGATCCCTATAATCATTGGATAATCACATTCTATTATCTGTTAGCAGCTCATGTCTTAAGTACCTCTTTTTGATTGTTGATATCTGAAGTATATTGTGTACCAATTTTCACTGCAATGTTCTTTCCCTTTGCTTCTTAATTTTTGTTGCTTATTTAGAGGGCTTAATTTGTCCAAGTTCATATTATTTTAAGCTCGTAATACTGATTGCACATGTTGGTACTGTTACTATACAGCAGCTTTCTGATATGGGTAATCAAGCAGAAGATGTCCATGCACGTGCTTTAAATTAACAGTGCAGGACAATAGGACAGGACCAGGTGATAAGTGTCCCCACTGTCATTGACTGTACAATGGTGCCACATGCACTGGGTGTCTTCATTGCTTGCTCCCCCCAAGGTTCACTCCAAAGTGCCCTGCATGTCCTATTTATACCACAAAGTTGAAACACTTTATCCAGCAATTCGGGCTTGTTCGAGAGTTTTGTTACCTCAGATTTGTAGGCACTAAGAGTATGCCAGGAAGAGGAAGAAAGAGAGAACACAAGAGCACTAGGAATGGGAACATGGAGGAACGCCCAACTTGTTTGTTTCCACCTATAGTGTTATGTTGGTGGTGCAAATATTTGGTTTGGTGCTTTCCTGATGCCTCCCATTCCTACCTTTCTTGTGCACTCCTTCCTCTTCCTTTTGGTGCTTTCCTGATGCCTTCAATTCCTACTGTTCTTGTGCACTCCTTCCTCTTCCTTTTGGCTTATGCATAGCTTTGATTCAGAAACCACAAACACATGTGCACATATTTAGATAACGTGAGATCTCGATGGTGAGTCAGGAAGAGGAATAAAAGAGGGCATAGGAGCAGTTGGAGTGGGAACATGGAGGAAGCCTAACTTGCTTTGTTTTCACCTCTTAATTGGAGGTGAAAACTCGGTTTGGTGTTTCCCTCCTATTGTTCTTAAGCCCTCCTTCCTCTTCCTTTTTGGCTTGCTCAGTTGCTTTAGCATAGAAACCAAATGTATGTGTGCACATATTCAATGTGAGAAAAGAGGGCATAAGAGCAGTGGGAATGAGAACATAGGCAGAGCTACCCAGCAGTTCCCCACATAATGCGTCTGCCACCAGTGTTCACTTCTCATAACAAACGCACAACTACTACCTTCATGTTCAAATATAAAACTAGTGACATGGTTACCTTTCGATATCCTGCTATTTCTCTTTTGCAAAGTTAACAGGAATTATGGAGGAGTCCCAAGCCAATCTTACGATATCTTCCAACTTACATATTTGTCACTTTTTCATCTATCATTTCTTTTAGGAAGACAAGTTTCTACGTAGTCATTCTCACATGTGTGTATTACACCTATATGTTTGTACACAGCATATATGTTCCGCGTGATCATTTACATGAATAGGTAGCAACAATTATTCACAAGAGGGCGAGGTATGTAAAGAAGGCAAACATGAGTTGCCAAAAAAAGAGGTTTTCTATGGCACTTGGAAGTGCTGATACCGTTCATTAGTCCTAATTTGTTTCAACAGACAAGGTGTTATGACCTGAAATTTATTCCAACAAATTGTGAAGGGTGTTTTGATTTTGTTGCCACTATGTAATATGTGAGAGAACTGCCTAACTAGTTGCGAAATATTAAACAGTTTTACATGATTTAACAGAAAATTTCATTAAATTATGGCTATGATGTCTACCACTCTTAAACACTGCAGCAGTAATTCCCAGGCATATGAAATAAAATTGTTTGGCTTGCTTCAAAGGCAAAACAATAAACAGAATGTAAAAAGAAACTTTCGAAAAGAATGCGCAAATAATTAAGTTCACGAAACATTATGTACTTGTAGTAAACTACCATGAACATTTTAGGTAACCACGCCGCTACTGCAAGACACAAGATGTGACTATGACTGGCTCCTAGGCTTGACCGCTCCCACAATTATATGCTCCTTCACTGCGTGAATTTGTGCAGTGAAATTGAGGACGGGAGAGGGCACAGAACTTATGGTCCCAACTACATGAGGTGGGTTCCAACCACAATGTGAATCCCCTAGATGTATGGCATAAAGGTCGATGGTGACATCTTTATCTAAGGTGGCCAAGGCGTTAAACCACATTGTTGCTTGGATGGTAATTGAAGGTGATCGTACCCTTTAACCACTAGAGTGAGGTGGATGTATTGACTTCGTTACGATTCAAGCTCCGTGCATCCAGTCTTTAGTAGTACTCGTGTGATTGCGAGTTCATGGTGGTGATCGTATTAACGTGCTGTACCGGGTGCTCTTAAAACAAGGGCGTTAAGACACATACCTTGCTTTCAAAATCTAGTTACTGCTACACCCAAAATAAATAAACAAAATAAGCTAGTTACTGCTTAACCTTTTTCATTAGTGGTCTGGACAGTTGACCAATAATTCAATATTAATGTTTAATACAGTATATTTCCTTGGACGACACAAAAACAATTCCTTTCTCAGGTGGTCACCTGACCAATCCATGTGCAAATCTTTAGTATGTGTGCTTTTGCGAACCACACACATCTAAATCATAGCGCAGGGTATTAAAGTGGAGATCCTGTTTGAATTCACTGGCAACTCAGCTGCTCAAGTGAATATTTTTCTTTACAAGCATACTATTTTGCCAGTAAGCAATATATGCATCAACATTCAGCAGCATTAAGCCAATATTTTCTCTTTGGCAGTCAGCTGGTCTAGTTTTAACACAATGGTATTAGCTACAATAAATGTAAACAGATGAATATAGCAACAGAATCAGAATAGTTATGTTCTGCGTATACAAAATATTTCACAAATGGAAGCGTGTGCCAGAAAGCAGGATGCCTCATCAGTTAGCGAAATGAAAGACATATCAAATTGTATATTCTTCAGAACAAGAGGTTCAGTCTGTTACATACTGAGCACATTCTGCCAACTTTCCCAGGTTTTGATTTTCCAAGATAGCCAAAATAAGTTGCTTATTTTCATCCAGGTACTGCAAAAATTATAATATCAATTAGGAGAAATTGATAACAAAAATAGAGCGTGTGTGGAATTAATATTCAAATAGGAAGTCGACCATAAAATAAACAAAGTACACTATCAGAAGTTCTATATGTCTCCAAAAAACACGAGGACTACATTTTTTTAATCATTTCAATGCCAAAATTACAAGAGCTAGAAAAAGTAGAGCCACAAAGTATTAGCATAAATCTAAAAACTGAAGATAATTTGGAATCTGGGAGTCAAAAGAATACAACTATATTCTTAAAGTGAAAATATGGGATGTTCGTTGCGTTAAGATGACCGCGCTTGACAATTTGGGGAACAGTTCAAAAAGAATAACCCCAGGTTGCTCTCCACATTTTTCTGGAGCAAAGCAACTTAGTAGAACAATGTGGGGTTTCTGTAGTAGAACGAAGCAAACCATACTCCATTGCTAGTAAGCAGTATAGGCATCAACATTCACCAGCAAAAAGAAAAAAAAATATGAATCTACTGGGACAGTAAAGGACGCATCCTAGTACTAACTAGCTACTAAAGAAAAGCAACATTTGAAGATTGGCAGCTCAGCAAATGAGAAAGTACCATGGGCAACTGGAATGGAAGATAAGGTTAATATGAGGACGAAGGGAATACTAATTTGTAGAACCAGAAGAGGGGAATACTAACTATTCAATCGTCAAATCACTACCTCCAAACAATCTGTTCGAATCACATCAAATGTCGGTGAATAAGAACGCCATCTTTACTAATCCACCAGACAGAACTACGACTGATCAGGGGCGACTAAACGATCGAATATTGAGCCGGGAACCAGCCCCCAAAACTCACCAAGGAGGCGAGCGAAACCTATCAAGAACCGCGAGAGAGGGGGAAAGAGAGGGCACCTTTTGGATCTGCTCGGTGCTGAGTCCAGCCGCCGGAGGCATCCCCGGCGCCGGCGCCGACGTGGGCATGGGCATCGCTTGCTGCATCGCGGCGGCTGTAGGCTGTAGCTCTTTCTTGGGTTGTGCTGGGAGTTTGGAGGGTTTGGGCGTCTGGGAAGGAACACAAGGAAATGCGCCACCTGCTGCCGACCTGCACCCCCGGAAGACTTTTTCAGATGCTCTCGGGTTTGGGAGTAATTACATAAATGCCCCTTCAGATTGTGACAGCAGGAAAAAGCCCATCTATCTATACCTTTATATATATATTATATATATACTAGTACCCGTGCGTTGCACCGGAAGAAAAATATTACATGTTTCAGACCTAATGAGTGTGGCTCAAGACACTTCTATATCCCACATGTACCAAGCCCACAATTTGAATACTACACCCTACTTGTGTCATCACCGCTTATCCTTGCCACCAACGATGGTGCCCGCGTTGTAGCATCTTATCAGAGCCCGCTCAAACGTGGTCGTTTCAATGAGGTGAGCCATTGAACCGCACCAAAAAAATAAAAAAAACTATTTAAGCTCGATGTGAGGGCCTCTCTCACCTAGTCCATAGATTGTCGTCCACATACTTTCACTTATTTTTGAATTATTATAATGTTGTGGATGGAGGTAGGGCGGCTCTTGCTTGTGTCTCGGCATGTCTTCTTGTTGCTTCTTAGTGTTAAAAGAATTGAAAAATTCATGTATTGGCATCAAAAATTGCATTTTTAAAAAGTAACAGGGACTAAAGCAGCTACATCATTTCTGAATTTCATTTGCAGTAATTAAAAAAAATAAGGTATAGCAGAATAGTTATTATAGTACTCCGATCAGTCTGCTCTTTTGCAAAATCAGATGATTCTCTTACACTATGACAGTGAATTTACTCCCCACCACACCCGTGTCATCGTTGTCCTCTCTCCATTAGTAGAGGTTCATTTAACACTATGTTAAGAGTATCATTTTAACCACGACGTCTCTCTCCTCAATTCATTCCTTATGCATCAAAGCTATCTACAGAAAACAACAAGCAGCAAGCTTTTGCGTGCGCGTAGTATGAGCTGCGGTAGTGTAGTCCGGCTCGAGGAGCCATGGGCGGTGAGCGAAGTGGAGCACGGCAGAAAAGCGATTTCCCCATCACTGGCCAAACGTCTAGCACCTCACGGTGGATGTAACCTTGAAGTTGGGGTGGATGTTACCTCGTGCCGCAAGAGGGGATGGGACGGAGCTGTGAGTGGAACAGGACGACACCAGCCTACGCTCCTGACGCTCGCCGCCCGCCGCCGCAAGCGCCTGCCCCGGCCAGCGCACCTCAGGCCGCATGTGGCGCGCCGCTCGAGCCATCTTCGCCTCAGGCCAACGCCCTGCAGTCCGCCTCCTCGCCAGTCCCTCCGCCTCCGTTCGATCCCTATAAAATTAGGATTGCACTTGCACTGCACCTGAACCCAGGCTCAAAAGTTCAAGAGATAACCAACCTCCGCTCGTTCGCTAGGTTGCTCCTGTGCTCCAATTCTACACCGCGCACGCCCTCCTCAGCTCTTCTCCATGGTTGATAGCACCCCGAGCCCTCCAAGGAGGGCGTCAGCCAAGCCATATCCTCCGATCTTGCTCTTCGATCAAGGATAGGTGCTGATTTTGATTCCTTCTAGACCTGGTTTTCTGATTTATTACTTTGTATTACTGTATGATTGTCAACGGGGGACGCGTGTATGATTGTCAACGGGGGACGCGTCGGATCTCAGCGATGATCGGCGGCGGAAAATTCTGTTCATCCAGCCGGATGGGGGGAGGCGACCAACGATGGCTGCGGTGTTGTGGCTCAAGACGATGTGCTACGAGATTTTCGTGGTCTCACGTATATTGGGGATCACATCAATTAGTTTCCTTTAGGAACACGATGTTTTCGTATCGGGATGGACCTAACCGATGCTCCGATCTTGGTTCTTAATGTATACGATGCGATGGAGGAGGATGCTCGGCCATGGCCTAAGAAGATATGGATTAGTTTTTTTAATTTACCCGTGGCGTTGGTGGTATTATGTATATTGGTGGAAGGATAAAATGGTCTAGAAAAGTACTGGACCGGAAGAAACAATCATTCATTTATTATTATTATTATTATATTATATTATATCTATTATCTATTATCTATTACCTAATAATAAAGGACGGATTGTTTTTCCGGTCCAACACTTTTTAGACCTTTTTACCCTCCCACTAGACCACATAATTACCCACCAAAGCCACCCAACAAACGATCGCTCGTTGATAATAAAACGCTAGGCTCCCACGAGTTTCCTTTGTTTTGGCGAACGACGTATAGAAGTAGGACTTCCAGGAGTTTCCTTCGTCTTGGCAAGCGACGTATAGAAATAGGACTTCTTTCTATTCCTAACTTGATCGGATTCTTTGTCTTTGATAAAACTGATCGAATTGTCTCACGATAAGGCCTAATAAAACCTAGCCAAGTCTCCATCGCACGACCCCGAGAGAGCGCATATATTGCTACTAGCAGCTGAGCGCAGGTGGACGGCGATCTACCCCGTATAAACATCCAGGCAACGCCGTCTTTCCCATCAACCAGCCGCCATGACATGTTTTCCGTCCGAGGCCACACAGCCTCTCCTGGTGCGCCACAGCGAGCGGGAGCGAGATACCTGCTCTGACTCTGGTCCTCGCTAAGTACGTACGAGGACGACGACCGGCCAGGCGTACAAGAGGCATGACCACTCGTCCGGAGATGGAGCCGGAGATCGAGCAGATCTGCTAGGCATTGCTCCGGAGCGGATTGTCTCGCAGACCATCGTTCTGGTGCTTCTGCGCCTCGACGACGTAGCACAGGAAGGTGGTACAAAAGGATCTGCTACATGCTCATGGTCGTATGGATTAATCGTATGCTTCCTTATCTTCCTGACTTGGTGAGATCGGGATCCGCTGAGCATGCTATTTTTCTTTCTAAATCATGACCTGCACATATTATGTTTTGTTCATGCAGCAAAGATGGGGCCTTCCTTCCTGTGTTTCCGAACCATTATTCATTGGTGCTACCTAGATGCATGACACTAGCTATTTTGTTCCTCGTGACGCAAAGGTAGTTTTGCTGAAGTTTGGTACGGTTTGAGGAATGCGAGGATGGACTTCTCATAAAAAAACTACTATACTGAAATTCATATCACAATAATATGATTGTGTATATTCTGGAGTGCATACAATTTGTTTCTTATGCTTCTCAAGGTACTGCGGTGATGCTCACTATGGTGGCTACTTGGTCAAGCCATTGGAAATTTAATAGCCAACGTTCACAAAGAAAAATTGTCCTTTAGGCATCAACAGTCATACTACAGGTATTGTATTATTGTACTTTAATCTTTTTTCTTTCTTTATTGAGATATGTGTCAGCATCAAGCTTCTCTTCTTAGTGTTGGACATCGTTGGTTTTACCATAACGCTAGCCAATTAATCAACTCAGCTTATTACTACCATCCTATATTCATTCTCGAAAAAAACTACCATTCTATTGTATACACTTTCTGAATTTTATCTCTCTTGTCTCTTTTGTCATGTCGACATGCGTGCTGTTGTGTGTTGCAATTAGTTTGAGATCCGTCTTGTGCGGTCTGACCACCATATTCACCCCCTATCAATATCATTGAATAGTAAAAAAGCTTCAAGTGGTTGTGCAATATTACATTGCAATTTTCTGTAGTTTAGTCATTAATATACATATATATAAGTCTTCGGGCTATTTGTGACATGACATTTTTTTCATTGGTTTAGACATTGCGGAGAGTACTACTTTTCTTTACCATGGCAAAGCCGGACAGAATTGAAGTACATCTTATGATAAAGAAGCTAAAAAATATAGTACTCCTACTCCTTTCAGTTCATAATGATTTGAGTTGAATTCTTAAACCATGCTTTCTGCATTTTTTGTTAGTAGGACTTGGGTGTTTTAATGTGAGGTCTTAGAAATTAATGCATAGAAAAAGATTGAAGACATGTAATGTATAATTATATTGGTTTTGCATGGCCAAGTAAGGATGGTTTCACACAATGATATATAGATGGCATAAATCCATTGCAGTTGATGTGATATTCAAAAGATCGTGCTTCAGAGTTGGTAGTAATTTACAACGAGCTTTAAATCTGATGCTCGACCACTAGAACTTGAAGAGTCACGTATTTGCATGGAGGAAATAATATACTTTAATCATACACATTGTATAAGTTGTTTTATGCTATTTCCAAACCATGTTGTAGAATTTATTTGCAGTTTTTATATTTGATGCATTGAAACTAAAAAATATTAAGTTCTTTAGCTATTAGCTAAGAAGCCTTCCAAACCAGGCTTGATGTTCATATGGAGTCATGGAACCTATTTGATGCCTTACCAAGAAAATGTACAATACGACTGGCCGTGCTCATCTAAAACTAAACCGTAGCAACGCACGGGCATGTTTGCTATCTATACTAATAATAAAAAACGGATTGTTTCTCCTGGTCTAACATTTTTTTAGACCGTTTTACCCTCTCACAAAACCACGTATCACCACAATAGCCACCGGTAAGTAAAGATCCGTCGCATTGTTTGATTTTTGTGTGTCACGACCGCTCCAGCCCTGACGGGGGTTGCGTGATGCGGTCGTGTGTGGTGTGGTGTGTTGTGTCTGTGTGGGTCTTATTTGACGCGTTTATCGTCAGCTGGCGAGTCTGCGCGTAGTCCACTAGGTTGCATGGGCTCAGCCTATTAACTCCGTCTTCTATCCCTCTTTTTACCCGGATCTTCAGCATAAGTTTTTCCTATAGGTCTGCACTGGTTCAACACTTCGTGTCTTTTTTTAAAGACTTTCTCAGCTCCCCGTCAGCTCTGTGTCAGTTACAAATAATTCAATTTTTCTTGTCAACTTTTAAAATTGGTAAAATAAAAATACGAGGGAAGTGAAACCACAAAAAAAAACCCGTCATGATAAGTTAAAGTCGAACTTGTTTAAACATACTCCTAACTTTCTATTCTCATTGTAACGCACGGGTATTTGTGCTAGTATAGATAAAGGAAGGAGTGTTTATGTCCTTCGTCCCTATGGAAATTACCTTTTTGCCCCCAAAGTTGTGTGATATTACCCACCTATTTCACTCATAAGACGTTTAGATAAAAGAATACTCTCGCTCGCGCTCGGCAACCACAGTAGCGCCGCGGCGGCGGCGATTCTCCATCGTGGTCGTCTCCCTGCCATCCTGATCCCCCTTGCCCTCTCGATTCCCGAACAAACCCAGCGCGCCGGAGTCCATTGGCCGCCGCCACCTTAGTTCGTCGCCGCCCTGGCTCCCAGGTCGTCGCCACCACGGCTCCCAGGTCGCCGCTGCCCCGACTCATTCGCGCCCTTCTGCCGTTTCCGTGTGAGGGCCAACTCGCTCGATGCCTCCACCAAACTCCAACTATGGATGAGCGGATGCGTGTGCCCCATGGATGCGGTGGTGCGCTTGCTCTGGTGCAGCATGTGAGCAGAGGGGGGTTGTGAGTAGTGCACGACCTGTGTTTGCTAAAATGCCTGAATGCACCGGAAGTACTTCATTTTGCGTTTTTATTAGGAGCCCCCACTAAATACTAGGCTAGCTAGATACATGTAATGCGTACGGATGATAAAAACAGATTTTTTGATCCATGCATTCCATAGAGGTGGAGAAGTTGATGCTTCTCGGTTGAATTTGATGCTTTTTAATTTTTCAGGAACAATTAGCAAGATCGTGAGATACAAAAAGGAAAAAAATCTTTGGGGTCATCAGCTGATGTATTGCATGAAGATCGATGCTGGCCTACTGTTTACTACCAGGTACCAGCTTATTAATTAGAATGGCTAGCTAGGTGTTGCGGTCATCATCTCATATCTAAAATTGGAAATGCAGCTTTGTTCTATGTTACTTGACCTGTTTGCATGCTTAAACTTTTTCATTGTTGTATAGGTCAATATATACCTTACAACTAAGCAGTTAGATTTTTTCAAAGGTAGGAGAAGATCAGGTGTCGCAATAGATAAGCTGATGCATATCCTATGCATGAGAATGCAGATCATAGTATCACACAGTTGTGCTCCTGGAGCTGTCGCTGATCTCCTAACACTATCATCGAGCCCGTGTTCAGCACCATTGCGGACATCGGACTACTCAAATCCCTTGCATCCAGATCAAATCACCACATCCGATGCACCAATGCGATCTGTGTTCAGCACCACTGCGGACGACATACTACTATTAATAGATGTGTGTTGTGTTCAGGTGCGAATTTAAGACTGGTTTTGCATGTCGTAGGGGCTAGCTAGATTGCATTTTTAGTGTTGTTTCATTTTCTTACTCGGACAAGCATTCTACTGTCATGTACTATTAATCCTCTAGATGCTTGAATTATGCCAGAGTAGATGACTCACTACTTGGTGAAAAAATGTCTTTGTTAAGCTTTCAGTTACTATACATGCATGCTGTCACTATTGGTGTTCAAAATTTAAATTCCACAACCTGATTCATTGAATTTATATGATGTTGATTTGGGTAATCCCTGCTCCCGATGCTTGGCGGTTTGAGTATATCAGACTGGAAGTCCTGCAGTTTATTCAATAGATAATTCTGAATGAGGAATTGATTCATTTGCAGCACGAGGCAGACCGTGGTGACCGGACCTAGACCGGGTTACGGGATAAGAGGTGGATTAGTTTCTTGCTAGATTTTATTACAAGAGGAGAGTGATTGATGAAAGAAAATCCGCAGATCTTTCTTCTAATGATGCAAGTGATTGCCTCGTTAATTTGGACAAAGTCTGATAAAGCCTCAGAAAAGGGGATTTGGGAAATAAAAATATTCAGATTCAGAACAATTGTCTGGTAACAAAATTCATACACCGACTGCGGAGTGTCTACCACTTTCCATGGTCTCGTTAGATTCCTTGATTCCACCTTGCTAACAGAGACATGGGAGACGAGGGGCCTAATCGTACAAGATCCTAGACTCAACGCAGCCAGCTGATGAGAAACTACCATCAGACAACCTGTGTGCGAGACCTAGCTGATGCGGTACTACCTCCTGCCTGTGTGGAGTTACAAGAGCTTGGACTCAACTCAGCCAACTGATGAGAAACTACCGTTAGACAACATGTGTGCGAGACCTAGCTGATGCGGTGTGGCCTCAAGATGGACTATCTACGTGTTACTAGGGTAGCAGATTAGCAGGCAGAGTTATTTTCCGTTTCAAATAAAATATTATGTATCTGAATTATTTGGAGGTTCAAGTTCAACATAAAATAGTGGAAATTCTCATAGGAGGTTCCTGGTTCAATAATGCCACACTATAGTACAATATACTATCAATATTTTGTGTTTAAAAGGAGTCTATGTCCTAAATAAGCAGGTTTTGCATTCCTATATAGTACCTACTATATTGGAAAATTTTGAATGTCCATAATTCGGGAAATTGCATTATACCTAGAGTGGATGATTGAATGGGTGTTGCGCATCTGCACACTCATTCCTCCCAACGGTTTATCCGACCCTAGGGAGGAGTGCCTTAGAGTGGGGATGTGGTGATGAGGCGGCACATGTCTTTGTTGGCGCCTGCGCACATGTACTGAGTGTGATGGCTAAAGCGGTGGGAAGATGTGGCAGTATAGACATGTCTGACCGAGAAGAATATTTTTGTCTCCCGTTGCAACGCACGGGCACGTGTGCTAGTCTATATCTATATTATTAAAAAGATTACGTTCGTCAACTACAAATTTCCGTCCGTCATGTTTTGACAATTTTGCCCCTCAATGTTTGGAGTTTTTACCAGTAGTGCCACCGCCAAGTCAATCAGCGTGGCTAGCCCCGAGCCCTCATCCCGCGATCCCCTTCTGCCTCCGCTAGAAGATGTTGGTTAATTTCACAGTCGATTTTTGATTTGTTTGTGGTTGTGATTCCTGGGTATTCTTCTGATTTTTTTTGCGGCTGGACATGGTAAATGAATCAGTTTGTTGGCTGCATTTTTGGTACTAAATTTGGATCGTGGTCCAGATTGATAGAGAAATTGCACATAATTTGGCATTGATTTTGCTTCCGACAGTCTATCACTTTCTATTCACCAATAGCTTGTTAGCTTAGTGCAGGTGGCAGCTCCAGGTCATCGTGGATATCGTTGTCGTCTCCTATGCATGCGAGGTCCATAATCCATCGTTGATATCAACACCTCCCAATATCAATTTTATTCAACACCTCCCGATGATCTGGTTGGTGCGATTGAGCAGGTGGATAACAGGGGGTCCGGTGTCCACTGCCGCCTTCACCACTCGGTCCCAGATTTTCGTCAGCGGAATCCATCTATTCTTCCTCGGTGAACTGTCTACTTGGGAAAGGTCGGTCAGCCATTAATATCAGTTTAACTTCTGAAATTTTAACACTATTATTATTTTGTCAGAATGATGTTTGTAGATTGCATTAGGTAAAAATAAGCTCGATCAGTGTTGATTTTGTGATGACTTGATCTTGCAGCGTGCTGTGTTCAGTGTTCGTGATCATGGGGCTCTACCTTGTATTGTGGGGAAGAGAGAGGAAGAAGGTGTTGTTGCTGACGCTATAGGCAGCAAGTGGTCATGGGAGAATGGAGAGCAGCTGAATGGAGTGTGAACATGATTTGTACATGGATTCGCAGTAGATAGGTTGGGGATACACGAGAGGAGCTGAGACAATGTTGATTTGCTCCCTACGATGTCTTCTATGATCTCAAGCACGTGCTTCACACTGACTCCTCCAATAAATTGTCTAATGTCTATGTTTTCACCAAAGAAGTAGAACTTCCATGCTTTATTTTTAACCCTCTGTATAGTGATGTTATAAAGATGACAAAATTTTCGATTGAAAGCATGCAGTGGATAGACAATTGTGTCTTGCTCCTTTTTGTACTCCTTTAAATTTAGGGAAATTTAGGGAGTAGTATAAATTTAGGAAATTATTTAAATATATCCTTTAAAGTTTCATGTAATACCATGCTTTGTAATGAACTAGTGTCAGGGGTTCATGCAACCTGTGGTCACTTTCTAACTACAATGCCAACCATTCATTCAATTATCACTTCTTAAAGTTAAATTCTTACAATGGGTGTTGCCACAATTTTGTTTTTGAGGGATCTGTGTTGCCACTATGAAACTGGTATAGCTACGGTAGTGCCTCTTTAATTTTGTATACGGTCATCTAAATCCTTGATTGTGAGCTGAGCACGTGAGTCCGCCCATAGTGGAGTAGCCCTACACGGTGCAGACGATCCCAACACCCCGTCCCGACAAAAAAGATATGTAGACAGTTTACAAAAGTAAAGAATAAAAATCTACCAAACTTAGGAGATCATGTAGAATATGCGAGCTTAGCATGAATGCACGAGATCAGCTTTGGCTAGAATAGTACTGGAAATGATGAAAAAAGCATGTGCACATATTCACCAACATTTTAACCAAAGCATAATCTAAACAACCTCTTAATCACATATACATCAAACATACCACAACCCCAATAATGTCTAACAATCTCGATGACACGTGATGTTTACCATTTTTTATTGAAGTGTTCAAATAAAACTGCATACAATAGACCATGTTCTGATAGTTAGAGGACAAACACTAAGTGAGATGGCGTGAGCTAGAGGGTGTTGAATCCTCGTCGAACCAATGCCCCCAAAATATGATGGTTCATATTATTTACTATTTTTCTGGTTCCGCAGCAACACATGGGCATTCCATCTACAAGTACAGTTAATTAATTGGTTCGATGTACTCCCTCCGATCCAAATTAATTGACTTATTTTGTCTAGATTTGGATATATCTAGTATTAAGACAGGTCTAAATACATTCGAATCTAGAAAAATCTGAGTCAGATAATTTGAATCGGAGGGAGTGAGTATAAATCATGGTAGATGTCTCATCAGTTGTGATATTAAATTTTAGATTAATAGGATGGTTTTTTCTGAAGAATTATACAAGCATGTGGTGACATTATTGCAGCAAAATCTGCAGCTGATTTTCTTTACATTGATCAGAAGTAAAATTTACGGCCGACAGAATTGAACAAGCCACTTGCAATTCCGAAGCAGAGCTTGATGAGGACTCCAGCTCAATCACAGACAAATTTTTTAGCATTGGCTTCATCGAAGCAACGGTTGGGTTAACGACTGAGAGTTGAGAGGTTAGTGTGAGTTGAGCACCTGAGTCCGCCCACGGTGGAGTAGCCCTACATGGTGCAAATGATCTCAACACCTCATCCCCAAAAAAAATATAGACAGTTTACAAAAGTAAAGAAGAAAATCTACCAAACTTAGGAGATCATGTAGAATATGCAAGCTTAACAAGAATGCATGGGATCGGCTTTGGCTGGAGTAGTACTAGAAATGATGAAAGAAGCATGTGCACATATTCACCAACATCTTAACCCAAGCATAATCTAAACAACCTCTTAACCACATAGACATCAAACATACCACAACCCCAATAATGTCTAACAATCTCGATGACATGGATTGTTTATCATTTTTTATTGAAGTGTTCAACTAAAATTGCATACAATAAAAAACCATGTTCCGATAGTTAGAGGACAAACACTAGTGAAATGGCGTGAGCTAGAGGGTGTTGGATCCTTGTCGAACCAATGCCTCCAAAATATGATGGTTCATATTATTTATTAATTTTTTGGTTCCGTAGAAACGCACGGGCATTCAACTAGTTGATATAGTTTCATTAGAAAATTGAAGGAAAACCGGAAATCGTTTTTGACTCACGGGTGCATTTGCAACCATTGTGAGAAAACATATTTTAAAATGTCAAAAATCGAAAAAAAAAGTCTACATTCACATTCAAACATTTTATGTTCATTCATAAGTTTTCAGGATGAAAGAACATTCTACGTGTCCTGTGCAAAATAGACAGCAGAATAGCCACCTCCAAAAATAAGGAAAACCAGGTAATTTATTTTTGGCACGGGGGATCAGTCCTCAAGGATCGGGAACTTCATTGATTATCGTCGGTGGAACTATGTCGTCCAAAGGCCTCAGGAAAACACAACAACGTAGGCTAGTTACGGTGGGACTAACTTAGCTAGTAACATGCATGTTCATGTAATGCCAACTAAACAAATTAGTGATATAGCATGATAATTAATAAAAAAAGAGGGAGGTAGTAACTTAGCTAGTTACCATAACATCACACATACCGAGACAATATGAGTCCACAACCTAATTAATTAGGCCTTCTATGACACCACACACATGTTATTGCCAACTATAAAGGTGGTAATATGGACTAGTAACATGAGCATGTTACTAGTCTAAGTTATTTAACACTATGACTAGCCAAAATGGTCCTCATGAAAATAGAACAAACAAGCCCTTGCGTTTTGCACTAAGGATCTCACAAGAGAACTGAAAAATGCAATGGAATCCTAAGACAATTCATCAACACACCCAACCTTGATGTCGCCAGGGACAATACTACTTGGGACGGGAAGCCCGGAGCCGGCTACGCTAGAGCCAAGGGCCCTCTAAGATAGCATGGTAGTTGTGTTATCTAGAAATATATCAAAGTACATAATAGTGCATGAAAGTTTCAGCCGATTCTGTTATCCATGTCTCTATGATTCTTTCGGTCATGGGATTGGGCTCGTTAGTTTGCGGCTCAAAAGTTGTTGGGCGAGTGCATCGCGGGGTCCAAATTGCTTGTAATTGTCGCATTTCATAAAGTTGGGCTGCCAACTACTGAGAGGGCCCATTTTGAGGCAAAATCGTCCCACCCCTACCAAATT
The DNA here is from genome assembly GCA_910589775.1 of Avena eriantha. Classification (NCBI taxonomy): domain Eukaryota; kingdom Viridiplantae; phylum Streptophyta; class Magnoliopsida; order Poales; family Poaceae; genus Avena; species Avena eriantha. The sequence continues at coordinate 351,850,246 of OU342744.1, forward strand.
CAAGCATTCCATCAACTGCCCCATGAAGTAGACGACAACCACATAGGCAAAATGAGGAACTAAACCCCTTAGTGCTTTGACTAAATTCACAAATTCACTCCGTCCTTCACATGAACCACCAAAGTCAGATTACCACCATCATCAGACAAAAGGAAGTAATGAAGGGCTAAGACGGAATAACAACGACCAATTTTTTCCTCCCAGGATTCTGAGACCACTTGTTCAGACCACTTGGTCAACAAGTACTATTATTACAATTAAAAAGTATGGAGCTCTAGCTAAATAGAACTAGTTATTACACATATCTTTGATCTTCCTAATCTTAGCCCGATGCACATCTTCCTACGAGCGCAAGGATTGAATCATCCGCGCCATGCTTTTAGCATCTTCCTTGTACAACTTCAATTGTTTCTCTACACTTACCCTCATGAACTTGTCCATTGCTATAGTTGTAGCCTACTCGACTTTGTCCTGATGAAGTTCCATCCTTGCTTCACTCAATTCTTGCTCTACTTTAGCCTTTAGGGCCAATGCAACATCCCTCTCCTCCTCGACTTTGCTAACCTTGTGTTGCACCCTCCCGAGATCACGGTGAAGCTTGGTTGTGTCACCATGGTCAAATAACTTCATCTCAGCACTCTCAAGAATTGAGCTGACTATGGATTCTTTCAACTCGACAGTCATATCCCATAGTTTGTCCAGCGATTTCTGCATCGATTTTTCCCACTCCTGAACTACCCATTTGACAACACCGCAACTTTTGTGTGGCAACATTGCACCTTGTCCTTGACACCCTAAAAACCTCCTGCCTGCGTTGCGTCGAATGCTACAAATTTAGCGGACACATCTCCATGTTTCCATTGTGGAGGACTGTCTCCCACTACTAAACTGTGATAATCGGAGTCGTACAACGTTTGGTTGGCCTAACAAAAATACGTTCACGAGTAATCAGAGTAGATCTAGCTCAAAATAGATAAATGTCCATAGATGTTAGAGATGAGATGACTCACATAGAAATCACCGCTGCTGTCGTCACAACACGTTTCCTCACCGTCTCCCCGTGAACCCATGGCGAAAGGGGGGTGGGGGCCTAGGGTGGTTGCGGGAGAGATCGTTGTAGGCACCATTGTCTTGCGGCTATGGCAGGATGGAAGATAAGTGGGGACAGTGGCTTCGAGGGGAAGGAAGATAAGTAAAGGGGGAGAAAGAGAAGTAAAGAGGACGTGACACTAGTAGGTGGGCCCACAGAACGCATGACAGTGGAAAGTGGGAGCACGCGGTATTTCCAGTTTGTCCAGAGCAAGCGGATAGTAAGCTTGGCCAATCATGTTACAGAACAGCCTACTCGTGGATCGCTCTTACGAAGAACCATCCCAATCGTCCAAGTGCCCAGATCGAACGGTATGTAACAATCGGGATGGAGAACAAGTGTCTTGGGGTGGGCCTTCAATAAGACTCGATCTAACGACCACCATTGGGGGCCCTCCACCATTCGGCGCTAAGGTTACGATCAAACCTTGCACGTGTTCTTTTCCAAACCACAATGATCCACATGGCCACACACACTCAAGTGGGTGTGGTGATGCAACTTATGTCACACTGGTGCTCTCATGTCTTGCAAGTGCACAGGTTCGTGAGAGAATGTTTTTGCGGAAGTATTAATTCCAGTTTTTATATCGATCCTGATAAGGAGCCTAGCTAAGTGTTTTTATGCGGCATTTCTATCGCACTCAAGGTGTCACCGGTCTTGAGTGAATTGACTGCAAAAGTTGACGGTGGAAAGTGGTGAGTAAAAGATAGAGGAAACTTGCTTAGGAAGTAAATAAGGATTAAATTGCATAAAAGTAAAGATGCCAAATGTGTTTAAAGGTCCTGTAGATGAGAAGTTAGGCGCGGAGAGAAACAGTTCATGGTGGTAGTGAAAGTGCCAAATGGATAAAGTGGAATAAGTGATAGTGATATTTCTTATTTGTAAGTCAGTAGGCAGGCAACCCCTATACTGACTAGGAGTCCTCATGGCCAATTCTTTCTAGCCCCAATGATCCATCTGCCTGTTACCACGGCAATGGTCAGCATATTAATTAAGGTCTTGCAACCAGATCAAGGCTTTAATATTGATGGTTCCATGTTGTCCTCGAGTAGTGCTAGCTCCTCGTTGATATCGGCCGTGTCACTCGGGGGTCGCCGATTCGCTAGCATACAATCTCATACCTATGAGATCTTTGGATCATGTTACATGGGTCCTTAAATTAGATAATAAGCATTACACAAACATAGATAATCATCCTCACTATTTAATAAACACCACAACAATCACAAATGGATGGATTTAAAGGAGGCACAACACATCTCACCAATCCCCTACATCTCCCACGCCTATGGAGATTTACTCAGACATGAGAGGAAGTCAAATCAAAAGCATAATTGTATTGCAAATATGAATCATCTCAAAGTTACTGTAGCAAACCACAATAGCGATTGAAGATCAAATCAAATACAAACCAAAGGTAGATCAAAGTATCAAACCCTATTCTTACAATTGCCAATCTCTCTCTCTCTAAGTAATGATGGGGAAGATGGTGGAGTGTGTGGTTGATGAGTTGAAAATCGTCAAGGAACGAGGGTAAGTTCTTATCCTCTTACAGATCTCATCTACCCCCTCTCGATGAGTTTGCGGCGGCTGTGTTTTCTTTTATGTCGTTCTTCTCATTGCTCTCCCTTCACAAAAGGTACTTGTATTTATATAACAAAGCTGGCGGCGTGTAGTACGGGCATACAGTACGGGCGCGTCGCGACCGTACTGCTGGTCATTAAGCATTCCGGACGCCTCCAATGAAAGGGGATCTAATTAGGGATTTGCTTCTTTAGGTGTAATTAGCCCATAAATGCTATTAGATCTTCCTAAATGTTCAATTCCTAAACGTCAGTAGAAAGTATAATATTTAGTGAAATCCGGCAATAAACAAGAGGAAAATCAATGATAAAAAGTGATGAAATTTGGAGCAATCAACTTCCCCAAGCTTAGCGGTTACTCATCCTCGAGTGACAAAGCTATAATGAGTAATATCGAGGAATTGAATCAAGACAAAAAACTTGCAAGTTCGAGGTTGTATCATATTCCATTGTCTGAAATCCTGCAACCTTGAACATGAGCATAATATATCTGAAAAATTGCACTTAAGTTCAATTCCTAAACACAAGTAACTCGCTAGCTAATAGTTCTTACAATTTAAATGAGACTGTGGAAATTTTGGCTAGGCTTGCAAATCAATTTCTTTCAGATCCTCTCTTATTATGAGAGTGAAATTGTTTTAAGCGAGGTTGCTTGAGTCAAAATTAAGGGTGCACAAGTAGATGTAAAAATAAGGATAAACTTAGAGTTTTTCATTAACACCCACTTCGATAATCACGTCTATCAAATACCTCTTTTTTTCCTTGTCTTTCAAGAACTCTAATTATTCAATTTAGGTGATGAGGTGATGGCAAAGATCTCAAAAGTATCGAATATTTTTAGATCATATCTTGATGGTAATTTTTTCTCTTCCTTTCTCAAGGATCATTGAATGTTTCTTTTGTAAAAGCTTACATATTATTTGAGAATACCAATAATTTTTCCCAAATAGCGACATGTATGCCACTCATAGCCAAAAAATCTGGGGTTATACCATAGATCGTTCAAAAGCTAGCAGAGTTGTTGGCGTCCTAAAGGTGTGTATGTGTATGAGAAACATAAATCTTATCTAAAAATAACTCCAAGGTTAAGTGTGCTTGGACTGGAGCAGTTTGAGGATGGATGACCGACCGGGAAGTGGGTACCGGGTGCGCACGAGTGAGGACAAAGTGCGTAGAAAAGACTAGTGTTGGTCTATGGGGCCAGTCTAGATATATCCTATTAAGCTGCCAGGAGTGACATCCCTATCTTGGAGAATCTAGGGTGTTACAAGTGGTATCAGAGCCGACCCTCGCAGTTACACGGGCATGTCCGGGTTAGTGGCGGACATGTGGAGCATGGCGCGTGTGGCCCAGAGTGGACACGCCATGACACATGTGCCGGCACTAAATGCACAGACGTGTGCTAAGAGGAGACGTTCCTGGCTTGTGGTTGATCGACAAGGGCATCGATATTCTAAGGGTGGCTATATGTGAGACCCTAACGCATGGCTTAATAGGATTGATAGAATACCCATATCAATAAGTTGCAACTTATTTTCTAGAAGCTTATCTAAAAGGAACTCCAAGGTTAAGCGTGCTTGGCCTCGAGCAATCTGAGTATGGGCGACCGACCGGGAAGGGGGTACCGGTGCGCATGAGTAGGGGGAGAAAGACCAACCCATCAGTCTGCATACAACCACTAGAGTAGGTATCGATTAGTGTTAGATCAAGGACTGTTACTTCTTTTCTAGTAGTTATTAGGTCTGTTGTTTTAAATCCAATAACAGAGATCGAGGTTTTAATGTGTTGGCGTCCTAGATAGGTAGAATAACAGCTTGGGCTTATTGTCTTGTTAGCCACCACCGTCGCTGCCACGAGGAAGGCATTCATGTTGCGCCCGAAATCAATCACTTTACCCATCTAGGCGATCACGCATCTGTGCTAGGCGATCTCGATCATTGTTGAGTCGACATTGCTAGGTAGCATAAGGATAGACTTTGCGGAGGGAAATTTTCGATGAGTTTAGGTTTTATGTTGAGTATTAGTTGATATGTTGATCGGTTGTTTGATTTTGATTAAGATTATTCCTTTATTAATTGCAATGGTATATTTGGCGTTCATTGAAATTTGGGACTAGTACGTTAGGGAGTTTTTGTGCTGTATAGTGTATGAACATGTACGGTCGTAGTAGTTTGAATCATTAAATGATATGATTAGTTTGTATTTATGCTCATGCATTTAGTGTTGCAATTTGATGTATTTTAGGTAATGGATAAATCTTGGATCACCGAGGGGATAAACTTCACAAGTCCATACATGAAAGGTGTAAGTGAGTTTATGAAGTTTGTGCGAGATAACGGGAATGGTGACTAGATCTATTGCCCTTGCACTAAGTACCTTAATATTGTACAAAATTCTCAAAATATTGTTCATCGTCACCTGAATTGCAATGGCATGGCTGTGACATATATAGGGTGGGTTTATCATGGTGAAGCATTTAGTGATGAAGAAAGTAATGTGGGTAGCGAGAATGGTGCGTATGGAAGTGATGATGATGATGATGATGATGTTGAGGAAGATAATTCAAATAATTTTGATTATTTGAATAGAATGGTTGATGATCTGCAGAATTCAGGGAAGAAAGCCCCTAATGAACCAAACATTTATGCAAAGCTTATTGAAGAAGCTAAGAGAGAGCTTCATGAGGGCTGTAGCACAAATACGAGGTTGAGCTTCATTATCAAGATGCTTTATATCAAATCAAGCAACTGGGTCACCAATAGAGCACTTGATCTATTCTTTGGGGTGTTATGTGACTCTTTGCCAAGTGTGCATTTTCCAAGATCTTATGCTGAAGTTAAGAGAGTACTATCTGATGTTGGTCTTGGTTACGAGACAATTCATGTATGCAAGTTTGATTGCGCTTTGTTCTAGGGAGATTATAAGATCCACACTCATTCCCCTAAGTGTGGAGTTTCAAGATGGAAAGACCCGGATGCAAAGAAGAAGGTTCCACATAAGGTGCTTCGATACTTTCCTATAATTCCAAGGTTACAAAGATTTTTGTTTCAAAACAAATGTCAAAGAACACCAAGTGGCACAAATAGAAGAGGGTTGCTGAGCATAATGTATTGAGGCACCTAGCTGATGGTGAGGCATAGAAGCACTTTGACAATGCGTTTGAATGGTTCTCTGCAGAACTCCGTAATATGAGGCTAGGTTTTGCCACGGATGGATTCAATCCTTTTGGCAGTATGAGTAATTCATATAGTATGTGGCTTGTTTTTGTCATTCCGTATAATTTTCCTCCTTGGATGTGCATGGATCAGTCTAACTTCATGTTGTCATTACTTATACTTGGAAAGTGTTCACCGGGGAAGGATTTTCATTTTTTATGCAGCCTCTGATTAAAGATATGATGGAACTTTGGAAAGGTGTGACGACGTACGATGCATGCACATGAGATGATTTTGACTTGCATGTGGCTTTCCTTTGGTCTATTCATGACTATCCTGGATATGCCACTATGTTTGGACGTAGCACTAAAGGTTTTTTTTGCATGTGTACATTGTGACCAGGATCCTTGTTATGAGTCTTTGAAAAACAAAATAGGATATATTGGTACCCGGCGATTCCTTCCAACAAAGCATCAGTATAGAAGAATCAGATTATTCAATGGAAGAACTTAGGAGAGAGGTTTCCCGAGGAAGTTCACATTTGAAGATGTAGAAGAGAAGGTTGAAAAGAGAAGGATTATGAACCAGGGAAATATCCTGCATGTAAGAAGAGAAAACATACAGGTCAAGGTGAACCTGCGTGGCACCGGAAGGTGAGCTTGCATTATCTACCATACTGGTCAAAATTGAAGATAGCTCATAATCTTGAAGTAATGCACATTGAGAAGAACATTTTAGATAATATCCATGGTACCCTACTTGAATTAGAAGGCACGAATAAAGACACTATTAGTGCCAGACTTGATTTAGAGAAAATGAAGATTAGGAATTTTTTTTGGATGGATGATGAGGGTGACAGTTATTCAAAGCCCCATGCGCCATGGACTCTTGAGAAGGAGATGAAGTTAAAACTGTGCAGGTGATGGCTCCGATTTTTGCCATATTCCACTGCGATTAAACGTTGTTTTTGGTCAAGCAATTGCCAAATAAACTCTCAACCTTTCCACTAATGACTAATAATTGCAAAGATATGCAAATCCCTTCTTTGATTTATGTTGTGCAGGAAATCACTGCTTTTAAGGTGAAATAAGGAGTCATAATGAAGCATTTTGAGGAAGTACACACGGCCAAGTAATTAGAGAAGCCAACCAAGGCGTCAATGCGCTTAACGACCACTGGTACGGGAGCGGTTCGCTCGTACCGCCCACCCGTACCAGGTGGCGATGGCTTCGTCTTGTCAAACCCTACAACTTTCGTGAAGACGCCTATATATTTTGAGGCTCCAGCTGTCGGCCAGGAGCCGCCATTTTCAGATTGCATCACAACACCCCCAAATGAGATCCACACCATAGTTCATCCATTGTTCATCACTTCCACCATCCATCCCTCCACTAGCCATAGCCATTTCTTTGTACTTTTAGATCTCCTTGTGATTTGGCGACCAATGTAAGAATATTTGATTTCAATCTAAGTATTTGCATGAAGTTTTCTATCTCCGATCTATTTGTTATGAGTGAGTAGTCCTCACGGGCTGCGGGTTGGAGAGAAACCTCGCAGCAATTATGTGCATCTAGATCATGGGAGAATTGTATTTTGTTTGGATTCGTGATTTGTATCTTTTGTTTCTTTGTCTCTCGCCTCGATCTCTGGACTTGTAGGTACCCAAGATCCCATAGATTGATAAAGGCTTGAGGTGAGATATTTGGCTAGCGGCGTTCTCATAGGAAACTCAGTGACAGAAAGGGAAGTACGGTCTTTGCTTAGCACCCCATTCGGGATCAACAACAACATCACCACTTAAAGCTTTAATGTGTGTTTACACTTAATAATCGTTTACAACGCCTGGCTTCGGTGTGTTCTCGGTTGGATTAAAAGTCTATTGCTATGCCCACTACATCACGGGGGCTCTAGAATATTAGGATGTGTTGCCCACAAAAGATTATCTCAATACAAACACCCTATACATGACTATGCTTATTATTATTTTTCATCCCATTTGATGTGCAGCTATAGGTGGATCTTCAACCCTGGCATATCTCCATCCATTGATTCAACCCCATTATAAAGTAAACTAGATTGGTCCGGTCAACTAAGATAAAACAAACAAACAAAGTCTTCTAGACGTGTCCTTTCTTATTACCTTTTAGCAGTGCTTTCCAAGATTCAATTAAACCTAGGTCTTCTAGGGAAAAAGCTATTATACTACATCCGTGAATCCGGATCGAAGGTATCAACCCTTTTTCTAGCCCTGTTGGCGGGGAAGCAATTTCGCTATCCTGGTGAGGTCATTAGAGACCTTGTTTTTAGTTTTATTATTAGTTGTAGTTTAATTCTTGTTATTATTTTACTTTCTTGTTATCTATTTGAAACCCCCCAAAAAAGTTAGTTACTTGTTATTTGTTTTCATTACTTAAAAATTACCAAAAAGATAAGAGCCATGGCTCAAAAGAGATTAGGGGAGTATGCTACTCCCACCGATGATTTTATTCATGCACCCATCACTCAACCCGTAGTTGATGCGGAAACTTATGAGATAAAACCTAACCTTTTAAGTTCATGGGAAGAATGCACTAATTTGTTTATGACTAAAATTTCCCCCCAGCTAAGCTATGCAGCTAAGATCCAACATTACAAGCTTTAGACAAGAAGACCGTGAGAAACTAGTGCTTGCGTGGGAAAGGATGAAAGAAGCCGTAATGAACTGTCCTAATCATGGGATGGAGGAATGGCTTATATTACATTTATTTTATAATGGTCTTAACCCAATGTATAAGTCTATGCTAGATACTGCAGCAGGAGGAACGATCATGGGAAAACATGTAAGTGTTGCAAAGAAGTTACTTGATGATATGCAAAATAACCATGCCCAATGGCATGTAGAAAGAACCTCGAAGAGAGTAAGTTCAATTAGCGAGGTAAACAATGAAGAGCTTACATCTAAGGTAGATGAGTTGCTTAGCTTAGTAAAGGGTAAGGAAGATACCCAAGTTAATGCTATCACTACCGATGTCAATGATGTTAATTTTATAGCTCGCACTCCTTTTAATCCTGCATGGAAAAATAATTATGCTTCTAATGTTCAAAAATATCATACTAATCCTGCAGGAGCTCCTTATAATAATTATGATAATACTAATGGAGCAAATCATGGCAATCTCCCATTTGAGAAAACTGTTAGAACATTTATGAATGCTCAAACCGAACAAAGCTATATGCTTAATAAGATTACGAAGAACCATGAAAGTAGTTTAGGAAGATTATCTAACCAGGCCGTTGCAATTGGAAATGATGTGCAGGCTCTACAGGAAAGGACAAAGACCGTGGAGGCTCAGCTGGGTAAAGTGGCCGAGAGCCAAGCTCTCATACTAGCAAAGTTCGCCGGCAAACCCGAGCCAAATCCGGTAGAGGACCTCAAAATGATGAGGGTGTTAACAAAAGATGAAAATCCTGAAGAGCTGGATTATAGCAATGCGCCAACACTAGAATATACCATGGAAGATCTATTTAAGATGACCACCATTAAGAATCCAGGTATAGAACAAGGTAATGATGCTATGTGCCAACAATTTATACAACAAGTAGCATCTAAGTTTCATGATTTAGAGATGGAGTATAAAAGACTAGTTGATAAGCTTCCAAGGTAAGCTAGATGATATATTTGAGCCCACTATTAAAATTAAGTTGGGAGTTCATGAGATATCCGCACTTTGTGATCTTGGTACAAGTGTCTCAACAATTTCCAAAAACCTATTCGGTAAATTAAATTTGGGGCCATTTGTTACAACTGAATTAAGACTCCATCTTGCTGATTCCACTTATAAACAAGCTGTTGGGATCAAAGAAAATATAGTTGTTGAAATTAAAGGAAGTCCCACTCTTATTGATCTAGTTATTGTGGACATGCCTGAAGATCCCATAACACCTATAATTCTAGGTAGGCCATTCCTAAGAACTATTAAAGCTTTGATTAATTTACATGAAGGGAATGTAAGGATATGGCTACCATCTAGAGTTCCTTTTGTAGTCCACTTCCCTAGGAAAAAGAAGGCCAAGCCTAATGATGATGATGGTGTGATTACTTTAAAAGCAAACTATTTTGGAGTGGGCATTCCACTCCCCAAACCTAAGTGATTGCCATCAAGGTCAAGCTAATTGGCCTTAACTATAAGTTCTTCATGGGAGGCAACCCATGTAAAATATATTTTCTCTAAGTTTTTATTATGTTTTATTTTTGTGTTAGTGTTTGTTTTGTTTTTGTTTTTAATAAAGAGTGTTCGAGAAGACCTATGGAAAAGAGGAGAAGAAATTGTTGGGTCCGCAACATAGAAAACAAAAAATTTCCTACGATGAGAACTATACGCCAAGATCTATCTACTAGATACAGAGCAACGGGTGGACATACATCCATGGAGAACTTATCCTCGAAGACAACGGGTTTTGTTAACGAGTAGGAACTCGTGGTTGATGTAGTCATACGCTTGCCGATCTTAATATCGTGTGGAAGTCCGAGCGCCGCAAATCAGCAGCGCATCCGTCCTCGCACACACGTTCAAGCCACCGGACAACCTCCACCTCCTTGCTCCAGCGAATCAGCGGAAGCAGCAACTCCTTCCAGACGCAAGGCCACCGGGAACATGTATCTCGCTAATCTGAGACCATGGGGGAATATCTAGAAGGGGAGAGAGATCCTTCACGAGGAGGTGTGTGGATGAAGGAGGGAATGGGTGGCCTTTTATAGGAGGAGGGGGGGTGCCCCTTCTCTCCATGGCCGGCGCATGGGGGGGGGTGACCTCTCAGCTCCCCCATTCATGTGGTGGTAACCCCTCCACATTAAAATGCCTCTTCACATTCCCTTTTAAAGTCTCCACTTTAAATGCATTAAATTTCTCCAAATTTAATGCTCTCTCATTTAATAAAACTCTTTTATTTATTTTATTCAGAATTTTGTTAATTACTTTAATTAAAAAACATTCACATAAAACCCCTTGCAACATTTCAATATTACATGCAGAACCACTTTCTGCAATTTCACCCGAAACAATTCCGGTTTCTATCGAAACAATTCCTGTTTCGATCGAAACATTTCTTGCGCTTTGCAAACCTTTTGTCTGGAACATATGTGCTCCTAAATGGTGTTCGGCAACCCTTAAGTGTGTCACCCTACGGTTCGCGAATAATGCAGACATGATTGAGACTCCTCTCAGATCAATAATCAGAAGCGGGACCTGGAGATCCATACTGACTCCTGCATATTCAACGACGACTTCTGTGATCGTGAGAACCTTTAACATCAGCAAGTTAATCCCTTTGTCTCATGATATAATACATGTCCGAGATTCGATCATCGGTATCCAAAAACCTAGTTTGATCTCGTTACCGACATGCACTCTTTTCTCGTTCCCGTGATATAACATTCTAGTGATCACATCACTTGCTTGCAAGCTATCTTAATGTGATATCACCGAGAGGGCCCAGAGTATATCTATCCGTCATCTGGATTGACAAATTCCACTCTTGATCCATGAGCCTCAACATAACACCTTCGTAGTACTGAACCCATCTTTATAGTCACCCTGTTATGGTGTGACGTTTGATGTTATCAAGATACTCTTCCGGTGTTAGCAATTAACATGATCTCATGGTCTAAGGACTAAGACTACTTTGTATGATGTTATAGCAATATAAACATAATGACTTGATCGTAATGCTATACTTCGGATGAATGTTCATCACATCATTTCACAAATGTTGTGACCTTGTTATTAACAACATCCAATGTCCATGATCAGGAAACTTTGATCATCTTGTTAATCAACAAGCTAGTCTATAAGAGAGGCATAACTAGGAACCCTTTTTGTTTATTAAACACACATGTATTGATGTTTCCTATCAATACAATTATAGCATGCAAAATAAACATCTATCATATACAAGGAATATATAATAACAACTTTATTATTGCCTCTCAGGACATATTTCCTTCAGAAATAAGGTAATCATCTATATTATATTTTACTAACACATGTCCTAAGAAGTATTGATGGATCATTACTTAGTGTTTTTGCTGCTATCTAACCTTGTGATAAGATGTGCGAAGGCGCACGGAGCTACTAATCAAATTCTTGAGTTTGTTGTAGTTCACAGCGTCGATAACGACCACTAGTATGGCCAGAGTGGCCCGTACCACCTCAAGGCAAAGGGGGATAGAAATTTTTATGATTGCCGAAGCAGTCAGTGGCGATAACGACCATTGGTACGACCGGACGCGCCCGTACCGGACGCTCGTACCGTACCGCCGAGCAAAACATCAGATTTTAGGCAAAGTCACCGCAGCGATAACGACCAGTAGTACGGGCGCGCGCGACCATACCGCGCACCCATACCAAGTGCACTGCCTGGGAGTAGTCGTCGCCCTCAAGGTAAGCCACCCGGTACGAGCGGGCTTCGGCCGTACCGCCCAACCGTACCGAGTACGCGGATGCCATAATCTGCCTGAGGAGGTAACCTAAAAATCCCAATTCATCTAGTTTATCTTTCTTCTTCCTCCAAACTTCAAACCACCTCCATTGGATCTTCAAATTTACTCAATATTTCTTCGATTCTTTGCACTCACTCGATCTAAGGTATGATTCTCCTCCGATTCCCAACTTATTTCTGCCAAAGCTTGGCTTGGTCATCCATCATTGTTAATCTAGACATAGGTCTTGTTCTAGATTCAATCTTGGTACTAAGTATGCTTAGCATTGTTTTTAGAGGAGTTTCTTTTGTAGTTAGTATAGAGAATGAATTATGCTATGTTTCTATTGGACCAAGAATTTTACGGATTTCTATTTTCGTGCCCCTGGTTCGTTAGTTGTATTCAGTTTTCCCTAGCCGCTTAGTTTTTCCTCACTTTTCCCCTCCCACCATTCTGAAACCCTCACATGCGCTCGGACGGGTGGATGCCGCCAGGTCAAAGGCTTGACCATTACATGCTGACAGGTGGGACCGTGTTGGGCGGGTCCTGCGTTGAGCGTTATGTTACGTCGCCTCGACTGTTACATGTTGACAGGTGGGGTCGTGTTGGGATGGGTCCTACATACATGGTGAAGGGTAGGGCCGCGTTGGGACGGGTCTTGCATACGTGGTGAAGGGTGGGGACGCATGGAGACACGTCGGACCGACCATTCTCGCTCCGAGCCTAGAACAGCTCCCACACCGCCCCTCCGCTCCGCTCCCCTGCCATCATGTCCTCCTACCTGAGAGCCCCTCCTACCTTATGTCATCCTCGGGCCCCGAGCCGCCCCCTCCCCCGATCCCACTTCGGCTCTGCTTCCTTCCCCGCTAGATCTACCCCTCTCGCGGAACAGTATGCGACACCAACGGGTGTACCGATCCTCCCTGTCGAGCGCAGAGAAGATTAGGTGGAATCAGAGGGATCTAACGCATGGATTCCATCTGGGTAAGTATTGTTTCCCTCTGTGTATTAATTATAGGAAGTAACTAAGCGCGAATCGCCGGTGCTCAGCTAACTGCCTTGCTTTTCGAATAGGATTGATCCAGCGCTGGCATTTCAGCTGGCGGTTAAACTGGATACTAGCATAATTCGTGGTTGTGAACGGTATCTCTTTGGATTTTACTTCCAAGTGGTGGTTGCAACCTCCATAACTCTCAGAGATTTGAAAGATAAAGTATATTCTAAATTCCCCTGGAGCAATGGCGATTTAGGTTATTTGCAATATTTCAACATTATTGAGCAAATATTACTCCCACTAACTAGCGAAGCTGATCTGGTAATGCTTTTCTCTTTGAATGCTGCAGAATGTTTTGGTCGAATTCCTCTTCATGTGCAACCTAAAGTTGAACACACAAGAAAGAGGGTAAAGCATCATCTGGTGGTCAAGCATCATCAGGTGGTCGGGCATCACGTGTCTCTGCTGTCTCTGCTAATAGTGTGCGGCCCCTCGCTCCTTGTAGGTCCACATCAGTACCATCTGTTGGCACTACGAGTGTTAGCCAAATCGCTCGTGCAGCCGATGTGGAGGATGAAGCAGAGCTTGCCGAGGGAGCGCCTCCACTAGATGATGAGTTGATGTTTTTTGAATTGGTAGATAGATTCAGTAAACATGCACTAGAGGATCAATAGACCGAGGAATTGACCCACGGTGCTAGATTTGATGACACTGATGACGAAGAGGACGAGGATAACAATGGCAGTCTCATTTTAGCCGAGTACGATGGTGAGGACTTGCCAGTAATTGAGTGGGACATGAACGATCCTAAGATTTTAGAAGGCACCATATTTGAAACGATGTGGGACTGTCGTAATGCCCTTACTACATATTGCATATGCACCAATAATGATTAGGTTGTTATTAAGACTGAGCCAGCAAGGTTCACAGTGAAGTGCCCATACAAGAGGTGTAGGAGGATGCACGCATCCACTATGCTCAGGAGCAGTTTGGTTCAGGTATTACAACCAGTTGTGTATTTTAGATCATTGTGTAGAATTTTTTAACTATACCTGACATTTTCATTATGTTTCAGATAAAAGGTGACCGGTTCGAACATTCTTGTCCACCTCAAGGGGGATAGCCAAAGGAAAAAACAAAACTAGAAAAGACTAGGTGGTTGGCAGATGCAATCATGGATTGGATGAGAGTGAACCCATCACTTGGTGCAACAACGCTCATAAAAAAAGTTTCTAAAAGGTTTAATATTACAGTACCTTACATGTGGATGTTCTATGCAAGGAAATGACTCTTGATAGGATAATGGTCCATGGAATGAAAGTTTTCTGTTTCTTTATAGCTTCAAAGCTGAAGTGGAGATGGCTAGTCGAGGTAGTGTTGTACAGATAGACATGCATACAGTTCAGTACAAAATAAGAGGGAAGAAAATGGAGAAGGAGTGATTTAGAAGGGCTTTTGTTTGTTTCAAAGCTTGCTGGCAAGGGTTTCTGGATGGTTGCATGCCTTATTTGGCCGTGGATGCAACAACTCCTCATGGCAGATTTAAAGGACAACTAGTAGCTGCTACTGCAGTTGATAGCCACAATTGGATGTTCCCTGTTGCTTTTGGAGTTTTGGAGATAGAGTCAGAGGAAAGTTGGGCTTGGTTTCTGGATAATTTGCGCGACCTTATAGGTCATCCACCAGGGCTTACTATCCACACGGACGCTTGCAAAGGTTTGGAGAAAGCTGTAGAAGCAGTATTCCCCAGAGTGGAGCATATGGAATGTATGCGACACTTAGTGCAAAATTTTACAAAGAAATTCAAGGGTAAAGTTTATACTGACAACCTATGGACAGCTTCATACACATGAAGTCTGAGGAAACATCTATATCATTTGGAGGTGTTGTATAAACAAAAACCTGTGGTGAGGAGTACTTGGATGCACATCATGGAATGGTGTGGTCCAGAAGCCAATTCGATGAAATTTGCAAGGTAGACTATGTGACAAGTAACCTTGCAGAGAATTTCAATGCAAAGGTCAAGTCATTGAAAGGGCTTATGTTGTGGCAAATATTTGATAAGATTAGGCAGATGATCATGATAAAGATCGATTTGCGTCAAAGAATTGCATCAACAGTATATGCTGGCCATCTCATCCTCCCATCTTTGATTAAGGCATTGCATGCCAGGGCAAAACAATTGAAGATGAAATGCATTATAAAAGGAATGGAGGCTGAGGTAACATACACTGATAGTAAAAATATGCAATGGAGGTATCCAATGAGTTTGGCTGACAGGGCATGCCATTGTAGGCAATGGCAGCTTTGTGGGAAACCCTGCATACATGCATTGTTTTTCATGGGTGTTCTAGGAGGTGAAGAGGGTGAAGTTGATCAGTACGTGTCAGAGTATTTCTCCGTTGCCAAATTTAGGGCAGCATATGCTCAGAATGTTCTAGCCTTGTTGGAAAAAGACCAATGGATGGAAGTGAATCTAGGCTTCAAGCTATACCCTCCAGTTTTTACTAGACCAGCAGGTAGGCCAAGGAAGAATAGGATGAGAGCTAGTGTAGAGGGTGGTGAACCACCTCGACGATGTAAGTGCAAACATTGTGGGATCCTAGGGTACATTGCTAGGCTTTGTAAAAATGCAGTGGACCCAACTTATGGAATGGATGATCAGGCGGGAGCAGCAGATGTAGATGAGAATGAAGTATCTGAATGAGAGGAGAATGAAGCAATGGATACATTGCAGATTGAACCAACAGATCGAGAGGAGATTGAACCAGATGCAGGGGAGATTGAACCAACAGATCGAGAGGAGATTGAACCAGATGCAGGGGAGATTGAACCAAATGCAGGGGAGATTGAACCAGATGCAGGAGTGATTGAACCAATGGATAGAGAGGAGATTGAACCAAATGAAGGGGAGATTGCACCAAATGCATGGGAGATTGAAGCAATTTATTCATTAGACGCAGAGTTCAAAAGTAAAGGAATTACAAAAGAGGATATTGAAGAAATGATGCCAATGCGTTTTGAACCGTATAAACCAATGAATCGAAACGTGGTTGAACCAATTGTACAACAGACTAAAGCACTTGATTCATTTGATGTAGAGAAAAAGAACAAACGAAAGAAGCTGATGGTGGACTCCGAGAATATTCCAGCCAAGATCACCCGGAGCAAGGTGGTGAACTCCGAGAATATTCTAGCGAAAACACTAGGAGCAAGAAAAAAATGAATTAATTTGTATGATGAATTTGAACTAATGTCAATGTTTGTATTGAATTTGAACTACTGTCAATGTTTGTGACGCTACCAAGTTTGTATGGTTGATAACCCCATAATGTATGTGTGATTGCAAGTTTCTATTGCCATGCACCTAGTTGCTTAGCACTGCTCAGTTTTTCCCTCGACATGTGGTCAAAACATGGGGTTTAGATAGTTCATGGCTTAAACCATGGCAAACATTGACCAATTGATCCAAAATTTGGCACACTTGTGTATCCTGGATTTATTTACCATATGAAATTGGAAATTTTGGATTTACTTGTAATCAACCACATTTTTATTTTTCTAAGTAATTAAATTCAAATAAATGGTTTCAGGGTTATTTTAATTCAAAAAAGAAGTCAAAACATAGTGCAACCTTTGCATGGAGTCTTGTTATGTTAACTAAAACCTAACATGAATAGTAAAGGAGAAGGAAATAAAGAGAAATGTACTTCTCCCCTAAACCACTTCTTGGAATGGGCTACTAGCTATGAAGATGCATGGCTTTCTACTCAGTTAACCTCCAAGATAACCCACCCCAAAACATACTTTGTCTAAATGAGGCCAAAGTTGGCACACTTGTGTATCTTTGAGTTACAAACAATATAATCTTTGCCAAGATGGATTATTTTGTTCAAATGACACATTTTCCATTTGGTATGCCAAAATCTTGAATTTCCCTTAGTCATTTTTATCTAAGCTCCCTTGTTTTCCTTAGCTCTACTCAGTTTTCCCCTCCGGCTAAAGTTTTCCTCAGTTTTCCCCTTCCGCTAAAGTTTTCCTCACTTTTCCCCTCTCTCATGTTTCAGTTTAGCTAGCGCTCTGATTGGTCAAGATGTATGTCACATGGATCTTGGTCAGCCACCATTGGATACATCACGACCCGACGGGCTAGAGGTCTCTCTCTCCCGATGGGCGCACCTAACCTTGTACGACGAGGAGAGCCCGTCAGGCTGGATGTCTCTCCCTCCATTTCCCTATCGCATGTATACCAGCTGCATCAACTAGCGCTTAGTTTGGCTGCGCTATGATTGGTCGAGATGTATGTCACATAGATCTTGGACAATGACTGTTGGATACATCATGATCCGACGGGCTGGAGGTCTCTACCTCCCTTTCCCTGTCGCATGTATACCAGCCGCATCTTCCTCCCCTCCTATCAACGTACGGTGAAGCAGACCTACGCGTGGGGGTCGGAACGGCTTGCGGCGGTGCGGATCTAAGCGCGGCTACTAGAACGGCGTGCGACGGTGAGGATCTAACCGTCTGAAAGACACCGATGGAAGCCATCATCCGCAACATCAGTGCGATGACGCTGGTGCCAACAGTGGCCATCAATGAAAGACACTAATGGAAGCCATCATCCGTTCACATCTACGGCTATGGTGCCGACAGTGGTCATTGATGCGACGACGATTGAAGCCATCATCCGCAACATCTATGGCTGTGGTGCCGACAGTGGTCATAGATGCAAAGACGATTGAAGCCATCATCCGCAACATCACTACGACGTTGTAGATCAAGCCCTCGTGAACCAAAGCTGTGGGAGGCAGGCCGCTGTCGCGGCCGGCACGTCGAGGTGCATTCGATGGTGAAGGCCGGATCGGAGCACTTTTCCCGTACATCTTGGAGTATACATACGGCAGGGAGGGCGGCTAGCTCACCGTACACTTAAAATTGGGACAAATTTAAGCCCAATTTGAACCAAAATTCCATGACTTAAAATATATGTATGATTTGAATAAATTTGACATGCATTTGAGCCGTTTGACTGGTGGATATGCTCTAAAGCTGATTCAAAAGTAGTAGTACTTGCTTTGACAATCACCGGTGGGTTGGTATAAATTTGATCGAAATATGTATGATTTGAATCAAATTTGATATGTATTTGAGAAGTGAGGACGGTGGATATGCTCTAAAGATGATTCATAAGTAGTACTCCCTTCGACCCAAATTAGTTGATTTAGATTTGACTAGATTCGATTGTATCTTGAGGAATTTGAGTCAACTAACTTGGATTGACAATCTCAGCCACTAATTTGGAACGGGGAATGGATGCTGCCGTCAACACTGTAACTTTACCTGGCAGCCACGATGGCAGCGACAGAACAGTCAAAACCGATAGGCCTGAACTTGACCCTCTAGGAATTTGGCACTTCAACTTTGGGACCGCTAGATCCAATGGCAAGAAACTCGGGTACCACAATGCATTCTCTCGACCACTTTGGGACCACTAGATATAATGGCAAGCAACTCGGGCACCGCAATGCATTCCCTCGACAACTCTGGGACCGCAAAGCGACTAAATTAGCAGGAACTAACAACCATCTATTGAATAACAATTCCACTCTCTACCCCCGCTTCACTTGAAGTTCACGTTTCAGATTTTCTATGACTTGATCAGGTACGACAAGATCAACCTTAGGTGTCAACTTCTCTTGCGAATAATCTCTGGATTCTTCCTTGATGGTACGCTTCAGCTCGAATATCAACAGGTTTTTACGGGCCAATTCATCACCTAACTTGGCAACCATCTCGTCCAAATCCATTCTATGGCTAGACCACTGAGTTGATTCATCTTGCTATGCAATGTACCATGGATCATCGGCCTGCATAGCACACTGTAACAATCCCAAAACAAACTAAATTGGAATCAGTCGGATAGGCCATGTCAGCACTCCAAATTCAATGGTAGTACAAAGAGAAGGAGCTACATGTACTTCCGACATGGTAGGAGAAGGAGAATGTGTCGACGGCATGATCGATTCCCCACCCTCGCCGGTGTACCCGCTATGACCAAACATTGAGGACTAATTTGCGCCTACAATATCGAGGAAATTATGGGAACCGAATCAATTAGGGTGGGCAAAGCACAACGATAGTACAAACAGAAGGAGCTACATGCACTTCCGACGTGGTAGGACAAGGAGAATGTGTCCACGACATGATCAATTCCCCACCCTCGCCGATGTACCCACTACGACTAGACATTGAGGACTAATTTGCACCTACAATATCGAGGAAATTACGGGAATCGAATCGATTAGGGTGGGCGGAGCAGGAGAGGAGGTCTTAGCAAGCACTACTAGAAATTGCTGCGACTGTTCGTTGAGCTATGGTGACAGAACCAAATCCTAGTCATCGTGGGCGGCGGACCTGCCAGTAGTCGGTACTGCCCCAACATACAATGCGTGCGGACGAAACAGGTGCCGGAGCCGTGGTTGAGATTGTAACACCCTCAAATCAGCCCTATGCAAGTTTTAGCGCTTCCCGCCAAACCCGCATAGAAACGATTCAAGGACGCCCACCAAGCACTTTCGTGCGGGAGGAAAACGAAGTAATATCATTACACAATAGTCCATGATGGAACCCACAGAACAGATATATGTACAACAACGACTCACTGAGTCAAGAATACAGATATACAGTACAAAGATCCAAATCACATTGAAATCGATACAACATCCGAGTACGAATAAGAAGCAAATTGAGCTAAGATCCCTGAAGAATAAACAACTACGTCCATAACCCTGCCCATGCCAAGCCGGAAGGGTAACCATGCTAACGACGTCGAACTTATACCTGCTAAAACAAAAGGGGGTGCCGACAAAGGGCAAAGGAAAAAGAGGAGCGTCAGTACTGAGGCCAGTACACGGCGAGGCTAGAATTCGGCGGCTCTCGCCTACATAGGTATGGTGGGCTGAAGCGGCAGCGCAGCATGCACTAAACAACCAATAGAGACTCGATTCAACTGTCGGCTATTAGAGAGGGATAAGAGAGACCTATTCCCCCTCGAGACCAAACGAGGAACTCAAACCAAGGAACTCACACAGTTGGCAGTTTTATTCATTCCATTATAGTTGCAGAACTTACTAGTCAAATATAGATAGCACGAGTCATCATGATAGTATAAGTAGCGGGCAGTTTTAGTTAACCATTCAGTTGTAGTTGCAGTACTTACTACTCAGATACAATTAGCATGTGACATCCCAAACCCAGCAGTTGTTGGCACTTTTATTTCATTCCATTGGAGTTACGATACTTACTAGGCAGGTATAACATGACACGATACACCCCAGTTCCACCAGTTGTTGGCACTTTTATTATCCATTCCATTGTAGTGAAGCTGATTACTAGTCACATATTAAGTCAAATTTATAGTACTACTTTAGTTATGCTTGTCTATGATCAAGATACTGTGCTCCAAGTCGTCCATAACCGTGGACACGGCTTTCAGAAAGATTTACCCTGCAGGGGTGCACAAATAGCAACACACACACGATCAACATTGGAAAAACCAAATCAAAACCCAACGAGGCTTTGATGACAAAGCAATCACAGGATTCATAAAATATTTCAGGGGGCCACCCCACTAAGCTATCCGGAACGAAGTTGGACGGCTCGGAGACGGACCCAGGGTTTGTGTCAATGGCTGTAAACGACTGGGAACCCGAAAGTGTGACTGGGCTTGTCGATACCGCGAAAACATTCCACGTTCCAAAACAGTACATGTGCACCACACACAATCGTAAATAAAGCAGTAAAGCATGGCATAAGTACATGATAGTAATAAAGCCCCAAACTACTTTGTGGCCCCAAGAAATAAGAAATGAATCAAGCTCTGGCTAAGGGGATTCATGGACCCACATGCGGATAGTGCGATAGTCAAGGAACAAGTATCAAGTACTCGGGGTCCTATGGGACACAAGTGAGCGTGGAAAAACCAAATAACATCTATTTCCCACCGATGCCTCTGCATTAATTATATCTATTCCCAACATTTTAATTGACAAGTTATAATTAAAGCCATGACCCTCTCCACCATTAAGCATCTCCATCATTAAGCATGTGCCAACCTTTATCAACGGTGGAACAACAACGACGCAAAGCAGCACCTGAGCAAGCAACTACGACTCGCAAGGCCGACTGTCTATCAATCAACAGGCAATATGATGTGTCCAAGGCAATATAGAGGCTGCAAGGAATATAAATGGTGCACGGAAACTAAAGCATCGTAACACGGATAGCAATAGAGCAACAGGAGGAAGTAAAGACTATAAACACAAAATAGGTAGAAAGGGGGAGATTGCTCGCCTGGAAACATAGCCGGAGATACATTATCCGAAGAACTTGTCGATACTCGCATCAACTCAATGGCCTAATCCGCGAAGAACCAAAGCACTAAAAGAAACACCAGATGCACTATTTAATACAACGGCAGAAGAATCGACATGTTTATGATATGATGCATGACATGGCAAAGATGCGATGCGACTAGGCAACATTAAGCGGAACCGGGGTCCTGACAATTAAATAGAAGGTTCATGTTGTTTAACTACCTCGCAAATTAAATGTGGAATTAACAAGGCAATCATGGCACCGGTTTACTACACAGATTTAAATGGAGACGATATAAGACTAGAAAAGTCCGCATATATCCTCCATATTTAATTATTAGGTGAACCGACATAATACCCCCAACCCACATGATGAGATGCAAGCATGAATAATTTAATATGCAACAAGTATATGTCATATATTATAAAAATAAGAGGGTCTCAGATAGGGGCCACACATTGGCATTTGGCGATCTTGGTTCGATGTGGTTCAGGTTTGGTCTCGCCAGGATCGGGGTCTTCGAACTCCGGGATCGGGGCTTGGTCTTCGGATCCAGGTTCCTCGGGTCCGAGAGGAAGATGTCCTCAGGGTCTCGATCATCGGGTC
Source organism: Avena eriantha (assembly GCA_910589775.1). NCBI lineage: Eukaryota > Viridiplantae > Streptophyta > Magnoliopsida > Poales > Poaceae > Avena > Avena eriantha. The sequence continues at coordinate 351,872,507 of OU342744.1, forward strand.
CATGTCGACGTTCTCGTGGTTCTCTATAATCCGTGAAGGAGATCTTGCCGGGTCAGCTATCTTTTAGTACCACAACCCACATCACAGTCACACCAGCAACACCACATCACCACAAGTCTAGGTGCCTTCGGTCAAGTGGTCATCACGCCATCTTCAACAATCTGCCAACACTTCACATCATCTCCCAAAGCTCAAGTTCTAATCGCTACTACACCACACATACGCATTGTGATAAACCAACACATCTCAACAGGAGCTGGGTGGGGTAAACAAACAGAGGAGGCTGCGTGATGGCGCTCGAGGATGATCTTGACCGCGGGCAGAGAAGGTCGAGGCGGAGGCGAGCTCGCGATTGCCGTGAATCCAGCAAGGAGGCGCAAGTGGGTCCTAGATGCGGTTGGCGCTGAGCAGGAGAGGTTCGTGCCAAGATCGAGGACGGCGGAGCACATGCGGCTCGAGTGGATGGCGGCCTTGGCGGCGCTGCTTCCAGAGTGATGAGGGTGGGAGCGTCCATGGCAGTACCAAGGCGGGACCGGTGGAATTCGAGGCAGCACTGCGCGCAGTGGGACAGAGCACCGGCGACGTGGCGCTGAAGAGCCGAGGTGGAGGCCGGCGTGGTGGGGCTTGGGGAGATCGGTGCGGGGAGACGGTGGTTGGCGAGCTCGGGCGGTTCGACGTCTTGGTGCTCGAGAGGAGGCGGGACCGCGGCCAGTGAGGTCCTGGCTCGCGCGGCGGCCAGAGTTCTGGGAGGAGAGGACGCGGCCGGCGCGCGTGTAGACAGAGGCCGTCCATGGCGGCGATGGCTGGGCTCGAGGCAGCGGCGCCACGCGCAGAGGAGTGGAAGAGGAGGGGCTCGAGGCAGAGCCCACTGGTGACGGTTGGTCGATGGGGAGGCGGACGCGAGCGAGAGAGGGGACCTGGGTCGCGTCTGGGATAGGTGCGGGGTAAGAGATGGGGTATCGCGGGGGAGTGGTGGGGCCGGCTCGCAGGCGTGTCGCGGGGTTTTGTCGCTGCAGCGGAACATGCGCGCGCGCTTGTGTGTCCACATCGGGTTGCGTCAGCGCGGGGCTGGGTGTGTTGCGCGCAGCGGCAGGGAGGTGGGATTAGGTGGGACTAGTTGGTTCTGGCGGCACGCAGATGGGATTAGGGTTATGCTGGGGTAGAGATTGGTCAGGGCAGGGCCTGCCGGGTAGTAGGTTGTCCGGCCCAACGGCCAGGCGGCCTCCCCTGTACAAAAATATTTTATTTATAGAAAGACATTTATAAATAGTTTTTGACAAATAAAAGTTTTGGAAAAGACTGGGATATTTAGAAAACAAAGATAGTCTTTTAGAAAATAGTTAAGCAAAATTATGCATGATGATATGACGATGCTCAAATGCAATGTGGCATGATGACATGAGTAAGCGGTCACGATGATGCACGAAACAGAAACACTAAGCGATTTTCTAGTAGTGGTTTTACCGGGGTGCTACAATTCGACACCACTAATAATGGATCTCGCCCCCGAGATCCGCCTCATGGTACGAAAAGAAGGCTGATGATCTGAATCTTCTCGCTTTGTGTAGATCCTCGCGACACCACTAACAAAGATTCCTTCTCCGTCTTGAAATCGGCGACACCACCAACAAGGGGTCGTTGCTCACGTTCGTCGAGGGAACACTCCGGAGAACAAAGGACAAAGGTAAATGTATCAAAAGATAAAGCCACCCCTAACTTTGATAAAAGGAGAGAAAGGTACACCTAATCCACTGCAATGGACAAGAGCGATTAGAATGAGTAGTCGGCATGGGGGCCAATCTAGCACGTACCCAAACTATTACTCCGCACATACAGTAGAAAATCGTGCAACCCATTCTCAGAATTTAGACTAAAGATCTTCACAAGTGATGTTCGGAAACAAAGGATTGATACAGATCTTCATCGGATATAGCGTAGATGATGTCGTCACGTTGAAAAACACCAGAAGATACAAAGAATGATTTAAGTGGATTTTGATCCACCGAAAGGTACAAGAGATTAAGGGTACTCAGATAGCACAAAGACCGGATGTGGAAACACCATTGCAAAAGGAATCAAAGCCCTTAAGGTTCGATGGAAACCCAACTGTGAGAATTCCTATACTCGAAGAAAAGATGAGAGAGCAGATTTAAAACACACAAAGGTAAGAGGAGAAGAGCATTGAGGTAAGGAGTAAAAGCAGACCTAATCAGATCTATCCAACTGATTTTGCAAAAATAGTTTTGACACTCTACATCGGCCGTTAGCTAGGTTATCCTACAGGATGGACCAGTGGGGTATCGCAACTGCTGAGCTCTGATACCACTTTGTAACACCCTCGAATCAGCCCTATGCAAGTTTTAGCGCTTCCCGCATCGAAACGATTCAAGGACGCCCACCAGGCACTTTCGTGCGGGTGGAAAATGAAGTAATATCATTACACAATAGTCCACGATGGAACCCACAGAACAGATATATATACAGCAACGACTCACTGAGTCAAGAATACAGATATACAATACAAAGATCCAAATCATATTGAAATCGATACAACATCCGAGTACGGATAAGAAGCAAATTGAGCTAAGAGCCCTGAAGAATAACCAATGGCGTCCATAACCCTGCCCAGGCCAAGCCGGAAGGGTAACCCTGCTAATGACGTTGAACTTATACCCGCTAAAACAAAAGGGGTGCCGACAAAGGGCAAAGGAAAAAGAGGAGCGTCAGTACTGAGGCCAGTACACGGCGAGGCTAGAATTCGGCGGCTCTCGCCTACATAGGTATGGTGGACTGAAGCGGCAACGCAACATGCACTAAACAACCTATAGAGACTCAGTTCAACTGTCGGCTATTAGAGAGGGATAAGAGAGACCTATTCGGGACCAACCTGGTACTAACACCAATCATACCCATCCTGGTATTTCCCCCCTCGAGACCAAACGAGGAAGTCAAACCAAGGAACTCACACAGTTGGCAGTTTTATTCATTCGACTATAGTTGTAGCACTTACTAGTCAAATATAGATAACACGAGTCATCCTGATAGCATAAGTAGTGGGAAGTTTTAGTTAACCATTCAGTTGTAGTTGCAGTACTTACTACTCAGATATAATTAGCATGTGACATCCCAAACCCAGCAATTGTTGGCACTTTTATTTCGTTCCATTGGAGTTACGATACTTACTAGGCAGGTATAACATGACACGATACACCCTAGTTCCACCAGTTGTTGGCACTTTTATTATCCATTCCATTGTAGTGAAGCTGATTACTAGTCACATATTAAGTCAAATTTATAGTACTACTTTAGTTATGCTTGTCTATGATCGATATATTATGCTCCAAGTCGTCCATAACCGCGGACACGGCTTTCAGAAAGATTTACCCTGCAGGGGTGCATAAATAGCAACACACACATGATCAACATTGGAAAAACCAAATCAAAACCCAACGAGGCTTTCACGACAAAGCAATCACAGGATTCATAAAATATTTCAGAGGTCCACCCCACTAAGCTACCCGCAATGAAGTTGGCCGGCTTGGAGACGAACCCATGGTTTGTGTTAATGGCTATAAACGACTGGGAACCCGAAAGTGTGACTGGGCTTGTCGATACCGCGAAAACATTCCACGTTCCAAAACAGTACAGGTGCTCCACGCACAATCGTAAATAAAGCAGTAAAGCATGGCATAAGTACAAGATAGTAATAAAGCCCCAAACTACTTTGTGGCCCCAAGAAATAAGAAATGAATCAAGCTCTGGCTAAGGGGATTCATGGACCCACATGCGGATAGTGCGATAGTCAAGGAACAAGTATCAAGTACTCGGGGTCCTACGGGACACAGGTGAGCGTGGAAAAACCAAATAACATCTATTGCCCACCGATGCCTCTGCATTAATTATATCTATTACCAGCATTTTAATTGACAAGTTATAATTAAAGCCATGACCCTCTCCACCATTAAGCATCTCCATCATTAAGCATGTGCCAACCTTTATCAACGGTGGAACGACAACGACGCAAAGCAGCACCTGAGCAAGCAACTACGACTCACAAGGCCGACTATCTATCAATCAATAGGCAATAGGATGTGTCCAAGGCAATATAGAGACTGCAAGGAATATTAATGGTGCACGGAAACTAAAGCATCGTAGCACAGATAGAAATAGAGCAACATGAGGAAGTAAAGACTATAAACGCAAAATAGGTAGAAAGGGGGAGATTGCTCGCCTGGAAACATAGCCGGAGATACATTATCCGAAGAACTTGTCGATACTCGCATCAACTCAATGGCCTAATCCGCGAAGAACCAAAGCACTAAAAGAAACACCAGATGCACTATTTAATACTACGGCAGAAGAATCGACATGTTTATGATATGATGCATGACATGGCAAAGATGCGATGTGACTAGGCAACATTAAGCGGAACCGGGGTCCCGACAATTAAATAGAAGGTTCATGTTGTTTAACTACCTCGCAAATTAAATGTGGAATTGACAAGGAAATCATGGCACCGGTTTGCTACACAAATTTAAATGGAGGCGATATAAGACTAGAAAAGTCCGCATATATCCTCCATATTTAATTATTAGGTGAACCGACATAATACCCCCAACCCACATGATGACATGCAAGCAGGAATAATTTAATATGCAACAAGAATATGTCATATATTATAAAAATAAGAGGGTCTCAGATAGGGGCCACACATTAGCATTTGGTGATCTTGGTTCGATGTGGTTCAGGTTCGGTCTCGCCAGGATCGGGGTCTTCGGACTCCGGGATCGGGGCTTGGTCTTCGGATCCAGGTTCCTTAGGTCCGAGAGGAAGATGTCCTCAGGGTCTCGATCATCGGGTCCATGTCGATGTTCTCGTGGTTCTCTCTAATCCGTGAAGGAGATCTTGTCTGGTCGGCTATCTTTTAGTACCACAACCCACAACACAGTCACACAAGCAACACCACATCACCACAAGTCTAGGTGCCTTTGGTCGAGTGGTCGTCACGCCATCTTCAATAATCTGCCAACACTTCACATCATCTCTCAAAGCTCAACTTCTAATCGCTACTACACCACACATACGCATTGTGATAAACAACACATCTCAACAGGAGCTGGGTGGGGTAAACAAATAGAGGAGGCCGCGTGATGGCGCTCGAGGATGGTCTTGACCGCGGGCAGAGATGGTCAAGGCGGAGGCGAGCTCGCGATTGCGATGAATCGAGTGGGGAGGCACAGGTGGGTCCTAGATGCGGTTGATGCTGAGCAGGAGAGGTTCGTGCCGAGCTCGAGGACGGTGGAGCACATGCGGCTCGAGTGGATGGCGGCCTTGGCGGCGCCGCTGCCGGAGCGACGAGGGTGGGAGCGTCCATGGCGGTACCGAGGTGGGACCGGTGGAGTTCGAGGCAGTGCTGCGCGCAGCGGGACAGAGCACCGGCGACGTGGCGCTGTAGAGCCGAGGTGGAGGCTGGCGTGGTGGGGCTCGGGGAGATCAGCGTGGGGAAGCGGTGGTTGGCGAGCCCGGGCGGTTCGATGTCTCGGTGCTCGAGAGGAGCCGGGACCGCGGCCGGTGAGGTCCTGCCTCACGCGGCGGCCAGAGTTCTGGGAGGAGAGGACACGGCCAGCGCGTGGTGCAGGCGGAGGCCGTCCATGACGGCGACGGCTAGGCTCGAGGCAGCGGCGCCACACGGGGAGGCATGGAAGAGGAGGGGCTCGGGGCAGAGCCCACTGGCGGCGGCGGGTCCATGGGGAGGCGGACCCGAGCGAGAGACGGGACCTGGGTCGGGTCTGGGATAGGTGCGGGGTAAGAGATGGGGTATCACGGGGGAGTGGTGGGGCCGGCTCGCAGGCGTGTCGCGGGGTTTTGTCGCTGCAGCGGAACATGCGCGCGTGCTTGTGTGTCCACATCGGGTTGCGTCAGCGCGGGGCTGGGTGTGGTGCGCGCAGCGGCAGAGAGGTGGGATTAGGTGGGACTAGTTGGTTCTGGCGGCACGCAGATGGGATTAGGGTTAGGCTGGGGTAGAGATTGGTCAGGGCAGGGCCTGCCGGGTAGTAGGTTGTCCGGCCCAACAGCCAGGCGGCCTCCTCGGTACAAACATATTTTATTTATAGAAAGACATTTATAAATAGTTTTTGACAAATAAAAGTTCTAGAGAAGACCGGGATATTTAGAAAACAAATATAGTCTTTTAGAAAATAGTTTTAAGCAAAATTATGCATGATGATATGATGATGCTCAAATGCAATGTGGCATGATGACATGATCATGCGGTCACGATGATGCACAAAACAGAAACACTAAGCGATTTTCTAGTAGTGGTTTTACCAGGGTGCTACAGAGGTGCAACGTGACAGTCCATCCGATACCGCCTTAGGACAGATTCGGCGACGCACCGATGATGGCTATTCTGTCCGCCGGTGGGATAGGAGCTGCTCGAGGCTGGGGGCTGGGAGCGGATGAGAGAGAGAGCCGACGTGTCATACACGACTCCACCTGTCAATTATTTCATATTTGCCAATTTTGCTTCTGTGCCAAACTTTTTCTTTGAAATTTGCACATTTGCCACATAACCACCACATGCCAGTGACACACAAATGGCAAATATGCAAGTTGCAAAGTAAAATGTGGCAAATATGCAAATCCCCCCTCCATCCCCACATGACGGCCCCACCGGTCATTGGCTACGAAGGCCCCACAGAACGGCTCCACATAGTGGCCCCATCGTTCATTGGTTTCGATGGGCCCACAGAACGACCCCATTTGTCATTGGCTGCACCGACCACACAATCAGGAAAAACGGGTTCAACAAGTCAGTGAGAGACGGATGGCTGGTCCACCGTGTATCACGGCCCCACCTGTCAGCATGTAACGGTCGAGGTGACGTAACATAACGCTCAATGCAGGACCTGCCCAACGCGGTCCCACCTGTCAGCATGTAACGGTCAAGCCTTTGACCTAACGGCATCCACCCGTCCGAACACATGTGAGGGTTTCAAAATGGTGGGAGGGGAAAAGTGAGGAAAAACTAACCAGTTGGGGAAAACTGAGTACAACTAACGAACCAAGGGCACGAAAATAGAAATTCCAAAATTTTATTAGCAAATTTATTTATTTTGTCTTGTTTTTATTTATTAGATGAATACGAGGAGTCGTACATGTGAGATGGTTATGGAGTCCCCCATGCCACCCGTTGATACGTTAACCCCCGAGTCACTTGGCATCGAGTTCACCGAGGAGTTCCATCTTACCCATTTCGATCGTCTCAAGATTCGAGAGGTCAAGTCCATCAAGTGGGCATGTCCCTATACCCTGAACCAACTTGGCATTGGTGCAGATTTCGATTTAATTTGCAACAATGTTGGTTTGTACACTTTTGTCTTTCAGGATGTTGCGACATACCACCACTTGACACTTGAGTTCTTTAGCACCTTGACACACACGATGGATCCTTATGGTTGTTCCGAGGAACAAATGCTTAGAGTTGATAGAATCAAATTCCGCCTTATGAACTGTGAGTATACGTTAACACTCAGCCAATGGGCTCAATGCTTTGGGTTTACCAACAACACAACTACCTTTGTTTTAGATACTTCCCCTTCACAATACTTTAACTTGATGAGAATTCGTGGACACACACCCAAGGGGAACCAAATTGATCATCCCGCCATTCGATATTTGTTCTATGTTATTGCTAACACATTGCAGGCACGTGGTGAGTTTCCTAGAATTAATGAGGAGGACATGTTGATCCTTGCAAAAGATGCACTTATAAATTGTAATTCAACGCCAAATTTGGGCACTTTACTTGTGTTTTATCTTAAGCATCAAGCTCTTCAATCTCAAGGACCCATATGTGGAGGAGGAGTTGTGACCATTCTAGCACGCGCACTTCACATCAACCTAGGTAACATCCAACTGTTGACTGGAGGTAACTGTCTTGATCCATCTACTCTAAGAGCATGTGGTATGATTTCTAAAAATCATGGTAGATATTTCTTCAATATACCTGGAGCGGATCACTTGATCCCTACTCCTTTGCTTAACGGTTTATTCTCTATCGAGGATGGACGTTTGCGTTATGACACGCATGTCGAAGCTAATCTACCCCAGCAAGAAATACCCACGGGAGGAGGAGAAGATTAATAAGTAGAACAAGAAGGACCTGAACATGATGTGCATCCACCAAACTACTACACCACCTATGAAGATATCTATGCACTCGAAGGAAACATTCACACCATGAACAACCTCTCCATCAACCTCGAGATGCCGCTGCAAGCCTCACCACCTAGTTCCATGATTGGAGCAGCCAATGGAACACGGGAGATTATCCACCACCACCACAATGAACAACAAAGGGGCTTGCAAAATCCTGAGCTTGGGGATGTGTTCCCCTAGCAAATTTATTTATGTAATAACGAGGTTGTACTCCAACTCCTTGTGAGCTCTGAAACACTCATGTTGGACTGTTCCAACACTTTGCTTTTTTTTTCCTTTGCTTTTTAAATTTGATTTCATTTTAATTTATTTCTTTCCTTTTTCTTTTAGCCCTTGCTTGGTCGCAAGTTCTTTTCTATTCTTTAATCCCTATCCTCAAAAATACAAAAAGATTTTTCCATTTATCCTTTTTTTGTAAACATGGATTCATACTTTGCCTCTTTGCTTTGATATCATTTCGAGAGTAATTGTGTTTGAGTTTTGAAGGAACACATCCCTATAAGGAAGAGGATCAGGAAGTTACTTATGAGAGGTATGTCCTATGTCTCCCACTTATGAAGTTTGAATTGTTTATCTTAGTTGGTTGATTTGCTAAGATGCATGCTAGTGGGAAGTAATTTAATATGGTTAGAGTAAGGCTTTTTATTAGTATGATGATTAGTTGTTGAAGCTCTTGATCTAGTTCTTTTAGTTAATCGAGTCTTTCCTTGGAAATAATAATGCCAAACAAGTACAACAAGAAAAATTCCAAAATTTAAGACTTGTTTGATGAATGATTGTCTTGAGAATATACCCTTGATTATACTTAACCCCATAGATATTTGACAGTCTCGACAACACTCATGAAAGGAATTGTTTGATTGACATAAAGTCGAGTGGTAATTGTGACGTATGCCAAAGCTAACCTTGTGGATCAAATCGTAGTTCTAGCTCAAAAAAGAGAGAAATGGATGCGAGACAACTTTGTTCTATGTCTTTGACGCACACCTTTGGGACGCCAACAACTCCGCTAGCTTTTGAAGGATCTATGGTATAACCCCGGATTTCGCCTATGAGATGATGACATGATTGGCATCCGTGTCAATGTATGGGAAAAAGTATTGGTACTCTCAAAGGTTGTGCAAACTAGCCAAAAGAAACAAACAACGATCCTTGAAAAGTGAGATGAAAAAGAAAGAAAGAAAGAAAAAAGATATCTATGAGGATCCACATAACAAGTCCTTGGCATGGTCCCATTACTACTTTATGATTTTTTCTTGAAAGACAATAATTGGATTAGAAGTGTTTTAGATTGACTTGATCTATTGATGCGGGTGTAAATAAGACACTTCATTGTTATACTACTTGGGACATGAAACTCTCTTACTCAATTATGCTATTTAAACATCTTAGTGTTCCTTGGCAAGCTGAGAGTTAATTAGAGGAATTGGATTGATTGCTACACTTCTAGTTATTTATACTTATATTAAACTTTACTTTGATTATCTTGACTTACCGAAGCTTGTATAGTATTCTTGTCATCTCTCTAACTTTGATAAGCTTTGCAAATGAATGAAGTGTTGAGCACATACGACTATCTACTTTAAGTGAACTCCTATTCTCGTTGTTTCAAGTTTAAACGCTGAATTCCTTATAGTTCTTTTGGTTCTTCTTACTCGAGGACAATCAAGGTTTAAGCTTTGGGCAAGTTGATGGCTCCGATTTTTGCCATCTTCTACTGTGTTTAAGCATTGTTTTTGGTCAAGCAATTGCCAAATAAACTGTCAACCTTGCCACTAATGACTAATAATTGCAAAGATATGCAAATCCCTTCTTTGATTTATGTTGTGTAGGAAATCAGTGCTTTGAAGGCGAAATAAGGAGTCATAATGAAGGATTTTGAGGAAGTACACAGGTCCAAGTAATTGGAGAAACCAACCAAGGTGTCAGTGCACTTAGCAACCACTGGTACGGTTGCGGTCTGCCCATACCGCCCGTACCAGGTGGCGATGGCTTTGTCTCGTCAAACCCTACAGCTTTCGTGAAGACGCCTATATATTTTGAGGCTCCAGCCGCCATTCTCAGATTACAGCACAACACCCCCAAAGGAGATCTAGACCATTGTTCATCCATTGTTCATCACTTCCACCATCCATCCCTCCACTAGCCATAGCCATTGCTTTGTACTTTTAGATCTCCTTGTGATTTGGTGACCATTGTAAGATTATTTGATTTCAATCTTAGTATTTGCATGATGTTTTCTATCTCCGATCTATTTGTAATGAGTGAGTAACCCTCACGGGCTGCGGGTTGGAGAGAAACCTCGCAGCAATTATGTGCATCTAGATCATGGGAGCATTGTATTTTGTTTGGATTCATGATTTGTATATTTTGTTTCTTCTTCTCTCACCTCGACCCGTGGACTTGTAGGTACCCAAGATCCCATAGATTGATAAAGGCTTGAGGTGAGATACTTGGCTAGCAACGATCTCATAGGAAACTCAGTGATAGAAAGGGAAGTACGGTCTTTGCTTAGCGCCCCATTCGGGATCAACAACAATATCACCACTTAATGCTTTAATCTGTGTTTACACTTAATAATCATTTGCAACCCGTGGCTTTGGTGTGTTCTCAGTTGGATTAAAAGTCTATTGCTATGCCCGCTGCATCACATGGGCTCTTGAATATTAGGATGTGTTGCCCACAAAAGATTATCTCAACACAAACACTATACATGACTATGCTTATTATTATTATCTTTCATCCCATTTGATGTGCAGCTGCAGGTGGATATTCAACCCTGGCCTATCTCCATCTATTGATTCAACCCCATTATAAAGTAAAGTAGATTGGTCCGGTCAACTAAGGTAAAACGGACAAACAAAGTCTTGTAGACGTGTCCTTTGTGATTACCTTTTAGGAGTGATTTCCAAGGTTTGATTAAACCTAGGTCTTCTAGGGAAAAATATATTATACTACATCCGTGAATCCGGATCGAAGGTATCGACTGGTATTTGGCAAAAATGAGATTTCCAGATGGTTTTTGTGTGAACCTAGAAAGATGTGTAGATATTGTTGATGGTAAAGTACATGGTCTGAAGACGCATGACTATCATATTCTCCTTCAGCTTGTATTGCCTGCTAGGCTTAGATGAATTGCATCAAAGGATATGTATGAGGCTATTGCTGCGTTTGGCAGATTTTTCAAGGAGTTATGTGCCAGGACTCTTAGAGTTGAAGTGCTTGATCGGCTGAAGGTTGAAATAGTTATAATCATTTGCAAACTTGAGATGTTGTTTCCACCAGCTGTTTTTGATATAATGGTCACTTGGCAATACATCTTCCCGGTGAGGCTAAACTAAGGGGCCCTATCCATTATGGTTAGATGTATCCCGTTGAGAGAAAACTTGGATACCTTAAGTCAACTGTGTGTAATAGATATAGGCCGGAAGGCTCAATTGCGGAGGGATATATAGTAGATGAGTGCACGAGCTTTTGTTCTAGATTTTTTGAGGATGACAAGAAAGCTGATAGGTATGCAAATAAGCAAAGAACAGTTGGTGCTAATGTGTTTTAGGTTTTCTCAGATGGAGATATAGGGATTAGGAAATCAAATTTGAGAAGGAATATCATAAAATGGCTTGTATGTGCTACACAACTGTGAAGAGGCACAAGGTTACATAAAGTAAGATCCCTACTAAATTTGTGTAAAAATTCCATGCATGTTGTATGAAATTTTGATATCTAATATCTGAATATTTATTGTTCTATGGTTCAGTGTTTGCCGAGCATAACTTTTACAGATGGGTGTGATTAACATCGAGGAGATGCTCGATAAAGAGTTACTTGCATGGTTTAAAAAGCATGTTAGTGAGATGGAATTTTCATATGAAGATTTACAGTCACTTGCACTTGGGATAGACGAGCGTGTTGTAGTATACTCTGCTTGCCATGTTAAAGGTGCTAGGTTTCACATAGTGGCTCGTGAGAAGAACCAAAAAACGCAAAATTCTCGTGTGACAACAAAGGGAGTTTTTGATGAATCTAAAGAAAGAGAGTACTTTGGTGTTCTACGGGCAATAATTGAGTTACAATACATGAAGAACAAGCACGATGATAGATCAGTATACTTGTTCCGATGCGATTGGTTCGACACTGCTGGCAAGAATTGCAAGATGAAAGATGATACATTCTTCAAAAGTGTTAACACTTCAAAAATATGGTACAATAATGTGCCCTTCATTCTAGCAAGCCAAGCCGAGACATGTTTCTATGTTGATGATACCAAGTTTGGTCATCCTTGGAAAGTTGTGCAGACCTTTGATACGTCCATTTTGCATCACCATTCTATATCATAATTTACTGTTATTCATTGATATATTTCATATTAAGAGATGCTACTTATGTTATTTCATCTATTTTTGCATGGTTGATGACTTTTGGAGCATGGACCACTACAGTCAGGATTCTGACGGAAAAGCTGCTGTTTGGAGGCGAAATTCGCGAAGATCCGAAAATCTGGGAAAATACATGGAAAATCCTATTTTTCTAGAAGACGAAGGAAGCCAGAAGGGGAAGTGGAGATGGGCCACAGGGGGCCCACACCACCCTGATACGTTGTTAACATATCTATAATTTTTGATGTTCCATGCTTGTTTCATATCTACTTTCTTATGTTTTGTCCACACTTTGGAGTACTTTTACACACTTTCTTGGACTAACCTATTAACAAGATGCCATAGTGCCAATTGCCTGTTTTCTGCTATTTTTGGTTCCAGAAAAGTTAGAAAATGAATATTCTCGGAATTGGACCGGACAAAAGCCAAAGTCGATATTTTACTGGAAGACTCATGGAGCCAGAAGACGAGATGGAGAGGGGCCATAGGGCGGACACACCATGTGGTGGTGCGAGCTAGCCCTGGCCGCCCACCGATCTTGCCTCTTCACCGATGAGATGCCTCCCGATGCAAAAACCATAAATCGTCAATCAGAAATCCACGAAAAGTTCCGTAGCGCTACCGCCACCGAATGGGAGATTCGGGGGACAGAAAGTCTCTGTTCTGGCACCCTGCCGGGATGGGAAAGTGCCCCCGGAGCCATCTCCATCGATCTCCACCACCATCTCCATCGCCGTTGCTGATTCTCATGATGAAGAGGGAGTAGTTTTCTCTCGAGGCTAAGGGTTCTACCGGTAGCTATGTGTTCATCTCTTTCTATGCGTGATCATATTGTGATCATGAGCTTGTAATCTATAAATCTACCTTTCTACTCAAGTGCTTTATTAGATCTATGCTCTCCCCATGTGTGTGAAGTTGACAGTGTGCACACCATGGTGGCACTTAGGCTAGAGATTACAAATACTTGTTATGAGTTATATTTGGAGTTGGATGTTTCTATGAAATTGTGGTGTTTGTTTGAACCATCTAGAGCTCAAGGTGAATGTGTGGGGTTATCTAGATGCGGAAAGCGAACTTTGAGGAGTGCTGTTATAGCCCTACCAATAATTAGAGTGTCCAACCGAAGAGTAGTTAAGAGTAGTATCATAAAGAGAAGATATTTATATGAGAGTGTTCACTAGTGAAAGTATGATTTCTAGGCCTTGTTTCTAAGCATTGATACACCGTTTGCAGCTAGATCTGTTACATGTTTGCTTGCTTCCATCTTTATTTCAGTTCGCCTTTAGTCTCTTCCATGCCATCAAGCTATTTTCTGGCACCATTGTCTTATATCCATACCACTTGTATTTCACTATCTCTTCGCCGAACTAGTGCACCTATACACCTGACAAGTGTATTGGGTGTGTTGGGGATACAAGAGACTTCTTGTATCTTGATTGCAGGGTTGCTTGAGAGGGCATACCTTTGACCACTTCCTCCCTGAGTTCGATAAACCTTGGGTGGTCCACTTAAGGCAAAACTTGCTGCTGTTCTACAAACCTCTGCACTTGGAGGCCCAACAACTGTCTACAAGAATACAAATCCGTAGACATCAAGCTATTTTCTGGCGCCATTGCCGGGGAGGTAAGGTAAAAGGTACCCACATCCTCCGGTGTCAGTGCTCGTAGTTATTTCCTTTATATTCTTCAATTTTGTCTTTTTGGTTCTTGTTTTCAGTAGTTAGGCTTAATGGATAACAACAACAAAATTAGAGAGCTTTATAGTATTTATCTTGAGTTAGGACATGAAGTGTTTGAAGAGAAAATTTAAAAACCTATGGAACTTTATTTGCATGCTAATAGCAATGTTGTTAGTATGAATTCTTTGGACACCATTATTGCTAATGCTATGGAAAAGTCTAAGCTTGGGGAAGCTAGTTTTTATGAAAATTATCTTTTTAGTTCCCCAGCTTTGGAAGATAGCTATTCTATTGCTTATGATGATACCAAACCTCCAATATATGATGATTACAATGATGAATATGATATTTTCAGTCCACCTACTATTGAGGATAAAATTAATTATGATTACAATATGCCTCCTATATTTGATGATTATGGTGATGAGAATAATAATGATAGCTATTTTGTTGAATTTGCTCCCACTACAATTAATAAGAATGACTATGTTTATGTGGAGAGTATTAATTCTTTTATGCATGTGGCTCATGATAAGAATGTTTTATGTGATAGTTATATTGTTAATTTTATGCATGATGCTACTGAAAGTTATTATGAGAGAGGGAAACATGGTCTTATGTATCTCAACAATATTAAGTTTCCCCTCTTTATGTTGAAAGTCTTGAAGTTGCACTTGTTTTGCTTTCCTATGCTTGTTACTTTGTGCTTTCATGACTTGTTTATTTACAAGATTCCTATGCATAGGAAGTGGGTTAGACTTAAATGTGTTTTGAATTTGCTTCTTGATGCTCTCTTTTATTTCAATTCATATTTCTTATGTGAGCATCTTCTCAAACTATCAAGCCTAACTTAAAGGCGTTAAAGAAAAGTACTTCTTGGGAGATAACCAAATAGTTTTCTTGAGTCTTGGAAGTTATTACTTCTGTAATAACCTCTCCTTATCCTTTTTATTTTGATTTTTGTGCCAAGATTAACCTTAATGAGAAAGAAGTAATGCTTGGGAAAGTTGCTGTCCCGAAACAGATTTTTGTGCCTCGCTGTAAAAAATCGTGTAAACTCTTTGTACATCGGTTTGAGCTGTGATTTTTTGTGCTTCTGCCCCAGGTTGTTATACAACTTTCGTTAGTTCAACACTTCTCATTTGAGCAACAGAAGGTCTTCGAAAAAATTGGTTTATACCTGCTGGTCTGTTTTGACAGATTTCTGCCATTATTTGCATTTGCTTCTTGTTGATTCCTTTTTGGGTTCTCTTTTGGGAATTGAGTTTTTTGAGGGAAGTGCTACAGTAGCTTGTGTTTTAATGGAAGTTTTATTGGTGTTGAAACTGAACCCAAAGACTTATTATCTTGAGTGCACTAATGTGTCTAATAAATATTGTGTGAAGTTTTATAAAGGAAAAATTTCAGGTGTATGGAGAGAATGATGTAATGAGATGAAGAATGGACAAAAGCTCAAGCTTGGGGATGCCACCCCGTGTCACCCCAAGAAATATTCAAGATGTACAAGCGTCAAAGCTTGGGGATGCCCAAGGCATCCCCTTCTTCATCAATAAAAATCCCAGGTTTCTTCCAAACACTTCATTTTTATTGTTTCATGCATAGTTGTGTTGTTCTTGGAGCGTCTTCTTTTTCGTTTTTGTTTTTTTTTTTCGTTTGCTTGGTTTGCTTAGTTTGCTGAATAAATTGGTTGGACCCCCTCTTTCATATATTGGTTTTCAAATAGTTTGGTTTGGATTGGAAAAGAGTAGGAAAGTTCATGCTTAAGTGGTAAAGAGAGCTTGTTTTTGACTGTGGCCTATGATTTGTCATGTCATGCTTGATATTATTTTGGCTTTATGCTTAGTCATCTTTGCTGTAGCATGGCATGTAATAAACAATTGTGATTGCTTAATGTGCCTTGGAAGGATCATGCGTTGTTTTAGCATATTAAAGCATAGTATTGAGGTATTATCCTTTGATGCTTTATTTGGGTTGACTTGGCGCACGCTCACACCATGTTATGACTATCCCAAGTCACAATAGCCTTTATGATCCTTTAGTTTTCAACTTGTAGTATCACTTTATGCTTTGATCAATGATGTTTTGTCCCTCTGCATGATTATGGCCATTATTGCTCTCTTAGTTGGTCGCTACCAGTGTTTTGCTAGCCTCCATAACCAAGTATGAGTTCCACTCATGCATCCAACTACTAAAACCAAGTTATTCAAAAGAGTACACCATACCTACCTATTAGCATTTGCTATTCCAAGTATATTCATGCTTTTGTTTACCTTCCGAATTAAACTTGTTATGTGAAAACTAGTGATTAAAGCTCTCACGAACTTGATGGCACACTTTACTTTTCTGCCCTTAATTAACTTGAACCATTGTGTCTTCTATGTTGTATATGCTTGCACTTATATGTTGGGGATTAGCAGAACCATGCTGTCATGGGGAACACTGTCAACATTGCACTTGTACTTTGTACCTAGTTGATATCATGCTCTTTTGTCTATGGATGTCGTCGGTGTGAAATGAAAGGGGAGCTTGTAAGTCCATGGATTTATGTATGTGTGTTAGAGAAACACCTGGGCCGCCGGTCTAATCCATGCCGTCATGGTGGAAACCTGCATCGTAACCATAATGGGTTGTCTATGAAGCATTCTTCTTATAAAAAAGAGTCAGATATTGAGAAAAAAGAGAAAAATAAAAGAAAAAAAGAGATATATGAAAAGAGGAAAGAGAGGAAAAAGCACCATATTCCCATGGTAAATAAGAAGATTGCTGAGATACTCATTGTCTACTTGCCCCGTCATTTTAATATGGGGATTCTTTCGTATCATCGGGCAAGGGGTACCCTGTTGGTGGTTCTCTATGATACACATGTACTTACGATGATAAGAACTTACCGGTGACTAAACTTGAGTAGCATGAGGAGCGGCCCTCGTATTCAAGGGACATGAGATTTCCAACTTATACTTTGTCAAGCATATACTCCATAGTTTGTTGACTTTAACCTTAATCACCTAAAGATGCTTATGATAGGGGCAATGAGAGCTGAAAGCTAAAAAGTACCATAACTTTTGGAAGCTCTTTATGAAACTTGAATCCCTACTTCCTTCTATGAAGGCCTTTCTTTTACTTTTATGTTGAGTCTCCACCTTCTACCTTTATGCACCTACTTTGAGAGCATAGTGGCCATTCTTAGTTCTATGTGCATTGTCCCAAGACTTGTTGATTGATGCATAACTTTGATATTGCTTGTTTTAAATTATTTGTATCTAGTCACTCTTATGAACTTTGAAGGTGTCCTATGCATTTATGTTTGCTACTCCATGAGGGACAAGCTGAATGCCACTATGCTATGTTTTCTTTATGTGAAACAAACAAACGTCTTGCAAAGCATTGTTATTCATGAATCTTTTGTTTGTACCGTTTCATGTTGGAACATACTTGCTATGCCTTATTGTTAGAACTTTGTCTTTCATGCTATGTTGAAGTACTATGATCCCAGCTATCAATGTTTTACAAATACTTTGATCAAGTTTATGATGGTGCATGTCACCTCAAAAATTATTCTTTCTTTTTCTCACTTACCTACTCGAGGACGAGCAGGAGTTAAGCCTTGGGATGTTGATACGTTGCTAACGTATCTATAATTTTTGATGTTCCATGCTTGTTTTATATCTACTTTCTTATGTTTTGTCCACACTTTGGAGTATTTTTATACACTTTCTTGGACTAGCCTATTAACAAGATGCCACAAGTCTAGTTGCCTATTTTCTGTTGTTTTTGGTTCCAGGAAAGTCAGAAAATGAATATTCTCGGAATTGGACTAGACAAAAGCCAAAGTCGATATTTTATCGGAAGAATCACGGAGCCAGAAGACGAGACGAAGAGGGGCCACAGGGTGGCCACACCATGTGGTGGCACGGGCTAGCCCTGGCCGCACCACCAGGTGGTGTGGGCCCCCTTGCCGCCCACCGACCTTGCCTCTTCGCCTATAAGATGCCTCCCGATGCAAAAACCCTAAATCGTCAACATAAATCCACGAAAATTTCCGCAGCCCTGCCGCTTCCGAAGGGGCGATTCGGGGGACAGAACGTCTCTGTTCTGGCACCCTGTCGGGACGGGGAAGTGCCCCCAGAGCCATCTCCATCAATCTCCACCACCATCTCCATCGCCGTTGCTGATTCCCATGATGAAGAGGGAGTAGTTCTCTCTCGAGGCTAAGGGTTCTACCGGTAGCTATGTGTTCATCTCTCTCTCTATGCGTGATCATATTGTGATCATGAGCTTGTAATCTATAGATCTACCTTGCTACTCAAGTGCTTTATTAGATCTCTGGTCTCGCCATGTGTGTGAAGTTGACAGTGTGCACACCATTGTGGCACTTAGGCTAGAGATTACAAATACTTGTTATGAGTTATATTTGGAGTTGGATGTTTCTATGAAATTGTGGTGTTTGTTTGAACCATCTAGAGCTCAAGGTGATAGTGTGGGGTTATCTAGACGCGGAAAGTGAACTTTGAGGAGTGCTGTTATAGCCCTACCAATGATTAGAGTATCCAACCGAAGAGTAGTTAAGAGTAGTATCATAAAGAGAAGATATTTATATGAGAGTATTCACTAGTGAAAGTATGATCCCTAGGCCTTGTTTCTAAGCATTGATACACCGTTTGCAACTAGATCTGTTACATGTTTGCTTGCTTCCATCTTTATTTCAGTTTGCCTTTAGTATCTTCCACGCCATCAAGCTATTTTCTGGCACCATTGTCTTATATCCATACCACTTGTATTTCACTATCTCTTCGCCGAACTAGTGCACCTATACACCTAAAAAGTGTATTGGGTGTGTTGGGGACACAAGAGACTTCTTGTATCTTGATTGCAGGGTTGCTTGAGAGGGGATACCTTTGACCATTTCCTCCCTGAGTTCGATAAACTTTGGGTGATCCACTTAAGGGAAAACTTGCCGCTGTTCTACAAACCTCTGCACTTGGAGGCCCAACAACTGTCTACAAGATAAGAAGTGCGTATACATCACACCCCCTGGCGCGGGCCAGCCTAGGCCGCGCCACCAGGTGGTGTGGCCACCCTGGTCCACCCCTGGCTCTCCCCTCTAGCATATATTATCCTCCCGAAACCCTAAGACTCGGGGAGCGACCACAGAAAGATTCTGCCACCTGTGCGGGGTGGAAAACACCAGACAAAATTCTGCCGGGGGAATTCCTTCTGGAGAGGGGAGATCTTCGCCATCAACACCACTATCAAGCTGGACTTCATCAGGATCATCATCATCATCATCACCACCATAACCTCCACCAGCACCATCATCACCACCTCAGACTGCTGTAACAATTGGGTTCAATCTTGCATAGTTCTTAGGGGAAACTTTCCCAGTGTTGATTACTCTTTGTAGTTGATGCTATTGAGTGGAACCATTAAATTATTGTTTATGTTCAGATTGTTATACATCCTTATTTCATCTCTGATCATGATCCATATGATGTCTTGTGAGTAGTTCGTTTTGTTCTTGAGGACATGGGAGAAGTCATGTTGTTAGTAGTGGAATTGTGTTGAGAAAGATTCAATAGTTTGATATTTAAGTTGTGGTGTACTTCTTCTAGTGGTGTCATGTGAACATCGACTACATGACATTTCACCTATATGGGCCTAGGGGAATGCATTGTGTATTTGGCTACTAATCGTAGGGGTTGCCGGAGTAACAGAAACCTGAACCCCCGTTAGGAAACCATTGCACAACGGACGTCAGGGTCTTAGAGTTTAAAGTTGTGGTTAGGTTTCTACCTTAATTACTTTCTTGTACTTGCGGATGCTTGCAAGGGGTATAATCACAAGTATGTATTAGTCCTAGGAAGGTCGGTACATTAGCACAGGTTCACCCACACAACACTTAGCAAACTAAAGAAGATTAATCAACTATATGAAGCGAAAGCACTTGACGGAATTCCCATGTGTCCTCGAGAACGTTTGGTCATCTTAAGTAATATAACTGGCTTGTCCTTTGCTGAATAAAGGATTGGGCCACTTGCTGCATTTATTCTTATTGTCTTTTATTTACTCGCACTTTATTTACTTGCATTATCAAAAACCCCTAAAAATCCATTTGCTAAGTATTTATAGAGAATTCTTGCTCCAAGCCACTAGCCAGCACCTTCTGCTCCTCGTTGGGTTCAACACTCTTACTTATCGAAAATACTGCGATGCACCCCCTATACTTGTGGGTCATCAAGACTATTTTCTGGCGCCGTTGCTGGGGAGTGAAGCACTATTGGAGAGTGGAACTGGTAAAGGAAACTTCTACTATGAGTATTGTTTACTTTTGTTAGTTTCTTTATTTTCGTTATGGATAATTTGTTGAGTTTCTTGTTTCGTAATGCTACTACCACTGCTAAGGTAGTAGATGAACCACCACCTGCTGAGAATGATACTTTTAAAATACCTACAAGAATTATTAATCGTGTTATGGATAACTATTATGTTGGAGATGGAACTGTCCATCCTGGTGATCATTTGCTCTTTATACACGAATTATGCGGGTTGTTCAAGTGTGTAGGTATTACTACAGATCAAGTGAAGAAGAAGTTATTCGCATTATCACTGAAAGGAAGAGCTGAGGAATGGTATAAGCTGCTGAAGAATGGTGAAGCTCTTGAATGGGAGGAAATAGTACCTCTCTTTTATTCAAAGTTTTATCCTCCTAGTGAGATTCATAAAGATCGGAATCAAATATACAACTTTTGGCCTCTTGTGGAGAGAGTACAGCTCAAGCTTGGGGGATATTGAAGTTACTAATGCTCAAATGTCCCATTCATGAGCTCCCCAACAATATTATTATTAATAACTTTTATGCAAGGCTTTCTCTTCATGATAAGGATTTATTGGATGCTTGTTGTGCTGGATCATTTACACACATGGAAGAAGAAGTTAAATTGGATCTTCTGGACCATATTCAAGACAATGCTGAAGCATGGGATAATGACAAAGGAAGAAAGTCAGGTATAAATTATGATTATGAATGCATTGAATCTTTTATGGGAACTGATGACTTTCAAAATATGAGTAATGCTTATGGTCTTGATTCTCAAGTTATTACAAATTGTTTTAAGGCTTTTGCTTCTTATATTGAATTCCGAAAAAGGGATGGAACAAGTACCATGCACCATATAAAGATATTGTTGACTGCGTTCCTGTTGGGAGTACTGAATTTTGCACTATTGATCACATCCTACCTGAACCTTATATCGAGAAAATACCCTTCCCGGATAAGGTAAAGGATCATCCTATGATAACTAGTGTAATCACTAAAAGTGCAAAGAGAACTGTGAAGCCTGATGAACAAATAAACATTGAACCTGTTGTAGCAATTGTGAAAGACCTTGTCACTAAAAGTGTAGAAGATGGACACATAGTCTTTTGTGAGGATGCTTCTAATATTGTCTCACATCCTAATAAAACTAAAAAGGCTAGTGTCCCTGTGCTTTCTGTTAGAATTGGTGATCATTGCTATTATGGTTTATGTGATATTGGTGCAAGTTCAAGTGCTATTCCTTATGAGCTTTACAAAGAAATTATGCATGAAATCAGTCCCTGCGAACTGGAAGAGATTGATGTGGTTATTCACCTTGCTAATAGAGAGACCATCTCTCCAATTGGTATTGTGCGGGATGTAGAAGTTCTTTGTGGTAAGATTAAATATCATGCTGATTTTCTAGTACTTGGTTCAGCTGCTAGTAAAACTTATCCCATCATTTTTGGTAGACATTTCTTGAGTACTTGTGGAGCTATTATAGATTGCAAAAGGGAGAAAATCTTGACTAAGTTTGATGGGGAATCTTATAAGTTTAATTTTTTGAAATTTATCAAAGAACCATGTGAAAATGAAACCCATAATGAGGATTTTAGAGTTGAACAACTTGCTTCTATTTCTCTTGCTCCTAACAATGCTTTGCAGTAATTTATGGAAGATCATGAAAGTGAACTTCATGGAAGAAAGAAATGAGATTGACGAGATTCTCCGTCATCAACCTAAGATGCTTAAGCATGACTTGCCTGTAGAAGACTTGGGTACCAGGTGGCCACCTAAAAAGGATCCGGTCTTCGATTTAAAACCTCTATTTGACGATCTTAAATATGCTTACATTAATGATAATAAGATATATCCTGTTATTATTAGCTCTAAACTTTTAGGGAAGGAAGAAGAAATGTTATTGGAGGTACTGAAGAAACACCGATGGGCTATTGACTATACTCTGGATGATTTAAAAGGGATTTCTCCTACTACATGTCAGCATGTCATCAACATAGAACTAGATGCAAAGCCCGTAGTAGAGCACCAGCGGCGTTTAATTCCTAAGATGAAGGAAGTGGTAAGAAATGAGGTATTGAAACTCCTTGATGCTGGTATTATTTATCCTATTGCTGATAGTGAATGGGTTAGTGCTGTTCATTGTGTCCCTAAAAAAGGGGGAATTACCGTCGTCCCTAATGATAATGATGAGCTTATTCCCCAAAGAATAGTAGTAGGCTATAGAATGTGTGTTGATTTCAAGAAAGTTACAAAGTTACTAAGAAAGATCATTACCCACTTCCTTTTATTGATCAAATGTTAGAAAGGTTGTCTAAAAAGACCCATTTTTGTTTTCTTGATGGATATTCTGGTTTCTCTCAAATTGCTGTTAAACAACAAGATCAAGAAAAAACTACTTTTACATGCCCTTATGGAACCTATGCTTATAGACGTATGCCTTTTGGTTTATGTAATGCTCCCACTACTTTTCAAAGATGCATGTCTGCTATCTTTCATGGTTTTTGGGAGGAAATTGTGGAAGCGTTCATGGATGACTTCTCCGTCTATGGAACTTCTTTTGATAATTGTTTGCACAACCTCGATAAAGTTTTGCAGAGATGTGAAGATACTAATCTTGTTCTTAATTGGAAGAAATGCCACTTCATGGTGAATGAAGGTATTGTACTTGGACATAAGGTTTCTGAAAGAGGCATAGAAGTTGATAGAGCTAAAGTTGAGGCAATTGAGAAAATGCCTTGTCCAAGAGACATCAAAGGTATTCGTAGTATCCTTGGTCATGCTAGTTTCTATAGAAGGTTTATTAAAGATTTCTCTAAGATATCAAAACCCCTCACTAATCTTCTTCAAAAGGATGTACCCTTTGTCTTTGATGATGATTGTAAGGAAGCTTTTGAAACTCTAAAGAAGGCTTTACCTACAACCCGTATTGTTCAACCACCTTATTGGAGCTTGCCCTTTGAAATAATGTGTGGTGCTAGTGATTTTGCTGTAGGTGCTGTCGTTGGGCAACGAATTGATAAAAATTTAAATGTTATCCATTATGCTAGTAAGACTCTTGATGCTGCTCAAAGGAATTATGCTACTACTAAAAAAGAATTCCTAGCCATCGTATTTGCTTGTGATAAGTTTAGAACTTATATTTTAGATTCAAAAGTTACCATTCATACTGATCATGTTGCTATTAAGTACCTTATGACGAAGAAAGATGCTAATCCTAGGCTTATTAGATGGGTGCTACTCTTACGCGAGTTTGACCTACACATTGTAGACAGGAAAGGTGCCGACTTGCCACCTGCCTTTAGAATTAGAACACAAAGCTTATTGGGTAGTTAAAGAACTTAATAGAGATTGTAAGCTTGCTGGTGAAAAAAGATTATTTGACTTAAGTTCGTTGGATGAATGAAGGAGTGAAGCATATGAGAATGCTAGACTCTTTAAGGAAAAAGTTAAAAGGTGGCATGACAAGCGAATACTTAAGAGAGAATTCCATGTTGGTGAGAAAGTTCTATTGTATATGTCTCGTCTCAGATTTTTTGTAGGGAAGCTACTGTCAAAATGGGAAGGACCTTTCGTTATTGAAGAAGTGTACCGTTCAAGAGCAATAAAAATTTCTTCTTTAAAGGATAACACTACACAAGTGGTGAATGGGCAGCGACTCAAGAACTATATTGCTAGAGATTCTTACAATGAAGATGTTGATGCTTTTCAAGTGGTAACTCCGGAAAAATTTATCAAAGACCAAAATTCAGAGACCTGCAGAGTCTGTTTTCAAATAGGTAACAGATCTGGTAAGAAAAGTTCCGCGAAAATTCTGTCCAATTATATTTTTGCAGTTTTTATCCAACAAGGAAAGCTAAGAAGCGAAAGAGTGACAGAAGCGGAGCCAGGATGGCTCACACCACCCCCTGGCGCGCCCCTGGCCGCGCCAGCAGGTGGTGTGGCCGCCCCGGACTCCGTCTCCGACCCGTTTTCTTCCAGTACCTTCCTTTTGTTGTAAAACTTCGTAATATATAATCCCCCAGATCCCCCGAGGTTCGTAGATCATGTTCTTGTCGTGTTTTTGTTTCGATCTGTTTCTGACAGGTAGAGTCCTAGATTTGGAGCCACAATGTTTTCCTCTGGATCAGCCAAGGAAGACCCCCCGACGGATATCATCAACCCATACATGAGAGAGTTGAAGATTCATCCCAAGGTGTTGTTGCTTGAAGATGAGGAGGTACGGATAAACGAGGTTCAAGGCCCTAAAGGTGAAGGAAGTCTAGAGGACAAGATGGAAGCACTAGAGCAAGAAGTCTTTAGGTACAAGAAGATGGCGGAACGCGAAGTGGATATCATCCATAAGATTTGTTCTGAACTCATCGCCGAGCACCAAAAGGAGACTGCTGAGCTCAAGGATGAAGTCCTCTCACTCCGCCAACCAACCAACCAACTCCAAGCATAGCTCTACGATGTTCAAAATCGAAACTATGAGTACGAGGTTAGGTTTAAACGCATAAGTGCTGCTGCAAGTTTCAGGATGCTGGAGACCACGATGTCCTTTTTTGATGGGGAGCCCTTACCCTAGAAGTCAGACGATGACGAGAGAATAGCACCACCACCACCGAAGGAGTAATTCATCATCAGGTTTTGTCATCCCCTTGGTTTGTTCCAAACTTGGGGGAGTGACGCGGTATCACATCACTATCTTCCATATTTTGACCTTTTTAGTAGAGTCATATCATGAATAGAGAAGTTATCATGTAGGATGGTTTGCATTATGGAAGTGTCCCCTCTCTCGTTAGATATCTATGTATCCCTTGGTGTGAGTTGCCTTTATGGAATATTAATGAGAAGTTCTATCATTCATTCTTTTGAATATCTTATTTTAGTTCTCAATTCACGGTTATATGATTGATCTTGTCATTAGTATTGGTATCACTTTGGGATCATTGAGTTAATTTAGTTGGTTTTGGCAAACCTGGCTCAGTCAGTAGCAATACTATTTTTGAGAATTGAATGAAAAAGATAAAAGTACTCTTAAAGAAATATAATTTCATCATCTTTCTTTCTTGATTTTCTCATAAGTTTAGTATTCTCTAGCTAAGAACTTTTGTGCTTCCAAGTAAGATTGCATGTTTGTTTTTATCACTCGTATGTTTGTTTGTTTCCTTCAACTCTTATACTTGCTACCCGACCTTGCCAGCCAAAAACCTGTATTGAGAGGGAATGCTTCTCGTGCATCCAATCCTTAAACCAAAACCTATGCCATTTGTGTCCACCATACCTACCTATTAGCATTATTTCTATCCCAAGTAAATTCATGTTTTTATCCACATTCCAAATTAAACTTGTTATGTGAAAATTAGTGATTAAAGCTCTCACAAACTTGATGGCACACTTTTACTTTCTTTCATTTAATAAACTTGAACCATCGTGTCCATCTTTGTTGTGTATATGCTTGCGCTTTATAAGTTGAAGTTAGCAGAACCATGTATCATGGGGAACACTTTCAACTTTGCACTTATATTCCGTTGATATCATGATTCTTTTGCCTATGGATCCCGGCGGTGTGAAATAAAAGGGGAACTTGTAAGATCATGGAGTTTATATGTGTGTTAGAGAAACGCCTGGGCCGCTAGCCTAAGCCATGCCTAATCATGGTGCAAACTTGCAGCATAACCATAATGAGCACTCTATGAAGCATCCTCAATAAAAACCTATGCAAATAGCAAATAAAAGGATCGCTGAGATGCTCATTGTCTGCTTGAATTGTCATTTTGATTACGGGATAGCTCCTGTATAATGTGCAAGGTGTACCCTGTTCGCGATTCTTTATGAGACATATGTATTTACAATGACAAGAGCTTACTTGTGACTGAAGTTGAGTAGCATGAGGTTCGGTACTCGTAAGTAAGGGGCATGAGATTTCAACTTATAACTTGTCAAGCATATCCTCTTAGTTGTGTCACTTTAACCTTAATCACCTAAAGATGCCTATGATAGGGGCAATGAGAGCTGAAAGCTAAAAAGTACCATAATTTTTGGAAGATCTTTATGAAACTTGAAATCCCTGCTTCCCTCTGCGAAGGGCCTTTCTTTTACTTTTTAGTTGAGTCAGTAAACCTATTCCCTTCTACCTCAGCAAGGATTTTGAGTTGTTGTGTTTCATTCATTCTTATGGTGATTTATTCAATCATGTTTCTTATGTTCCTTGTTTTGCACTTCGCTCTTATCTTAGTGAGACTACTTTGAAAGCTATCATTGAAAACTAGTTACTTGTGAACTCTAGCAAATTATCAACTATTCTTCGACCAAGAGCTAAGTTTGCCATTACCAATTATGATTTACTTTATGTATCTTTATTGTGTTTCCTTTACTTATTGCAAGTTAAGTTACATAATAGTGAGTTGTCTTATATTATGATTCATGTTTTGATGAATGTGATCTTCTTGTTCGTATTCTTTTATCGACTCTTCACTCCATAAACCCGAGGTCATGTTTATTGAGCTCATTTTTCGCTTGGGGACAAGCGAAGTCTAAGCTTGGGGGGAGTTGATACGTCCATTTTGCATCACTATTCTATATCATAATTTACTGTTATTCATTGATATATTTCATATTAAGATATGATACTTATGTTATTTCATCTGTTTTTGCATGGTTGATGACTTTTGGAGCATGGACCGCCGCACCCATGATTCTGATGGAAAAGGTGCTGTTTGGAGGGAAAATTCGTGAAGATCAGAAAATCCAGGGAAATACATGGAAAATTCTTTTTTTTCCAGAAGACGAAGGAAGCTAGAAGGGGAAGCGGAGTGGGCCACAGGAGGCCCACACCACCCCCTGGCGCGGGCCACCCTAGGCCGCACCACCAGGTGGTGTGGCCGCCCTGGTCCACCCCTGGGTCTCCCCTCTAGCATATATTATCCTCCCGAAACCCTAAGACTCGGGGAGCGACCATAGAAAGATTTCGCCGCCTCTGTGGGGCAGAAAACACCGAGAGAGAAAGATCTCTCCGGCAGACAGAATTCTGCTGGGGGAATTCCTTCCCGAAGAGGGGAGATCGTCGCCATCAACACCACCATCAAGCTAGACTTCATCGGGATCATCATCATCATCATCACCACCTCATACTTCTGTAACAATTGGGTTGAATCTTGCATTGTTCATAGGGAAAACTTTCCCGGTGTTGATTACTCTTTGTAGTTGATGCTATTGAGTGGAACCGTTGAATTATTATTTATGTTCAGATTGTTATACATCCTTATTTCATCTCTGATCATGATCCATATGATGTCTTGTGAGTAGTTCATTTTGTTCTTAAGGACATGGGAGAAGTCATGTTGTTAGTAGTGGAATTGTGTTGAGAAAGATTCAATAGTTTGATGTTTAAGTTGTGGTGTACTTCTTCTAGTGTTGTCATGTGAACGTCGACTACATGACACTTCACCTATATGGGCCTAGGGGAATGCATTGTGTATTTGGCTACTAATCGTAGGGGTTGCCAGAGCGACAGAAACCTGAACCCCCGTTAGGAAACCATTGCACAAGGGACGTCAGGGTCTTAGAGTTTAAAGTTGTGGTTAAGTTTCTACCTTAATTACTTTCTTGTACTTGCGGATGCTTGCAAGGGGTATAATCACAAGTATGTATTAGTCCTAGGAAGGTCGGTACATTAGCATAGGTTCACCCACACAACACTTGGCAAACTAAAGAAGATTAATCAACTATATGAAGCGAAAGCACTTGACGGAATTCCCATGTGTCCTCGAGAACATTTGGTCATCTTAAGTAATACAACCAACTTATCCTTTGTTGAATAAAGGATTGGGCCACTTGCTGCATTTATTCTTATTGTATTTTATTTACTCGCACTTTATTTACTTGCATTATCAAAAAACCCTAAAAATCCATTTGCTAAGTATTTATAGAGAATTCCTGCTCCAAGCCACTAGCCAACACCTTCTGCTCCTCATTGGGTTCGACACTCTTAGTTATCGAAAATACTATGATATACCCCCATTACTTGTGGGTCATCAACCTTCAGTAATAGAAATGTGTACAATGTTCCATAAGTAGAAGATGGCAATGAAGGGCCATTTCAGGGGAATTGAGATGCATTCCAGGATGACTATGGTTCATCACATCTTATTCTTCATGATGTTGAGGACATGCAAGCTGCAGCAGAGATTGAACTAGAGGAGGTGCATCGTGTAGATGAGGTGGAACACATTGATGCTTGCATTATTCATGATCTAGAAAATGAAGACGACAATAAAAACCTTGATATGGAAAGTAGAGAAGATGAAGGAGGAGCAGATGGATTGGAAGTTAATGGAAATGATGAGGGTTAAAGAAATCCCGACAATGAGGATTCTGATGTTGAGTAGTACCTATGCTATATTGCACACTTATTGTTAGTACACTAAAGGATTGTAATGCATGTACATGCTAGTTTCTGTTGTTCTAAATATAACACATATATATGTATCTTCTTTCAATAGTTCACTTATGTGATGTATACACGATCATCATATGTTTTATTGGAAAATTGGAATTGCTTAGAAGAAAACTATCATCTGCTTTGAATAAAGAGTAAAATGCACTGGAGGTCCTAAAATTTTAGAGGAAACCGTATGCAGGTCCTAAAAGTTTGAACTCGTGTACCCGGGGTCCTAATTCTTAGTTAGTTGTGCACTACATGTCCTAATTCCCAGTTAGTTGTGCACTGCAAGTCCTAATTCTCAGCTATAGTCCCGACTACAGTGCACATGGATCTGATAATTAAGACCTTCGGTACACGAGTCCAAACTCTTAGGACCTGGATATGGTTTCCTCCAAAATTTTAGGACCTCTGGTGCATTTTTCTCTTGAATAAACAACAACAGAATTAACAACAGTAATAGTACGAACACGAAGTGAAAGCAAACATGATAATTGTTTAGCACTAAGCATCACCATCACAAAAGGAGCATTCAGTCTTACAATACCATTTGACACACAACGTAGTCTGACTCAATGTAACCAACACAAAAGGAGTTCGACAAACATATGGTTTGGCACATGACCTTCAACACAATAGTGCTTTGACATAGGACCATCACCACTGATAACAAGATGGAGGTAATCTAGTCCTCTACCTCTAGAGACACATATGTAATATGTGAAACAAAAAGGTAAACCCCTGCAATTCCTAAGTATAGCTAGAACAACATGTTGTCTCCAATGTGGTAAGTATTCTCCTTCTCCATGAACTATGCCCAGCCATTAACCGACACACGCCCATCAAGTGCAGAAATGGTGTACGAAGAGTTGATGATAGTGTGTGGATCGTAAATAATAGTTAATCCACCATATTTGTCCATGTCTTGTGGCACAACTCGGGCTGGAATTTTATGTTTACAAAATAGCATTGTGATGTCAATAATGGTTCTGCATAGTCGTGTCAACTATAATAAATGTAATAAATTAGGAATGAATAGTAAATAATACCAGTTTTTTAACATGATTAGTCCAATTTAATCCATGCAACACTGCAGTAGCTGTTCCTTCATAGAAATTCCCAGCTTGATGAACTTCCACAAGATAGTCCAGATGGTCCACATGATGAGTCACTGTCTCCATCATCCTCAAGTTGATGATGGTACCATCAGTGTCAGTTCGAGAATCAATGTAACATCCCAACATTAGAGCTTAGAAATAAGCTGAGATCAGGTGTGTGCATTGCATTCATGCATAGAAAATCACAATAATTTTCGTGCTTTTAAATAAAACTTATCAAAGTGATTGGAGCTTCTCTTAACTTAGTGGAACTTAAGTAGATCATCAAGTTGATTGTGATAAGTTTCAATATGACCTGCGCTAAAACCTTATCTTTGGGTATTATAATTTGATCTAAGGGTAGATCAAATGTAATAAAACTAAGTCACAACACACTACTTAGTAAGGAGTACTAGATCCTCTAAAGATCATTACATGGTATTCCATACAAAAACTCAAGGATGAATACTTAATATTCTAAAGATTATATCATGGTGTTATCTACAACAAAACCTTGATACTCAATCAAGTATATAACTTAAGTAAAGAAACCACATAACTAAATCTTGAAACCCTTGTTTGCCATAATTATTCCTACCATGGGTATCATGGTAGTTCTTCAACATTAACTCTTATCACAAACAGAGTAGAAAAGGGAAGTCAAGCCAAGACCATTCAACACATATCCTTAATATAATATTAAGTGATGACATTCCTATTTAGCCAAGTCCTAATGGCAATTGATCATCAATGTAGAGTGATCAATTCTTGACCTAGCACTTGTTGACTCTTAGCCTTTGACCTATTATATTTACCTTTCAAAGACCTTAAGTAAATTAATAAGAAGGAAATATATTAGGTAGGGTGTGCCATCATCAATGGAAGTGGTCTTTAGTAGTGATCAAACCATTAGATGAGGGAGGATTTAATTCATTCATGAGTTAATTAGGAGAAGTATCTAAACCTAAGAGTTAAACCAGCACTTGAGCTGTTATAAGAAAGCTAGTAGTATTAGAGTATCAAATGATAATATTGTTAAGCCAAGTAGGTATAAACCTAAAGTAAGTTCCTTTAACAAGACAAGTCTTATAGAGAGATTAGTACAAGTCTAATACTTAGTTAATGATAGATCATGATCAGTCAATTAGAAGCTTAAGCTTAGTATGATCAAAGGATGGTGGTCATTATTCTCGAGTCACTTGAGGATATATGACTAGCTGTTGAAGTAGAGTGGTGAGCATACCAAATTAAGCAAATACCTAGTAAGATGAATCATCTAGCATGAACATGAGAAGTCAAGCTAGAGTATGATGAATTGTTTGATGAGTTGTACGGAGTAGATGGAAGCATAGTAGTTTAACCAAGCCAATACAAGAACAAACTTGTATTATGGGGAGTAGTACTCTGCCCATCCCAGAGGATTATTATCACATGTGATATAGAGAGAACCATAATCTTGAAAGCCTTGGAAGTAGTTGCAAGATGGATTTTAAGGAGTTAATGGATGGAGTTAGAAGTAGCTACATTGATGGATTCATTAGAGGTAGTTAAATAATGGAAGTTATACTAGAGATGAATGTGGGGGAATATTGTTGAAGTGACATGACTATGTCATCATATGATGATTGATATGGTGAAGTCAGATGATTGACTTACTCAGGAAGATGTGATCTTTGTGAATAAGATAAGAGAGATTTATATAGTATATTTAGGAAAGGAATTCCTTATCTAAAGATAACCTTAGTGAGGTATTAAGGTAAGGATTCTTTAGAAGCCTTAACCAAGATCATATCAAACCATGACAAGACCCATGTCTACCTCTTTGTTTAACATCCTAGAATCAAGAGGGTAGTTAAACCAATTCATATTTTTAGGCAGCCAATGGATAATATCTCTTAGTCAAATGAAATGTCTAAGATATAAGTAGAATATTAGTTGAGAGTGTATTGATGGAAGCCTTGTCCACCTGATTGTCTTAAACCCTAATAAAGACCTAGTCTGCTAGGATCATCAAGACCACATTAAGAAGTAAGCTTTATAGCTCACTCTAAGTTGAGATATCATTCAAGATTATAAATTATGGATCAATCCTTGAATCTGATCCATGGAAACATTCACTAAGAAACTTGAGGGTAGTGTATCCTCTAGAGTCCATAGTAAGTGTGGTATTAGAAACCCTAAATAAATGGTGTTATGCATTGAGATCACTTGTGCCATATGGATGATAATGGTTGTACACCATTATATAATAAACTTACATCAAAACATTAACCACACTTAAGGAAGTAGTGAACAACTAGTTCAAGAAGTGATCCATGCCTACTTTGAAAAAGAGTAGAATGGTTATGGAGGAATTGTAATGGAACTGGAATAAAAGAAATTCCAAACTTGAAAGAACCTTAAAATTTAAATCACCATATTAGGAACCACAAGGATTAATGTATTATAATGTAAATATATCAATTCCTATATGAGGCTAAGTATGAGTAGAGTTCTCTATATATCATTCACCATTTTAAATCTTTACCATAACCACTATCATGGTGAAAATAAAAATCATTTTTATAAGATCTTCTATATAAGAAGAAAGTCCTTAAAACCCTAAATTCTTACTTAATCAAACGAACCATTAATATACTCATGAATTTCGAATATGTAAAGAAAAATAAAGAGAAGATTTATTATAATGAATCTCTAAACCATTCTGAATATTCTACTAGAATTTTAAATGTTTAAACCCTTGTAGAAATATAATTGGAAAGGAAATTGTAAATAGAAAAGAAAATAGAAATAGAAAAGAGAAAAGAATATAACCACTCTAGCCCCAGCCCATTTCTCTCCTCGCTTACCTGTCGCTCGCAAGCAGCAGCAACATACCATCTCACAAACTTTGGTACATCCCACCTAGCCCATGCGCAGCCCGCTACCGGCCTGTACCCCTTCGGTCCTTCTGTTCGTCGTCGTCTTTGTTAACGGATGTGAGAAGCAGCTCCCTGTCGAGCTCCGCTGCGCCGGCGAGCGCCAAGATGTGTGCCCTCGCAATTCAGGACCTACAAGAAGCGACAACGCCGTGGTGGAGAAACCCTAGACGCCACTACTCTCTTCTTCCTCTTCTTTCAGCATTGAACACCGAAACCCTAGCTCAGGTCCGCTTCACCTCTTCTGTTCCCGAGCTCCCCTCGCACATCTGAAGCCACCGCCAGAACCGCCGTGCTGTCCTGGTTCTCCTTGTAGAAGGAACCGCCTGCGCAATCGTAATCAAGCTCCACGATCTCGTTTCTCTGAGCTACAGTCGCCACCGTCGTCATCGATTCCGGCCACCTCCCCTCCTCCTTTCACCTTCAACTCGCTCTTGGTGAGCTCCTCGTGCGAGTGGTCCTCTCCATTTTCCTCCTTGCGTGTTGTATGGCCATCACCACGACCACCTATTGATGCTGCCGCTAGCCGTCATCGTGCCGCCGTCTCTAGTGACCATTTCCGGGCGGCACAACCACTATGTGGTTTAGCATGCTGCGTTGAATCGAATGCATCCAATCCCGTTTTCTCGCGTGCAGCGGATTGACAAATCGATCCATGTCCTGGGAGGATCACTCCCAGGTGATGTCAGCATGATATCATGCTGATGTCATATTAGCGTTTTTATGTATTGTTTTAAGTTTCTAGAAATGATGTGGTAGTGGTCCCATAGGTTAGTGACCTTGGCTAGAATTGGGTGCGGTCTAAAAAGGATCAAGTTGAGTGCTGACGTCAGCACTGACGCAGAAAATCATTTATAAGTTATTTAAATAAATCCAGAAAATGAATAAAACTTGTTAAATCAATATCTTTTGTTTTATAATTCAGAAAAATCTATATAATATATCATAATGTTCAGAAAAATAAACTCTATAATATAAAACTATTGTCATATTTCATTTTCCTACTTAAATAAGATAATTATTTTTAGTAGTAAATATTAATCTTTTAAAATGTATATTCTATTATTCAAAATTCTTAAAAATAAGTATAACATATCAAAATTCTTAGAAAAAACAAAATATACATTTATAAACTTGATTCATAGATTTTTGTGTCATTTAACTAAATATTATTATTTATTAGGTCTTTATAAAGTAATAAAACTTATAAAAATCATATCTTATTAAGTAAAAGTCATAAAAATACTTATAATATACCAAAATGATCACAAAAATAAAGTATACACCTCAAAAATAACCTATTTAATAATTGAAGTAAAATAAAAGGCAAGGGTCTAATAAATCTTGTTTAAAACCTTTTATTTTATTTTAGTTCATTAAAAATATATAAATCTTTACTATTGCCTTTATCATTATTTAATTAAAATCTAAAAGTATAAGAACAAGCTCTAATAATGTTTATATGAAACCAAATATGGTTCCAATAATTTTAAAGTGTAGTTCCTAAAGTTGTCATCCAAAGTAATCATCTTTTCTTCCAAAAAAGATTTCATCAAGTATAAAATCATTAAAAATAGTGTATGGCTTGTTAGGAGGACTTTATTTATCTATAAAATCATCCAAGTAATTTATCAAGTTCTTGAACCAATTTGGGGATTCACTTAGAAATCTAAACATAGTTTTAATTAATTAAAGTAATGCTTTGTCCCATGCTTATAAAATATAAGCATTATTTCTAAAATAGGTAAGTGATTCTATTCAATTATAGTATGAAGAAAATACTACTCCAACAAGGATAATAATTACACCTTTAGGAAGCATTATGAAATAAAACAACTTATAATGTCATGTTGTATTCAATACATATAAGTCTCCACTACAAGTGCTATGATTATTCAAATATAGTGATGATTTCCTTTTAGTAACTATAATTAGAAAGGAACCCTAAGAGTGCTAACTTCAAGATTAAATACTTTTGATTTGTAAAGTAATATTTTCTTCAAAGGTTATTATTTTAAGAAATATTAAAAGTAATTCTTGAATACTTCTCTAAAAGCCCTAATTGATTAATAATCTTGCTTAAGGAGTCTTTTAGATCCCATGCCCCATTGAGTGCTTTAATATTGTATGCTACTTATTGCTTTTAGATCTCTACAATATTAAAGCACTC
This sequence comes from Avena eriantha, assembly GCA_910589775.1. NCBI lineage: Eukaryota > Viridiplantae > Streptophyta > Magnoliopsida > Poales > Poaceae > Avena > Avena eriantha. The sequence goes on from OU342744.1 coordinate 351,907,701, forward strand.
AATGGGCCGGCGCTGGAACCAATGTCGCTAGTGATTCCAGCGCCGTATATTACACTTTAACCATGAGATCTGGAATGGGACGAAGAAGTCAGCTGGATCTTCTTCCTTTCGCATGAACAGATGACCTTATCGTGAGGCTGTAGCTTCCTTGCGAGGACTCAGCAGATGGGTGGGACTCCTAGTTCCTTGCTATATTGGTGTCTAGTCTTTCCATGCAGGGCTGTCAGAGGTATATCTGCCTATATGGGGGTTGCCATGGACATGATCTGCTCACTTGAGTCTCCAAGGGGTTACCAGGGTTATATCTGCCTATATGGGGGTTAACGGAGGTATATCTGCTTGGGGAGGTCGTGTCTTTATGCAGGATCATGGAGAGGGGTAGTGATTGGCTTGGATCATCTACTGGGCCCCACATCAAGGAATTGTGGATGGGAATAAGCTACCCGGTTGTGCAACAAGGATTTAGTCTCTCATGGGTAAAGCAACGCACCTCTGCAAAGTGTAAGAACTGTGACATGTTACTCCCTATTCTGGGAAGGAGCGACGAACGCGGTAGGAAAGGAACTCCATGAATGTTCTGGTCAACTTGTGAAGGCTGTCGGACATAGTTTTTAGAATAAAAGCAACCTTTGAAAAAATGTTTACAAAAACCTGCATTGCCTACAACCTTTGGTCTGTGGCTGTAGAGATAGTGCATCAAACACTTCTTTTTAGTGAACTTGCTGAGTACGCTCATACTTAACCGTACCTTCTTAACCCTTGCTAGGTTCTAAGCCGTTAAAGACAACGCCAACATCACTTTCTACTCAAGAAACCATCATAGGCAACTCAAGTTCTTCAATAAAGTCAACATATACATCAACCGAAGAAAAGGCGAAGGTCTTGATTAGATAGGAGTAGATTCTCTAGCCATAAACCTACTTCTGTAGAGCTTTGCATTAGCAATAATTGCAAGCCAATTAGTTTAGATGCTAGTCTTATTAGCCAGACAGTTCCGAGTTATTAGTTATGGTTCATCTTTGTAAGAAGTGTTTTCTTCCTCTCTCTTTAATCTAGAGTGTTCTCTTGATCTTTTGTAAGGAGTCGAGTTGTAATCTATAGTCATGTCTTGGACCTGCTGTGTTTCCGTTGTACCACTCTAAGGGATGTAATACTAGTGAATGTTGTTTCATTGGTGTTATGTCAACGACTATAGTGTACTACACATGCAGTGGTATGCTGGGTCACCGCAATCAACAATATCTCGCTTGCCACGGCTCAAATAATAATAAGCTGTCATGTAATGATGTTTCAATTAAATAAATGAATTGACCCATGGTAACTAAATTGAACATCATTAAGTCATGAACAAGTTCAGTAGATGTACTTGGATGGTTGATGGGGGCATTTTCTGTGACGACACGGGTCCTTTCATTAGGGGTATTCACAAAAAAATAAATACGCTGACCAACTTTAAGTTGGTATGTCATACCAAATTATTTCCAAAGTCGTCCATGCAAGAAGGTACAATATAGTTTGTTGCAAACCCTAACTAAGTACTGGAAACCTTCTGAGGTGTAGATATCTACCGTAAAATCACTTCTTCGGACATTGATACCGTGTACTTAGAAAGGAAATGTGCTCGCATGTAGCATGGGATGAACTACGACAAAAAGGTTCACAATGTTTTAACATTTGTTAAATATGTACATAGAGTACTTCTGTGTTGTAATTTACAAAAATCATCTTGCTGTAGAGAACAATTGGGACTACTTTATTCAAATGTAAACAATTACACCAGATTTGGTGCAGTACTACTTGATTTTTTTTAGCAGTACTTTGATTTATTGTACTTACACTTTAGTTAATGAACCAGATTTATGAAAATTGCCCAAAGGATCAGTTCCAATCAGTCATTACTGATTACTAGTGTACCAATGAGTAACTAATTAGCTAGATCTGGTGTAAGAGTAACAAAATTGGAATCAACTCTTTACCGTGTTCTCTTGAAATCCATGCTGAAGAGTAACCGCAAAATATTCCTTCTCTTCGTCCCCTTTGTTGCACCATCCCTTTCGATCAAAACATTATGGGCACTGTTTTCCACAAATTTGCAAATTTTGTTACTACCCAAATCAAATATGTGTTCAACTAGTAGATTAATAAGAAAAGGCGCCCTGGTGGAGATAGAACACATACCTGGTTGGGAAAATCCATTGTCCTCCTTAGCGTCAGAGTATTGACAGCGAGTATCGACATCGAGTATCAACGACGACTACAGGCGACTGATAGAGGGAGAGAACGAAGCCGATCTACGCTGCCGTGTTAGTGATTTTCTAGGAGATTTCGAGAAGCAGGGCATGTGGGGTATATTATGGAGTAGGTATGGTAGATTAATTAGGAGGAGATATGATCCAAATATTTAGTGCATCATTGATGGGACCACACATAAACCCTGCGAGGTGGGGACCCACCTATCATATGTGCGCAAAAATTTCCGCCTCCTCGCCAGTGTGTAGTGTACAAATAAACCTAGTCGTTCACTCACTGTCACATGGTCCCAAAAGAGGAACCTTGGAAGCTCTGGGGAAAAAAGAGGGAAAAAGTGGACACGCGGCCACACTCTAACGATGTGTAGGAGCCGAGGCGGTTCCTTCTGTAGCAGGTTGCCCCCTCCTCTTCCATCTTAGATGAAGCAGTTCCTGCAACCCCTCTTTCTCCTACCCCAAATCCTCTAACTCTCGCACATTGCCTCTTCCCACTGGCCATGAACGACGGCGACCTGATGACCGAGAGCTTCAACCTGCTTGCCCATGGTGCGACAAACCTAGAGGTCGTGTACATCAATGATTCGCGGACAGTCGATGCCATTCTTGCCAAGTACGAGGCGTGGCTTGACGAGGATGTGTACCTAATCGTAGGCCTTGATATGGAGTACACGGTGGATAAGAAGAACATCGTTGTTCTTCAGCTAGCGATGCGGTAACATGTCCTCGTCTTCTACTACTGCAGGTAAGAAGCTCACAACTCGCACGTAGCAGTTTGTCCTCTGTTTTTTGTATCTGCTGTCAAAAAGATTGATCTGCCAATGTAGAATCTTGTACATAAGTGATATGTCAATAAATTTTGCTAGCATTTTACTCTGACATTTCAATTTAGTATTTAAATCTAGCATTTTACTCTGCCATTTCAATTTAGTATTTCAATCTAGTATTTCTGTTAGAATGTTCTTACATGTATGTACTTTCAGTGTACCACTATGTTATTTGCAATATGATCATTGAATGTAAACCTCTATTTTACAAAGTAAAAAAGAGTTAATCTGTTATTAGCTCGGTTAATAATGAAATATATGTAGATTTTCACTGTCAGAAAAGTAGAATTAGTTGCAGATGCCCGGGATACATCACTAAATATTGCAATATGTTTGTACTACCCGTATAGAAATCTATTTTTTACATTTTGATCACTGAATGTGAACCTCCATTTTACAAATTACATAACTGTTTATCTGTCAATTAACTCAGTTACTTCATTTGCAAATTCCTAAATAGGAGTGACAAGCACATACCAGGGTTACCTAAATTCATTGAAAATAAAGAAATTACATTTGGAAGTGTAGACACTAATAATGACAGGAAGGTGCTACAAGCAGAATGGATTGTCATTCCTCAAAAATACCATGTTGACATCCAAACTCTCTATAGAATTCCTAAAAAAGGTCTGAAGGCTGGGATGGGGGATCTTGCTGTTGAACTTGTCGATATATCTTACAAAATGATGAAAAGCAATTTCAATACTATTTCAAGTTTGCACCAAGGCCATGATTTCTGGGAGTGGAAACCCCTTGCCAAGGTTAACCTTAACTATGCGGCAGTCGACGGTTACCTAAGCTATGAGTTGGTTAGAAAAATCTATGAATTTTCTGATAGGACAGCTCACACCAGGCCAGCTAGAGGAGTGCATTCCCCCAAGTCCTGAAAATTGAGGAGGAACCCAGTAGCTCTAAGCGCCAGAAGGGGACCAAAGGATGGGATGATTGGGAAAACTAATTATGTACTGTGTTATTGTCTGCATATGTGTACATTTCAAGTGTAGTCTTAGAGCACTATATGTATGCATTGCTATCCTAGTTAATTTGGTTATCATACTTTTGTGTATATGGCCTTCCAAACCAGTATGTATGCACTTTCAGAAATGTGTGTGTGTGGCCTTCCAACTATGTTCCAAGAGAAATGGTAGACTTGAAATTATGTTGTTGTTGGAGCACCTACATAAAATGTGTGTATGGCCTTGCAATTGTGCTTGCTATAGAACTAGAAGTAAATGATCTCATATTTACATTTTTCAAACTACATGATGTAATTCAAAACTTGCCCATAACAAAGTAGCTCTAAATGATCTCATATTTACATTTTCAAACTACATGATGTAATTCTAAACTTGTACATGAGAAATTAGCTCTAAATGATCTCAAATTTACATTTTTCAAACTACATGATGTAAATTGAAAAATTGTCCATGACAAAGTAACTCTAAATGATCTCATATTTACATTTTTCAAACTACATGATGTAATTCTAAACTTGTGCATGACAAAGTAGCTCTAAATGATCTCAAATTTACATTTTCAAATTCACATGTCTTCCATGTTGCCAAAATATCCACACCTTCACCACTAACAAATTCTATTGTGCAAATCTCCTATCAACTATATTTTTCAAACTACATGATGTAATTCAAAACTTGTCCATGTCAAAGTAGCTCTAAATTATCTCAAATTTACATTTTGCAAACTACATGATGTAATTCAAAACTTGTCCATGACAAAGTAGCTCTAAATGATATCAAATTTACATTTTTCAAACTACATGATGTAATTCAAAACTTATCCATGAAAAAGTAGCAATAAATTATCTCAAATATACATTTTTCAAACTACATGATGTAATTCAAAACTTGTCCATGACAAAGTAGCAAAAAATGATCTCAAATATACATTTTTCAAATTACATGATGTAATTCAAAACTTGTCCATGACAAAGTACCTCTAAATGATATCATATTTACATTTTTCAAACTACATGATGTAATTCTAAACTTGTCCATGACAAAGTAGCTCTAAATGATCTCATATTTACATTTTTAAAACTACGTGATGTAATTCAAAACTTTTCCATGACAAAGTAGCTCTAAATTATCTCAAACTTACATTTCGCAAACTACATGATGTAATTCAAAACTTGTCCATGAAAAAGTAGCTCTAAATAATCTCAAATTTACATTTTTCAAACTAGATGATGTAATTCAAAACTTGTCCATGACAAAGTAGTAATAAATGATCTCAAATATACATTTTCCAAACTACATGATGTAATTCTAAACTTGTCCATGAGAAATTAGCTCTAAATGACCTCAAATTTACATTTTTCAAACTACATGATGTAATTCAAAACTTGTCCATGACAAAGTAACTCTAAATGATCTCATATTTACATTTTTCAAACTACATGATGTAATTCTAAACTTGTGCATGACAAAGTAGCTGTATATGATCTCAAATCTATATTTTCAAATTCACATGTCGTCCATGTTGCCAAAATATCCACACCTTCACCACTAACAAATTCTATTGTGCAAATCTCCTATCAACTACATTTTTCAAACTACATGATGTAATTCAAAACTTGTCCATGTCAAAGTAGCTCCAAATTATCTCAAATTTACATTTTGCAAACTACGTGATGTAACTCAAAACTTGTCCATGACAAAGTAGCTCTAAATGATATCAAATTTGCATTTTTCAAACTACATGATGTAATTCAAAACCTGTCCATGACAAAGTAGCAAGAAATGATCTCAAATATACATTTTTCAAACTACATGATGTAATTCAAAACTTGTCCATGACAAAGTAGCAAAAAATGATCTCAAATATACATTTTTTAAATTACATGATGTAATTCAAAACTTGTCCGTGACAAAGTAGCTCTAAATGATATCATATTTACATTTTTCAAACTACATAATGTAATTCTAAACTTGTCCATGACAAAGTAGCTCTAAATGATCTCATATTTACATTTTGCAAACTACATGATGTAATTCAAAACTTGTCCATGACAAAGTAGCTCTAAATTATCTCATATTTACATTTTGCAAACTACATGATGTAATTCAAAACTTGTCCATGAAAAAGTAGCTCTAAATTATCTCAAACTTACATTTTGCAAACTACATGATATAATTCAAAACTTGTCCATGACAAAGTAGCTCCAAATGATCTCAAATTTACATTTTTCAAACTACATGATGTAATTCAAAACTTGTCCATGACAAAGTAGCAATAAATGATCTCAAATATAACATTTCCAAACTACATGATGCAATTCAAAACTTGTCCATGACAAAGTAGCAATAAATGATCTCAAATATACATTTTTCAAACTACATGCTGTAATTCAAAAGTTGTCCATGACAAAGTATCAAAGAATGATCTCAAATATACATTTTTCAAATTACATGATGTAATTCAAAACTTGTCCATGACAAAGGAGCTCTAAATGATCTCATATTTACATTTTTCAAACTACATGATGTAATTCTAAACTTGTCCATGACAAAGTAGTTATAAATGATCTCATATTTACATTTTTCAAACTACATGATGTAATTCTAAACTTGTCATTGACAAAGTAGCTCTAAATGATCTCAAATTTACATTTTTCGAACTACATGATGTAACTTAAAACTTGTCGATGACAAAGTAGGTCTAAATGTACTGAAATTTACATTTTGTGAATTCACATGTCTGCCAAGTTGCCAAAATAACTATGATGAAATTCAATTTTCCATGTCAAATTATCTATACTTTCTTATGCTAGTCCACTATACCAAATCAACCTATAATAAAATTCAAAAAAACACTCACTGATTTCATTCTCAACAATGTATAAACATGCATGGTCTCCTAATAAGGGTGCACAATCATTCTCATAAATTAGAAACTTCATGGATCACTTCTTAATAATCAATTATTAATCGTTAAAATTCTGTTTATTGTTTCACGAAACTTAAAAAAACATTTCAAACTTTAACGATTCTAATTTTCTTCATGCTTTAATTGTGCTAGTGTATCCGCCTATAATCATATTTTAAGTTTCCATATTTTCTTTCATTTCCTTCAATTTCGGAAATTATACATGTTTTCTTATACGACAATAAAGAGTACTACAAATTTCCTTTTTTCCCACCTTTTTTCCACAGGAAAACAAAATTCCATACAAATTTTGTACAACTTTTTGTCCCCCAGCCCACCACTAGGGCGCTAAATATTTCACCCCTAATGAAACTTGCCTACCCCTCCCCACAATTCCCTCGCTTATAAACTTCCCTCCAAAAAATCACTCACCTCTTAGATCCACTCACCTCGTCGACGGTTTCTTCGATCACGCTGGCTTCCTCTACTACCCGCCTACCCTACCCAGAAAAAGACATGACCAGTGGCGCGCTACACAGCAGCACCTGCCACAAACCTTTGACGCCCAATCTAAAGAAGGGCAATCACAAATGACCAGGTATTTAATTTTCTACCATCTCTAGTCTCCCCTCCCTGTTTTCATCTCTTTGAGGTAGATCGTACGTTCTACGTAGAGGGGGCCGGCTTCAGATGTAAATCTTGATGTAGGAAAACACAACGCCTAGTTCATATTATATTTTTAGGTTTTAGTTTCATCAGGTTGTTGTTCATTTCACAGACTTAGTTTCTTTCCTATCACCAAAAAATATCTAGATCATGTACGCCTCTGTTCTCATGGTTCTAGTCATATTCTACATAGTGTCAGGTATTAAATTGTTGACATGGAAAGTCTATTATAAAAAACTATGGGCACTTGACTAGCTAGGTTGAATTTTTAGACCTGCTTTTACCGTGTATATAAACTGACACATGCAATGCTTATTTTACCATAGCTACTGAAGTACCATATAAATGTGCGTACCATATAAATGTGCATACGAGATTCAACCGAAGAAATATCTGGAAGATAATGTTGCTCGTATGAATGAGCATTTCACTGTAAAAGCTAAAGCCTTGGGTCTGAGTAACCAAGACTTCTTGGAGACCGCGCGTAAATTTCTGTACGATGGGGCACAACTTGGGACATAGCCAACCAAAAAAATTACCGACTTGCAAGACAAGCTCGTAGAAGATTACCCTGCATATGAATCTACTGATAATGAGATATGCTGACGATGAGCATACTGTATTTCCTACTTTCAATATCAATGAATACATATTTTATTTATTTATTACTAATGTATTAAACTTGCCAGGATGTTGAAGAATCTGCAGCGGAATAAGAAAAGAAGCGTTTGAAAACTCTTGTATCTCCATCAAACATAACAACCAGATCACGACCAACTCCTACACCTGAAGCAAGCTAGTCGGCACCGACACAACCGGCAGATGGCAACTCTGAAAATGTGATGTCGTCTACGCAGATTCAACCATCTGGAGATACCAACACTCCTACTAATAATCAGATCATTCAACGGCAAGGTATGGGTATCTAACAAGAACCCTTGTGCTAATTGTTGTTACAACATTTACATACAAATGAACACTACTATTTGTCTAATTTCAGAGTTAGTGACAACCTCTATCCATTCTAAGTGAAAACGAGGGGGCTGAAGACCTACTATGGGTCATGGACTTCATGAGTACACAAGAAGGAACTCTGGTGACAAGATGGAAATTCAATTCACGGCTGGTGTCAAGAGACCCACAAATCCTATCGAGGCGGCAAAGATTAGCTCGGAGTGTGGTGTGCACATCCACACCAATAAAATGGCTCTTGCAACACATTGGAAGCAGTACACGAAAGATGAATCTCCGAAGAATGTTATTCCCGATAATATTAAACGTGTAGCGGGTGAGTCGACATTGTTTTTTAACCAACATTTCGAATGCATGAAAAATCATGGGCCATAATTGCATTTGCATGTCTATTTTATAGGGAAAGTTTGAAATGGACACACAAAATGATGATGCCCAAGCAATGTGCACTGATATCATACAGAGTTGTGTACGCCAACAATACTATAGGTTGAAGAAGAAGTACCGGGACAAGATAAAGAATCTTACTCTTGAGCAAGCATATCTTCTCGTACCACATACTGTAGAACAAACAAGTTGAGTACAACTTGTCAACAGATGGTTAGATGAGCACTACCAGGTACATATTACTTGTTTCTCTGATCCATAGCTAGTGACTTAATATACATGTAATTTAATGAATACTCATTTTGATTTAATTGACTCTAGGACATGTGTGGGAAGAATAAAATTAACCGTGAGGGCGTGAAACAGAAACACACCACTGGATCTAGATGCTACGTTGCACACTATGAACATATTGTAAGTGCATGCACTACATATCTGCATATCATATTTCTTTTTTCATAACTATGAAGTCCGCAGAACTAAGTTCCTGCATGTTGTAATTCTTGCAGAAAAATCATATCGGGGATCAAGAAACCTCTCTGATCGAGTTTTATAGAATAAGCCACACAAACAAGGATGTCTTGATGACAACAGAAGCACAAACTTCCTATGTAACAAATACTTGACATTTGCACAATCATACAGTTATTACGAATCTTATTGCCTCATACATTTAATTGCATCTTACTCACAACATGCAATGGTGAGATTAAAAAGTGCACCATGTGTAGAAGATGAGCCAACCTCTACTGATACACAGATTGTTGAGCAATTTCTTAAGGAGAAAATCTCTTCATCCTCGTCCATAAGAACAATCCTCGCAAGATTGGGCATTGCATCTAGCTCTAGGAAGAACTCGGTTTCAGCAGCACACATCCGTGAGCTAGAAGAAAGACTTACAGATCAGGAGCAACAGTTAGTAGCAACAACTGAAAAGTATCACCATGAGATGGAGGCAAGGATGCTAGCCTAGGAACAAAAATTTGAGGAGATGCGAGAGAAGTAAGAAGAAGAACTTGAATCTCTGATGAAGTCCCAGGAAGAGAAGAATATTTCCGCTGAGAAAAGGCACCAAGAAATGGATTCACTCCTTAATTACGTCTTAAGGACATCCAAGCAACCAAGCGCGCCTCCATCCTGATGCAGTGCGCTTCTTGTACAAATAATTTCAACAATATTTTTAAAGTCTTAGTTTACACATTGCCCTTTTAGTCCTAGACCGATTTGTTAGTCAGATTTAACAACAATGTGTGCGAATATTTACTATATATAATATAATGTCCCAGTTTTCCTATACTTTCATTCAAGTTTTATTCTTATGCACATTATTTTCCCAGAATATTACAAAACTAAAACAAATCTATATTTCTAGCACCTGTGACACTCTGTCACCTCCCTATGGATCCATATGGCATAAAAGAATTGGTCAACCTGTCAGAATATGGTGGGTCCCACCTATCAGAATTTTAGGGCCCAAATCTAAGATCATGTGCGGGTCCATATGACATAATGCCATGTCACTCTACTCTAGACCGACAAGACATCATCCACATCAGCACGGTCGGTCCCACGTATCAGCACCCACATCAGCATCATAGGACCCACATGTAAGATTACACGTCATCATAGTTAATTTTTTCTATGTACACATTCCATCTGATAATGACAAATCTCAATATATTGATTGGCAAAAGGGATTGTCACCTATCAACCATGATGCATGACAAAATTTCCCAACGTCGACGATTAACATTTGATAATGACAACCAATTGCGTACCGTCACACCCGATATTCTGTGACGAAGCTTCTGTGACAAACCTCATGATGGACAACATTTGTCACCAACCTATTTTTTGTGACAAAAATGCTATCATACATGACAAAAGGTATTTGTCAAAAATACCTTTTTTTTCTAGTAGTGCATGATTTAACACATATTGGAGTGACACTACATGTGTTCATTTCCAAACAACAATGATCCACATGGACACACACACTCAAGTGGGTGTGGTGATGCAACTTATGTCAAACTAGTGCTCCATTGCATGTCGCAGTTGAATTCCAACATGTTCCTGGGCTTTATGAACATGGTTTGTCACATATTGCAGTGACATTGCATGTGTTATTTTCGAAACCACAATGATCCACATGGCCACACACACTCAAGTGGGTGTGGTGATCCACCCTCTTTCACACTGGTGCTCCATTGCATGTGGCACTTGAATTCCAACATCTTCCTAGGCTTTCTAACCATGGTTTGACACATATTGGAGTGACATTGAATGTGTTCTTTTCCAAACCACAATGCTCCACATGGCCACACACACTCAAGTGGGTGTTGTGATGCAACTTATGTCAAACTGGTGCTCCATTGCATGTGCCAGTTGAATTCCAATAGTTCTTGGGGATTTTGACCATGGTTTGACACATATTGGAGTGACATTGCATGTGTTCTTTTCCAAACCACAATGATCCACATGGCCAGACACACTCAAGTGGGTGTGGTGATGAAACTTATGTCACACTAGTGCTCCATTGCATGTGGAAATTGAATTCCAACATCTTCCTGGGCTTTCTGTCCATGGTTTGACACATATTGGTGTGTCATTGCATGTGTTATTTTCCAAACCACAATAATCCACATGGCCACACACACTCAAGTGGTTGTGGTGATGCAACTTATGTCACATTAGTGCTCCATTGCATGTGGAATTTGAATTCCACCTTCTTCCTGGGCTTTATGACCATGGTTTGACACATATTGGGGTGACATTGCATGTGTTCTTTTCCAAACAACAATGATCCACATGGCCACACACACTCAAGTGGGTGTGGTGATGCGACCTCTTTCACACTATTGCTCCATTGCATGTGGCTATTGAATACCAACATCTTCCTAGGATTTCTAACCATGGTTTGACACATATTGGAGTGTCATTGCATGTGTTCTTTTCCAAACCACAATGATCCACATGGCCACACACACTCGAGTGGGTGTGGTGATGCAACCTTGTCGTGGTATTGCCAACGAGTACGCCATGGAGGGGTCCTCACAATGCGTGTTTAGAGACGTGGGGTAAGGCGGAGAGTTGGCGGGTATGAGGTAACACAGTTTACCCAGGTTCAAGTCCCACAATGGTGGCGGAACTCTACTCCTGCTATAAATCACTATAAGGGCAATACACCAAGTTATAGAGATCAGTTCGTTGTGCGAGGGTATTATGAATCGTTGAGTGTCGTGTCCTAAAGGCTCCCATAGGTCCGGTTTATAAAGGCACCAGAACCTAGGGTTACAGGGAAGGACCTTCCAGACAAGGTAAAGAGTCCTACACTAATACAAACTAGTCTTTCGTGTCTTGCGCTCCAAGGATCCGAGTACGTCGGTGACTCTTGCGTAGCCTTCCTTTATCCGGCATGGGCCTCCCTTCTGGATCTATCTAACTAGGTCGTCCAGCAGGCCATAGGCCTTTCTACCAACTGTGGGCCACCCGGGTTAGCCAGATAAGAGACATGCTATGGTGATACCCATCTAGCATATCCCTAATAGTAGCCCCCGGAGGACTTTGAGATCTTGCGCCCTACTGCCTTGTAGTCCTGAATGCTCCGTCTATGTGATGCTGGCAATCCGTGAAGCAATATCTCGAAGGTCTCCCAAAGAACCCTGCAATCCTCTCTGGCTTCGCAGTGTAGCTAGAGATTCCTTGAGTCTTCACTTCTAGAGCCGGATACTTTCCATCTTCGATGGAATCTTTAGACGTGACCTCTCCACTGCAACTATCAGGAGGATGATGTGGGGTACAACCTACACTACCTCAAAACTCATAGAAGGCAAGGAATTAATCATTAGCTATTTTTACGTGCGCGAAATCCAAAACGGTAAAGAGGCAAAGACGGAGGACGTGGCGAAATTACCGCACACGCTCATCTCCATGTCGGCAACACTTCGCCCGTTGGATCTTTCCACACAAATCTTGACACCAGGTGACGAGGGTTCAACTCGTCAATGCCCATTGGTATGGACTTGGGTTTTGGAGAAGGAGAGAGTGCTAGAGGCATCAATCGGCTAGCAAACAAACACATAGGGACGCAAGGTTTACCCAGGTTTAGGCCTCGTAGAGTTCCCTACTCCTGCTTGTCTGCTCTTGGAATTATCGAGGGAGTCGAAAGTTACAGGGGTACACAGATGCAATCTCGCGATGGTTGTGGAAACTAGGGTTGTGATTGTCCTCCTCACCGCCCTTACTAGTCTTTATATAGATAGGCTAGGTCTTGGGTAGCAGGTCGAGTCAGTTACAGTTTAGGGTTTTTCCTTTGAACTTTGTATCTTAAGATTCTTCTTGTATCGCAAGCAATCGGAGAGTTTGTGGGTCACCCAAATTCCGCATTTGGCCTTGGCAACACCGTGGGCTTCTGCTGTATTTGGACCGTATATACCAAACTCGAGTACTTGTAGGGTATACCCATGTCATTAGCCCCCGAGTGTCCAGTGGAATCGCAGATTCGACTGGAGACTTTATGATGTCTTTCGAGTGCATGACTGAGCATTTTTTCAAGTGTTATGTTTGTGTCATAGGGATTGTTCGATATACGTGTCTAATTTATCTGATGTATCGGTATTAGTTAACTGCCTTAGGGCAAAACAACGCAATCTACTCAAACTTGAGTCCCCGGACTCGAATTCAGAAAAGTGCTGGCGTATTTCGACTCAGGCCGCAGAGGTCTTACATGAGTCGAATTCCAGTGTATAAATGTGAGCACTCGACGCGTCCGTCAAGGCATGTTCATCATACCTGCAGGTACGGATATATTTCTAGTAGTGTGCAGCAGATGCGTTGTCATGCCTTATTCAGGTCTTATCTTCACGCTGTAAGCACAACATCCGAATTTTTGTCATCACGGAGATGATTTGGGTGGCCCAGGAGACACAATCTCTTTGTAGGGAAAATATGTGGTGGAGTCGCCATGGCTTTCGAGTGTGGATGTTGTCAACACACAATACAGTGTACAAGGAAAAATAATCATAGGGTGCGCGACCAGCGCTCCCTATGGGAGTAGCCCCCCGAGTGACTATTCGAGTCGTAGACTCGAGTGGGGACTAAAAACATTTGCGACTGCTGTCATCTTTTGTTGCTTGTTTTAGTCGAATGTGCTTCTAGAGCTCCCTATGGGAGTGACCCGTAGTTCACAATCGAACCATTGATTCGAGTGGTGGGTTTTCGTGAAGTTTATACACCTGCATAAAAAACTTCCCGGGTGCGCGGCCAGCGCTCCTGTCAGGAGTAGCCCCCGAGTGCTTGGTTGAGTCGAAGACTCAAGCAAGGACTAAAGTAGTCAAAATGTTCTTCTGCTAGGAACTATGACATCAATGCTGACGATGTGATGACTTTAGTTGCCCGTGTGAGTGGCTTTGACGGCAGGTGACGGGCGGTGGGTCCCACTTTCTGACTTTGATTTGACTGGGCGTGCGTAATCTTCTATTTTAAATGCGTCTCCTCAATTTCCGTGCCTAATGGGAGTAGTGGGGGACGGTTCGTGAGTCACCTTCGCCACGCGTCGATGACGATGTGCGCCACGCGTCTAGTAGGGTTTCTGCTGGCCATTGGATGATATCCTCGAGGAGGTTAAGTAGCAGCGCAGCTACGATAATTTTCCCCATCTCTCTTCTTGATCGTGCCTCCTTCGCCATTGTTGCTCTCTCTGCTCCTTTGCGCTCATCCCCTCTGTGGCACTGGACTAGATGTGCGTATTTCCCAGCTATTTTCTGCGCTCTCACCGCCATCAAAAGATGGGCAAGAAGAAAGGAGGCGCCACCGCTGGATCTGCGGCCACCATTTCCGCCTCCAAGAAGAAAGGAGGCACCACCGCCTGGGCACTAGCACCGCCGGTGCTGGGAAGAAGAAGGGTGCGGGCACCCGCATCACAAATGGCTCCTGGCGCGCATCTGTCATCAGGTCTTCCGAGTTGCACAATCTTCGTCAAGATGGAGCGCTTCCTTCTACGGAAGATGATTCTCGAGTGCCTGGCGACGAGGTAATCCCCCATGCTCCTACGGGTTTCCGAGTGATGTTCCTTGCGTTCATCATTCGAGGTCTCTCTCTCCCCCTGCAATCTGTGCTTCTATGGGCTCCAACTGCATCAGCTGTCCCCAAATTTGATTCTTCATATCTCTTGTTTCATCACTCTCTGCGTGTGCTGGCTCGGAATTGAGCCGCACTTTGGTCTCTTCAAGAAGCTTTTTATGCTTAAGCATCAGTCAGGTCGGGTTCGGTAGTCTACGATGTAGGAGGCTGCGGGATCCACGTTGACTCTTCCTCCACCTACTTTGATATCAAGTTCACCACATCTGCCCAAGGGTGGAGAGACAAGTGGTTCTACATCCGCGACCAGAAGGCCGACGGAGAGCACTTCGGACTCGTGCCCTTCGATCCCGTGGCGACTTGCAAGAGGAGGCATTCCTGGAAGAAGGTCGTGATGCCTGGCGAGTCCGAGGAAACGAAGATGCTGTATCAGCGTGTCTGCAACCTCGAAGGCCACATAGGCAAAGAAGAGGGTGGCGCCGTTCTCATTCACACGTGGTTGTGCTACCGCATCTAGCCTCTGCAAGCTAGAGTCCATCCGATGTACCGTTGGGTCAGTGCTAGCGATGTCACTCGCATATCTGCGGAGGGCATTTCTGTGGGTGAGGTAGATAGGAGGTTGCGACTGGTGACCAAGTATACTGCCAAGGAGGATCTCCTAGGCGAATCAGTCGTGCCCCCTTTCGATGCCAACAACCCTCCACCTGAGGTAGAGTTTTCTGCGAAGTAGTATTGTATTTGTTCGATTGGTTGCCAAGTGCTTAATATGTGCTGATGTTTCTTCTGAATGCAGGACTAGAAAGTGGCCTCCAACTTCCCTCCTCTGCCTGAAGGGGTTATCCCGTATGACGCGGTGGAAGAGGACGAGTCAGATTCGACCATCCCAGTTGAAGAAGAGGAGGAAGCCCCCGAGTCTAGCGGCCACAACACTCGCAAGCATTCCTACAGCAAAGATTCTGACGCCTCCTCGCCGATGATGCCGGAAGGTCCTTCTGCTGCTTCAGAGGAGCCGATTCTTGCCGTGCCTCTGCGCGCCATGGCTCCTCCCGCTCGGAAGAAGCTGCGACTACCGAAGGAGTTGTCGGATGACTCCTTTGACCTTGACAAATTCAACTGGTAAGCTTTTAATATCCGCGAGTTCGTCTTGCTCTTTTTGAAGTTGCGTTCATGAAGTGGTACTGGACGTGTTTTGCAGTCAAACGGCGTCGTCGTCTTCTAACGACGTCCAATTTGTGAAAGAGTCCGGAGTCGCAGACTCCAAGACCAAGGAGGTGGCCGCACGGTATCCTTCTCCTCCAGTGGAGGCCCACTCTGACGCCAATTCTTCTAGCTCCCCACATGATGGGGAGCACCAGATGGTTGCATGGACGACTACGCGATAGTCATCTTTGGAGTCCCTGGAGGAACACGTGAGTATCCTTTTTGCTGTTTGGTAGTCGAGTTTGCACTTTGGGCTGACGCCGAGTCTTCATTTCCCTTGGTGTAGCTCATTGTGAAGGAAGTTGCTCGCCTTGCGGAGAAAGTCCTTGCTATGGGTCGACAGCAAGCCCTGCTAGATAATCGCCACTTCTCAGTCGAAGGTTTGTTCTTGACTTTGTCTCTTTAATCTCCTTTGCACTAGGATTTGTGGGCTCATATAATTTCCGGTGTTCTGACTTTTGCAGGTGAACATAATGAACTTCTCCGTCACATTACGTCCCTCGAGAATGGGCTTGCTGCGGCGGTGAAGAATCGTGACGAAGCAATCGCAGCCCTAGAGGAGTCGCGAAAGCATGAGGAAGACCTACACACTTCTGCTGCTGAGAGGGAGAAGTTGTTCACTGAGCAGCTTTTCTCGACTGCAAAGGCACTCTCGGGTACTTGATTTGCTTTCCTCATGTTTTTTCCTTATCTTGGTTTTCTTGGTCTTGTGCTGACACCTTGTACTCTTCAGATGCCGCTAGCCTCAGCTTCGATGCCCAATCTTTGCGTCACGAGGATGCTCTTGCTGGCGCTGTGGCCGCAGTTGAAGATTGTGGCATCTCCCTCCAAGAGACGTTGGGCAAGGCCAAGGGTGTGCTCAGTCGCCTCCGAGAGGATTTGACTCCCAAGGCCGGTTTAATCGACAATCTTGACGACCTGGTGGAATCCTTCACTGGAGGTATTCCCATGGAATTCATGAACTCCTTGTAGTCTGTCGGCACCACCATGGCACTCGCGATGGTGCAACCCATGGCGTGGAGTTGGATCCCGCCGTGATCTCCGAGGCGATGCCTGTCGACGCCGGAAGCCAGCAGGTAGTGTTTTCTCCTTTCTCTAGTAGCTACAGTAAATACGGGCCTCGGCTTATCGAGACAGTTGCCAAATACTCTGAGGAGCGGCGGCGAGCGAAGGCGGCAAAGACCACGACATCTAGGGCTACCACCGACAAGTCCGTAGCTTTGGAGACTGCCACAGACGCGATGAAGGCCCCGGAGTCAAAATCAAAGTCGAAGAAGCAGATTGCTCTGTAGTTGCCTCTTTGTAATAGGTCTAGCTTGTTTTGTTGGTCCACATTTTGTGGGGGGTGCTCCCTTGACACTTTTATCAAATTTGAACTAAGGCCTCCTTTTATCAACGTATGATTAGTCTCATTTGCCTCTTGCTTGATTGTACCTAGGGTATTTCGAGTGATCATTCGAGTGGTCCTCATGATTCTCCTCCCACCGATGAAACCACGACACATCCGTGTTCAAAGGTGGAGGAATTATCATTGCTTTCGCGACTGCATTAAGTAGTTGGAGCATGAGTTGCCCATTGTTCGCGGTAACACGGATGTGTGGAAGTCAAAAGCTGAGAAGGCCACCGCTCGCGAGAAGTATCTCTTGTAGGAAGTGGAGCACTTGAATGAGAAGTTTAAATGTTAGCTCTCTGCCTTCTCGTCTTGTATTTTGGTCAGTCGCGGTGATGCCTTGTACTTACACTTTGCTTCTTGCTTGGTGTAGTTGTTAGCGCTCGTCATCCGCAGGATGAGAAGGACCTGGTGGCCATTCGAATGAATAACCTGACCCAGGAGCAGCTGCAGGCCAGTGGGTATTTTTGGGTGAACCATGACCGTGCGATCGAGTTGGTGACCCTGCAGGATCATTCCTCTCGAGTGCTCCAATGCTTGAAGAAGGCGCAGTCATGTCTTAGACACATTTATCAGACGATGTTTTCGCTGGACGTCGTCCCTTCATGCCTGTTGGCCCTTTTGGCGAAATTTCAAGATATAAGTGCGGTACACGAGTGCATGCGGCAGTAGCTAGTCGTCGGTGCGAAGGCTGCTCTGTCATTGGTGCGACTGCATCAGCCAGATGTGGACATAGCGTCCATTGCTACTAGGCCGCCACCGCCACCAGAAGGGATGACCTGGAACATGGTGGCAAACTACCAGGCAGTTGATTGGCCAGCGGAGGACATCGTCGACTTCTTTGAAGAGTAGAAGAATGTTCATCTTCTGTAGTAGTAGCATAGTTTGTATCCTGCACATAGATGGATGAGCGTTGTAAAGTTCGTATGATTGTCTTGGGTGTATTTAGTACCCATTGATATGTGAAGTGCTTGCTAGCTTTTATATTTTTCGAGTGTATTGTACTCTACAGTTCCTTTTCATTAGCCTGATGTGTGTTTATCTCAGCACCTTGACAACCTATCAGGTGCGTTGCAACTGGGTTAGTGTTTATCAAGGGTTCGGTTGGTATTGTGTCAGCTACTCAAGATACTGCGATTTGTTCGTAGAATGAAAGCGTAAAGGGTGGCGCAACCCCCGAGTGATGAAATTGTAAAAAAATAAGGGAAACGCAGAGTTTTGGGGCACTTAGCTTTATTTATTCACAGAATAGTACGAGGTACACCGTGTGGCTAAGTAGCCTGTCTGAATAGCCTTATTTGTAATGTAAAAACGACTAAGGGTAGAAACGACGCAGCTACACGATGTTCTAGGGGTTGGAGTATGCGACTCTGCTTGCTAGGTCTTTGAGGTGATAGGCGCCACCTGGTATTACTTCAGTAATCACATAAGGTCCTTCCCACGGGGACTTGAATTTGAGGTTCCCTTGCTATTTCAGTCGCAGGACCAGATCTCCTTCGATGAAGGATCTGGGGCGTAGCCTTCTGCTGTGGCAGTTACGGAGGTTATGTTGATAGATCGTTGATCTCTCCGCTGCGATTTCCCGTGCCTCATCAAGGAGGTCGACGGAGTCTTCGAGTGCAAGAGTTGACTCCTGCTCACTGTAAGCAACCACTCGCGGAGCTTTGTAGCGCACTTCTGTGGGTCGCACCGCCTCAGCACCGTGCACCATGAAGAACAGAGTGTAGCCCGTGGCGCTGTTTGGAGTTGTGCGTAGGCTCCAAAGTACGGATTGCTGCTCATCTGGCTAGCATCTGGCGGCTTGTTCGAGTGGCCGAAGGAGTTGTTTCTTGATTCCGCAGTAGATGAGGCCGTTGGCCTTTTCGACTTGACCGTTGGTCTGAGGGTAAGCCACTAAGGCGTAGCTAACATTGATTCCTAGGTTTTCGCAGAATTCCTGGAACTCCTTGGAGGTGAAGTTCGTCCCGTTGTCCGTGATGATGCTATGTGGCACCCCAGAATGGTAGACGATGGACTCGAAGAACTTGATAGCGCTGGCCCCCGATTGATTCGTCACCTGCATGGCCTCGATCCACTTGGTGAATTTGTCAACTACGACTAAGAGGTAGACATAACCTCCTCGCGAGGACTTTAGGAGCTTCCCGACCATGTCGAGTCCCCATTGTGTGAAGGGCCAGGCCGATGGTATTGGCCTGAGTTCTGTGCCAGGTGCATGTTGATACATTGCAAATGTATTTATAATTTTTGATGTTCCATGCTTGGTTTTATCTACTTTCTTGTGTTTTGTCCACACTTTGGAGTACTTTTCATATAATCTCTTGGACTAACCTATTAACAAGAGCCACAGTGCCAGCTGCCTGTTTTCTGCTGTTTTTGGTCCCAGGAAAGTCAGAAAATGAATATTCTCGGAATTGGACGGGACAAAAGCCAAAGTGCCTATTTTTCCAGAAGACATCTAATGCCAGAATACGAGATGGAGAAGGGCTGGGGACCGGCCATACCACCTGGCCGCGTAGCCAGGCCTAGCCCGCGCCAGGGGGTGGTCTGGCCGACCCCAGCACCCCCTCGGCCTCTCCTTCCGCCTATAAGATGCCCTCGGGACGAAAACCCTAAGTACCCCGATCAAAAAATCCACAAAAGAGTCTGTAGCCACCGTCGTCTCTGTCCCTAGATCGGGAGGGATCTGAAGCTCTTCCCGGCACCCTGCCGGAGAGGGGAATTCACCCTGGAGGCCTTCTTCATCATCATGCAAGCCTCTGGCGTGATGCGTGAGTAGTTCATCTCTAGACCACGGGTCCATGTAGTAGCTAGATGGCTAGATCTCCTCCTTTGTGCTTTCATGTCTAGATCTTGTGAGCTCCGTTCATGATCAAGATCATCTATTTGTAATTCTGCATGTTGTGTTTGCGGGGATCCGATGGATATTGAGATGCTATTTCAGATTGATTATTGATTCTATCATGTCTTTGTTATTTGTGATCTTGCATGCTTTCCGTTGTTAGTAGCTAACTTGGCCAAGTAGATGCTTGCAACTCCAAGAGTTAGTATTGATGCTCGATAGTGGGTTCATGCCTCTGGTAATCTGGGGAAGTGATAGAAATCTCTAAGGTACTAGATGTGCTG
Organism: Avena eriantha; assembly: GCA_910589775.1. Taxonomy (NCBI): domain Eukaryota; kingdom Viridiplantae; phylum Streptophyta; class Magnoliopsida; order Poales; family Poaceae; genus Avena; species Avena eriantha. The sequence continues at coordinate 351,928,475 of OU342744.1, forward strand.
TTGCTACTAGGGAGAAAACAACAATCCTTTGTTCATAGAACAATCATATTGTTTACTTTACACGCAATTCGTAAAGCAATAATCTGTTGCTTGCAACTTAATACTGAGGGGCTTCGGATGATAACCTGAAGGTGGATTATTAGTCATAGATGCAGTTGGATGGCGGTCTATGTATAATGTTGTAATGCCCAATCAAGTTCCAAAGGAGTCAAGATGATTAGTATATGCATGTATTGCTTTCTCGATGTTTGTCAATTGCCCCACTGTAATTTGTTCACCCAACATGTTATCTATCTTAAGGAGAGCCACCTCTAGTGAACTATGGATCCCGGTCCTTTCGTTTACATACAATCTACAAACTGTTTACTGCATTGTGTTTACTTTCTGCAAACTATTACTTCCTTCCATTCGATACGTTTAATCCTTTGTTTTCAGCAAAACCGGTGAGATTGACAACCTCATCGCAAGTTGGGGACAAAGTTTTGTGGTTGTGTTGTGTAGGTCTCCATGTTGCTACTAGCACCGGTAGTGCGCCCTGCCAAGGCTCAGCTAGCAACACCTTTGGGGTGTTTCCTTTCTCCTACTAGTTCGATTAAACCTTGGTTTCATAACTAAGGGAAACTTGCTGTTGTGCTCATCATACCTTCCTCTTGGGGTTCCCCAACAAGCTCTACATCAACACTGAGCCATCACATGTGGTTTGTCTGCAAATCGCTGGCAAGCGTTGCAACGTTGGACGATTTCTTTGGCGTCGCGCATGGCCGTGGGCCAATAGAATCCAGCTCGCAGAGCTTTGTCGACGAGGGCGTGACTGCCAGCATGGAGTCCGAAAGTGCCTTCATGTATGTTGAGGAGGATGGCCCTTCTGTCCCTGTTGGAGATGCACCATTGAAGTACTCTTGTGATGCTTCGCTTGTACAATTTGCCGTTGATGAGGGAGAATGCCTTGGATCATCGTGCGATGTGTTGCGCATCAGTCGGGTCATCTGGCACTTGCTGAGTAGATATGTGATGTACGACTATGTCCAAGATGGATCGATCATCATGACCCCCATTGGGCCTTCCAGTCCCGTATCGAGCTCCATGTCATCGAGTGTCATTAGCTCGCTAGGTGGCGTAGCCCCCGAGTCCGCTGACGTGCTTGCTTTCTTCTCTGTAGCCTTGGGCTTGATGGAGTGCTCACAGATGCGCTCAAGGAATACCCCAGGTGGTATGGGGGCGTAGGTGGAGCCGATGTTGGCGAGGAGATCCACCTATTCGTTGCTTTCATGGCCTACGTGTCGCAGTTCGCAGCCGTCGAAGTCTCCCTCGAGTGTGTCATACAGGTCGCAATAGGCGATCATGTTGTCGCTTAGTGCGTCGCACTTGTGCATCGTTTGGTTGACCACCAGCTTGGAGTCACCGTAGATTATGAGCCTCTTGGCGCCACAGGCTTTCACCATCCTCATCCCATGGATTAAGGCTTCGTACTCGGCTTCGTTATTGGAGGCAGTGAACTGCATTCGCAGAATATATTTCATCTTGTCTCCTTGGGGCGATGTCAGTATGACACCTGTGCTAGCTCCGTCCTTTCGCTTGGATTTGTCGGAGTGCATTGTCCAAAGATAGGACATATGTGGCTTGTTGGGGAGCTGGATATCCATCTAGTGCACGAGGAAGTCCGAGATAACTTGCGACTTGATCGTGTCGCGCTTCTCATATGTGATGTCTCGTGGAGACAATTCGATTCCTAGAGCGCGACTCGTCCGGTGGCGTCATGATTATTGAGTATGTGCCCGAGCGAGGTGTCGTTTACCACCACGATTGGGTGCTCCTAGAAGTAGTGGCGCAGTCGCTTGGCTGTCATGAAGACGTCATACGCCAGCTTCTGGTAGTGCGGGTACCGCTGCTTTGTTGGCGTGAGCACCTCGCTGAGGTAGTATACTGCGCTGTGGACCCCGTGGACCTTATTTTCTTCGGCTCGTTCCACCACGAGCACCGTGCTGACCACCTGGTTGGTGGCGGAGATGTAGAGTAGTAGTGGTTCCTTTTCGCGAGGTGTCACCAGTACTAGCAAGGTGAATAGTAGACGCTTGAGGTCTTCGAATGCTTCTTGCGCCTTGTCTGTCCACTCGAACTTGTCAGCTTTACGGAGGAGTTAGTAGAAGGGAAGTGCCTTTTCGCCCATTCGACTGATGAATCGACTGAGCGCCGCGATTCGCCCAGCCAGCTGCTAGATGCCTTTGACGTTGTTCGGCTTCTCGATGGCCAGTATGGCCTTTATTTTCTTCAGGTTCACCTCGATCCCTCTTGCAGAGATGAGATACCCGAGTAATTGCCCAGATGGCATGCCGAAGGCGCATTTGTCCGGATTGAGCTTGATCTGGTAGCGGTCGAGGTTAGCAAAGGTCTCGCGGAGATCTTCGATTAACGTGGCTTCCTCTTTGGTTTTGATGATGATGTCGTCAATGTAGACTTGGATATTGCGACCAAGTTGGTTCTTGAGGCAAGCCTGCATGCACCGCTGATAGGTGGCTCCTGCGTTTTTTAGCCCGAAGGGCATCGTGTTGTAGCAGAACACACCAAAGGGTGTTGTAAACGCTATTTTCTCCTAGTCTTCCTCCTTCATTCGAATCTGATTGTAGCCTGAGTAGGCGTCGAGGAAGCAGATGCGCTCACATCCCGCGGTGGAGTTGATGATTTGGTCGATCCGTGGCAACGAGAAGTGATCCTTTGGGCAGTGTTTATTCAAGGAGGTGAAGTCCACGCACATCCGCAGGATATCCGTGTCTTTTTAGGCACAAGCATTGTGTTAGCGAGCCAGGTTCAGACAGTGCTCACATTGAGCCGCACATCTCCATACCAAGTGCTTTTGCTCTTGGTTCAGACAGTCGCTGTATTGTCTGCTTGACTAGCCTTGCGTCTGGATTCACATTGAGTGAGTGCTCGGCGAATTACCTAGGAACCCCTGGCATGTCCGCTGGACACCAGGCGAAGATTTCCCAGTGCTCACAGAGGAATTCAATGAGCGCGAGTTCCTATGTAGAACTCAAGTTGTTGGCGATGAGGGCCATCTTGGTTGGGTCCGTTGGGTGGACCTGGACTTTCTTCGTGTGCACCGACGAGTCGAAGAATAGGTCAGGTGAACTTGGCCTGCTCAGGGAAGGCAGACTATTGTCTGTCGACTCCTTCAATCTTGCGAGTTCCTCCTGCATGCCGAAGGACTGGGAGATTTTGTTAAATTCCCTGTCGCAGCTGCCGGACCTCTCGAAGCTTCCATTGATTTTGATGACGTTGTTTGGACCCGGCATTTTCATCTGCAGGTAGGCATAGTGCGGCACTGCCATGAACCTCGCGAACGCGACACATCCGTGGTATTCTCAGCGCCAGTGGATGACTTCAAAGTCGATGCGCTCTCGCCGAAAGTTTTGCGGCGTGCCGAAGATGACATCGAGGTTGATTTTGCCCAGGGGATATACGCCGTGGAACGTCGTGTCTAATACTTCCAGACAAGTCAGAGGGATCCTCATCGCACGCAAGGTACTCACGAACATGAGGTTGATGCCGCTCCCGCCGTCCATGAAGATGCGTCTCATATCGAAGCCCCCAATCTGCGCCTCGAGTACGAGGGGTGTCGGGAGGATGACCTCCGGATACCCAAACCGAACAAGAACTACAGCAGCCGGTTCGCGCCCGGCTGGCTGAGAGCAGCCGGACACGAGCAAGCAAGGCCGGCTACTTCACGGTAGCCGGAACCACAAGGAGCCGCAAGGCACGGGACCGGCTACATCAGTGCTGGACTCAATCAAGAGGACAAAGAGACGTGCTGCACAGTGCACGGTACACCCTGATATGATGACAAGACCTGCAACTACATGTCCATAGCGAAGACTTTGTTGGGTGACGCGGGAACGCTGGCTGGATGCTGACGACAGGCTCGCATGGCATTCACTGTACCCACGACGACCCTACCGCATGTACCTCGATGGGATGTAAATGTATCGGATACTGTAGATGACTAGTCGGCTAGGGCCCGCCTATGGGACCGCTAGCCAGACTGGCCAGTGAGACCGTTGCCTCTCTGCCTATATAAGGAGAGGCAAGGCTCTCGTAGCAAGGGTTGGTCTCAGGGCATTTAAGGAGGTAGATAGAAGATACAACTCGAGGAGCGATTGTAGCCCGTATACTACTCATAGTCAGATCAGCAGGAGTAGGAGCTTTACCTCACCACGAGGGCTCCGAACCTGGGTACTTCTTGTGTCTCACTACACTTGCTCGTATCCAATCCCGCCTACGGACGCCATCGAGAACTTCCCTGCTAGACCCCACACCTCTATCTAACCTGGTTAGGTACTACCATTCCCAATACAACGACAGTTGGCGCCAACCGTGGGGCTACATGGCTTCGACCAGAGTCATCTTCCGCACGGGACCCCGCACTTCAGCCGGTGAGCGCGTGGCCTCCAGCCTATTGCTTACGCTCGGCAAGTTCGACTGCGTCATCAACAACGCCTCGTGTTTCACCGGATCCACGTTTCCGCCAAACGACTCTATTTTGCTTTTCGGCGACCTCCCCGTCTACATCGCCACCGTGCCGAAGCGTTTCCCCAAGGAGATCGTTTCCGTCATGGAGCCGCTGCACCTTGGCAGTAGTGCCTCCGTCGCTCCTCGTGGCATTGAGGTGATGATGGCTGGCTCCAGCTCTCAGCCTCACCAGCCGCGGGAGCGGGGCGCGGACGAGGTCGGAACTTCTGCTCCGTCGCGGCCTAGGAACCTAGTGGAAGAGGCCATCGACCGGCTCCTCATGCCGGTTAACCTCAGGGATAACCCAGAGGAGGTGGAGGCCAACTTCGCATGGAGAGGCAGCTTCTCCTCCAGGAGGCCATGGAGCTGGCTGTGACCCAGAAGCAGATCGAGATCACCCGACACGAGTATGACCACGCGCACGGCCACACTCTGGCTACCGCGGAGCCGAGCCGACGCGGACAGTTGCGGTGCCGGGGCAGCGAGCTAGGCGGAAGGATTGATAGGGATGGCGAGCCAGATCCGGCACCCTCTCTCATCCGGCCCGCATACATCACACCCATCAAGAACCTGTGCGTGGCGCGAGCCGCGGCAGATGAGCTACCCCGCATGGATGGCGAGGAGCAAGACCGGCAGCACACCCGGGTGCAGGAGCTCCTTCGAATCGCGAATGAGCAGGTTGATGCCATTTGGCTGATGCATGAGGACCCCAGCTACTCCAGGGGAAGCAAGCCACCCGACAACAGCAATGGCACACTCCGCCACACCCAGCAGGCGTCTTCTCCTTTGGCCAAGGCCCGTAGCAAGCGCCGTAGCTCTGGCAACAAGGGCCAGCCGTGCCAGGAGCAAACGGTGAACAACAACCCACCGCCTCCCCCTCCACCAACCGGAGTGCCACCACCTGCCGATTCCCGTCTCTTGGGCCAGGTAGGAGCGCCCAACCCGGATCGTCCGGATGCTCGCGACCGCATCAAGCTCCTCGCTCAAGCGCGCGTCACGGAAGAAGAATATTACACTGGACCGGTTTGTTTTGGACCCTGCATCCGGAATGAGCCGTTTCCGGATAAGTTCACCCTGCCTAGGGATACCCCCAAGTACGACAGCAGCATGAAACTAGAAGATTGGTTAACCGACTACGCCACGGCAGTCGGCATCGCCCATGGGAACAAGCGCACAGCTGTGCGCTACGTCCCCCTCATGCTAACCGGGTCAGCGAGGACATGGTTCAACAACCTCGTGCCCAACAGCATCAATGCCTGGCCAGATTTTGAGAAGGTGTTCGTCCGCAACTTCAACAACACGTACAAGCGTCCGGGCTCGCCCGCGCGACCTGGCCTTGTGCGTCCAGGGTGACCGGAAGTCAGACCGCGAGTACCTCGCCAGGTGGAAGGAGCTGCACAACACCTGCAAGGGCATCCTGGAGAGCCAGGCGATCGACTTCTTCGTCAAGGGGTGCCGAGAAGGCACCATGCTTCGCAACCGGCTACTGTGTGACAAGCCGAAAATCATGGCGGAGCTCATGACGGTTGCAGACCAGTACGCCACGACGGCCGCCGCGATGAAGAAACCCCTCCGAGTGAGTGCTGACGGGCGTCCGACCCCGTCAGAGCTGGCTCGCGACCGTTCGAGCAATCCGGCCGGAGAAGCCGGATCCTCCAGGCGCCATGACAACGACAACCAGTTCCATGGGGACCGCCAAGACGGACAGCAGAAGCCTCGCTACCACGCGCGCCGGTCAATGCTGTGGAGGGCGCGCCCGACGCATTGGCTAACGATTCAAGAAGGCAAAAGCCGCGGCTCACCTTCGACCAAATGTTTGACGGCCCGTGCAACTAGCATAGTGGTCCCTTCAAGCCGGCTACGCACACCACCCAGAACTGTAGCTGGACCCGCCAGCTAAAGGACCAAGGCAGCCAGCAACGTCTACCCCTGCCCCCTCCTGGTGGACCTCCACCGCTGGCTAGAGGAGCCGACAATGATGGTAACGGCGATAATGGCGGCAACAACAACGACTACCCCCAGCCGTACACCGCCTACCACATCTTCGAGACCGACCTGGACGACAAGTACAGTCACAGGCGGCGCTCTAAGGAGGTCAACTCCATCGTCTCCTCAGTCCCCCAGTACCTGAACTGGTGGGAGACCCCCATCACCTGGAGCCGGGAGGATCTGCCAGATCAGCTTCCGAATCCCGGGGCTACACCATGGTGTTTGCCCCCTCATCATCTCCAATGAGCGCACCTGCCGCATTTCGCGCATCCTCATCGACGAGGCAGCAACCTCAACCTTCTCTACCGGCTTCGCTGGAAAAACTTGGAATCTGCGAGTGCGACCTGCGCCCGACTACGACGACATTCAACAGCGTATTGCCGGGGCAGGCTTGCGCTCCGCTGGGTAAAATCTAGCTGGATGTCATCTTCGGGACCGAGGAAAACTTTCGGCGCAAGCCCGTATGGTTCGAGGTGGTAAACTTGTCGAGCTCCTACCACGCTCTCCTCGGGTGCCCCGCCCTCGCCAAGTTCATGACCGTCCCCCGCTACGCATATCTCAAGATGAAGATGCTGAGGCCAGACAGCGTGATCACCGTTGCCGGCTGCTTCAGGCAGTCGATGGAGTGCGCCTCAGCCGGCTCCAAGCTAGCCGAGGCCGTCATCATAGACGAAGAGAAGCGCGAAATCATGCGCAATGTGGCCATGGCCCAGCAAGAAGTGCCGGCTAGCAGGAAGCCGACCGGGGATGCAGCTTTCCAGCCGGCCAAGGAGACAAAGAAGATTTTGCTCGACCCCTCTGACCCGACCAAGTTTGTTACCATTGGTGCCAACTTGGACATCAAATAGGAAGGCGCGCTCGCCGACTTCCTCCGTGAGAATCGGGACATCTTCGCATGGTCACCCAAAGACATCCCAGGTGTGCCGAGGGAGTTCGCCGAGCACTCGCTTCATGTGCGGCCGGATTCCAAGCCGGTCAAGCAGTCTCTGCGCCGGTTTGCAGAGGAGAAAAGAAAGATCATTGGTGACGAGATCACCCGGCTCCTTGCAGCCGAGTTCATTATGGAGTTGTACCACCTAGACTGGCTGGCCAAACCAGTCCTGGTGTTGAAGAAGAACAAGACCTGGTGCATGTGTATTGACTACACCAGCCTGAACAAGGCGTGCCTGAAAGACCCCTTCGCTTTTCCCCGTATCGATCAAGTTATCGATTCCACGGCCGGCTACGATTTGTTGTCCTTTTTGGATTGCTACTCCGGTTACAATCAGATCCGGCTAAACTCGGCTGACCAGATAAATACATTGTTTATCACCCCATACGAGGCTTTCTGCTATGTAACCATGCCTTTCGGTCTAAAAAATGCAGGCGCTACCTATCAGCGCTGTATGCAGAAATGCTTGCACTCGCAGATCTGCCGAAACGTGCATGCCTATGTGGACGATGTCGTCATCAAGACAAAGGAGAAGCGCACCCTCCTCGAGGATTTGGGGGAGACATTCGACAACCTCCATCAGTACCAGATGAAGCTGAACCCAGAGAAGTGTGTCTTCGGCATCCCATCCGGCCAGCTACTCAGTTTCCTTGTTTCACAACAAGGGATCGAAGCGAACCCGGAAAAGATCATGGCCATCGAGAGAACGCACTCGCCCAGGAGCTTGCTTGGAGTCCAGAAGTTCACCGGATGTCTAGCTTCCCTCAGCCGTTTTGTCAGCTGGTTGGGGGAGAAGGCACTTTCACTATACCAGCCGATGAAGAAGACGAACAAGTTCTCTTGGACCCCGCAGGACGATGCCGCTTTCATGAACTCAAGCGCATGCTATCCACAGCGCCTGGCTAGCAATGACTCGATGTTGCTCTATATAGCAGCCATCAGCCGGGTCAGCGTCGTCCTAGTGGTGGAGCGCCCCGAGGAAGGCAAGGCTCAGCCGGTTCAGAGACCTATATACTACCTCAGCGTGGTCCTCTCCCTCTCCAAGAAGAACTACCCCCACTACCAGAAGATGTGCTACGGCGTGTACCTGACGTGCAAGAATCTCAAGCACTACTTCCAGGAGCATCCGATTAAGGTCGTGTGCACCGCACCCCTTTCGGAAATCATCGGCAACAGGGACGCCACCAGCCGAGTCGCCAAGTGGGCGATCAAGCTCGCCGCCTACTCCATCCAGTACGAGCCCTGGCTCATGATCAAGTCGCAGGCTCTGGCGGACTTCCTCGTCGACTGGGACGATACCCAATACCTCCCTCCGGTTCCCAAATCGGACCATTGGAGGATGCACTTCGACCGCTCGAAGATGCTTGGGGGCTTGGGAGCCGGCATCGTCCTCACCTCGCCCAAAGGAGACCGGCTGGAGTACGTTCTCCAGATCCATTTCAAGGCCTCCAACAACATCGCAGAGTACGAGGCACTGGTGCATGGCCTCCGACTAGCCAGGGAGATTGGCGTCAATCAGATCATTTGCTTCGGTGACTCGGATCTGGTAGTGCAGCATGTATCCGGAGAGTGCGATTCCCGCGATGCAAACATGGCTCTCTACCGGTTCCATGTACAGAAGCTCAGCGCTTGCTTTGACGGATGTGAGTTCCATCACATCCCTCGCGCGAACAACGAGGCAGCCGATTTGCTCGCCCGAATCGGATCCACCAAGCAGGCGATCCCACCAGGGGTCTCCTTGGAGCATCTGCGCAAGCCCTCCATCAACCCATCTCCCGAGTAGGATTCCATTATCCTGGCAGGAAGCATTCTGGTTGATGCCACGGCAGACACGGAACTGGCAGAGCCCGCGAAGAAGAAGGCTCGCACCAACTCCGGCAAGTCCGTACCCTCTGGCTCGCAAGACCCGGGGGCTGCTGACTCATCAAGCATCTCGGGGGATGTCGTTTCGGGTACCTCATCTTGGCGCCCCCCCAACATCCCTCAGCCGGAGAATGAGAGCATCCTCACTATCCGGGAGATACCATCCTGGGCGCAGTCCTTCATGAACTACATCGCCAATGGAGAACTTCCGGATGACGAGGTGGAGGCAAGGCAAATCCGGCGACGCATGCACACGTACACCATCATCAACAAGGAACTGTACAAGCGCAGCGTAGGCAGCATCTTCCAACAATGTGTCGTTGTGGACACAGGCTATTGGCTACTCAAGGACATCCACCAGGGCAAGTGCGGACATCACACTTCATCTAGGGCAATAGTCGCCAAGGCGTTCCGCCACGGTTTCTATTGGCCCACCGCCCTCGAGGATGCCGAGCAGCTAGTCCGCGCGTGCAATGGGTGCCAGTGCTTTGGGCAGCTCAGGCACATGCCGGCTGCGGTGCTCAAAACTATACCGATCACCTAGCCCTTTGCTGTCTGGGGCCTTGACATGGTCGGTCCCTTCAAGTGGGCACGCGCGGGCATGACCCACCTGTTGGTGGCGGTAGGCAAGTTCACAAAAGATAGAGGCCAAGCCTATCCAGAAGCTGGATGTGGCAACAGTCGTCACCTTCTTCACCGACATCATTAACCAGTTTGGCTACAACAAAAACATCACCACGGACAACGAACGAACTTCGCCAAGGGGGCCTTTGCCCAGTTCTGCAACAACAAGGGCATCCGGCTGGACGTCTCTTACGTAGCGCACCCGCATTCCAACGGGCAAGTCGAAAGGGCAAATGGCATAGTGCTAGCCAGCATCAAGCCGCGCCTCATTGAGCCCTTGGAGCGATCGCCTGGTTGCTGGATTGAGGAACTTCCGGCTGTGCTGTGGAGCCTCCGCACCACGCCGAACAGGTCAACCGGCTTCACCCCATTCGAGTTCTACTCACCGCTCAAGCTCCTCACGATGAAAAAGCCAACCAGGAGGCACGGGAGGATTGCGTGGACCTCCTCGAGGAGGCCCGCGAGCTGGCACTATCTAGATCATCCCTGTACCAGTAGCGCCTATGCCACTACCATTCGAGCCGGATCCGCCCTGTCGCATTCCGCGAGGGTGATCTGGTTCTCCGGCTGGTGCAAGACACGAAGGGCATGCACAAGCTGTCACCTCCTTGGGAGGGCCCCTTCATCATCAGCCCGGTGCTGCACAACAACTCCTAGTACCTCATCGACATGCAACAGCCATGCAAGAACAAGAGGGACAAGTCGGATGAAGAGACAAAACGCCCCTGAAATGCGGCCCTGCTCCGCCCGTTTTACACCAAGTCACCGGACAGTGTATGTATCCCGCGAACTCTATGAACAAAAATGCAGACCCCCGTGAGATACTCGGGGTCTCCTTGCTAGAAATTTGTGCGTATTTGTTTCCGGCTCAGTTTTTCCGGCTCCGACAACCACTACCCGGGGGCTCACTGGCTGGCCCAACCTACTACATCAACAAACCAGCTGAGTAGTGTGCGAAGATGTCAGAGGCCCACTCTCCGTCTTAGCTACAGACCGCAACCCGGCTGTCCGGCTAGCAAGAGCAAAAGCACGAGGCATCCCACATGAAAAACAGGGAGGAGATGCGACGGATCGGGCGTCCCGGCCTTGCAACTAGTTTGAGACGATCCGACTACTAAGCCCCTAGTACCGTGCACAATGTATTGTCAGCTCCCTTCGATTTCGGCTGCAGACCGCAACCCGGCTGCCGGGCAAGGACGCAGCGTAAACAACATAGCGCACGGGAAAATGACTAAGTGTCCAGAGGAGCACAAGCTAGTTTTCAAAAATTAAAACTGCCTTCTAGCTAATAGGCTCTACTCTTAACCGACTAACCTATTAACGAATGGGTATACATATGTGTTTGTTTTGTACGACTACATCGAGTTGGATTTCAAGAAGAGGGAAGATTCGAAGTCTTGCCTTCATCAAGCGCTCCGAATCTCGGGGGCTACACCTACTAGGTGCGCTCGCGCGCCCCCAGTGGAACCATGTAGTTACGATAGGCTAAAGGGATTTTAGCCGGTTATTCGGAGCCCAGGTGAGGGCAAGGGCAAGAAAAGAAAGAATAAGATTCGAAGCACCTAGCTATGCCAGCTACTCCGAATCTCGGGAGCTACACCTAGTGGGTGCGCTGGCGCGCCCCCACTAGAGTTGAGGATCCCCCGGCTATAGGCGTTCAGCCGGATATCTCCCGATTGCGTTAACCGGCTAGAGGCATCTAGCCGGACGATGCTAAGGACTTGAAGAAAAGAAAGAAGAAGATTCAAAGCACCTGGCTACGCTAGCTACTCCGAATCTCGGGGGCTACACCTAGTGGGTGCGCTGGTGCGCCCCCACTGGAGTTGGAGTTCCCCTGACTAAAGGCGTTCAGCCGAGCGAAGGTAGCCGGATAAGTTCAACCGGCAAAATATAAAACTTCGAAGAACACAGAAAATCAGAAGATGGAAGCAAGCCAAATAGTGCGATTAGATAAAAAAGGAAAACAAAGCTACCATAAGTTTACCCGACGTCACAAACAGTCGGCACAGATGACAAGATTTAGCAAAACAAAATAACTACAAGTTCACCCGGCATTCCAGGGATTATATCTAGGTGGCAGGGCCCTTGCCGTGAGGAGGATCTTGGCCAGAGGTGGTCTCGGGAGGCGGAGGAGGCGCGTTGGTAGATCCGGCTCCGACTTCCCCGCCAGTCGGCTGCGACGAGGCTTCCGCATCAGGCGTCCCGGTAGACTCTGAGTCGGTGAGGACCTCGTCGATGTCCGCATAGTCGACGATCTTGATGGCGGAGGCCCAAAACTTCGGATGGGCTTGGCGGATGGCGGCGAGGTCGGCGCCGGCGCGGAAGCCCCCATCGATCTTCTCAATACAGGCATCCTTGTACCAGGAGAGCATCAGGGCCAAGGCCATTTATGCCCCGGCTCGCGCCGCCAGATCCTTCAGGCGATCGACGGTGGCCAGCACCCCCATCACCTTGGCCGCCAGCTGTGCCATCATCTTCAGAACCGGCGCGTCCGGCCACAGGAACGTGAAGATTGCCTGGCCCGCTTGGCGGAGCTTGGCGGCCTCCTCGCCAAGGAGGACCACCAAGTCCTGGGCGGTTGGCTGCTCCCCCGGCCTGTTCTCCTATAGCCGGTTATACGCCAGCAGGTCTACGTCGGGATAAATAGCTATCAAAAAAAAGGAATGTCAGATCCGGCTACCGGATTCGGTGAGATGAAGATAATCGGAGGAAAACTTACCCTTGGCCGTGTGCCCAACCTGCATCAGCTCGTCCACCAGAGCTGTCTCCCGAACCATCAGCCATTTGACCTTCTTCTCTTGGTCCTTGCTTTGGGCTTCGAGGAGGTCAAAGGCCTGGGCCCAGCTGGCGAGGGCGGCGTCTCTTTTGCTCCTTGATAGTGGCCTCTAGGGCATCTAGCTTGGTGTGCCAGTCCTTATTCTGCAGCCAGAGCGTGGAATTGGACTTGCTCAGTCGGTCGTTCGCCTTCTTCAAGCAATCGATTTCCCGCTGAGCACACACCATGATGGCTGCAAAAACCGACTATCAGCAAAAAAAGTATCTAGGTGGGAAGAGGAGAAAGACGAAAGTATCTGGCAAATGAATCTAGATGAAGGGACTTACTTCGGGAGGTCCCGTTGGTAGCCGCGAGCTTCTGCTCTAGGGTCCGGTTGCTGTCGGCTGTGGCCTCGAGCAGCCGGATCTCCTTCACCGCCAGCTCGAGAGTGGCAGCAAGATCCACGAGCGAGGCGGCATGGGAGGCGTCGTCGTCAACGGCGTTGGCGACCAGTGACTCCTTCGCCTCCAGCACCGTCGTGTGCCATTCCTCCCCTGGCTCATCATCGGAGTTGTCATCGGTGACGACCACAAGCTCCTTGCCGGTGGAGGCCCTCCGTGCCGCCGCAGGGGAACTACCTCCACTTTGTGGGACTGCCGTTTCCGGCTGCACCACCATGGTCGGCGGGGCGTCCCCTGCTCCGGCTGTGGTAGCCGGATCAGCCTGAGGCGGGGATGAAGATGGGGCCCTAGGAAAAGGAGGGGGAGCAGAGGTAGCCAGAGGTGGCGTGGTGTCCGGCGCGTGAGGTGGCGAGCCAGCGGGCGCCCGTGCCGGACTCACGGCGCCAAAGGAGACTAGCGCGCTGGACAACAGAATACAAGAGAAAAACGATAACAAGAAAGTAAGCATAAGATAGAAAAAAATGCGACAAAAATAAAGGAGGAAAAGGCATAAGGGTCAGCAGATGGCCTACCCGGCACCACAGGGGTGGGCCCTTCTTGCGGCCAAGACAGCTGGGGGGAAGGCCACCGGTCTGGCTCCTCCATGGCAGGCCGGCTGGCCCCGTGATGGCTCGTGGTTGATGTAGAGCTTGTTGGGAACCCCAAGAGGAAGGTATGATGAGCACAACAGCAAGTTTCCCTCAGTTATGAAACCAAGGTTTAATCGAACCAGTAGGAGCAAGGAAACACCCCAAAGGTGTAGCTAGCTGAACGATGGCAGGGCGCACTACCGGTGCCAGCAGCAACATGGAGACCTGCACAATACAACCACAGAACTCTGTCCCCAACTTGCGATGAGGTTGTAAATCTCACCGTGTTTTGCTGAAAACAAAGGATTAAACGTATCGAATGGAAAGAAGTAATAGTTTGCAGAAAGTAAACACAAAGCAGTAAATAGTTTATAGATTGTATGTAAAGAAAAGGACCGGGATCCATAGTTCACTAGAGGTGGCTCTCCTTAAAATTGATAACATGCTGGGTGAACAAATTACAGCGGGGCAATTGACAAACATCGAGAAAGCAATACATGCATATACTAATCAACTTGAATCCTTTGAGACTTGATTGGGCATTACAACATTATACATAGACCGCCATCCAACTGCATCTATGACTAATAATCCACCTTCAGGTTATCATCCGAACCCCCGCTACTATTAAGTTGCAAGCAACCGATTATTGCTTTACGAATTGCGTGTAATGTAAACAATACGATTGTTCTATGAACAAAGGATTGTTGTTTTATCGCTAGTAGCAACAGCACATCTAGTACCTTAGAGATTTCTGTCACTTCCCCAGATTACCAGAGGCATGAACCAACTATCGAGCATAAATACTAACTCTTGGAGTTGCTAGCATCTACTTGGCCAAGATAGCTACTAATAACGGAAAGCATGCAAGATCACAAATAAAAAAGACATGATAGAATCAATAATCAATCTGAAATAGCATCTCAATATCCATCGGATCCCCACAAACACAACATGCAGAATTACAAATAGATGATCTTGATCATGAACGGAGCTCACAAGATCAAGACATGAAAGCACAAAGGAGGAGAACCAGCCATCTAGCTATTACATGGATCCGTAGTCCAAGGATGAACTACTCACGCATCACACAGGAGGTTTGCATGATGATGAAGAAGGCCTCCAGGGTGAATTCTCCTCTCCGATAGGGTGCCGAGAAGAGCTTCAAATCCCTCCCGATCTAGGGATGGAGATGACGGTGGCTACAGACTCTTTCGTAGATGTTTGATCGGGTACTTAGGGTTTTCATCCCGAGGGCATCTTATAGGCGGAAGGGGAGGCCGAGGGGGTGCCGGAGGCGGCCAGACCACCCCCTGGCGTGGGCCAGGCTGGGTCGCCTGGCCAGGTGGTGTGGTGCCCCATTGGCCCCTCTCTGTCTCGTACTCTAGCATCTGATGACTTTCATAAAAATAGGCACTTTGGCTTTTGTCCCGTCCAATTCCGAGAATATTCATTTTCTGACTTTCCTGGAACCAAAAACAGCAGAAAACAGGCAGCTGGCACTGTGGCTCTTGTTAATAGGTTAGTCCAAGAAATCATATGAAAAGTACTCCAAAGTGTGGACAAACCACAAGAAAGTTGATAAAACCAAGCATGGAACATCAAAAATTATAGATATATTTGCAATGTATCACCCCGCCTCCTCCACCGTTGGACCGTCTGGAGCCGCTCCCACCGGCGCTGACCAGCTAGGTCCGGTCCCACTTGCGCTCGACCGGCTGGAGTCGCCATCCGTTGCACGGCGCCGAGTTGGTTCGGGAGCCGGCGCGGCCTCCTGTAGGGTAACGGGTAGGCTACACTAGCGTAAAATCAAAATTTTCTACCGCGTCAACCAGGAATACTATTGTCATAGATCACGGGATTACCGCTAGACGCGCAGGTGCGGAACTCGATGAAGCACGTTGCGGCAATGTAGATGTTCTATGTCTCCTCCTCGTCCTCGTCCCACGAGCAGCTCCCCTTTGCGCGGCTCGTCCAAGTGCTACAGATGCAGCACCTCCGAGGTATCCACACGTCCGAAGTGGAAGCCGTCACACGCCAGACTGCTAGGTCTGCGTGTGCAACACAGGCGGAAGAGGAGTGGCGGCTGGGTGGAATGTTCAACCCTCTTCAGCTCGCCTCACCCTCTCTTATATAGGCATCCCTGGTGGGCTTCTACATTAGCAGCCCATTAGCAGCCTAAGCCTGGTCTCATTCGGATCCAATCCTCATTAGGCTTCTAGCCCCTAAAGTGTGTGACGCGAGTATACTTACTCCGTCAATAGTTGGTAGCGGCCTCTAGCAAGACGTGCCAACTCCTAAACGCATATAAAGATCATTCGGACGAACCATCACAAGGTTGAGTACATGTCTTTCCCTTTGCCTCACGATATTTGGTCTAGCACCAAGCTGACCTCTCTTTCTCGATACTGTGATTCGAAATCCCTTTACTAGGTTAACTCTTAACCATATGTAGCATGGCCATGCATTTCTAGATCCGATCACTCGAGGGGCCCAGAGATATCTGTCTCAAGTAGAGAGGGGCAAATCCCATCTTGATTGACCGATGCCTTGCAGCATGTATCAGGACAAACCCGAAAGCTACCTTTATAACTACCCAGTTACGGAGTAGTGTTTGATAGCCCCAAAGTAGGTCGATCCACATCTCAAGTACATGCGACAATCTCAGGTCTAAGGACAAAACATACACGATGTGTAGAGAGAGCTGCAAGTATTATTGCTAGTCTCATGTTGGGTCAGTCCAACCCCATGTTCATAACATGTGTCCACATCATTGGTTTGACATCTCCATGTCTATGACTTGCGAAACATAGTCATCAACCAATCGATGTGCTAGTCTAATATTCACGTGTGTCCTCGCATGAACTCCGACTAGGGACAATTATTAGATAACCATACAAGTAAAGAGTTTCACAAACAATTCACATAATTGCCAATCAATACAAGTTGCCTGGTATATGGATATTCAAGGAACATTATAATAACTCATGGATACACATGAAATACAATCATCTCTATGATTGCCTCTAGGGCATATTTCCTTCAGTCTCCCACTTGCACTAGAGTCAATCTAGACAGTATATAATACCTATTGCTCTTGTGTGTGCTTCATGCGCAGGCTGCGGGAGTGTCTTAGTCAAGGGATCAGCAACATTTGAGTCCGTATGTATTTTGCATAACATGACACTACCATCATGAACTCACGAATCAGATGGTAACGCATGCGAATATGTTTGTTCTTCTGGTGTTGTCTAGGTTCCTTGGCTTGTGCAATAGCACCATTGTTGTCACAATAAACGTCCAAGGGATTGGACGAGCCCTGAACCACACCAAGAGCAATCAGGAAATTCCTAATCCAAACAGCTTCCTTTGCAGCCTCCGAGGCAGCAATATATTCAGCTTCTGTTGAAGAGGAGGCCACTGTATCTTGCTTGGAACTTTTCTAGCTCACAGCACCACCATTCATGACAAACACATAACCTGATTGCGATTTCGAGTCATCTGAGTCGTTAAGGTAACTCGCATCTGTGTAACCCTTTACACTGAGTTCAACCTCACCTCCATAAACTAGGAACATATCCTTAGTCCTTCTCAAGTACTTAAGGATATTATTCACCGCTGTCCAGTGAATCTCACCTGGATCACCCTGGTATCTGCTCATAACACTTAGAGCATAGGAAACATCTGGGCGAGTACATGTCATTGCATACATGATGGATCCAATAGCCGAAGCATATGGAACCCTACTCATGCGTTCTCGCTCATCAGTGGTCGAAGGACACTGAGTCTTGCTGAGTTTAATGCCGTGAGACATGGGCAAGAACCCCTTCTTTGCCTCTTCCATGCTGAACCGTTTCAACACTTTGTCAATGTACGTACTCTGGCTTAATCCAATTAGCCTCCTTGATCTATCTCTATAGATCTTGATACCCAGAATATATGCCGCTTCTCCCAAGTCCTTCATAGAAAAACTATTTTTCAATGAGGTCTTAACAGACTCGAGCATAGGAATGTCATTTCCAATCAATAATATGTCATCCACATATAAGATTAGAAACACAAGTGATTTCCCATATTCTTTCTTATACACACAAGGTTCTTGTTCGTTTTTGGTGAAGCCAAACTCCTTTACAACTTCATCAAATCAAATGTTCCAACTCCGAGATGCTTGCTTCAGCCCATAAATAGACTTTTGAAGTTTGCATACCTTTCCAGCATTGTTTGGATCGACAAAACCTTCGGGCTGCATCATATACACGTCCTCAGAAAGGATTCCATTTAAGAAAGCCGTCTTGACATCCATCTGCCATATCTCATAATCGAAATGTGCAGCAATGGCTAGAATGATCCGTATAGATTTAAGCATCGCTACGGGCGAGAAATTCTCGTCGTAGTCAACTCCTTGAACTTGTCAAAAACCTTTTGCAACAAGTCGAGCTTTATGGATGTGAACATTTCCATCAATATCAATCTTCTTCTTATAGTTCCACTTGCACTCGATGGCTTTAAAACCATCAGGCAGGTCAACCAAGTTCGAAACTTGATTGTCTCCCATGGACTCTATCTCGGATCTCATGGAAATCAGCCATTTCTCAGAGTCTGGGTCCACCATCGCTTCTGCATAGGTCGCAGGCTCATCATTGTCTAACAATAATAACTCTCGCGCTCCGTGGAGCCTCGCTGACCTTCGTGGCTGTGGTGCTTCTATTGCCATGGGTTCCTCAACTTGTTCTGCTACAATAGCATCACTCGTAGAAGCATCCCTGACTGGCTCATCTTCAACTTCTTCAAGTCGCACCGACCTTCCACTCGTTCCCTTTGTGAGAAACTCTTTCTCTAGGAAAACACCGCTACGAGCGACAAACACTTTGCCCTCTTCTTGCTTGTAGAAGTAATACCCTAAGGTTTCCCTTGGGTATCCCACAAAAATGCACTTATCTGATTTGGGTGTTAGCTTGTCCGACTGAAGTCGCTTGACAAATGCATCACAACCCCAAATCTTTAGAAAAGACAAACTGGGATTCTTTCCAGTCCACATCTCATATGGTGTCTTAACTACAGATTTAGATGGTACCCTGTTTAGTGTGAAAGCTGTTGTTTCTAGCGCGTAACCCCAAAATGATAATGGTAAATCCGACTGGCTCATCATCGATCGAACCATGTCCAACAAATTTCGATTACGCCATTCAGAGACCCCGTTTTTTGAGGCGTTCCGGGTGGCGTGAGCTGTGGAACAATTCCGCAACTCTTAAGATGATTGCTAAACTCGTGACTCAAATATTCACCTCCGCGATCAGATCACAAGGCCTTTATTTTCTTGCCACGTTGATTCTCTACCTCATTTTGAAACTCTTTGAACTTTTCAAAAGTTTTAGACTTATGCTTCATCAAGTGGACATGGCCATATCTACTGAAATCATCAGTGAAAGTAATGAAGTAGTGATATCCTCCTCTGGCTATCGTGCTCATTGGTCCACATACATCAGTATGTATGAGTTCCAACAAGTCTGTCACTCTCTCGGGAAACCCCGTAAAAGGCGTCTTGGTCATCTTTCCAAGTAAACAAGCTTGACATGTCTCGTATGATTCAAAATCAAACGAAGTTAGAAGTGAAGGAAATATGCCCTAGAGGCAATCATAGAGATGATTGTATTTCATGTGTATCCATGAGTTATTATAATGTTCCTTGAATATCCATATACCAGGCAACTTGTATTGATTGGCAATTATGTGAATTGTTTGTGAAACTCTTTACTTGTATGGTTATCTAATAATTGTCCCTAGTCGGAGTTCATGCGAGGACACACGTGAATATTAGACTAGCACATCGATTGGTTAATGACTATGTTTCGCAAGTCATTGACATGGAGATGTCAAACCAATGATGTGGACACATGTTATGAACATGGGGTTGGACTGACCCAACATGAGACTAGCAATAATACTTGCAGCTCTCTCTACACATCGTGTACGTTTTGTCCTTAGACCTGAGATTGTCGCATGTACTTGAGATGTGGATCGACCTACTTTGGGACTATCAAACACTACTCCGTAACTGGGTAGTTATAAAGGTAGCTTTCGGGTTTGTCCTGATACATGCTGCAAGGCATCGGTCAATCAAGATGGGATTTGCCCCTCTCTACTTGAGAGAGATATCTCTGGGCCCCTCGAGTGATCGGATCCAGAAATGCATGGCCGTGCTACATATGGTTAAGAGTTAACCTAGTAAAGGGATTCTGAATCACAGTATCGAGAAAGAGAGGTCAGCTTAGAGCTAGACCAAATATCGTGAGGCAAAGGGAAAGACATGTACTCAACCTTGTGATGGTTCGTCCGAATGATCTTTATATGCGTTTAGGAGTTGGCACGTCTTGCTAGAGGCCGCTACCAACTATTGACGGAGTAAGTGTACTCGCGTCATGTCTATACGTGTATGAACCTATAGGGTCACACACTTTAGGGGCTGGAAGCCTAATGAGGATTGGATCCGAATTAGACCAGGCTTAGGCTGCTAATGGGCTGCTAATGTAGAAGCCCACCAGGGATGCCTATATAAGAGGGAGTGAGGCGAGCTGAAAAGGTGAGAGCATTCCACCCAGCCGCCACTCCTCTTCCGCCTGTGTTGCACGCGCAGACCTAGCAGTCTGGCGTGTGACGACTTCCACTCCGGACGTGTGGATACCTCGGAGGTGCTGCATCTGTAGCACTTGGACGAGCCGCGCAAAGGGGAGCTGCTCGTGGGACGAGGACGAGGAGGAGACGTAGAACATCTACACTGCCGCAACGTGCTTCATCGAGTTCCGCACCTGCGCGTCTAGCGGTAATCCCGTGATCTATGACAATAGTATTCCTGGTTGACGCGGTAGAAATTTTTGATTTTACGCTAGTGTAGCCTACCCGTTACCCTTCAGTGGTATCAGAGCCGATGCTATTCAGTCATAGGTTCGGGAAGTTTGCATATGGTGATATGTAGATTGATATGAATGATATGATCGTTTTTATGGCGGTGTTTCTGGATTGATCTATGATCTTAATTTCCGTGATCGTGATTCTAAGGTCGTCGAACGACTTACCCCTACCGGTCGGTTTCCGCCATCGGGGTAGACAGTGACACATAAATCCTTCTGAATCACACGAAGATCAATATGATTGATCGAATCGGGAATTAGATCTGAATCGACGTACCGTGATCAAAGGAGTTTGGTCAAATCGGAACTATGGTCGGTTTATGGTAAATTGGATTTGCCGATCAAAATCCTTAAAGAAAATTGTACCGCGAGGGGCGCTGCCCCTTCGAACCCCGCAGGGGGAGACCCCCTAGACCCCCCTTAGTCGTATCCCCCTTTTTTGTATCTCGTTAAGGTTCATAGGTGGTACGATTTCACATGATCCGGTAGAATGCGATTCTATGCACAACTTGTTTTTGCAGGATTTATGTGATCAGTATGGCCCAAAAATGTATGTGATGCATGTATGTATTTTTTCATGACCTGCGTGTCGTGAGTTGGGCAACACGGCTGGAGCCATATGTGTTGTCAATTATTGTAATGGCCTGCGTGCCAACTTGTGATGATCCCAATACCATGTAATTTTGATTACTAGATGTTAGGAGTAATAGCTTGTATTAGTTCTTGGAGAACTCATCACTTGGAGGATGGCTCGCATAGAGCATGAAGATGGAGATCATCATGGTGGACAGGTTCTATGGCGATGGAGATCACCATGAGAAAATGGGCCATACTGTATCACATCTATGTGAATGCTATTCTTATACGTTTTACTACTATGCATGCTTAGATGATAGAAGTAGAACGATCCCTCACAAAGTTTAAGTTAAACCATGCCCTCCCAACCAAACCTTGCACCATCCTATGCCCTGTACAATCGTTGGTGGGTCTATGAAATTAGGGTGCCACGGTTTTCCTTGGCTGGATGGGTTTGTATCGGATACCTACACGCATAAGGGTTGGTGAGCTTAACAAGGTCATCTTAACAGTTAAGGACCTTGGGGCATAAAGGTTGGGCGCCTAGGTTTGACATAGAGATGTCACCCAACAACAAGAGTCATATGTGATATGATTAGCAAAGGTTGCTTACCGATTTACCTTGTCTTCTAGCAGTGATGCTAAAGCTCACTAGTCGACTTGTTAATTGTGGATCTTGAATCACTTAGTATCAATAGAGGGATGTTGATTTAAGTGGGAGTATATGCTATTAAATTGTTTAATATGTTTTACTCTTTCATGGTTACATGGCTTAGTATTTTGCATATTTTTTTTGTTGTAGATCAATGGCACCGAACAATTCATCACCTTTTGCTTTGCGTTCGATTCTTGAAAAGGATAAACTAAATGGAACAAACTATTCGGACTGGGTCCGTAACCTGAGAATTGTTCTCAGGGCTGAGAAAAAGGAAACTGTTCTGGATACCCCAATCCCGGATGAACCTGCTGATAATGCAACTGCTACCCTTAAGAATGCCTACAAGAAAGCATGTGATGAATCTCTTGAGGTCAGTTGTCTTATGCTTGCATGCATGGAACCTGATCTTCAAAAACAGTTTGAGGATCAGGAAGCGTACGATATGATCGTTGCGCTTAAGGACATGTTCCAGACTCAGGCTAGGACTGAGAGGTACAATGTCGCTAAGTCCTTTGTGGAATGCAAGCTGGCAGAGGGAGCAGCTGTAGGCCCCCATGTGATCAAAATGGTTGGTTACAGTCAGACTTTGGAAAAGCTTGGTTTTCCATTAGGCCAAGAGTTGGCCACTGACTTCATTTTGGCATCTCTTCCATCTAGCTATGGGCATTTCATTTCGAACTACCATATGCATGGGGTGGAGAGGGGCCTTAATGAATTATGTGGGATGCTGAAAACAGCAGAATGTGACATTAAGAAGTGTGCAGGGCATAGCCATGTGATGGCTGTGCAGAACAAGCCTAGCTTCAAGAAAAAGGGCACTTCTTGGCAGAAGAAGAAGGGCAAGGCTAAGGATACGATCCCTAAGCCAAACCCTGCACCCAAGCAAAAGGCTGGTCCTGCAGGAGACACTGAGTGTTTCTTTTGTCACGAATATGGCCACTGGAAGAGGAACTGCAGCAAGTACCAGGCTTCTTTGAAGAAAAGTGGAAGTAAGAGTACTTCCCACTCAGGTACACTTGTTGTAAATGTTGTGGACATTTTTCTCGCAGATTCTTATGTTAACTCTTGGGTATTTGATACCGGATCGGTTGCTCATATTTGCAATTCGATGCAGGGGCTAATAAGGACTAGAGAAGTGCAAAAAGGCGAAGTGGATTTTCGCGTCGGAAATAAAGCAAGGGTTGCTGCATTGTTCGTCGGCGTCATGCAACTTCACCTTCCGTCAGGATTTATCATGGAGTTGAATAATTGTTATTACATTCCTAGTATGGGTCGAAACATTTTATCACCTTCATGTTTGATGAGGGATGGTTATTCATTCGCGAGTACAAACAATGGTTGTGTAATCTCTAAGAATGCTATGTTTGTGGCTGATGCTCCCATTGTGAATGGGTTATTTATTTTAAATCTTGATAATGCATGTGTTTACAATGTTAGTGCTAAAAGGCTTCGGCCAAATGATTTGAGTCCTACCTATCTATGGCATTGTCGTTTGGGGCATATAAGTGAAAAGCGCATGAAGAAGCTCCATGGTGATGGTCTTCTAACTTCGTTTGATTTTGAATCATACGAGACATGTCAAGCTTGTTTACTTGGAAAGATGACCAAGACGCCTTTTACGGGGTTTCCCGAGAGAGCGACAGACTTGTTGGAACTCATACATACTGATGTATGTGGACCAATGAGCACGACAGCCAGAGGAGGATATCACTACTTCATTACTTTCACTGATGATTTCAGTAGATATGGCTATGTCTACTTGATGAAGCATAAGTCTGAAACTTTTGAAAAGTTCAAAGAGTTTCAAAATGAGGTAGAGAATCAACGTGGCAAGAAAATAAAGGCCTTGCGATCTGATTGCGGAGGCGAATATTTGAGTCACGAGTTTAGCAATCATCTTAAGAGTTGCGGAATTGTTCCACAGCTCACGCCGCCCGGAACGCCTCAAAGAAACGGGGTCTCTGAACGGCGTAATCGAACTTTGTTGGACATGGTTCGATCGATGATGAGCCAGTCGGATTTACCATTATCATTTTGGGGTTACGCGCTAGAAACAGCAGCTTTCACACTAAATAGGGTACCATCTAAATCCGTAGTTAAGACACCATATGAGATGTGGACTGGAAAGAATCCCAGTTTGTCTTTTCTAAAGATTTGGGGTTGTGATGCATTTGTCAAGCGACTTCAGTCGGACAAGCTAACACCCAAATCGGATAAGTGCATTTTTGTGGGATACCCAAGGGAAACCTTAGGGTATTACTTCTACAACCGAGAAGAGGGCAAAGTGTTTGTCGCTCGTAGCGGTGTTTTCCTAGAGAAAGAGTTTCTCACAAAGGGAACGAGTGGAAGGTCGGTGCGACTTGAAGAAGTTCAAGATGAGCCAGTCGGGATGCTTCTACGAGTGATGCTATTGTAGCAGAACAAGTTGAGGAACCCGTGGCAATAGAAGCACCACAAGCACGAAGGTCGGCGAGGCTCCGCGAAGCGCGAGAGTTATTATTGTTAGACAATGACGAGCCTGCGACCTATGCAGAAGCGATGGTGGACCCAGACTCTGAGAAATGGCTGATTGCCATGAGATCCGAGATAGAGTCCATGGGAGACAATCAAGTTTGGAACTTGGTTGACCTGCCTGATGGTTTTAAAGCCATCGAGTGCAAGTGGATCTATAAGAAGAAGATTGATATGGATGGAAATGTTCACATCCATAAAGCTCGACTTGTTGCAAAAGGTTTTCGACAAGTTCAAGGAGTTGACTACGACGAGACTTTCTCGCCCGTAGCGATGCTTAAATCTATACGGATCATTCTAGCCATTGCTGCACATTTCGATTATGAGATATGGCAGATGGACGTCAAGACGGCTTTCTTAAATGGAATCCTTTCTGAGGACGTGTATATGATGCAGCCCGAAGGTTTTGTCGATCCAAACAATGCTAGAAAGGTATGCAAACTTCAAAAGTCTATTTATGGGCTGAAGCAAGCATCTCGGAGTTGGAACATTCGATTTGATGAAGTTGTAAAGGAGTTTGGCGTCACCAAAAACGAACAAGAACCTTGTGTGTATAAGAAAGAAAATGGGAAATCACTTGTGTTTCTAATCTTATATGTGGATGACATATTATTGATTGGAAATGACATTCCTATGCTCGAGTCTGTTAAGACCTCATTGAAAAATAGTTTTTCTATGAAGGACTTGGGAGAAGCGGCATATATTCTGGGTATCAAGATCTATAGAGATAGATCAAGGAGGCTAATTGGATTAAGCCAGAGTACGTACATTGACAAAGTGTTGAAACGGTTCAGCATGGAAGAGGCTAAGAAGGGGTTCTTGCCCATGTCTCACGGCATTAAACTCAGCAAGACTCAGTGTCCTTCGACCACTGATGAGCGAGAACGCATGAGTAGGGTTCCATATGCTTCGGCTATTGGATCCATCATGTATGCAATGACATGTACTCGCCCAGATGTTTCCTATGCTCTAAGTGTTACGAGCAGATACCAGGCTGATCCAGGTGAGATTCACTGGACAGCGGTAAAGAATATCCTTAAATACTTGAGAAGGACTAAGGATATGTTCCTAGTTTATGGAGGTGAGGTTGAACTCAGTGTAAAGGGTTACACAGATGCGAGTTACCTTAATGACTCAGACGACTCGAAATCGCAATCAGGTTATGTGTTTGTCATGAATGGTGGTGCTGTGAGCTGGAAAAGTTCCAAGCAAGATACAGTAGCCTCCTCTTCAACAGAAGCTGAATATATTGCTGCCTCGGAGGCTGCAAAGGAAGCTGTTTGGATTAGGAATTTCCTGATCGCTCTTGGTGTGGTTCAGGGCTCGTCCAATCCCTTGGACGTTTATTGTGACAACAATGGTGCTATTGCACAAGCCAAAGAACCTAGACAGCACCAGAAGAACAAACATATTCGCATGCGCTACCATCTGATTCGTGAGTTCATTGATGAAGGTAGTGTCATGTTATGCAAAATACATACGGACTCAAATGTTGCTGATCCCTTGACTAAGCCACTCCCGCAGCCTGCGCATGAAGCGCACACAAGAGCAATAGGTATTAGATACTCTCTAGATTGACTCTAGTGCAAGTGGGAGACTGAAGGAAATATGCCCTAGAGGCAATCATAGAGATGATTGTATTTCATGTGTATCCATGAGTTATTATAATGTTCCTTGAATATCCATATACCAGGCAACTTGTATTGATTGGCAATTATGTGAATTGTTTGTGAAACTCTTTACTTGTATGGTTATCTAATAATTGTCCCTAGTCGGAGTTCATGCGAGGACACACGTGAATATTAGACTAGCACATCGATTGGTTAATGACTATGTTTCGCAAGTCATTGACATGGAGATGTCAAACCAATGATGTGGACACATGTTATGAACATGGGGTTGGACTGACCCAACATGAGACTAGCAATAATACTTGCAGCTCTCTCTACACATCGTGTATGTTTTGTCCTTAGACCTGAGATTGTCGCATGTACTTGAGATGTGGATCGACCTACTTTGGGGCTATCAAACACTACTCCGTAACTGGGTAGTTATAAAGGTAGCTTTCGGGTTTGTCCTGATACATGCTGCAAGGCATCGGTCAATCAAGATGGGATTTGCCCCTCTCTACTTGAGAGAGATATCTCTGGGCCCCTCGAGTGATCGGATCCACATCATGGATCTGATCACTCGAGGGGCCCAGAGTATGGATCTGATCACTCGAGGGGCCCAGAGATATCTCCCTCAAGTAGAGAGGGGAAAATCCCATCTTGATTGACCGATGCCTTGCAGCATGTATCAGGACAAACCCGAAAGCTACCTTTATAACTACCCAGTTACGGAGTAGTGTTTGATAGCCCCAAAGTAGGTCGATCCACATCTCAAGTACATGCGACAATCTCAGGTCTAAGGACAAAACATACACGATGTGTAGAGAGAGCTACAAGTATTATTGCCAGTCTCATGTTGGGTCAGTCCAACCCCATGTTCATAACATGTGTCCACATCATTGGTTTGACATCTCCATGTCTATGACTTGCGAAACATAGTCATCAACCAATCGATGTGCTAGTCTAATATTCACGTGTGTCCTCGCATGAACTCCGACTAGGGACAATTATTAGATAACCATACAAGTAAAGAGTTTCACAAACAATTCACATAATTGCCAATCAATACAAGTTGCCTGGTATATGGATATTCAAGGAACATTATAATAACTCATGGATACACATGAAATACAATCATCTCTATGATTGCCTCTAGGGCATATTTCCTTCACCTCCTCCTCCTCATCAACCTCCACGTGGGGGTCGTGAGCCGGCTCTTCGTTCTGGCTGGGGAAGACGTCGCCGTCCCTATCCGACTCCTCGCCGGACCGGCGAGCACGTGGCTCGGGAAGGTCAGGCGTGAAGTTTTGGAGAGGGGCCTCTCCCTCCTCCCGGACGATGCAGGGGAAGGTCTACGAAAGAAAGAGACAAGGGTCAGTCGAATAAAAAGACAGAACAAGAAGGCAAAAACCGTCTCGCGAGACTTACCCGGGGCGCGTGGTTGTCGCGGCTATAAGGAGCCAGCCCGAACTTCCAGTGCTTTGACAGCCGCTCCTTCGTGATCGACCACACCCACTCCTTCAAGTTGTGGTAGCGGGGATCGCGACGGGACAACCGGGTCGGGTCCAGCCGGCCGGAGTAGTAGCACATCTTGTGTGCGTGCTGCTGCAGTGGCATCATCAGCCGGGACATCTAGCTAATTGTGATGTATAGGCCAGTCAAGCTGGCAGTGACGAGGGAGCGCATCCGCTGCAGCATCGCGTCCGACTCCGCCTTCTCGATGTGGATCTTCAGGTCCCAATTCTGCCGGCTAGATTCCACGTCCTGGAAAGTCGGCAGATTGATCCGGTCCATGTTGCCGAGGTTGCGGACGTAGAAGTACGACTGCTGCCACACACGCACTGTGTCCTGCAGCTGGAACTTGGGGTAGCCGGTCTACGTGCGGAAGTAGATGGAGGTGTCGCCGCACATCACCAGCGGCCCCTAAGTGAACTGGACCTGCGGCCGGACGCGGAAGAGCCGGTAGAAGAGCCCGAGATCTGGCTAGATCTCGAGGTAGCTCTCGCAGAAGGCCACGAAGTGCGCCAGCGTGCCGATGGCGTTAGCATCGAGGAGAATATCATTTTGCGGCCCGAAAGTTGGGGCGCCCAGGCAACGCGGTACCCAAGTTGATTTTTATCACCGCGATTTGAAAAGTTGGGGCGCCAATTGCTGAGAGGGGTCTTTCGAGTGAATGATTGCCAAACCCAATATTTTAAAATCGCGCCCGTTAAGTCAGGATATTCCGTTGCACTAGTTCCTACTGTGCCCCTTCTTCGTCGGTCACTCTTCTTAGCCACCCTGCACGTGTCGTAGGGGAGAATCCATTATTGTAATTTCCTAACTCTCGACACTGAATCTTGCTACGGTGGCGACAGTCCCTTTTCTTCCCTTCCCCGACCCTAAATTCGTCGGTGGCGGAGGACCTTTTTTCTCCCTCCCCTGACACTGAATCCGATGGCGGCGGCCCAGCATGTCTCGCAAGGCCAAGGTTGTAGCTATGTCGCTGACTGATTCGGGTCCGTAGGGGCCCAAGTCTAGGGCTCAACGCGTACCAGCGGCAAGGTCTTCGGCCCCGGTTAGCGAGGAGGCCAGCAAGGATTATGCTCCCAAGGTACCTATGAGCAGCGGGTTGAAGAGAAAAGCAAGGCCGGCGGCGGATTGTTCGGCTCCGGTGGGCGGATGCAGCACCCAGATCTTGAAGCAAGAAACCCAGGAGAAGAGCGAGAGGTGAATTTTTCTTATCTGTGCCTTATCTTGCAAGTAGATTAGTTACGGCCTAATAGAATCAAATGAACTGAAATGTTCCCCTTTTTAATCAAATTAGGCACAACTTTGATACAAGGGACCTATATGAGTTCACAGTTCATGTTCGGCAGTACACTGCAAAACTTGATTTTGGTTGCGAGAGGGTTGTGTTCGAGCAAGATGTGCATCTGCTTGTGAATTGCAAAGAGGCCGTGTCTGTTTTGCAGCTGGTAGATATGCTTGCCGCTAGAATTCCTTGGGGTTCTAGATAGAGGACAAAATTGGTGTGGCGCAACATGAATGATACCTATCAGCAAATTGAGCACTCCCATGAGCTTCAGATGGTTTGGGAGTGTTGTGCAGCTGATCGTAAGGTGAAAGTTGAAGCGATGATTGATGGTATGTATGTATATGCTGGAGATCTTGCTGCCAGAGCTTCTACATCTAGAGAATATGGACCAATAGATGCTGATCTAGATAAGTTCAGTATACGCATAGAGGTGGATTCATACATGGCAAAACTTGATGAGGGAGTTAATAAGCCAGTTTCGTCATGTACTGTGGAGATCACCGTCGATTCCAAAAACATAACTCTTGATGAAATGAGAGAGATGATCGGTAAGGAAATCAGTATTGGCCCTAAGCAGATGGCAAAAATCCAGTGGTGGCATCATAAGAAGCAGCAATTCATAGATGTTTTGGATACTGAAGATCTTATGCAGATTATGTGACGAAAGAAGCGAACCAGGAAGGTGTTCTTCCTTGGTACCATTTCTGATGTTGTTGAACAGGTTATAGTGGATGTAGATGCCCCTGTAGTGGCTGAACAAAATGAGGTGGTCGACGTTGGTGAGATCTGATGAGAGATGCTACCCTAGGCTTGTCATATGGACCGCGGGGTTCCCCTGCCTGTATTTGTAATATTGACTGTTTTTGCATTTAGAGCGTGTTTCTGTGATTATGTTTGTTGAGAGATTGCGAAATAATGTTGTGCGAGCTGTTGAGATTTTCGTACATGTCACTCACTGAAACCATTGTTGTTGTAATGAGACATAAGTACATTGTAGTTGACATGATTATGTTTCTTAAGATGACGTACCGTACTTGTTTCTGTTATTATGTTTGTTGGGACATTGTAATGTAATGTTTTGTGAAACCATGACTGGACAAGTGATGCATAAATACATTGTACTTGACATGATTATGTTTCTTGAGATGATGTACCGTACTTGTTTCTGTTATTTTGTTTGTTGAGAGATTGTAATGTAACGTTTTGCGAAACCATGATAGGACAAGTGATGTGTAAGTACCTTGTAGTCAACATGATTTGGTTTCTTGAGTTGATGTAATATACTTGTTTCTGTGATTACGTTTGTTGAGAGATTGTAATGTGATGTTTTGTGAAACCATGTTGTGATTATGTTTGTTGAGAGATTGTAATGTAATGTTTTGTGAAACCATGACTAAAGAAGTGATGCATAAGTACCTTGTAGTTGACATGATTTTGTTTCTTTAGATGATGTAATATATTGGTATGTTTTCGTTAGGCAATGAAATTGGGATGGAGGGAGTGCAGGTTTAATATTTGAAATGAGAATGTGTGAAGAGAATCCATATTAGGCAGGAGACAGTAATCCAGGGAAAGGGCATGGTATCCATTAAACTATTGTAACATGCCAATTTAGTCATTGTTGCAGCGGTAGAAGGTCTCTCTCTCTCTCTCTCTCTCTCTCTCTCTCTCTCTCTCTCTCTTTCTCTCTCTCTGTCTCTCGCCGACACCGACGCCATCGCCTGCGATGATGCATTCGCCATGCTGTCCTTAAACGACGAGGACGACCAGTCGAGCAGCGACATCCTTCTCTCTGAAATCGAGTATTCCTTCCACGATTTGAGTTCCTCTGTTTTCTCGGGCTAGGTTAGGCAATGGTAAATCTCTCGATCTGAGCTCCATATGTGCATGCAATCATGTTCGATTTCAGCTTTGTGTTTACCTATAGGTACCACGGACGATCTACGACTCTGAATGGGAGGGCCTAGATCTCGATGGAGAAGTGCCATGTGACCATGGGTTAAAACTGAGGAGATATGTTGCATTCGAAGGCAGTAACACTGGGAGAAGGTTTTTGGGCTGTACAAATCAGGTTTATTTACATTATGTGCAACTGTGACATGAAGTAAAATGTATCGTGCATGTTCATAACACTATAGTGTGTGTGTTTTTAGGTTGGCCCGGTGTGTAAAGCGGTAGAGTGGGTGGATCTTGAGTGGCCAGATGCACTTAAGAAATGTTTGGCACAGTTATGGGAGATGTATGAGTTGGAAAGGTCGGGGAGATTTACTGATGTAAGTGATGCAGCTGAAAAAAATTACAAGCTGTCGGTATGAAATAAGGAGCTGGAATAAGAAATCGAGAATTTGCAGTCAGAGCTAGCTGACGGACTCGATGGGAGCTTGGTTGTTGGAACTGCAAAGAAGCTTCGGGATAGTCACATGTTGCTGATTCATAATGCAGAAAAGGAGAGGGATGAGGTCAGGGAAGACAAGAAGAAGCTAGAGTACTGCATTGCGGATCTATTGAAGGAACTGAAGAAGGCGCGCGAGGGTGAACAAGGACAGACTATAGAGGATAAAGGAAATTCAGGATGAATAATTTATGTTGTGCCAATGCCTGAAACTAGTTAATTGTAAGACTTGCAGTTGTGCTTTCCTAACTAAGCCAAACTCAATCCTCGAGCAAACTATTTTCAGACGAACACACATATCGTGCATAGAGTTAAGTTCATGCTTACAAAATCACCACTATAGAGGATAAACCAGGCAGTTCAGTACTAAATAGACATATGTTGTGTTCAAGCGAGCCTGACCCGGAGCTGCATGTTTTCCTCCCTAAGATTGGCCAGCTGCTTCAGTACTATGTCGTGCTTCAGCTGTAGGTTCGAGCACTCCGTCACGGATTGGAGAATTTGGTCCGTAGCCATACGATTTTCCTTCAAGATCCCTTTCATGATCTATGTCTGCTTCCTAGCCGAGGTACAACCTTCACTGTGTAGCTTCACCCAGCCGGCGTTTAACTCCTTCAGTTTCTAGCACTTGTTAGAAAGGATCGCGAGTTCAGCGCGTAGTTGGTCAAAGGCCAGTTTCTGGGAATTCTGGTTCTCCCTTTGGATTGCTATCTTGTCATTTAGCCATGTCGCCAGGTCCTGGTCGATCTTTCGCCTCTTTCCCAGCAACAAAAATACATAGTATGGTTTGTTCAGTTCACCAGGACAAGCTAGTTAGTTTCCATAATTAACTAAATCGACTAGTCGCACTATCATAATTTCAAGGAAGAAGCAATCTAGGACTAATCAACATTTTATGAATCGACTAGTGGCACTGTCATAATTTCAATTTCAAAGACAAATAAGATTTATCTGCAGTTTAGTGTGTTGTGGGTTTTTCCCAATATCACCAAATAGTAGTGGGAGAGTGGCAAACTCATAATGCAAAAACCCATTGATACGTCCATTTTGCATCACTATTATATGTCATAATTCACTATTATTCATTGATATATTTCATATTAAGAGGTGACACTTATGTTATTTCATCTGTTTTTGCATGTTTGATTACTTTTAGAGCATGGACCGCTGCAGTCAGGATTCTGATGGAAAAGGTGCTGTTTGGAGGCAAAATTCGTGAAGATCAGAAAATCCGGAAAAATATACGGAAAATCCTATTTTTCCAGAAGACGAAGGATGCCAGAAGGAGGAGTGGAGATGGGCCACAGGGGGCCCACACCAACGCCTCGCGCAGGCCACCCTAGGCCGCGTCACCAGGTGGTGTGGCCGCCCTGGCCCACCTCTAGCTCTCCCCTCTGGCGTATATATTCCTCCTGAAACCCTAACACTCGGGGAGCGACCACAAAAAGATTCCGCCGCCTCTGCGGGATGGAAAACACCGAGAGAGAAAGATCTCTCCAGCAGACAGATTTCTGCTGGGGGAATTCCTTCCCGGAGAGGGGAGATCGTCGCCATCAACATCACCATCAAGCTGGACTTCATTGGGGTCATCATCATCACCACCATCATCACCATCAGCACCCTCATCACCATCTCCATATTGCTGTAACAATTGGGTTGAATCTTGCATAATTCTTAGGGGAAACTTTCCCGATGTTGATTACTCTTTGTAGTTGATGCTATTGAGTGAACCATCGAATTATTGTCCCATTGAATTAAGTAATACAACCGGCTTGTCCTTTGCTGCATAAAGGATTGGGCCACTTGCTGCATTTATTCTTATTGTCTTTTATTTACTCGTACTTCGTTTACTTGCTTTATCAAAAACCCCTAAAAATCCGTTTGCTAAGTATTTGCAAAGAATTCCTGATCCATACCACTAGCCAGCACCTTCTGCTCCTCGTTGGGTTCGACACTCTTACTTATCGAAAATACTGCGATACACCCCCTATACTTGTGGGTCATCAAGACTATTTTCTAGTGCCGTTGCCAGGGAGTGAAGCGCTATTGGAGAGTGGAACTGGTGAAGGAAACTTCTACTATGAGTATTGTTTATTTATGTTGGTTACTTTATTTTCAATATGAAGGAAATATGCCCTAGAGGCAATCATAGAGATGATTGTATTTCATGTGTATCCATGAGTTATTATAATGTTCCTTGAATATCCATATACCAGGCAACTTGTATTGATTGGCAATTATGTGAATTGTTTGTGAAACTCTTTACTTGTATGGTTATCTAATAATTGTCCCTAGTCAGAGTTCATGCGAGGACACACGTGAATATTAGACTAGCACATCGATTGGTTAATGACTATGTTTCGCAAGTCATTGACATGGAGATGTCAAACCAATGATGTGGACACATGTTATGAACATGGGGTTGGACTGACCCAACATGAGACTAGCAATAATACTTGCAGCTCTCTCTACACATCGTGTACGTTTTGTCCTTAGACCTGAGATTGTCGCATGTACTTGAGATGTGGATCGACCTACTTTGGGGCTATCAAACACTACTCCGTAACTGGGTAGTTATAAAGGTAGCTTTCGGGTTTGTCCTGATACATGCTGCAAGGCATCGGTCAATCAAGATGGGATTTGCCCCTCTCTACTTGAGAGAGATATCTCTGGGCCCCTCGAGTGATCGGATCCAGAAATGCATGGCCGTGCTACATATGGTTAAGAGTTAACCTAGTAAAGGGATTCTGAATCACAGTATCGAGAAAGAGAGGTCAGCTTAGAGCTAGACCAAATATCGTGAGGCAAAGGGAAAGACATGTACTCAACCTTGTGATGGTTCGTCCGAATGATCTTTATATGCGTTTAGGAGTTGGCACGTCTTGCTAGAGGCCGCTACCAACTATTGACGGAGTAAGTGTACTCGCGTCATGTCTATACGTGTATGAACCTATAGGGTCACACACTTTAGGGGCTGGAAGCCTAATGAGGATTGGATCCGAATTAGACCAGGCTTAGGCTGCTAATGGGCTGCTAATGTAGAAGCCCACCAGGGATGCCTATATAAGAGGGAGTGAGGCGAGCTGAAAAGGTGAGAGCATTCCACCCAGCCGCCACTCCTCTTCCGCCTGTGTTGCACGCGCAGACCTAGCAGTCTGGCGTGTGACGACTTCCACTCCGGACGTGTGGATACCTCGGAGGTGCTGCATCTGTAGCACTTGGACGAGCCGCGCAAAGGGGAGCTGCTCGTGGGACGAGGACGAGGAGGAGACGTAGAACATCTACACTGCCGCAACGTGCTTCATCGAGTTCCGCACCTGCGCGTCTAGCGGTAATCCCGTGATCTATGACAATAGTATTCCTGGTTGACGCGGTAGAAATTTTTGATTTTGCGCTAGTGTAGCCTACCCGTTACCCTTCAGTGGTATCAGAGCCGATGCTATTCAGTCATAGGTTCGGGAAGTTTGCATATGGTGATATGTAGATTGATATGAATGATATGATCGTTTGTATGGCGGTGTTTCTGGATTGATCTATGATCTTAATTTCCGTGATCGTGATTCTAAGGTCGTCGAACGACTTACCCCTACCGGTCGGTTTCCGCCATCGGGGTAGACAGTGACACATAAATCCTTCTGAATCACGCGAAGATCAATATGATTGATCGAATCGGGAATTAGATCTGAATCGACGTACCGTGATCAAAGGAGTTTGGTCAAATCGGAACTATGGTCGGTTTATGGTAAATTGGATTTGCCGATCAAAATCCTTAAAGAAAATTGTACCGCGAGGGGCGCTGCCCCTTCGAACCCCGCAGGGGGAGACCCCCTAGACCCCCCTTAGTCGTAGCCCCCTTTTTTGTATCTCGTTAAGGTTCATAGGTGGTACGATTTCACATGATCCGGTAGAATGCGATTCTATGCACAACTTGTTTTTGCAGGATTTATGTGATCAGTATGGCCCAAAAATGTATGTGATGCATGTATGTATTTTTTCATGACCTGCGTGTCGTGAGTTGGGCAACACGGCTGGAGCCATATGTGTTGTCAATTATTGTAATGGCCTGCGTGCCAACTTGTGATGATCCCAATACCATGTAATTTTGATTACTAGATGTTAGGAGTAATAGCTTGTATTAGTTCTTGGAGAACTCATCACTTGGAGGATGGCTCGCATAGAGCATGGAGATGGAGATCATCATGGTGGACAGGTTCTATGGCGATGGAGATCACCATGAGAAAATGGGCCATACTGTATCACATCTATGTGAATGCTATTCTTATACGTTTTACTACTATGCATGCTTAGATGATAGAAGTAGAACGATCCCTCACAAAGTTTAAGTAAAACCATGCCCTCCCAACCAAACCTTGCACCATCCTATGCCCTGTACAATCGTTGGTGGGTCTATGAAATTAGGGTGCCACGGTTTTCCTTGGCTGGATGGGTTTGTATCGGATACCTACACGCATAAGGGTTGGTGAGCTTAACAAGGTCATCTTAACAGTTAAGGACCTTGGGGCATAAAGGTTGGGCGCCTAGGTTTGACATAGAGATGTCACCCAACAACAAGAGTCATATGTGATATGATTAGCAAAGGTTGCTTACCGATTTACCTTGTCTTCTAGCAGTGATGCTAAAGCTCACTAGTCGACTTGTTAATTGTGGATCTTGAATCACTTAGTATCAATAGAGGGATGTTGATTTAAGTGGGAGTATATGCTATTAAATTGTTTAATATGTTTTACTCTTTCATGGTTACATGGCTTAGTATTTTGCATATTTTTTTTGTTGTAGATCAATGGCACCGAACAATTCATCACCTTTTGCTTTGCGTTCGATTCTTGAAAAGGATAAACTAAATGGAACAAACTATTCGGACTGGGTCCGTAACCTGAGAATTGTTCTCAGGGCTGAGAAAAAGGAAACTGTTCTGGATACCCCAATCCCGGATGAACCTGCTGATAATGCAACTGCTACCCTTAAGAATGCCTACAAGAAAGCATGTGATGAATCTCTTGAGGTCAGTTGTCTTATGCTTGCATGCATGGAACCTGATCTTCAAAAACAGTTTGAGGATCAGGAAGCGTACGATATGATCGTTGCGCTTAAGGACATGTTCCAGACTCAGGCTAGGACTGAGAGGTACAATGTCGCTAAGTCCTTTGTGGAATGCAAGCTGGCAGAGGGAGCAGCTGTAGGCCCCCATGTGATCAAAATGGTTGGTTACAGTCAGACTTTGGAAAAGCTTGGTTTTCCATTAGGCCAAGAGTTGGCCACTGACTTCATTTTGGCATCTCTTCCATCTAGCTATGGGCATTTCATTTCGAACTACCATATGCATGGGGTGGAGAGGGGCCTTAATGAATTATGTGGGATGCTGAAAACAGCAGAATGTGACATTAAGAAGTGTGCAGGGCATAGCCATGTGATGGCTGTGCAGAACAAGCCTAGCTTCAAGAAAAAGGGCACTTCTTGGCAGAAGAAGAAGGGCAAGGCTAAGGATACGATCCCTAAGCCAAACCCTGCACCCAAGCAAAAGGCTGGTCCTGCAGGAGACACTGAGTGTTTCTTTTGTCACGAATATGGCCACTGGAAGAGGAACTGCAGCAAGTACCAGGCTTCTTTGAAGAAAAGTGGAAGTAAGAGTACTTCCCACTCAGGTACACTTGTTGTAAATGTTGTGGACATTTTTCTCGCAGATTCTTATGTTAACTCTTGGGTATTTGATACCGGATCGGTTGCTCATATTTGCAATTCGATGCAGGGGCTAATAAGGACTAGAGAAGTGCAAAAAGGCGAAGTGGATTTTCGCGTCGGAAATAAAGCAAGGGTTGCTGCATTGTTCGTCGGCGTCATGCAACTTCACCTTCCGTCAGGATTTATCATGGAGTTGAATAATTGTTATTACATTCCTAGTATGGGTCGAAACATTTTATCACCTTCATGTTTGATGAGGGATGGTTATTCATTCGCGAGTACAAACAATGGTTGTGTAATCTCTAAGAATGCTATGTTTGTGGCTGATGCTCCCATTGTGAATGGGTTATTTATTTTAAATCTTGATAATGCATGTGTTTACAATGTTAGTGCTAAAAGGCTTCGGCCAAATGATTTGAGTCCTACCTATCTATGGCATTGTCGTTTGGGGCATATAAGTGAAAAGCGCATGAAGAAGCTCCATGGTGATGGTCTTCTAACTTCGTTTGATTTTGAATCATACGAGACATGTCAAGCTTGTTTACTTGGAAAGATGACCAAGACGCCTTTTACGGGGTTTCCCGAGAGAGCGACAGACTTGTTGGAACTCATACATACTGATGTATGTGGACCAATGAGCACGACAGCCAGAGGAGGATATCACTACTTCATTACTTTCACTGATGATTTCAGTAGATATGGCTATGTCTACTTGATGAAGCATAAGTCTGAAACTTTTGAAAAGTTCAAAGAGTTTCAAAATGAGGTAGAGAATCAACGTGGCAAGAAAATAAAGGCCTTGCGATCTGATCGCGGAGGCGAATATTTGAGTCACGAGTTTAGCAATCATCTTAAGAGTTGCGGAATTGTTCCACAGCTCACGCCGCCCGGAACGCCTCAAAGAAACGGGGTCTCTGAACGGCGTAATCGAACTTTGTTGGACATGGTTCGATCGATGATGAGCCAGTCGGATTTACCATTATCATTTTGGGGTTACGCGCTAGAAACAGCAGCTTTCACACTAAATAGGGTACCATCTAAATCCGTAGTTAAGACACCATATGAGATGTGGACTGGAAAGAATCCCAGTTTGTCTTTTCTAAAGATTTGGGGTTGTGATGCATTTGTCAAGCGACTTCAGTCGGACAAGCTAACACCCAAATCGGATAAGTGCATTTTTGTGGGATACCCAAGGGAAACCTTAGGGTATTACTTCTACAACCGAGAAGAGGGCAAAGTGTTTGTCGCTCGTAGCGGTGTTTTCCTAGAGAAAGAGTTTCTCACAAAGGGAACGAGTGGAAGGTCGGTGCGACTTGAAGAAGTTCAAGATGAGCCAGTCGGGGATGCTTCTACGAGTGATGCTATTGTAGCAGAACAAGTTGAGGAACCCGTGGCAATAGAAGCACCACAACCACGAAGGTCGGCGAGGCTCCGCGAAGCGCGAGAGTTATTATTGTTAGACAATGATGAGCCTGCGACCTATGCAGAAGCGATGGTGGACCCAGACTCTGAGAAATGGCTGATTGCCATGAGATCCGAGATAGAGTCCATGGGAGACAATCAAGTTTGGAACTTGGTTGACCTGCCTGATGGTTTTAAAGCCATCGAGTGCAAGTGGATCTATAAGAAGAAGATTGATATGGATGGAAATGTTCACATCCATAAAGCTCGACTTGTTGCAAAAGGTTTTCGACAAGTTCAAGGAGTTGACTACGACGAGACTTTCTCGCCCGTAGCGATGCTTAAATCTATACGGATCATTCTAGCCATTGCTGCACATTTCGATTATGAGATATGGCAGATGGACGTCAAGACGGCTTTCTTAAATGGAATCCTTTCTGAGGACGTGTATATGATGCAGCCCGAAGGTTTTGTCGATCCAAACAATGCTGGAAAGGTATGCAAACTTCAAAAGTCTATTTATGGGCTGAAGCAAGCATCTCGGAGTTGGAACATTCGATTTGATGAAGTTGTAAAGGAGTTTGGCTTCACCAAAAACGAACAAGAACCTTGTGTGTATAAGAAAGAAAATGGGAAATCACTTGTGTTTCTAATCTTATATGTGGATGACATATTATTGATTGGAAATGACATTCCTATGCTCGAGTCTGTTAAGACCTCATTGAAAAATAGTTTTTCTATGAAGGACTTGGGAGAAGCGGCATATATTCTGGGTATCAAGATCTATAGAGATAGATCAAGGAGGCTAATTGGATTAAGCCAGAGTACGTACATTGACAAAGTGTTGAAACGGTTCAGCATGGAAGAGGCTAAGAAGGGGTTCTTGCCCATGTCTCACGGCATTAAACTCAGCAAGACTCAGTGTCCTTCGACCACTGATGAGCGAGAACGCATGAGTAGGGTTCCATATGCTTCGGCTATTGGATCCATCATGTATGCAATGACATGTACTCGCCCAGATGTTTCCTATGCTCTAAGTGTTACGAGCAGATACCAGGCTGATCCAGGTGAGATTCACTGGACAGCGGTAAAGAATATCCTTAAGTACTTGAGAAGGACTAAGGATATGTTCCTAGTTTATGGAGGTGAGGTTGAACTCAGTGTAAAGGGTTACACAGATGCGAGTTACCTTAATGACTCAGACGACTCGAAATCGCAATCAGGTTATGTGTTTGTCATGAATGGTGGTGCTGTGAGCTGGAAAAGTTCCAAGCAAGATACAGTGGCCTCCTCTTCAACAGAAGCTGAATATATTGCTGCCTCGGAGGCTGCAAAGGAAGCTGTTTGGATTAGGAATTTCCTGATCGCTCTTGGTGTGGTTCAGGGCTCGTCCAATCCCTTGGACGTTTATTGTGACAACAATGGTGCTATTGCACAAGCCAAAGAACCTAGACAGCACCAGAAGAACAAACATATTCGCATGCGCTACCATCTGATTCGTGAGTTCATTGATGAAGGTAGTGTCATGTTATGCAAAATACATACGGACTCAAATGTTGCTGATCCCTTGACTAAGCCACTCCCGCAGCCTGCGCATGAAGCGCACACAAGAGCAATAGGTATTAGATACTGTCTAGATTGACTCTAGTGCAAGTGGGAGACTGAAGGAAATATGCCCTAGAGGCAATCATAGAGATGATTGTATTTCATGTGTATCCATGAGTTATTATAATGTTCCTTGAATATCCATATACGAGGCAACTTGTATTGATTGGCAATTATGTGAATTGTTTGTGAAACTCTTTACTTGTATGGTTATCTAATAATTGTCCCTAGTCAGAGTTCATGCGAGGACACACGTGAATATTAGACTAGCACATCGATTGGTTAATGACTATGTTTCGCAAGTCATTGACATGGAGATGTCAAACCAATGATGTGGACACATGTTATGAACATGGGGTTGGACTGACCCAACATGAGACTAGCAATAATACTTGCAGCTCTCTCTACACATCGTGTACGTTTTGTCCTTAGACCTGAGATTGTCGCATGTACTTGAGATGTGGATCGACCTACTTTGGGACTATCAAACACTACTCCGTAACTGGGTAGTTATAAAGGTAGCTTTCGGGTTTGTCCTGATACATGCTGCAAGGCATCGGTCAATCAAGATGGGATTTGCCCCTCTCTACTTGAGAGAGATATCTCTGGGCCCCTCGAGTGATCGGATCCAGAAATGCATGGCCGTGCTACATATGGTTAAGAGTTAACCTAGTAAAGGGATTCTGAATCACAGTATCGAGAAAGAGAGGTCAGCTTAGAGCTAGACCAAATATCGTGAGGCAAAGGGAAAGACATGTACTCAACCTTGTGATGGTTCGTCCGAATGATCTTTATATGCGTTTAGGAGTTGGCACGTCTTGCTAGAGGCCGCTACCAACTATTGACGGAGTAAGTGTACTCGCGTCATGTCTATACGTGTATGAACCTATAGGGTCACACACTTTAGGGGCTGGAAGCCTAATGAGGATTGGATCCGAATTAGACCAGGCTTAGGCTGCTAATGGGCTGCTAATGTAGAAGCCCACCAGGGATGCCTATATAAGAGGGAGTGAGGCGAGCTGAAAAGGTGAGAGCATTCCACCCAGCCGCCACTCCTCTTCCGCCTGTGTTGCACGCGCAGACCTAGCAGTCTGGCGTGTGACGACTTCCACTCCGGACGTGTGGATACCTCGGAGGTGCTGCATCTGTAGCACTTGGACGAGCCGCGCAAAGGGGAGCTGCTCGTGGGACGAGGACGAGGAGGAGACGTAGAACATCTACACTGCCGCAACGTGCTTCATCGAGTTCCGCACCTGCGCGTCTAGCGGTAATCCCGTGATCTATGACAATAGTATTCCTGGTTGACGCGGTAGAAATTTTTGATTTTGCGCTAGTGTAGCCTACCCGTTACCCTTCACAATATGGATAATTCGCTGAGTTTCTTATTTGGTAATGCTACTACCACTTATAAGGTAGTAGATGAACCACCACCTGTTGAGAATGATGCTTTTAATATACCTACAAGAATTATTGATCGTGTTATGGATAACTACTATGTTGGGAATGGAACTGTCCATCCGGTGATCATTTACTCTTTATACACGAATTATGTGGGTTGTTCAAGTATGCAGGTATTACTACAGATCAAGTCAAGAAGAAGTTATTCTCATTGTCACTAAAAGGAAGAACTAAGGAATGGTATAAGCTGTTGAAGAATGGTCAAGCTCTTGAATGGGAGGAAATAGTGCCTCTGTTTTATTCAAAGTTTTATCCTCCTAGTGAGATTCATAAAGATCAGAATTAAATATACAACTTTTGGCCTCTTGATGGAGAGAGTACAGCTCAAGCTTGGGGGAGATTGAAGTTACTAATGCTCAAATGTCCCATTCATGAGCTCCCCAACAATATTATTATCAATAACTTTTATGCAAGGCTCCCTCTACATGATAAGGATTTATTGGATGCTTCTTGTGCTGGATCATCACCCGCATGGAAGAAGAAGCTAAATGGGATCTTTTGGACCGTATTCAAGACAATGCTGAAGCTTGGGTGAATGACAAAGGAAGAAAGTCAGGTATAAATTATGACTATGAATGCATTGAATCTTTTATGGGAACTAATGACTTTCAAAATATTAAAAATGCTTATGGTCTAGACTCTCAAGCTATTGCTTCTTATTTTAAGGCTTTTTATTCCTATATTGAAGTGCCTAAAAATAAGTGGAATAAGTATCTTGAACCTTATAAAGATATTGCTAAGAGTGTTCCTGCAAGAAATACTGAAGTTTATACTGCTAATCATGTTTTACCTGAACCTTATATTGAGAAAATGCCTTTCCCAGTTAAGATAAAGGAACATTCTATGATAGCTAGTATGGTTGATGAAAGTATAAGCAAAGCTATTGAATCTGATAAAAAATGGTTGATGAACCTATAATAGCAAATGTGAAAGACTTTGTTACTAAATATGTAGAAGAGGTACACACTATCCTTTGTAAGAATACCTCTAATATTGTTTTACAAAGTAGTGTTATGGGAGCTAGTATTCCTGTATTTTCTGTTAGAATAAGCGATCATTGTCACGATGGTCCTTGTGATAATTATATTGTTAAGTTTATGCATGATACTGAAAGTTACTATGAGAGACAGAAAGTTGTTCTTATGCATCTCAATAATCTCAAGTTTCCTCGTTTTATGGTGAAAGTTTTTATGTTGCACTTCTTTTGCCTTCTTATGCTAGTGGTTTCTGGTTTCAACAACTTGTTTGTTTACAAAATTCCCTTGCATAGGAAGTGGGCTAGATTTAAACGTGTGTATTTTTGCTTCTTAATGCTCCCTTTCAACTCAATTCATATTCCTGAGTGAGCATCATCAAAATTATCATGCCCATCTTAATGGCTATAAAGAAAGAGCTTTTTGGGAGACAACCCAATTTATTTTTGCTTTCAGTTTGTTTTGTTTCTTTGAGTCTTGGAAGTTATTACTTCAGTAATAACCTCTCCTTATCCTTTTTGTTTGCTTTTTCTGTCAAGATCAACCTCTAATGAGAGAGAAGTAAGATTTGGGGAAGTTGCTGCCCCGAAACAGATTTTTGTGCTTCACCGTAAAAATTCGTGAGAGATCTCTACATGTTCGATTGAGCTGTAATTTTTTTTGCTTCTGCCCCAGGTTGTTATTTAACTTTTGTTAGTTTTTCACTTTTTGATTTGAGCAACAGAAGAGTTTCAAAAAAATTGATCTTTACCTGCTGGTCTGTT
This sequence comes from Avena eriantha, assembly GCA_910589775.1. Taxonomy (NCBI): domain Eukaryota; kingdom Viridiplantae; phylum Streptophyta; class Magnoliopsida; order Poales; family Poaceae; genus Avena; species Avena eriantha. Next base: position 351,971,524 of record OU342744.1, read on the forward strand.
TTAACAGATTTTGCCACTTTTGCATTTGCTTCTTTAATCGATTTCCTTTTTGAATTCTTTTTGGATTTTCGAAAAGAGTTTCTATAGTAGCTTATGTTTTGATGGTTTTCAGTTGAAATTGAGCTCAAAAGGTTTTATCACTTCACTTATACTAATGTTGCTAATGAGAACTGTGTGAAAGAAATTTCGAAGTAATGGAGGTAATGGTGTAATAAGGAAGTGAAAGGTTTTACGACTCAAGTAATAAGAGTATGAATATGAAGATATTGATGTTATTCAAGTGGTGACTCCGGAAGAATCTACTACATACCAAATTCAGAGACCTAGAGAGTCCGTTTTCAAATCGGTAACAGTTCTGGTAAGAAAATTTCTGCGAAAATACTATCCCACTATATTTTTGCAGTTTTTAGACAATAAGGAAAGCTACGAAGCGAAAGAGGGACAGAAACGGAGCCGGGGTGGCTCACACCACCCTATGGCGTTGGCCCACCCCTGGCCGCGCCACCAGGTGGTGTGGCCACTCCGGACTCCGTCTCCGACTCGTTTTCTCCCAATACCTTCCTTTTGTTGTGAAACTTCGTAATATATAATCCCCCGGATCTCCCGAGGTTCGTATATCGTGTTCTCATCGTGTTTTTGTTTCGATCTGTTTCTGCCAGGAACCATCTTTGAAGGCTTTGAAGCACAATGGTGTCTGCCAAGGATAAGGGGAAGGAGCCTATGGAGGAAGATCGCCAAGACCCAAAGCAGGGGTTGGTACCTTTAGTCTCTTGCCCTGCATCGACGGAAGCTCTACGAGTCACTAATGAGTTCTGCAATAAGTACCGACACTTAAGGAGGAAGGTGGACATGCTTCAATGGGAGAATAATAGGCTTCGTAAGATGTTGGAAGATTTCCTCATGTCAACTAAGAAAATATTACCACCACCACCAAAGGAGTAATTCGTCATCAGGTTTGGCATCCCCTTGGTTTTTTCCAAGCTTGGGGGAGTGCCGCGGTATCACATCACTATCTTCTATCTTTTTACCTTTTTAGTAGAGTCATATCATGAATAGAGAAGTTATCATGTAGGATGGTTTGCATTATGGAAGTGTCCCCTCGCTCGTTAGATATGTATCCCTTGGTGTGAGTTTCCGTTATGGAATATTAATGAGAAGTTCTATCATTTACTCTTTTACATATCTTATATTAGTTTTCAATTCGTGGTTATACGATTGATCTTGTTGTTAGTATTAGTATCACTTTGGGATCATTGAGTTAATTTAATTGGTTTTGGCAAACCTGGCTCGGTCAGTAGCAACACTATTTTTGGGACTCGAATGAAAAGATAATAGTACTCTAAAAATATAAATTCATCATCTTTCTTTCTTGATTTGCTCATAAGTCTAGTATTTTCGAGTTAAGACCTTTTGTGCTTCCAAGGAAGATTGCATGTTTTTTTTATCACTTGTATGTTTGTTTGTTTCCTTCAACTCTTATACTTGCTACCACTACAAAAATGTGATTATCTGTGACGCACATTCAATGACGATTTAGTAAAAAAACGTCATGTTTTATGAAAAAACGTCACAATTTAGAAGAATCCCTGACGTTTTTTGATGAATCATCATAGAATGACCTCCATATATATTCTCATTTGTCGTAGTGTACCCAGGCTTCCTAGCCAAAAACCTGTACTGAGAGGGAATACTTCTCGTGCATCCACTTCCTTAAGCCAAAAACCATGCCGTTTGTGTCCACCATACCTACCTATTAGCATTATTGCTATTCCAAGTAAATTCTTGTTTTTATCTACCTTCCAAATTAAACTTGTTATGTGAAAATTAGTGATTAAAGCTCTCACGAACTTGATGGCACACTTTAATTTCTTGCACTTAATAAACTTGAACCATTGTGCTCACCTATGTTGTGTATATGCTTGCGCTTTGTAAGTTGTGAATTAGCAGAACCATGCTGTCATGGGGAACGCTTTCAACATTGCACTGGTACTTTGTACCTAGTTGATATCATGTTCTTTTGTCTATGGATGTCGTCGGTGTGAAATGAAAGGGGAGCTTGTAAGTCCATGGATTTATGCATGTGTGTTAGAGAAACGCCTGGGCCGCTGGTCTAATCCATGCTGACATGGTGGAAACCTGCAGCGTAACCATAATGAGCTGTCTATGAAGCATTCTTCTTATAAAAAAAAGGAGTCTGATATTGAGAAAAAAGAGAAAAAGAAAAAAAGAGATTATGAAAAGTGGAAAGAGAGAAAAAAGCACCATATTCCCCATGGTAAATAAGAATATTGCTGAGATGCTTGTTGTCTGCTTGCCTTGTCATTTTGATATGGGGATTCTTCCGTATCATTGGGGAAGGGGTACCCCATTGGTGGTTCTCTATGATACACATATGCTTACGATGACAAGAACTTACCGGTGAATAAACTTGAGTAGCTTGAGGAGCGGCCCTCGTATTCAAGGGACATGAGATTCTCAATTTACACCTTGTCAAGCATATCCTCATATTTGATCATTTTAACCTTAATCACCTAAAGATGCCTATGATAGGGGCAATTAGAGTTGAAAGCTAATAAGTACCATAATTTTTGGGAGCTCTTTATGAAACTTGAAATCCATACTTCCCTCTGCGAAGGGCCTTTCTTTTACTTTTTAGTTGAGTCAGTAAACCTATTCCCTTCTATCTCAGCAAGTATTTTGAGTTGTTGTGTTTCATTCATTTGATGATTTATTCAACCATGTTTCTTATGTTCCTTGTTTTGCGCTTTGTTCTTATCTTGGTGTTTATTACTTTGAAAGATATCATTGAAAACCAGTTATTTGTGAACTCCAGCAAATTATCAACTATTCTTCGACCAAGAGCTAAGTTTGCCATTACCAATTATGATTCACTTTATGTATCTTTATTATGTTTCCTTTGCTTATTGCAAGTTAAGTTATATAATAGTGAGTTGTCTTCTATTATGATCTATGTATTGATGAATGTGATGGTTCATGTCTGTATTCTTTTATCGACTCTTCACTCCATAAACCTGAGGCCATGTTTATTGAGCTCAGTTTCGCTTGGGGACAAGCGAAGTCTAAGCTTGCGGGGAGTTGATACGTCCATTTTGCATCACTATTCTATGTCATAATTCACTGTTATTCATTGATATATTTCATATTAAGAGGTGATACTTATGTTATTTCATCTGTTTTTGCATGGTTGATGACTTTTGGAGCATGGACCGCTGCAGTCAGGATTCTGATGGAAAAGGTGCTATTTGGAGGCAAAATTCGCGAAGATCAGAAAATCCTAGAAAATATACGAAAAATCCTATTTTTCCATAAGACGAAGGATGCCAGAAGGAGGAGTGGAGATGGGCCACAGGGGGCCCACACCACCCCCTGGCGTGGGCCACCCTAGGCCGCTCCACCAGGTGGTGTGGCCGCCCTGGCCCACCTCTGGCTCTCCCCTCTGGCGTATATATTCCTCCCGAAACCCTAAGACTCGGGGAGCGACCACAGAAAGAATCTGCCGCCTCTGCAGGGCGAAAAACACCGAGAGAGAAAGATCTCTCCAACAGACAGATTTCTGCTAGGGGAATTCGTTCCCGGAGAGGGGAGATCGTCGCCATCAACACCACCATCAAGCTGGACTTCATCGAGATCATCATCATCATCACCACCATCATCACCCTCATCACCATCTCCATATTGCTGTAACAATTGGGTTGAATCTTGCATAATTCTTAGGGGAAACTTTCCCGGTGTTGATTACTATTTGTAGTTGATGCTATTGAGTGAAGCATTGAATTATTGTTTATGTTCAGATTTTTATACATCATTATTCCATCTCTGATCATGATCCATATGATTTCTTGTGAGTAGTTCGTTTTGGTCTTGAGGACATGGGAGAATTGATGTTGTTAGTAGTGGAGTTGTGTTGAGAAAGATTCAATAGTTTGATATTTAAGTTGTGGTGTACTTCTTCTAGTGGTGTCATGTGAACGTCGACTACATGACACTTAACCTATATGGGCCTAGGGGAATGCATTGTGTATTTGGCTACTAATCGTAGGGATTGACGGAGTGACAGAAACCTGAACCCCCGTTAGGAAACCATTGCACAAGGGACGTAAGGGTCTTAGAGTTTAAAGCTGTGGTTAGGTTTCTACCTTAATTACTTTCTTGTACTTACGGATGTTTGAAAGGGGTATAATCACAAGTATGTATTAGTCCTAGGAAGTCGGTACATTAGCACAGGTTCAGCCACACAACACTTAGCAAGCTCAAGAAGATTAATCAACTATATGAAGCGAAAGCACTTGAAAGTCTTCCCATGTGTCCTCGAGAACATTTGGTCATCTTAAGTAATACAACCGGCTTGTCCTTTGCTGCATAAAGGATTGGGCCACTTGCTGCATTTATTCTTATTGTATTTTATTTACTCGTACTTCGTATACTTGCTTTATCAAAAACCCCTAAAAATCCATTTGCTAAGTATTTGCAGAGAATTCCTGATCCATACCACTAGCCAGCACCTTCTGCTCCTCGTTGGGTTCGACACTCTTACTTATCAAAAATACTGCGATACACCCCCTATACTTGTGGGTCATCGCCCATGTCCAGATACATAATGGAAAGAGCACATGGAGTCCATTCATGAACATGAACACCAACACATGTCCAGATAGATAAGGAGTTTCCCTAGGATTCTTATTGCACCATATAATGGGAAGCAGACTTGGGCATTGCTCCCTGAACCCTAAACATTAGAAAAGGAGTGGAGGACGAACTGATATTCGTGTCCTCGCTAATGGGAATCAGACTTTGGCATTGCTCCTATATGCCTCCAGACATGCCCTTAGCTCCTCGTTCTCTTTCCGAACACCCTCTAGTATGGTGATCCCTGTGCTCATGTCCGCCTTCATCCACTTGATTGCATCCAGGCAACGGTTCCTATCATGGTAGGCTCGGATGGTAGCCTTGGTGTCCTCGACGCGTCCTCTGAGTACCTTGCTGACTTCGTCCTGCAGGATAATGCACCTTTCCACGAGATTCTTCTTCTCCTCCATGAGCTCGTTGATTATCTTGACGGCCTGTTCTTGCCTGTTAAAGTTACGGTCGAGCACTTTCTACAGCCTAACGACGTCACGTGCAAAATCTAGCGAGATCTCCTTCTGCACAGATAATTGCTTGCGTAGGCTCTGATTAGCTTGGGTGAGGGAGCGTGCAAGCTCATGTTGGTTGACAATCTTGGAACTGATCGTGGCCACCTTGTCACGGTACTCGGCCTTCGATCGCTGCATCGTTCATGTTAATTGAAATTGGAATTCTATAATTACACTCGAGATCCCAGGTGAATACTAATACAGATCAAAAAATCCCCGTTGAATCCATTGACCGAAGTGTTAAAAAATGGACCTAGAGATCTATTCATGACCACGATAAACCAATCCTAATCACAAAAAATCCATAGTGAATCTATGAACAGCGGTATTAAGGAGAGACCAAGAGATCCATTCATATTCATGAAAACTAACACAACTCACAAAAGAAGAAGAAAAACCAATGTGGGGCGGACAGGATCTAAGAAATCCACATCACAACTCGGAGAAATAACAGCGTGGAGATTTGATACCTCGCTGAGACATGGAATGGGGCCGAACGGGTCCTGCAACGCCTCCTCCATGGTGCATTCGGGCTCCACGGCCGGCCTGTAATACGTAGAAGAGGAAGAGCAAGAAGAAGAACAAAAACAAGAAGAAGCTGAATAAGATCATGATGGAGAGGGAGATGGAGAAGAAGTAGAACAAGAAGAACGTACTGGGAGGAGCCCGCGCCTGCTAGAACATTCGTCGCCATTGTCGGGGGAGATTGGGCCTCGATGAGAGGGTGGGCTTGGGCGAGTGGTAGAGAAAGAAGTGCCTCACGGCGATTTCTCTCCCTTTTCTCCGTGAGGATCGTCGACCGGCCTCTCCCCCTCCTTAGTAGAGCCATGGCTTGCAGGGTGAGGGTGGTGGCGGCAGGAGGAAGGAGATAGTGATTAGTGTGGGAGAAGAGTCAAAGAGTACATGTCGTGGTCCAGTAGTACTAGTACTATTATACAAGACCACCGTGTACGGTCTACCTTCTCAAAGAAACCAGGGAGGCAGGGGTAGGGAATCGATGGGACTTGTCTTTATTGCGATGGACACTTCAATGGTCTTCGGCGCCGCCCAAAATCTAGTATATAAGAAGGGGAGTGCAAGCCGGGTGGTCATCAAGGGAATCGGCGCGCACATCCCGCGTGTGTGTGTCACGTGTTGATGGGGCAATGACGCGCACAACTACTGCACGATCACGTCGACATGTCGAACTCCGTCGAACTCCACATGATAGGCACACACAGGATATTTACGAGTCTAGAATACGCTATGCCACTTTTATTGTGATCAAATTATGTTCAGTACGCGAGATATTAATTTTTTTTGATAATCGACAAATGCATGCATGGACACGATGCACGAAACCGCTTCTCGTCCTTGATCAGATCGACACCCCACTTTGTGTACCCGCCATCGACCATTCGGAGCAACTACCTCGAGCACGATGCCCCTCGCCGTGGCAATGGTAGGTCCAAGTCGTCCACTGACTGTCCTGCATCCTCGGCTCTTCGTGGCATCGTCCGTGCTCGCGAGTCGCCTGCTGAGGTAGCACGTCGTGTCCGACCGCGCCAGGATCCATCGACATCGGCACTCGAGGACACCGCAACGTCGAAGCTCGTACCGGCCGCGCAGGAGGAGGGTGGGGTACCTGCAGCATCGGACGAGCGCAAAGCAGCAGCCATGACGGGGGCGCGTGTTGCACCGGCGAGTACGGACAAGAAGAGGACCGAGAACAAGACCAGGAAGAAGAGAGGAGGTAGTTATTTGGATGAGTCCGACTCGGCCAATGAGGAGGCGTTCATCAATCAGTTGGAGGCAGAAGCGGAGGAGAGTGACGTGGACCCATGGGACTACGAAGAGGAGGAGGAGGACTCTAACGAGGGGATAGCATGCTTATTCGAGGAAGGGAGCAGTGTCGAGTCGTCAGAGGAGGACACCGACGGCGGCGATGGCAGGGACCATGGCATTGACGAAGACGAGGACGAACCGGAAGACGAAGCCGATGGCTTCTTCGAAATATGATCATTTATTTTAGTTAGATAGATGGATTTTCACTTGTTTATGGAGGTAAAGTATCGGTGGCATGGATAGCACAGAATGACCATGCATAAAAAAAGTGGAGAAGGGAGGGGTTATCCTCCCCGTTGGATCACATAGGATCAACGGTTGGTGGAGACGATCCGCATAACATCTTTGTCAGCCAATCAGGGCATAGCACCTAGAGTGAGCACATGTTTGGGATCTCCACACGTTTGGGCTTTTGTGTGATTTGTGACAGAGAGAGGACAAATCTCTTTTCACAATCCGCCTATGGATCCACTAGTGTCATTGAAATGTGTGTTCTCTTCAGAGACCACACATGGATCCACCAGTGTCATTGCATGTGTGTTCTTTTTACTAACAACAACCAGAGTCATTGCATGTGTGTTCTTTTCACATACCACATATGGATCCACCAGTGTCATTGCATGTGTGCACTTTTCACAATCCACCTATGGATCCACCAGTGTCATTGCATGTGTGCTCTTTTTACTAACAACAACTGGAGTCATTTCATGACTATTATTTTCACATACCACATATGGAACCACCATTGTCATTGAAATGTGTACTCTTTTTACTAACAACAGCCAGCGTCATTGCATGTGTATTCTCTTCAAAGACCACTCATGGATCCATCAGTGTCATTGCATGTGTGTTCTTTTTACTAACAACAACTGGAGTCATTTCTTGACTATTATTTTAACATACCACATATGGATCCACCAGTGTCATTGCATGTGTGTTCTTTTCACAATCCACCTATGGATCCACCAGTGTCATTGCATGTGTGTTCTTTTTACTAACAACCAGAGTCCTTGCATGTGTGTTCTTTTCACATACCACCTATGGATCCACTAGTGTCATTGCATGTGTGTTCTTTTTACTAACAACAACCAGAGTCATTGCATGTGTGTTCTTTTCACATACCACCTATGGATCCACCAGTGTCATTGCATGTGTGTTCTTTTTACTAACAACAACGGGAGTCATTTCATGACTATTATTTTCACATACCACATATGGATCCACCAGTGTTATTGAAATGTGTGTTCTCTTCAGAGACCACTCATGGATGCACCAGTGGCATTGCATGTGTGTTCTTTTTACTAACAACAACTGGAGTCATTGCATGTGTGTTATTTTCACATACCACATATGGATCCACCGGTGCCATTGAAATGTGTGCTCTTCTTACTAACAACAGCTAGAGTCATTGGATGTGTTTTCTCTTCAGAGACCACACATGGATCCACCAGTTTTATTGCATGTATGTTCTTTTTACTAACAACAAATGAAGTCATTTCATGTGTGTTCTTTTCACATACCACATATGGATCCACCAGTGTCATTGAAATGTGTGTTCTCTTCAGAGACCACACATGGATCCACCAGTGTCATTGCACGTGTGTTCTTTTTAGTAACAACAACTTGAGTCATTGCATGTGTGTTCTTTTCACATACCACATATGGATCCACCAGTGTCATTGCATGTGTGTTCTTTTCACATTCCACATATGGATCCACCAGTGTCATTGCATGTGTGTTCTTTTCACAATCCACCTATGGATCCACTAGTTTCATTACATGTGTGCTCTTTTTACTAACAACAACCAGTGTCATTGAAATGTGTGTTCTTTTCATATACCACATATGGATTCACCAGTGTCATTGCATGTGTGTTCTTTTTACTAACAATAACCGGAGTCATTGCATGTGTGTTCTCTTCAGAGACCACACATGGATCCACCAGTGTCATTGAAATGTGTGTTCTCTTTAGAGACCACACATGGATCCACCAGTGTCATTGCATGTGTGTTCTTTTTACTAACATAAACTGGAGTCATTGCATGTGTGTTCTTTTCACATACCACATATGGATCCACTAGTGTCATTGCATGTGTGCTCTTTTCACAATCCAGCTATGGATCCACCAGTGTCATTGCATGTGTGTTCTTTTCACATACAACATATGGATCCACAAGTGTCATTGAAATGTGTGTTCTCTTCAGAGACCACACATGGATCCACCAGTGTCATTGCATGTGTGTTCTTTTTACTAACAACAACTAGAGTTATTGCATGTGTGTTCTTTTCACATACCACATATGGATCCACTAGTGTCATTGCACGTGTGCTCTTTTCACAATCCACCTATGGATCCACCCGTGTCATTGCATGTGTGTTCTTTTTACTAACAACAACCAGAGTCATTGCATGTGTGTTCTTTTCACATAGCACATATGGATCCACCAGTGTCATTGCATGTGTGTTCTTTTCACAATCCACCTATGGATCCACCAGTGTCATTGCATGTGTGTTCTTTTTACTAACAACAACCAGAGTCCTTGCATGTGTGTTCTTTTCACATACCACATATGGATCCACCAGTGTCATTGCATGTGTGTTCTTTTCACATACCACATATGGATCCACTAGTGTCATTGCATGTGTGTTCTTCTTACTAACAACAACTGGAGTCATTTCATGTGTGTTCTTTTCACATACCACATATGGATCCACCAGTGTCATTGAAATGTATGTTCTCTTAGGATGCACGACACATGGATCGACCAGTGTCATTGTATGTGTGTTCTTTTTACTAACAACAACTAGAGTCATTGCATGTGTGTTCTTTTCACATACCACATATGGATCCACCAGTGTGATTGAAATGTGTGTTCTCTTTAGAGACCACACATGGATCCACCAGTGTCATTGCATGTGTGTTCTTTTTACTAACAACAACTGGAGTCATTGCATGTGTGTTCTTTTCACATACCACATATGGATCCACCAGTGTCATTGCATGTGTGCCCTTTTCACAATCCACCTATGGATCCACCAGTGTCATTGCATGTGTGTTCTTTTTACTAACAACAACCAGAGTCATTGCATGTGTGTTCTTTTCACATACCACATATGGATCCACCAGTGTCATTGCATGTGTGTTCTTTTCACAATCCACCTATGGATCCAACAGTGCCATTGCATGGAGAATATCATTTTGCGGCCCGAAAGTTGGGGTGTCCAGGCAATGCGGTACCCAAGTTCCCTGAAATCATCCGCGATGACTACAGTTGGTGTGCCAAATAC